>OX402586.1:10000000-10701076 GCA_948098905.1 Tiliacea aurago | reverse complement strand
GGGGTGGGCTCCGTGGGAACGCGCCGGTCCCCGTCGCGGGTACCCGTCGCGGAGACCGGATTATTTTATCAAATCAAATCAAATCAAAAATATTTTTATTTCACATAAGCCTACATGGGCACTTATGAAACGTTAAAAGCTAGGTGCACGGTTCCAATTGGTCGTTTCCTATGGAGAAGAGCCGGAAAGAAACTCCACGGTCACAACTTGGCTTTTACAATGTTTTCAAATTACAGTGTAAATAGGTATGAGAGGACAGCGTAGGCCCGTCAAAAGTACAAAATAGAAAATGGTCTACAGATCTACAGTCTATTAACCCTACAACGTCCTCGCATTGACAAAAAAAAACAATATAAAATATTATTAAAATAATAAAAGTTAGAACCTTGTTGAAATATAAATTGTAGGCATAAAATGTCAAATAACAAAAACATTATGTCAGTGAAGTTTGTAAAAAAAGATAAAATTAAATTAAAAAATAACTTCGTAATTTAGGAGCTGTTAATAGACATTTACATAGTTTTGCCGTTAATGAGGTACCAGGGAAGCCACATGTACACAAGGAATTAATGCCAAACTTCCTTATCTTCAACGTAGTCCTTAATCTTTTAATATGCTTTTTTGATAAGGGCACGTTTAATATGCGTTTTGAATTTTCCATCACTAAGTTCAGTAACCGATTGTGGTAACTTGTTATAAAAGCGGATACTGTTTACAAGAAATGACTTGCTTGTACTTGAAATTATTTACGCAGTGTCGCTAGTTCAATTTACCTTCAGTCTGTCTGTCTGTCTGTCCGCCTGTCACCAGGTATCTCATGATCCGTGATAGTTAGACAGATGAAATTTTCACACATGATGTATTTCTGTTGCCGCTATAGCAACACATACTAAAAACCAGAATAAAATAAAAAAATTAAGGGCGCTCCCATACAACAAACGTGATTTTTTTGCTCGTTTTTGCTCTACATATAATATTGAAAACGGCAACAGGTAGACGCTTGAAATATTCACAGGATATTTAGATAAATAATATTCACTTTAGAAATAAATAATTAAATTAAAATAAAACATATAATTAAGGGAGCTCCCATACAATAAAGGTGATTTTTTTTTGCCATTTTTATAGATAATGGTACGGAACCCTTCGTGCGCGAGTCCGACTCGCACTTAGCCGGTTTTTCCATATTGAACTCTCAATCTAAGTACATAATCACCTACGATAAAAATTTATTCTCAGAATGCCTCTTTTACATGAATCATGTTACCGGTCCGCTGGCGGACACCGCGCGTGCCCCCGCGACGGGTTCCGTCGCGCGGAGGCGGGCCCCGTTGCATGGGTGCGGGGCGCGCCTCCCCGTGACGGACGCCCGCGCGGGTCCCCGCGACGGAGCACTTTTGTATGAAACCGCGCGGGTGCCCGCTTAACGCAGTTTCAGGCCTTAAGGCTTCTGCATACCGGGGCGACTAGTCGCGCGACGCGACGCGACACAAAGGCACCGGTCGTCCCGCGACACGCGGGGCCTTTGTGCCGTGTCGCGCCGCGCGACAAGTCGCACTGGTATGTAGAAGCCTTTATGAATAACGGCTAATAAGGACCCTCGGTAAGTGTGTCTAAAATTTTCTAATACCTTTTATAAAGTTTCATATATTGAGACACAAAGCAACAAAATACGATCTAAAGAAAAGCGGCCACATTCCTCTAGAAGTCTAGATCGTATTTTGTTGCTTCGTGTCTCAATATGAAACTTTATAAAAGGTATTAGAAAATTCTAGACATACTTACCGAGGGTCCTTATTAGCCGTTATTCATAATTCCTTCTCAGTCACGAGATAATATTTTTTTGAAGGAGTGGCGCTAGTGTACCATTGTACGCCCTCTAAGGGAACCAGCACATTACTGTGTTGTTTTGTATCGTGACGCAGGACAGACCAATCAGACGAATCTGTTCAGGATCACGTCATATCGCAACGACTTCTGATTGGTTGACACTGCATCAACACGACACAACACAATAATATGAACCCCGCTTTAGCTTGCTGCACATGGTTTTCCGACGGCGATATTTACATAAGCAGTCCTTTGGTTCCCGTCTTCGTTCATTCAAAACATTTTTGAATAATTCTTTACACATAATAATGTGACGTAGGCATGTAGCTATGTACCTACTATCTACGTCACGTATTTCAAAATACTAGGTACTCAAGAGCAAGTAGTACTGCTCATTATAATATCACTAAACAACTATTTAGCATAAAGAATGTGTTACGAGTCGACATTATTTATCCCTTTGCCCAATAGTACGGCAGCTTGTGTAAGTTATATATTTGCCCAACCATTATAGTTTTACAAAGAATATTGGTAAAAAACAATTAGCTGACAGTGCAATCAAGTTATCAAGTGTCGTCGCAAGGTTATCACTTCGTAACTTAACTACGTGTTTGGCACTTCAAGCATAAGCCAAGTCAAGAACTTTGCTTATTTGTGCCTATTGAACTGGTTCTGTGTATTGAGTTGTACCAGCATAGCAATTCACAACCATTCGACAAGTTGTCGTATCGAAAATGACACATTTTCAATAACTGATTTACCTCGCTCCCGACTGCAAATACCTGTCGGAAGAATGGCGGGATTTGTGAACAGCCTCTAAAGGACTCCTTTGATAAAATTGATTGATGCTCGATTCGGCACGGAAGCGTATAGTATGATTTTGAATAGCTATGCAGGGCATGTGTAAGATATCAATGAACGAATAGGATTTATTAAACGTTGGGATGATTGTTATTTAGAAGGTCCTTTAGATTAATCAAATAACTATGCCTAAAGTGAGATCAAGTCCAATATTGAACTACCTTCCTATTACACTGACCGATCAGACATGGCTCTAACCCATCTGATTATGCCTCTATAAAATGTTGATCTTCCCCCACCAGAGCAACGCAATATCTTGTTGAAAAAGTATAGAGCACTTTGCCGCATGAACATTTTTTTTTTTTTCTCAAGGCATGAAATGTCAAAATCACAAAGATTGCGAGTTGAACGACATGACTCTCATGCCCTTTATTGCTACAATAATAACTAACATCACACATTTCGCAATCCCGTAATAAATTCCATAATGTACGTACGACAGAACACATTAAAATGTTTAATGTTCCACATTAAGGTACTCAAAAAGCGGTCATCAAGAGGGTCAACGACTGCAGTCAAACAAAAACCACGGAGGGGCGACGCCCTGAAACTAATAGCTTATAGAAAAACTGAGCACATACGTAGAGTACGACACAAATTAAAACGTTGCATCGGCCATTTTCGTCAAACACAGTCACTTCCGAAATTCCAGTCTAGTGCGATCTGAGAATAAAGGAGGATGCGCTAAGGTAGTTCGCGGCATACGAGTACCGTGATGCTTTGAAAAAATATGTTACATTAGAGCATTTTCTCAATAACTTAAAATATGTGAATATTTTAGATTATGTTTATATTATAGTACATAGTGAAATTAATTTGTAAAGTTACCTGTCTTTTTTTTTTCTGGGTGGGAAATTATAAAATAACTGTCGGAGGGCGTGTCAGACTTTTACTGACTAAAACCCAACCGTGTTCCTTCAGATGCCTGTGTGCCAGGGCTGACAAACTCGCAATCCTGGAAAAGTAAAATGTCTAAAAATATTATTGGAAAATATGTACAATATCGTATTGTGTGATGTGTATTAATCTTGGTCTGGGTTCTAAATATGGGCTTTAGGCGACGATAACCGACTTTTATTGATTTTAAACTGAAGATCACGTCAAAACGAGCTGTGTTAATGATTTGAAAAAAATATATGATAAATTAGAGCATTTTCTCAATAACTTAAAATATGTGAATATTTTAGATTATGTTTATGTAATAAAAACATAATCTATATATAATAGTGAAATTAATTTGTAAAGTTATGTCTAACGCGGATAAAAAACTGAGAATGGCGCAAAATCTACCAATCGTATTTTTCTGAAACCACCTATTTAAAGATAATTTAATTATTGATCTTTTAGTACTTATACCTACGCGTTTTATAAAATACCTTTTGTTTTGTGTGTAATAAATTAATAATGCGTCAAATTGGGGACAGCGCTCCTTGATGGGCGTGTCCTATTACTGGCTGAACGTACGACACGTTGCGTGAGCTCAGTACAAAACACGCAAGCTAACCACTCAAGGTCACTGGCGTATATCTGAGTCTTAAGGTGAACCCGCAGCTGTAGCCCGCAAAATTCAAATTTTCTTACTGCTACAGAGCGGATCCACCTTAAGCGAACACGACGGATTGCCAGAGTCAAGAGCATGAGTGGAACGAAAATAAACGATTGCTATTTGGTTTCGTATGAAGAAGAATGGGCAAGAAAATCCACCGTTACTCCTTTATATTGTTTTACAATATTTTGTATAGGTACATTAATTATATATAATGTGAAGAAGATGCACCTAAAATAACATTACTACGTCACACTAGGTAAAAAGAATTAAAAATAAAGCAAGGACAGAAAAAATTGTTATTTAAGATATTAGTGCGGTAAGTTGCTTTTTACAAACGATTAGAAGTCGAGGGCTTACCATAGTCACGAGTTTGTAAATACCAATTTCCGCGCGTGTGTCATACAACGTTTTTCAACACATTTGCGAGAAAACAGTACAATAGGTAATAAAATAAGCCATCAATACATTTTAAGAGAATGATTGAGTAGTTCTTCGAGTTTTCCATGATATAAAATTATTGTAAATCATTAAATAGCACTCACGATTTTGGGGGCTCATTCAAGATACGGATTCCTCGCTTGAACTCATATTATTATTTTGTAAATATCAGTCCGAATGTCGCAACAATATTTGACATTTCTAATAATAAAATGGCGCGAATTTGCAAATGGCGCCATGTGCACATGGCGAACATTAGTACTACATCTTATAATAAAATATTAATAAAAACTTTTATTGCTAAAAAGATTACAAAGGTGTTATCTTTCGTCTCATTAAAGAGAAGCTTTAATAATAAAGTGAGATAAACGTTTTGAGAAAAACCGCTTCCAAGGAGGTTCGATCATTCAGCTTATTTATTCTCGTAATTTGAAACTCCTAGAATTCTTATATATTTTTTTTATGGTAATTTAAAAAAAAAACCGTAAAGGATACGCATGACGGCGCTATACAACGAAGGGGGCGGTAAAACATGTACTTAAGTGAGAGTACCTATTTTACCGCTCGTTCCGTTGTATGGTGCGTAATTTTTAACTTTCGAACAATGTATACAGGCTTCGTAAATGCATTTTTTGAGCAAATGTGTTGAAAAAAATATGATATATAGATACATGTCATGGTGCTCGCATATTACGTACCTATAGCATACGTACCTTTTTTATACGTACCTTTGTCATAATAATAATTATGTATGACAATACGTGACACGCATCTGATACGGGCTCATAATCTTCAAAAGGAGCAAGGCTGAGTCACTGATGGAGGCAAGGTGCTTCGTCCCCGGTGCCCTCGACTTCGAACGACCGTGACAGGTCCATGACCACACTTGGAAGTCATCTGATATGGACAAAGAGGCATTTTCCTGATCCGAGAGCACAAGATTAATGTGACGTGCACGTACTGTTCCTTGATTTGATTTGTACTCTGAACAATGCCGTGTGTTCCAAGGAAAATTAAGATTTTATTAAAATTAGAAAAACTACATAGTTAATCTTTTAAAGGAACACAATAAATGTATCTAGAATTCATTAATTTATTGTAGCAATGGTCAAGGTAACTCTTTTTTCCCTTTGATTTTTTATATGAGATAGGTACCTACGTTTAAATACCAGTTTTATTTACAGCTAAAGTTCAAATCGCTAGGTAAACGCAATATTCTAAAAACCATTAGATGCCGTAACCTAACGATTGAAAATAAATCAATTGGTCGCAAACTTCGCAATCGTATTCATTAATTAGAAATAACCCAACATAGGCTCTGCAAGGAAACTAAACGTTTACAAATAGGCGGTTCCATAATCCATACGTACATTAATTATATTTATGCTAGAGTCACTAATTTAATATAACATCTACGTTCGCGTAATCTGACTGTTGTGATCGCCCTTGCTATCACCGATGGACATGCAAGGTTATTGGGGCGACCTTCCTCAGAGCACAATGACCCAAGCTTGGCTTCCGGGAGCTACAGGGCAAGGTTACTTAGTAGGAGCTAAATTTTTAACAAATTCGTGTTCTTAATGATTATGATGGCGTTCATTTTGTACGCAACGTAGGCGGACAAGTGACGTTTGTCTGTAGGTACGTGAACGCTAATATTTAGTCTGTCAGATGGATATTGTTTTCTTAAAGCCTGAATCACTCAATCCTCGATATATTTTTACTGTCCAATCTAAATATTTTTCGAATTGGTCTCTCATATTAATAATATGGAAAAGTTTAAAATAAACAACCAAATGTTCAAGAGTGGACACACTTCTCACAGTTTGTTATTTTTAGGCATTTACCACGTAAAAATTGCGTTTTTCGATACGATATCAAGGTGGTACGTACAAAAATAACTTTAATTTTAAACTTGACCATGAAAGTTAACTCTACACTACCGTTTTATTTCAATAAATAGTTACATTTATGTTGTTATGATGTCTGACATAATCTTTAAATGGTTAACAAATTACTGTTTTTTTTAGTTTTTTTTGTTATCTCCCTTTTCCCAACTACGTTGGGGTCGGCTTCCAGTCTAACCGGATGCAGCTGAATACCAGTATTTTACATGGGGCGCCTGCCTACTTTACTAGCTACCTGTCCCGTGTGGTGCCGGACGTAAAGAATAGCACCATCCTATTTCTTCCCGTGGGTGTCGTAAATGGCGACTAAGGGAATTACTAGAGAATGGGCAGCAGCGTTTTCTACGCACTTTAACACCATACCTACTGCGATCGCCAATCCGCCTGCCAAGCGTGGCGATTATGACAATCCCCTATTAGAGAAATTGGAGGAGGCATATGTCCAGCAGTGGACGTCTTTCGGCTGAAATGATGACTGCCTACCTGACCTCCACAACCCAGTAATTGGGTAACGATACCCCTTGGTAAGACTGGTTGTCAGACTATCGAGCTTCTGACGACCCGTAACGTCAATCAAAGATCCACGAATGACAGCCGGGACCAACGTCTTAACGTGCTTTTCGAAGCACGTTAAGCCGTTGCTCTTGGTATGTAAAGATGGTCACCCATCCACGGACCAACCGTGGCAACCGTAGCTTAACCTGATTGATCGACCCGTGCGGCTATTATTACTTAGCCACAAGCCCCTCCCTCCCTTTTAAATTATCATAATATAAAATTATAATCATCGTAGGTTATCTAGTAGTACCAATTGGAATGCGGCTTCCAACTTGCATTCCAATTGGTACTACTAGAGAGAAGGAAACGATCATCAATATTATAAACAGATTAACATACGTATAAGTAGGTCTAGGTAGGTAGGTACACCCATATGCCAAGTATTTACATTTACATAAATCTATTAAAAACAATAGGGTATTTGACTGCTATCAAAAATATATACGTATGAATTAATGCTTATTTTTAAAGGTTTTACTAAAAAGACGATTGGTGTTAAAATAAATAAAATCGGTGGAAAAATGGAGAAGTTACACGCTTTTGAAATTATTCTACTATCCTTGTCACGCAAAACGATCATTGTACTGAATGACGCTAAGTTAGTTATGGCGTACCTGTGTTGTGGCATCAGATCACAGCAGTGCTGTCTCTGTCTACAATAGATTTTAAAACGCCACAACTTCGACATTTTTTGAGATAATTAAACTATTTTTTTTTACTGTGGCTTAATTTTTTTGTTGGTTTCGAAAAATCGAAATAAAAAAAAAACAATCACATACACTAGTCAGCCAAAATTTTTAAAAGCAAGTGGTTGTTCTGAACATGACAAACTTTAGCGTAAATATACAATTATTGCGAAACGGTATACATACATGAACACACAATGGGCAAACATGGACAATAAGGATTAAGAGGTACTGCATCATTCTGCTCGTACTCTAGAAACTCAACATCGTACATCACTCGGCGATACAAAGAGAAAGCAAAGCCACAATGGATGTAACTGTTGGCAACACATCATTCCACCAATATGCATGAAACAGTCCACATTATACACACAAACTGCTGTATTTAATCACTATAACAAAGATAAAGAAATTGCTGTTTGCTGAACAATAAACTTATGTGTGTTGTACGAAACTACGTAACAATTGTTTAAACATACAATTATATGCATAATCTTAGTACAATATTATACTCCGAGGCGGTAAAGAGCTTTTCATGTACAAGAACATTATTATCCCATTAAGAAGCCAACAGGTTATTAACAAGATTTAAGTGACAATTTATATTAAACTAGCTGCTCCCCGCGGTTTAACCCGCATAAGTTTCGAGCCCATGGGAATATCGAAATTAAAATGATCCTTGTTTCTACCCATGTGCCAAATCTCATTCTATTCCGTTCAACCGTTTTAGCATGAAAGCGTAAGAAACAAACAAACTCTTAGGTCCTCCTCCTACTTAGATATATGTATGTATGTATATCCTTATATTGAAATAAATATTGATTTCACAATTTTATTTATTGCCCCTACCACTGCTTGTCTCTGCATCACCCAAAGGTTGACTGGTAGAAAATGCCTATGGCATTAAGTCCGCCTCTGTACATTTGTGTGCTTGAAGTATTAAATAGATAAATAAATAAACTCACTTTCGCATTTATAATATTAATTAAGATAATATATTATATACAGGGTCAAATTAAATTAGCTAGCGAAACTCCGCAGACGTGATGGGTATCGATATCCAAACATGATAAAATAAAAAATAAATTAATTTGATGATTTTTTTGTGGTCACTGGAATCACTTGAAATATAAGTTTAAAAAAATCATTTTTTTGTGTAAACTTCGCAGAGGTGATGGGTATCGATAGCAAAACACGATAATATAAAATAAACAGATTGCCTCAACTTATACATCTAGTAACAACACTACCAGAGGTCAATGACCCGAAAAAAAAAACATCTAATCTTTTTCATTTTTAGTTTTATATCGATACCCATCACGTCTGCGGAGTTTCTCTAGCTAATTTAATTTGACCCTGTATAGTTAGGATCAACAAAAGCTAAATAATACATCTAATTTACTGTTCAAGCGTTCATCCTTGAACTTTGCAAACCACTTCATTATAATATCACTGGTATGAACATACATACTGACAGAACAGTTTAATTATGAAACATAACTTAATGTATGTTAACTTGTGCTTATTTTTTGCGTTCCATAGGAAGCTTGGAAAAACCGCATGATTTGGATCAATGTCGTATGATCACACTGGGATTTTATGTGACGGACCAAACTAACGAGCTCACGATCACGGCTTTTTCAACAAAATTCTGGCCCATTGAACTACACTCGCGAGCAATAAACTGCAATCACTTCATCGCGCGTTGCTCAAGACAATGTGTTACAATTTTTAATGAGCTGTGAATTGTGGTATATCACCTGAAAGTTAATTTTATTAGCTTTCAAATGATATCAAAAATATTTAAAATTAATTAAATTTTCTACCTAAATTTAGAGAACTATTGCAATAGGTCAAAGTTGTGGACATCTAAATCAATAGGAAGTAATATGAAAATATATTTGTTTATTTACATTTAATGTTATTTCCCCCTTAATATTTTGTTCTCCGCCCCCCCTCCTGGCCCTAATGACAGCCTGTAAACGGTTTTTCATTGACCGAATCTATTTCCTGATGGAATCCTCGGGGATTTCCTGCCACTCTTCGTCTAAAGCAGTTTTCAGGTTTTCTATTGACGCCGGAGCTGGACATCTTCCTTGTACCCACCTTTTCAGCTCATCCCATATATGTTCAATCGGATTTAAGTCAAGGCTGAGGGCTGGCCAGTCTAGTGTGGGAATCCCGACTTCTACAAGGTACTGTCCAGTCACTGCAGCGGTGTGGCAGCGGGCATTGTCGTGCATTAGCAAGAAATCTTCGCCATTAAACCCGGCGCGTAGGGGAGCACATACGAATACGAGTATCAACTCCGTTTTTGCTTCAATAGATATCCCCGCCCACATCAAACAGTGGCATACGGGGGTGGGTCCCCGTATGCCACTGTTTCCACAAAACAGCATTGTGCGAATCGCTCCCCCGGTCTCCTATAGACTCTCTGTCGACGGTCGCTACCATGCAGGCACATTCTGGATTCGTCCGAATAGGACTCGCCTCCATTGCTTGATATTCCAATCTAAGTGATCGCGAGCAAACTGAAGCCTGGCTTGTCGGTGGGCTGGAGACAATTTAGGTCCCGTGACTGGCCTTTTCGGGGTCAAATTCGTTTCTTAGAGTCTTCGCCTCACTGTCCACTTGCTGACAGCCCTCCCTCAAACTTCTCTGAGCTGCTGCTGGACGTCCACGCCGGTCAGTAGTGGATTCAGTTGTCGATTTCGGAGAGAAGAGGTGACAATAAATCGGTCATCTCTCACCGAAGTGCATCGCTGTCTTCCAGATCTTGGTCACCGGACTAAGTTTCCAGTCTCCCTGAACCTCATGTACTTTCGAGATACAAGACTGGCTCAAATGAAGCTGTCGAGCTATAGTACGCTGAGACAATCCTTGCTGGATTAGGATGACGACTTTAGCGGCTTCTATAGGTGTGGTTTCCATTTTCTTTTAGCTTCAGTATTCCCAGTGACGTGAAATATTGGACTGATGATCAATTTTTATAAACGCTCCCTTTTTATAGGGTTTCAGGGCTACCAAGTAATATGGTGTTTTGTTTTAAAAATTGATGATTTTTGTTTTACGTTCCATGACAATCTGAATCTTTGGTTATGATATTGAAATATAATAGGTTGAAAGCTAACAAAATTGCCTTTCAAATGATATGCCACAATCCATAGTTCATTGCATAGAAGTTGTAATTTGTTTCGAGTAGTGGACGAAGAAGTGATTCCAGTTTATTGCTCGCGAGTGTATATGTAGAAAGAAATATAAATACATACATCACTGGAACAAAGAGGATGAGTTAAATTCTTATAGTTAACAGTAAAATTATTACCTACAAGTATTTTACACAATTAATCTTTCTAGTGAGCCTTAGTCTGTATCTTGGCGCTCAGAATCAGATTTTACTCAATACTGGTATTCAATCCACCTCAGAATTTCAAAGGAGATATATTTTCCGATATGAAAATGATGATCTCTAATTGTGAAACTAAAACCAATATTCTACTGCAAACAATAAACATCTACAAACAAAACCTTAACGAATCAATTAACATAAAACTGTAGTAAACTTGTGCTAAATATTAGTTCATTCATTTTCGTCCTCGTTTTGTAAACAAACTACCATAAATAACTAATTTAAGCATTGAAACAATACAGTTCCACAATGCATTTGTTAATAAGTATTCTGAGTGACCGTCGATATTTCGCAGCCAATTAAAGCTAGTTAAGGCTAATATGCAATTAGCCGTTTAGATAACAGTTTAGCCTTTTCACAATTCTAACCTAACCTAGCCCATTTGGCCGGTGTGCCCTGTCACTGTGCCTGTGTTGATCACAGTCCAACCTAACCGATTATGAATATCATTCAGGCCGCTAGTTGAACAGCGCCGTTTAGTAAAATTCTGGGCAAGTGCTAGTTGAACCCGCGTGGTGAGGGTTCCGTTACTTTTCCGTACAATGAATATGTTATCTACCGTGTTTTTGTCCCAAGCTAATTTATCGCAAGAACAAACTTAACATTCTAGTTGACAACCATGTTCTCCCATACATTCCAACTGCAAATATAAGTTTGTACGCACAATATCGAGAAATATACCATGTTATTGTGTGTTGTTATTTTAACACCATGGACTCCTTATAGGTTTTCCTGAAATCTATAGATTAGATTAAAACCTATAAGAAGTCCATGGTGTTAAAATAACATGGTAAATCTCTAAATATTGTGCGTACAAACTTACATTAATTGTACAGTAAAGAACAATTTTCAGTATTTTTTTTTTTAATTTTAGTGTCTCTATGTTCAGAGATAAGGGGGGGAATGGTAAATTATAAATAATATATTTTCTTAAATAATTTAAAACTATTTATTATAAAATTATAAAAAGTTGAGGGTATCACTCCAAGCCCTTTCATTATTTTGATATGTCACTCGGTAAAATTTTCTAATATTGTTTTTTAATTTCCTAATTTGCCTGCCCCCCAAAAGTGCCCCTCATATTCAAAATTCATTTATTTACGTCACACGTTCATATTTGGGTCACAGAAATTCATGTAGGTACCAACTGAATCGGTCCATTACATTCGGAGCAAATCGGCTGTGAAAGACGGACAGACAGACGGATAGACACGAGTGATCCTATTAGGGTTCCGTTTTTTCCTTTCGAGGTACGGAACCCTAAAAAGACTAGGATATTAACTGAAAGGCTAATTAAGTTAGTTGGCTGCGAAATATATACCACAAAATAATTACTAGTTTCAAAGTCGTTTACAATTTACATAATACGAAAGAATCATCTTAAACTGTAACATGCTTCTGAATACAGTTTTTCATCAAGCATGAAGGTCGCCTCAAATGGTTCTAAAAGAAATAAAAATAACACATAGTAGTCAAATTGTATTCACAGAGCACGAAGTAAATAGTATCGTGTTTAATTCGTACTTGAACTTCTTTATTTTCCGTTAAAATAACGTTTCAATGTTGAGATATTTATATCTGTTTGTTCATGCGTAAATGTGGATTGATGGACTATTAATTAACTGTAACTAAATTAAATCCGTTATCATCTTGTAAGGCCTATTAGACACAAATATAATTTCACATTGCTTAAGTATGTATCAGAGAAGTTGGCAAATAGGGCTTTAATCGTAACCAGTTCTCGTCCACGAAGGTTAAATATAGAACATATATATTATATGTATAATAAGAAGTGAACCAACCTCGATGGAACACTTCGGAGACATTTCTTCCGGTACGCACCCAACCCACTGCACTGGCGATTTATTCTTATCATCGGGCATCACAACACTTCCGGCAAACCACTCCACGTGCCTTAATTTATGTCAAGAACTTTTTCTCGATAGAGGTCAATAGTTTGTTATTGATTGAACATTTGATTGTATTCAATTTTAAGCTATTTTCATCAAATATGAATTAAGTTTTCGAGAATTTTCCGACACCTACGTTAAGGTTCAAGGTACAACGGTTGGCTTATGTCTGTCAGTATTAATGTTTTTATATGTATAAAGAACTGAATGTTAATATAAAAAAGAATGTAAGAATGAAGGTGTGTATTCCGTTGGCCTTTATAAGATGAGTAGGACTCAGGTAATATTACTAGATGTCATTCAACCCGTCTTGGGTAGAAATAGCGATAAAAGCCAAATACGACCTTAACGAGAAATAAGTGTATTTATTGATAGGTTTATGTTTGTAGGTACCAATTATTGCTTATTAATAAAACGGCATTGAAGGATATTAAATTTCTTAAATCTTACTTAAGCGCCTACTTAAGCGTTCATTTAATTGTTGGCAACTGTAGACAAGGAAAAACCCGAACTGTTTCTTGATGCAACTGTTTAACAAAATGCAGATACATCGCTGCAACGGTTATCTGCATACGAAACACAATCGTAGTCCTTGCAGCTTTTACTAAACGCGATTTGCTCCGTATTTCACACTCAGTGGGTTTGTTACGCAAGGTTTACACAATCTCGGAGTATCGCGAGCAGTTTATTATTTAATTAGTGGTTGAACTGAGTGCACCATAAGGTGTAGGTAAGGCAACTACATCCGTTTCCCGAAGGCGAAACGACACAGGAGTGTTTCGCAACTCCTGCGCATTCCGGCAGCGTCACCGCGCCGAGATACGATACTCTTTGCGACACTCTGTATTGTTTTTTGAATTATAGAAAGGGTTTTATTTTATTTAACTTTAAAGTGTCATTGAGAACTGACGTTAATGTTTTATTGTAAGCACTTTTATATTGTTATGATTAGACTGGAAAAAAGTTACACGCTAAATTACACGGTTATCAAATGATTTCCTTCCAAAAAACATCTGAGTTGGCTACATTATAATTCCATGGCCTTAATCACAACTATTAAACGCATTAGTAGTCACGGATTGTACCTAACTACATAATGCTGTTTATAATCATTAGCTGTAGTCACACCTGCACCTGTAGTCGACCACAGATGGATGCCATCCATCTCGTGAATCTTGCAATAAGTCCCATCACTAAGGCTGAGGCTACAGTAGGCAGCGATTTGCGTATTTGCGTAAACATGATATGGCTACATTATAAGCAAAAATCCGGCGTATTTTCGGCGATGACGTGGCTACAGTACACGTTTTCTTAGAATGCGATCAAATCAGTAGCACTATTAAACTAGTCGTGCAAGTCAGTTTCCTAATAAATTCGCTCAATTTCGCTGATATGTGATGCAGCCGATGCCGTGATTACAGTTATGTTGTTCCGATCGCTTAAAGAAATCAAAGATCGCTAGTAATATTTGATGCACGGTGTAGCCATATACGTGAGCATTCATTTATTTGTTTTAATCACTCATGTGTCGCAGGTCGCGTCGCGGTCAAATGTAGCCTCAGCCTTAAATGGGTAGTGATGTCCTACTCTACCCAACTTAGCCTGGTACAGCCATAACGATCATTTTATTAGAGTCATATAGAACCAAACCCGTTCACATATAAAATTTAATCTTAGTATAAACATCTACAGCGGCATCACATAAATCTGCTGCACTGAATATTCGTGTCAAGTACAAAACCCGTCTTAATAACATAGAACAGTTAGTAGGCTGTGGTAGGACCGACACTGAGCAATTCGCACCTACCCTTAACTTAACATGTCTTTACATTGCATAGGGGTTTGTACACAAAACTGCGAATTCGTGCGAATTCGCAACGCAGAAGGTAAGCGCAGAAGAAAATCTTAGGGGTACCGTCGCAGATTTTTGCGATGCGACGTCGCAACGCAGTTTTGTGTACAAGCCCTAAATGGATATTTACATAGTTATTATTAACATTAGCATGATCATGCCTATAATCGGAATACTAATAAGTACATATTATTATGTATGTATGGAATGTATCTCTAAAATGCCGACTAATGCCATTCCATTAACCGCATCTCAGGATATGTTTGATTTTAATTACAACATTCCATTAGTGTTTACGTAACCAATTTATAAATTGGTAGGTTTATAAGAACTCCAATCATAATTATTATGATAAGCTAAGGCTATCGAATTTACCTTAATTTAATTAGCCTATATGTAGATCTCGTTTCGATTCCTTTCAGTTCCATGTCCACAATTAAGTGACCAATATTTAATCATACTTGCCCCATACACATGATACACATTATTATCTTAATTATAATAATAAAACCTAGAAGGACATATAGTGACCAAATTGGTGATGTTTGGCGTAGTACTCGCAACCGGCGTGCATGTATGACTAGATGTATGAACGTAGGCGAAGCAAAAGGAGTATGTAAGGAGTGTAGCAAGTGGCGTTCTATAGTTTCTGCCTACCCCCATGGGAAGAAGGCGTGATTTTATGTATGTATGTAATAATAAAACTTCTATTCAAGAATGGCAGAAATTGTCACACAGAAATCATTACTGAAATACTTTAGAAATTCTGAAATAATTCCATACCTACAAGAATATTTCAGAATTTCTGAAGTATTTCACCAGATTTCATCAGAATTTGTTAATAAAAAATACTCAACCGGAACAATTAAAGCAACTTTAATATTTATGATTACTAGTTTGTAACATAGTTACAATGCTCTGCTTATATTTTTATGAAATCAAGGATAATAAAACTGATGTGTGTAATTTAGTCAAAACCTAATTGCCTTCTTTCTCATCGTTTGCGTTAGACCGTCGTAACGAGGCTCATTAATTATAATAATATGTGGCCCATATCATAAGCCTTCAATGTGAACCACGATTGTTATAGAATCCATACCAACTGCTAGTTTTTTGTTCCAAGAAGAGAATTCGCCCTTCTAGATTTGACGGTCCTAGATGGGTCACCTTTTCATGGACCGTTGACTCTTTTAAGCGATTGTCAGCCGGACATTTTTGCTGAACTTTAAGTTTATTTGGTTGATGACAGTAGTGTCGCCCTCTGTTACATGGGACTTAAACATAACAGTGAAATGTGGATGTTACCACACCTCTGCCGAACCTTTCGAGGAATTCAGGCATGATGTTTTAATTAAGAAGTTTATATAGTTACTATCTCCTTCCACTAATTTAGGTTCGACAGCCCAATGTGTAATCCTATGTAAAATTTCAACATTTATGTCTGTTAATTAATGTGGTCTACAGTAAAGAGTATTTAATTCTATTTCTATTCTATAATATTCTCAGTAATAAGATTCCACCTCCCTTGTTCCAGGCTGGGTGAGCGATGAAGGGGTGGTTCGACGCGTTCCGCGAGGAAGGCGGGCCGACCCTGTATGCGTACCACAACCGCACGGCCGTCGCGGCCGACGTGCCTGCGCTTGCGCTGCTCATCGCGGCGCTTACGCTCTACGTCGCCTTCCTCGCTGTCTTCCCCGGCATCAGGAAAGAGGTTGTACTCCTTATATGTTGTTTTAGGTTTAAAATACAGGTTCAGTTTATCAATCCAGTGTCTGGTAGTCTGAAGCTGAAGGCTACTAATGGTGCCTGCAGATTTGCTCGATTTTGACGATCGTTGTTGTCGCTCGATATGTTGTTTTGACGATCAACCAAATATATCAGCTTCTTGCAGATTTGTAGATAAAAATACGATATCGATCGCCTGTTGTTTAGGCACAGATTTGCCCGATTTTGTTTGATCACACGTGTCAATTGTCAAAAACCAAGCAAATCTGTAGGCACCTTTAGACTAACACTGTCGACCACTTGACAGACAATGCATTTCATTTCAGCCGAAAGACGTCCACTGCTGGACATAGGCCTCTCCCAACAATGCATTTATTTCTCACATAAACCCCTTTGGTCATTAATGATCAATAATGTTCCTGTGCAAGATTGTATTGCCTCTGCAGTTTTGACATGACTACGATCTAAGAATCAAATGACCACCAGAAATGTCAAACCTTCACCTTCCCGGTTATTGACATTATGATAGTCTTTTCTTACCCACCTCTAGATACAGTTTAATGATAGCAACATGATGTCATTGTAATAGTTCGACAGTAGTACTAAACTAGCTCAACAAGGCATATTATACTCGTACGATACTTATTAAGTACAAGTAAGTATATGTCGGTACATAATAATTAAATTCCTACCTATAAACATAGGTATTTCTTATCACTTCATACTTCTTCTGTGGACAATCAAATATGTAATTTCAGTTTGATGGCTTTATACACATTCCATTACACCTTTCATCATACAGTCTGCATTGATAGCTGACCTATACACAGATAATAACAAAGCCTTATTACCTCACTATATCTATAAACATTCCTGACAATCTAATGGCCATTGTTTTGTTTAATATTACACCTAACATAGTATTATCTCCACCTGATTGTACTATGGACTGCAATATTTACGAATCGTCTGCAGCCATCACTATAATGACTATATAGATGTAACTCATAACAGCTACATTAAGACCTATCCATTGTTTGTTACAGAGATTCTCAACGTTCACGATAGTCACACTTAGTCTTTTCGTCGGCACCGTCATTCTAGGTAAGCATTATGGAGTATCCAACTTTCCACTTTCTTTGTTCATAATTAGTGAAACGTAACCGCACAGTTTTTGCACTACAATTCTACAATTTTAACACTACATTTAAAGCGTCAATCATTGCAGCAGATGTAACAGCCTTGGAAACGATTTTAACGACTTAATTACTCTCATTTGCCATGAAAATCCAAATGGACACTTAATTAAAATGCAAGTACGTTGCTTGAAAACAACAAGAAACAAGATAATTTATTAAATTCAGTAAAGTTTTATTTACTAAGATAAAACTAATAGTGTTTCGTAAATGTCTACGAAACGGTGAGGAAATATAAATTATCGTACGATTTATAGAGACATAATACAGATGACGAAAATAATTGTTGATAGATACTTTACAATAATTGACAAGATGATTGGGATGCTTATTTCTAAATCATGCTTGAACTGTCTCCTATAGATATATGCTTAGATTATTTTTAAACAATTTGATTACCGTACTTTTGGCAAAGTGAAACACAAATATGTTAAAGATATACAGAATAATATTTTGGGAATATTATAGGACAGACCTTTATCCAGCATCTTACGGCAGATTTGATAATGATGATGATAAAAATAAGATGAACTGTGCACTTAAAAGTCTACAGTAGGTACCTCAAATTGCTTCGCATGGTCCTCCGTTATATCGAAAATACTGAAGCGTTAATTTTGAAATAAATATATATGGTAAAGTTGAGAAAACACAATTCCATAAAAAAATCTCTACAGAATAAATTTACAGAGTTACCTCCAAACCGAACAATAAACAGCTAGTATTCAACAAAATTCTTCAAATTAGATCATGAAACTTTTCATAATTAGTCTATCTGAACTAAATATAAAGCCGATACCATGTTTTATTTTATTACCATTATTTTCACCGTAAAAAGAAACTCCCTAAACTATCGGCGCCTTGGAGCCTTATCCCTGCCGCTCTGTCTCGCTTGACCACGAGTAGTAGTGTGCGAGCGAGATAAAACGTGAGGGGGCGCTGAGGTAATATGGACTCTTAATGAGGAAAACTAATATCTGGTTAAACTGGAAACCAACCATAACGGGTCCACTAAGAAAAGGTTAATGATGTATGATGATGAGGAAAAAAATCACCATGGCAAAGATTGAAAAGGGAAAAAAACACGTCCTTAGATAGACTGAAAATCATATTCGATAAAGCTCTTAATATTTTTATGTCTTGACCATAATCAAATTAACATTTGTTTAGTAAAGATTTTGTAAATTTTTCGTAAAGAATCTGCCATTGTTTCGGGTGGCCGCTCGAGTGGTGAAATCAACTTGCCTTTTGCCATTGACCGCGATTTTCGTGTGTCAAACGCAATTTTGACTGCGCACCTCCTGCGTTCACGTCTTCATCTCTTATCGTCATGTGGACATACCCAGGTATCAAATAAGCTCATGAAATGTTAATTTCACTGTTCCAGATTACGCTTACTCATACCGACACCCATTCATTATAAATTCAATGCAAGTACTGATATTCCGGTTGCGATAATTTCAATAACGGCACAAGGCAAAACCGTGTTGTATGCAAAGTTTACAAATGCCATTACTATGACTGAACTGAATAATTTTTGCTAGAAAGTTTCCATTGTCTGCAATCACTGTGATACAAAACTCAACAATTTCTTATCCATAGTTCTATAGATAGAACTGTAGTTACGCGTTTTAGGTCAAAGATGTCAGATACGGCACTTTTTCTTCTAAAAATAACATAATTTCAGACCATTATTATCAGGTCTTTGGTCATCGAGGCTCAGAGCTCTTACCGATGTTATTGTTGTATTGGTTCCAGTTTGTAAGCATGGCTCGTCGTGGCACGTGTCGGGGGCGCGCGTGTCTCGCGCCGCCTACCGCGCCTTCTCCGCCGAACGCTTGGACTGCTGGCTCGCCGTGCACGTCGGGCTTGGACATGTCAACGTCACGCTCACCGGTATGATATATGTGCTTGCATTATGCAACAGATATTTATAGTTAATGGCAAACGACATCGCAGCATGCCCAGACCGAGATGGCGGGATAAGCTGGTAACTTTAAATGGATAGAAATGGAAATAGAGTAGGGGCGCCTTTTTCCCTGCAGTGACACATCACAGGCTTTCAATAATAATAAAAACGGCTAGCCGTTCTTCTGTGACATTATTGGTTGCACCCAATCAATTATAAAAAAAACGGCTAGCCGTTCTTCTGTAACATTATTGGTTGCACCTAATCAATCATAATAAAAACGGCTAGCCGTTCTTCTGTGACATTATAGGTTGCACCTAATCCTACGACCTGATTTAAAGGGATCCCAAACATGGGTTCGGTGAGTAACGCTGCTGGGTAAATTCAAATTCATTACTCACAGTAAAGAACTACTTTTAAATGTTTGCAAATGTACCTAAGTTCTTACATAATTATGTAGCTCAGTGAAAAATTCGACGCAAGACAATTAGAAAAGCGAGGGAATCAAAATGTAGTTCTCTTCTGCATCCAGGATAAAGGACAGAGAAGCACTCTTGTAAGAACTTTTAAATTGTGTGTGTAATTATCTATTTCCAGCCCTATCTTGGGGCAACACGAGCGTGGGTGACCCGGGCGTGGACTACAACGAGCAGTTCCGCTGGGAGGAGGCCGGCGCCATCCAGGAGTTCTACCGAGACGGCCTGGCGCGAGGTCTACCCTTCCCTCTGCTGTCAGTCGCGGAACACTTCGCTGTACAGCATGAGGGCTTCGACTGGGGGGCAAAGTACCGCGCCGCGGGTTATACCACATCTACGCTGTTATGGTATGCACAATTATTACATTATTTCATGGTCTTCTTCAAGGCAATAGACTCAATATTACATGGGACTTAATCGTTAATTAGCGAAATGTGGGTGCACTAAATACACCTCTGCCGAACCGTTTCAGAGAAATTTGACGTCGTGCTATCTTTATGTTCTTTGCCCTAAACCAAATTTAACATGATTTAAGAAAAAAATACGGTCAAAATTCTGTCTCTTCTAAAATTATCCAAAAAACAATTAATCATCTGACATAGCAATAGCAACAGGTTTTAACTAGTTTGTAATCGTGTTCCAGGACGGCGCTAGCTCTGTGGTTACTGATGAACCTGTTACTGGTGGTAGTGCCGCGATACGGTGCGTACGCCATGGCCACGCTGGGGGTGGTGCTGTGCGCAGCCGCGGGAGGTTACTGGGCGTCACTACCTCACGCCCCTTTAGTCGTGCGCCTCGACGGAGCCATGCTGTTCTTCTCGCTAGGATGGTGCTTCTGGCTTGTTTTGATAGCAGGTAAGGTTTGTGATGCTGTATTGTTCTACCAACTATAGATAACAAGCTATCGGTCCCACTGGGATGGTGCTTTCTTGTATCGGCTCATTGAGATATTCTTGTATCATAGTTTCGTAAATGCGATCAAACACGGTAACTAGAGGAAAGATGGGTTGTGTATGTGATGCAGAACCACGTCAATAATACTGTGTTATAATGATAATTAGTATTAAAATCGTTTAAAATTATAACAATAAATGAGTTGTATATATTATTATGCTTGTTCATCTAAGTATAGTACCTACTTACTTGTTATAATTCGTTATCCTAAGTTTTCACTCTAGCACACACACCCATACACATACATACACACACACACACACAGCCACGTATGTTTAATTCGCCAGCACACACCGTTTGTCTGTTTTCATTTTGTTTTTAATATAGGTATTTTGTTTTCTTAATTTAATTTTTAAGTCTAGTTTTGCACCTAAGCAGTCCCTTATTCTTGTGCTTAGTATGAAACAACCTAATCAACTTATTTTAACCAATTTGATTATAACTCTTATCACATCTAGATATTTCAAAATTATTCCTGTAATTAAAGTACATACATATTTTATACCTTCACTTAATATATGTTGGTGCTGCATTTGTTTTTCTCGTTCGTTTTAATATTATGCCACAAGCTAGGCACAAAAACAACGGCTTTAATGATGACGAGGGTGGGGCGCTGATGTATTTATAGGTAAATACAAGATATTAAGTTATCTTAGCTTAGGTATTGGCTGCAACTCTAACTTGCAACTGTAATAACCTTAAGGCCTATTTCATTTGTAAATCATGTTTTTTACTTCAATGTGCAAATAAACTATTTTTATTTTATTTTAATTGTTATACGAAATATCACTGTATGCATACAGTAGCCACACTCCCCTATTGCATCGTGTTATTTATTCATTAACCATTACGTAATTTTTTCGTTCCAGGCTGTGTGTGCGTAACAGTGGGTTTAGTCATCGCAATCCTAGACCTGGTGTGGCCGCACAAGTTCTCCACAGTGCTCGAGGTGGACTACGACACGCCGTACGACCGACACGTGCTCATCGTTGACAGTCGACAGCGAGCCAGGCCTCAGATACAGGCGTCTTTACCTACTAGGATACTAAGGTTGGTTCTGGTCAGAGCAGAGACAGATAGATGGCTTAATGCTATCCGGATTCCTAGATTTTGACATAAGCATTAAATTAAACAAAAATAGTGTACTGGCCTGGGTTATATCAGGTTAGTTAAGGCGATAAATACACTCACGGACACCTGAATCGAGACACACTGCATTTTTTTTTTTGTTTAAAGGTCTCATTTTTTTTAAATTATGGTAGTACACAGAAGAAAAAAAGGGTTTAAAGGCAGCCACTCTCTACCATTTCCATTTGTTATTGTTCCAAGTTTGAAATCGTAATACAAACAAAAAAACAGCTTCAGTAGTCATAAGTCCTCTTTTTGCGTTTCTTAGGGGCAAAATAAGCGTAGAATTTTTGAAGAAAACAATGATGATGCATAAAGAAAACGTTTATTTTGTAACTTCTGTAACCTGCAAGAGCATTGTAATGTAATGACTGTGCCTTCTCAGTATATTTTTGAAAATCTATTATATGCCCATAAAAATATAAAATTATTTAAAAAATACAGTGATATCCATAATATAAATACTAGGAACAAACACAAATTTGTTGTACCTACAACAAGGCTCAAGAAAATAGGTGGCTCGTTTCGATGTCAATGTATACGCTTTTATAATACACTTCCAAGCCACGTTCAAGATCTAAGCCTTAATAAATTCAAATCATTCATTAAACGTAAGTTGTGCCAGAAAGCCTTTTATACTGTTAAAGATTATATTGAGGACAAAAAGGCTTGGGATTGAGCTGCTCCAATTTTTGTACATATTGAGGTAGTTTATTTTTATTGTTTTTTTTTGTTTTTGCTAACTTTATTATTTTATAAACAGTGACATTTAATTATCATTTTATACACAATGACAGGAATATTTACTTGTAAAGTATTATATTATTTTAATTATTGTGAATGTGAAGACTATGTGGGTTATTGCATAATAATTTTTTTCCCTTTCTTTTATTCTCAGTTAGTGTTAATCATGGTCTGGCAGTTTGAGTCATATAAGTGGCCTACCCAAATGTCCTTTCTTTGGTATTGATCGTCGCATCGTTGAGCTCCTTAAATTCTGAGTAGAGCTGCACGATTACTGACAAATGCGTGCACTGACTGGTCAGGTCCACTCAACCTGTGTGGTTCTTTCCTCAAAAGACCATTTCAGACACCAATCTACATGGTCTTCACATGATCTGACCAAGATTATGTCTGGACTTTAAAAGAGACTATGACCTCTGAGTTTGTTTCGGCCTTTCTTCTCAGAGTAGTCAGATAGGAAACGCCGACCTCATCTAGTTTTTAAAATATGATTGACGTGTAAAAGTGTTTGTACAAACCTACTTACAGAAATAAAATCATTTATCATTTGTCATTTACAGTATTTTGTAACTTGAAGGTATATACAGGTTTATTGATCGAAGAAGACTACATGGGACCTAAACTGGGTCATAACTGGCAAAATGTGGATGTACTACAATTACACTTCTCGCTAGCCCTTCGTAGATAACAGGCGTTATGTTGTGTGTTACATTAACTTAAAGATTCAGTGTACCTTGGTACTTCTTGGGTAAAATTTCAAGTACGATCTGATCAGATAACTATCCGCTTCGTTCATCTCGTGGCGATCGTAAACTAACTTTTTTCGACTCACCAGTCAAATAATGCCTTTTTCCATATGAAAAACCTACCCTCAGCTTGAAACAAATTTCAGTGCCTATTAATTAATCTGTGACCTATTTTTACGCGGTACTCTTAACCTAGCTTTATACGTAGATGTAGGTAGACGACAAAACACCGCTACCTGCATAAAAAAACTTACTTTTTCTGTCCCTAATTCGTAGCGCTTCTGAACATTGCAGAAGACTGTCATCAAAGACCCGTGAGGAGGGGCAGGTCTCAATGACAGTTGTTAGCGAGAACGAGAGGGGTCGGGACAATCCCGCGTACCAGCACGAGCAGAGGAAACCTAACTCACCGTGGAGGTACCCACTCTTCAGGAGACAGATTGACAGGTAAATGAGAGAACAGTATTAATAATTCTTCAATAAGATCCTGTAAATTATTTAATTATCTCTTAAGTAAATGATACTACACTTAAATATTAGGAATTAATATTATATATAATTATTCTTTTCTTTTAATATCTCTTTGACTTAATTAACTCTTTTTAACATAGCAATTTGAATGTTAACCTAATTTATTTAATTCATTGTTATGTCTAACAAACTAAAACCCTAAAAATTTACGCCGGAAACGGCAGAATATTATGAACTTTTATAAAACTATGTAACATCTCTGTTGTAACAATATTGCAAGCAAATAAATGATTTGATTTGAAAATATAGCATATATATTTTAAATAATTAATTTGAAAAGAAATGTTAATCGTTTTAAAATATAACTAGATTTTTATTAAAAAAAAATATATATATATATATATATTTTATGGGATAATAAGTAAAAATAAGCTTTAACTCTGAAAAATAAATGGACTATTACTATTCTCTATACAAAATCCTACTGCTTCGCTCAAAACCGTTGTGGGATCCACTTTTGAGGGACATACGACGAGACATTAAATAAGTTAAATGGATTACGTCTACGGACGTCGAGTGTCCTGGAACGTGTTCAGGCGTTTACTTATACAAAAATTACTAACTACCAATATGTAGGGAACCATGTTCAGCAGTAAAAATAAAAAGTAGGTATTGCTTACATTTCAGAAGTACTTATTTCAAAATGTTCAATGTTTCAGGGCGGACTCGGCATCAAGTCTTGGGTCAAGCATAAACGGTAACAGTTCCGGTATCAAGATGTCACCACTGGCCGTAGGGGCTCTCCCGGCGTCGCCGGCTTCCATCCCTCCGCATAGGTACATTACGAGTACTTCTCAGTCTTGTCGCTATGTTAAATAAGTGCTGCTTGCTGACATTACTTTGAAGTGAGTATTGATGCAAACATGCAAATTCACCAGTTGTGAATAGAAATCGTCGCCATTCTTTTAATTTGACGTATCCATAGATAACTGTCAACTTTTTTTAGAAGAACTCGATTTTCAAACTTCAGTATTATTTAATAAAAGAAATTCAATTTAGTTTTGCTGTCTTGTGTATTTCTGTGAATAGCGAACCGAGTACATAAAGGTAAACGTGCGATTTCTTTGTTTTCTAGGTACCGACCTCAAATACCAGCAGCAGAGCGAGTGAAGGACATGTGGTGATTAGTGTTATAGTAGAATAATTTTATTACACGCAAATAATAATAGTTGTTGTTGGCGGTAATACGTCATCTAAAGTTACTGATCTCTAAGGACCTTCAATACACGGTGAATAGACAAACCCACGAGTTAAAACAAATTGTTTAGTGATATAGACGTAGGAAAAAATGTAGAAACTCCACAAATACAATCAGTTAAGTGAAGTAACATACTTATTGTACCTAAGAATTGATGGTTACCGGCTACTATGAAAATATGAAACGTCTCGTGAAAAGTTTTAAAGCTAATAAACTAAATACCTTATTCAAAACTTCATGTTTCATATTTTTAAAGGAAACCAACAAACTTTAAAGTCAATTGACAATAATGTTTAAAATAAAAGAAAATTGTAAATATGTAAATTTTTAGTTAGGTATCTAAATTATGTATAGCAAATCCGTCCAGTGTCATAAATTAAATGCCTAGGAGATAATGTTGTGTACCTCTTGTAAGATATGAGTGAAGTAAATGTATGACTGCATCGACACAAGTGAATGCTTTGTGCCATGTAATGAAACAAAACACAAGACGTGTGAAATAAGTAAACATTTATATGAAGGAAGATAAAATATAAAACAAAATTGAATATTCTCGGAATGTCGAAGCTAAAATTAGGTGATATGACATTGAGTTCACACTATTTAAAAAATCGACAACTATTACTGACATGAACGTTGAGGTTAATAGAGACATATCAATTAAAATAAATGACATCGAATCAATTAAAATAATTCGGTATTCTATTATTAGAACGAAGTCATTTAGGTATACGTTTAGTTTTAAGTTATTTATTTCTTATTTTCAGTTCTAGTTGGATGCGTGAATGTGGTGTGTAGCCATTTGTAATAACAATCACAATAATTTCTACGTCACTTTAGTCCTAAATATCTACATCACGTAACATGTTCAATGTTGTGAAAATGTGTTTGCAACAGTGAATGTATTGTACCTATTATATGTATTTTAATTGTAACTATAGTGAGAATACAGAGTGAATGATTTAAATCGTATTTATTGTGATCGAAAAAATAATTATACAAATTCGAAACATGGACACTGTGTATTTATTTGTGAAATTCTTATCATCATTTCAGCCGAAAGACGTCCACTGCTGGACATAGGCCTCCCCCAAAAGGGGGGGTTTATCAAAATCGCCATGGCAGGCGGGTCGATCGCAGTATGGTGTTAAAATACATAGAGAACGCTGCTGCCCATTCTCAAGTAAGCCCCTTCCTTAGTCGCCTTTTACGACACCCCCGGGAAGAAATGATAGGATGGTGCTATTCTTTACATCCGGCACCACACGGAACTATTTTACTAATTAAGTAACAAATAATAATTAATTAATTTTTTTTTTTTTTAAAAACGTTGCTCCACACTAGGAATTTCTCCTGTATCGTGGGTGCGTTTACAAACATTTAAACTCACATACACAAACAGCCAGACCCGGATCAACTACTTGTAGGTCATACAAATATTTGTTCCGTGCGGGAATCGAACCCGCAACACGCAGCGCAGCAGTCAATCGCTTAACCACTGCGCCAACCGTGCCGTCAAATAATAACTATTTAATATAATTAATAACACTATTTAACTATATTTTATTATAAAAGAAAGTAAGTGTTTGCCTGAGGTTTATGAGCGGTGAGACGGGGGAGGGCGTGATTCACAAGATTGGCAGACTGAGTTTGCTTGGTCTTTGTCTACCCCCGTGTCACCGCTCACATTCCTCAGGCAGTGACAGGCAGTGACTAGCAGTCGCGCGCGGACTATCAGCTAGTGAATGCTTCACGATTTCAGGGTAAGTATCAAGTCGTAATTATTCACCAAATTATAAATATCACTGGCAAAATCAAACGACTTCAGGTTACGAATAAAAAACTAGATTAATCACAAAATACAATATTTATTCACACAAAAAACACACAATCATAATTACAGAAATGTTGAAATCATGAAATAGTTAAAATATAACTAGGTACTATTCATAAGCTTCATAGATACCTAATAGAGCTAGAACTATTGTTTTATTTAGACTGTGATTATGGAATCAACATAGATCATGTGGCTTTTCCTGTTGGTCTCCTAATGGTACGAGTATGCAAAATGAACTATTTATTTTTAGGATGCTGAATCGTAAAAGTCCTTTATTGATAAGGTAGAATGGTCAGCAACAGAAATCCATTAACACTCACGTTTACAAATCATCAAAATGTACTCAAAATTATTTGATAAACTGCTTTTCAGCATTTCATACCTACTTATTATATAATTTTAAAGCTGTTCCAATTTGATTAAATATTTTGTTCAGTATATTAATATTCAAAAAACTGAAGTGTTATACGACTTTTGTTGCTGTCCGTAGCTCTTATATATGAATCTCTGCTTGCACAGTTAATATATTTTGACTACTTGAACGATTCTACATTACCTATGTCGAAAGGCCTATAAAATATTTCTGGCCATCCCAAGCTTTACAGATTTCACGGGAGCACTGACTATACATATATTTTGATATTTAAATAACTAAAGTTAAAACGACGAAGAATGAACCACTTGCAAAGAAACAGATTTTAAAATGAACCTATGCTTCACATAAGTTCTTTTTAATACATTAAAGGCAATTGACGTGAACGTTTGACAAATTATTTAATTAAATGCATACAAATTAGATATCGCAGGCCAATAACCTGAAATATGTTGTAACTTTTGTTTGCTGCCTGATATCTTACAAAAAACAAAGTTCAATAGATAATAATGCTTGTGTATCTGTTTTAACAGTCGGGTTTCTTGTTTTTTTTTTAATAATTTATTTTATTTTGAGCTGTTTAGTTTGTGTATTTGAAATTGACTCATTACTAGCTTTTATTTGATACCAATATTGCATATTTTTCTTTTTTGTAAGTATTTGTAGATTCAATAATATATAAAATATTATTTATATGTCACTCCTATTAAGACGAATCATATTTAATCATCATAATAATTATGTTAAAATCCATCAAGCCGTTTAGGTTACAGAGCGTGCCAAAGAAATAGACATATAAACATATATCTCACGAGAAACATTACCCTCCTTCTGGAGCAGTCTGGTAAAAAACATTTCATATTTGGAAAAATATAAGTATATTTCTGGCTATTCCTGCTGGAGGACAGCACTATTTATATCCTAGATATGGGACATCAAGAAATCTATAGACTATGACTATAATTAACTTTTAGGTATCCAAATGAGATCAGGCTTGGTCCTTGACGAGGTGTTCGAGGTTCAGCTGACAAAGGAATGCGCTCCAGTTCACGAGGCCGACGTGAATGTCCAACTCAGCGTCACCCCACAGCTTACACTATAAAATATCAAAGAATAAGTAGCTAAATGTATACACGGTGTAAGGGATACTGACGAACTGTTACCTACCATGAATTCAGCACATAATTCTAGACCCTTCTGGCTCCAACCTCGAAATTTTAAGTTGGTTATTTAAGGGTCTATACTATCTCAACGCCACCTCACTCTTTATCTCGCTCGCACAAGTAGCTGGCGGTCACGCGAGCAAGCGAGACAGGGTGGCAGGGAGAAGACTCCAAGGCACCGATATTTTACGGTGAAAATAATGGTAATTTAAGAAAAATAAATTGAAATAAGACCTGCTTTATAGTTAGTTCAGTTAATATATGCAAAGTTTCATTATCTAATTTGAAGTAATTTTGAATACCAGCGGTTTATTGTTCGATTTGGAGGTAACTTTGGTTTTTTTTTCTATGAAGTAAATTTTATGGAATCGTGTTTACGTCAAATATAGTTACTTAACAGTAATCCTCAACTTTACCATAATTATATTTATTTCAAAATTAATGCTACAGTATTTTCGACATAACGGAGGACCATGCTAAGCCATTTGAGGTAGTATATAAAGGCTCTTAAACGGAAAGGCGAAAGATCACCGGTATATCCCCCTGCAATTCTTCGTTGTAATCAGTGTGACAATAAAGAGTATTATTCAATCAATAAATCTGCTCAGCCTTTTCCCAACCATGTTGGGGTCGGCTTCCAGTTTAACCGGATGCAGCTGAATACCAGTAGGTATTTTACATGGAGCGACTGCCTATCTGAAGGCCAATTCTCGTAATTTAAAACGTTCAAAATCTAGTCGCAATCTCATCTTGGCGACAAACAAACGTCAAAAAATTGTCAAAATGTAGGGAAATAAGAGGTATTTTTGACAGATTGAGACTGAGATCAGACTGTGAACGTTCTTAAAATTAGTAGAATTGCCCCTCAGACCTCTACAACCTATTTAATGGGTAACACGATACCCGTTGTTACGACAATAAAAAAATTCATTCACGGGTCACTAAAATTATCCTTTGTAATATAACGATTCAAAACACACGGTTCAGAAGCATTGCCTTAATCCTCACGACGTCAGGAACCCTTATAGTTTCGCCATGTCCGTCTGTCTGTCTGTCTGTCCGTCCGTCCGTCCGTCTGTCCGGCTTAGCTCAGAGACGCTTAGTACTAGAAAGCTGTAATTTGGCATGGGTATATTAATCACGCCGAGAATGACGTAAAATAAAACCATCAAAAATATATTTTTTTAGGGTACCTCCCTTGCACAAAATGCGGATGATATTTTTTTTTCTCGTCTATTCCATGGTATGTGGTATCGTTGGATAGGCCGTTTAAAATGGGATGGATTTTTCAATTCAGGGATCCGTTGGCGTAACATTATGCTTTAAAGTGCTACTTTTTGTCAGTCAAGTGTCCCCCCCCCCCCTGCCAGCTAAATGGTTGGTTTTGGATATGTGAAAAAATTCATAGCAGTAGTATATACAACATTAGTTTTTGTTTATACTAAACCTCTTAAGGGGTCATTGTACTCATCATTATGAACAACTTTTACTATGGGACCAACCTTGAAATCGCGAAAAAAAAATCAGCTGTTCCCTACATTTAAGTTCGCTGAACTCGTCAAAATGTAGGGAACAGCTGATATTTTTTTCGCGATTTCAACTTTGGTCCCATAGTAAAAGTTGTTCATAATGATGAATATGTCGGGATAGGTTCAGACATCAGAAGTAATACTCAGATATGGCAATACAGAAATATATTTCAATCGAACAATCTGTTATTTTAAATCAAGAGAATATAGAAATTAAACAGAATTAATTAAATAACTAATAATGGTAGTGGCGGTCACATAGGGCAGTACTGACTGTCAGGGACAGTGGTCCATGCACCCACCGCAATAAGGATAGTACTAATTTGTCGGAGACAGCGTTCCATATCCAATAACCGGGCAGTACTGACTGTCGAGAGACAGTGGTCCGTGCACCAGGACGCATCCGTTCAAAATGCGTACCGACTCAACAGCGTAGCTCCTTATAAAGGCGATCCGCTAGTGGGGGGCAACGTTACAATATTTCACTCAATTGACTTCAAGTGTTTTGACCGATAGAATGAATGATTGTCTATAGTGCACGTTCCACTAGCGCTATCTAGTCGCCGCCTCTCGCAGCTGTTAAACAATATGGCTTCCGTCAAATACAATGACCCGTTAAGAGGTTTAGTATAAACAAAAACTAATGTTGTTTAACGAAATTAAAAGGAAAACTATCACAGCTAAGTAGGCTTTACAAGTTAACGAGTAATAGTCGACCAACTTATAATTGCAGTCGGAGAATTGACCGTAACGTATATCGATGTATAGAGCATGTTTTTCAACTACAATGTTAAGATTGTTTTTAGGATAAATTCATCCCATTTACGGAACCCTTCATTGTGCAAAAAAAAAAAACACGCGCTTAGCCGGTTTTTTTTTTTTTTCTCCTTTCCTGAGGAAATTGTTCAATAGAGTAGAGATGTGCTGTTAGAATCAATAGTAAAATTGCACTATGGCAGTTTGGGAATTAAGCTGTGTACCTACCCCTTTATACGGGGATATAAAAGGTTAGATGCGGGACGATAGTTTTGTGAAAAGCTCTCGTTGACCGATTGGAAAAAGTAAGACTGAAGTACAGATAACCAAAGAATATTATGCGCTTCGGGAATCATCAATGTTTTGAAATACGGACGCGCAACGTTGAGATCTAATATAGAGCTGTTAGAACCGTGAAAGTAGACCGTACTTGGCTATTTTGTATTACCATGATTACAAAATTATAGATTAACAACTCTATGCAATTCCAAAAAAGCTTTTCAAACCTTTTCAGCCACGGATGACAATCTGCGACCAGAGTAGGTAACCCGACAGAGAAAAATCTTCATACAAACTCACAATGATAGGTGCACTACTACAAAGCGCGGCAATACAATACTTAGAAACTTTGCCTCTGTCCCGGTTACTCTGTGGCGTGACGTTCATGATAATCCAGCAACATGAAGATCACCGAAGTGCATACCTTTTCTGGTTTAACTGTAAGTAGACTGTGGTAAAACCTTACCTCAATATCCTTGACGGGCGGTGCGTGACGAACGACCATATCGTAGTCTGCCTCAGTGAGGTTGACCACCGGCCGAGTCTTGAAGTCCAGGAACATCATCAAATCCTCGTACTGGACGTTGCAGTTCTCATCTTTGTGCAAACTGTCACAAAAATTGAATAAGTGCAACTAAGGATAAAAATGTAATGATGACTAAGTCGAAGTTATGTCGATTAAATCACGTGTAATGATACTATGGCAAATAGAACTTAGTCATAAAGAAGATGTATGAGTATGCTTCTTTATCGTGGTCAAAACTTCTCAAATCATTTAGCTATGATAGGGTCAAGATTGTTCCGATTACATAAATGAAGGATAGAGATATGGTTAAATTTCAGGAATTGGAAAAACTCGCGGCCTTCGAGATCACAACCATAGAGAACATCACTCACACTTGCAACATGCAGTCCAAGAGATCTGTGTTCATCGGCAGGCGGTGCGCACGCAGTAGTTGACGCATGCGACCCAAAGACAGCACGCCAGACCCACTAGCATCAGCGTGCGCCAGACCCTCGCGCAGACGGTCCCGGTCGTCCCACAAACCCCGCGTCAGGGCCGTGAAGACAAGGGACCTGGTTTTCAACCATTAAACAGGGTGTAAAAATGTCCATCACATATACAATATTAGTTTTAGTATATGCTAAACCCGAAACACGTGTCTAGTATTTTTATGTAAAGAATCTATGTACAAAATTTCAAAACTGTATCATGAAAAATCACAAAGTTATTAGGTTGTTATGTTACCGGGTTGTCCGTACAAAAACATGCTAACGGCGCCCCCGCGCCTCCACGGTCGTCTTGCGCTCATTGATAATAATTTAGCAGTAGGTACCTAACTGTACGCCGCCGATTGTATTTTAAGTAATCAAAAGGTGATCACATTTTCCATCACACTTAAATATTTTTGGGACAAAATATAACATGGTGTAAAAAATATTGAAATCGATTCAGTTCCTTATTCGGAACAAACTATATTCAGGTTTCGCATATACAAAACTAATATTGTATAGCCGTTATCAGCAAAAAATATTGCTGGGAAACTAGACTGACTCGTTGGTATAGTAAAAAAAAAGTAAAATCTTTCTTTATTCATGAATATGAGACAACCATACAAAGTAACTTAATAATAACACAAGATAGCCAAAAAACGTTTAAAGTTATTTTAACAATACAACTTAGGCAGGTGAACAGTTAGAGAATGTAAAATGGTGGAATAAAATAATGGATTGGACTGATTCGCCCTATCCCCTCGTACTAGTATAAAACTGTATCACGAATTCACGAGCGGATAGTCGGGAGACTATCCTTGTGGGAATCCGTTATTCTTAGGTTGAGGGATCAACCTAAGAATAACGGATTCCCACAAGGTTACAGTTACGAGTCACAATAGTTTAGAATTATTTACATACTGTATAAGCAAAAATCAGTACATTTCCAGTTATATTAATTAAGTTACATGATTGGAATTGTCTGTGTTGTTTTGTGTTTAGGTATGAGTATAATATAGGTATATGCGTATATGTTTAATGTATAGTGATGCATTATTAGATCTTATCACGAACGTACCTGATCATCTCCCTTCGCGGAGACAGTTCTTTCCCAGGATCTCCTCGAAAGAATCGTATCAAAGTCACAAACTCGTGCTCGCTCATCTTCTCGCACATTATTTCTTTCAACGCTTGTCTATAATAATTAATCTCTGTTTTAAAGCCTACATGCATTCTAAGCGCTATAAGAGAACTACTTCATGTACTCTGATAAAAAAGTCTAAGTATGGTTCAATCCAGGAATCCAGGACATGGCAAGATAGCATCCAAAACTGTTAAGCCGTTTATGCGAAATATCGGATTAAAATATCTTCAATAACTTCATGGGCCTTTATTATGTAATTGCATTTATAATAAGGCGACAACGGCCTACCTGACGTTAAACACCACGTCTTTGGACTTTTGCAATACCAAAGATATCGCGGATGAGCTGCCATTCCAGAGATGATGAAGAAGCTAAGCCATACCGGTCAAACCTTAAAACACAGCAACGCTGCTTGACGGTACAAATTGGTATGGTGCTATTACTTAACCTGACGAGCACCTAAATTTCCCACAGGCCAATCTTCCGCTGGTCTCGCCACAACGGACCAACCCCTACAGACAAGTCCGGACCAGACAACGACCACACGTGCGGTGACCAGCAGTAACCCAACCATGGTGGTCCCGCTGCTGTAACACTTAAACCAAACCTGCGTGGGGTATTACTTCTTTGTGAACATGAACGTGACCGGCCCTAATCAGAAGAAGGCGGACTTTGCTTCGCCTGCTGTTATGAGGACGGTCATCTTTAATCCACCGCCGAAAGTCCACGGAAAAATTACGTCGAGATATAATTGTTGTATGGTGAGTTTTATTTTTGCTACTTACCTACCCCATCTCTAAGCCTGTATCTCTTTGATGGTAAGGAGCTAACGCTGGTAAAAATTGTCTGCCTCTTTGGTTTAGTGATTCCAAGCGCGACTGCTAAGCATAAGGACCTGGGTTTGATCCTCAGGTTGCTGTGTTATTGTTGTTTTGCAAATATGAATTTCTCAGCAGCCTCCCTGAATCTGGATGTGTGCCCAGTGGAAGCTAATAGGCTACATGGGACTTAAACATAACTATAGCGAAATGTGGTTGAACACTTGCACAACCAGCAAAAAAGTTTGGTATTCAGACAATAATAATATAAGATATCAGACAAAAATACATTAAAAAAATCTTTCCACAACTAGGCTAATATTAATTTTGGGTAATAACTTAAAGCAGTGGTCTAAAAGACTTTCAGTAAAACAGGTTAAATTAGAGTTAGGCCTTTCAGTAAAATAAGTTAAATTAGTTAAGCTACAAAGTACGATATCGCTGAACTTACTTGAAACATCTAACAGACATAAGATCCTTCTTGTCCGGCACAACAGCTTCCATATATTTTGCTACAAAGTTCTTATAGCCATTTTCTTTTGAAGCCAGTACGCGACGAATTTTGTCCATTATCAAAGCTATGTTCGCCATTGGGTACTATAATGGTCATAAGCATTAAGATTACAAAATAGATATAAGTATAATAACTGCATATTATACTTATATTAGGTACCGGGTAAAACGGGGTGAATAGAGACGCAACTTTAAAATGCATTTTAACGTTGAAATAATATTTTTTGTTGCCAAAAAGGACTATAAGTTGTTACCTGTTAAACGATTAAGTTTCCTTGTTGGCAACAAACTATATTATTTCAAGGTTAAAATCCATTTTAAAATTGCGTCTCAATTCACCCCTGCATGTCTATTCACCCCGTTTTACGGTAAGGTGGGTTCATCTACTACAACTATAACATATATTATATGGTTGCTAAGCAATTTATGCTCATCACAATGCATATGGCGATGTCTAGCTGATGGTGAAGTACCAGGAGATCTCCTCAACAATTATCGTCCCTGGATCGGGAAAAGCAATATTTTGTAACAGGTGATGAGCAGCTGACATTAGGCTATTGTAACTTTATTACAAACCAACCCACTAAATACGTATTTTTCCCAGTTAGTCTATGTGGATGATGTTATAAAAACTTCCTGTCGCTGTTATTTACATAGCAGGTATCAGTATTCGAATGTGTTTGGGTTAGGTACCACAACTAAAAAGATTTTTTTTTTTTTACAAAAAAACAACCGACTCCAAAAAAAACACTACAAAGTGAAAAATTACTTTAATTTCGGAACTCGGTGGCAAAAAACGAAAATACAAAACCAAAGAATTTTTTTTTTGGAAGAACTTTTTTTTATAAGTAAATAATAACTAAAACCAATTTACTTAAAAAAATATATGACATTATAAATCGGGGTAAGTGGGTTGTTTTAAGGCTTACCTGTGCAGCGTTAAGCTCCATGTACCGTAGAGCATATTCATCAGCGGCGATGAGTCGGAACCGATGCTTGTTGACGACCAGCTCATTACCAATCCACATGTCTTTATCCGTGTAAGCTGGGGGCTCTTTAGGCACAAAGAAATTCACGTCCGGGAGATACATTTTTTCGCGCCTGAAGAATGTTCCACCCTGTTGAAAAACGCCCATAGTACATGGCTTGCTTACAAATTAGTAATAAACCAATACCAACGCAGGAAGGAATTGAACCATTAATGTTATTTAATTAACGTTAATGATTACTGGTCAACATTACAGTGTCCTAGCTAAAGTACGGCTAGCCGCCGCGTAGCAGGCGCGTAGCAGTCGCGTAGCAACCGTATAGCAAGCGCGTAGGCGCTCGTAGTAGCAAAGTCAAATCATTTATTTCAAATACGCACATAAAAGGGCACTTTTAAACGTCAAAATTTGCAAAAAAATAGAATTGGTTCTAGTTGCCCCCCTTCCAAAAGGTAGTTTTATATGGAGAAGAAGAATGGGTAAGAAAATCCGACGCTTTACTCTTTTAAAATGTTTTTCAATATTTTGTGTACACTAATTATATATTTGTACGTGAAGACGATGCACCTAGAATAAAATTACTACACCACAATAAAAAAAAAAAAAAACAATACAAATAAAGAAATGACAGGTAAATTAATTCAGTGATGAATTATTACCAGATGATATGATAACTATATTATTATTATATTTACAAACATTGCAACACGTTCCTTCCTAAGCGAAAGATTAAATTTTAAGAGAGTTTGTTTTTTAATTGCTCTCTGTTTACTAAATCTTCCCGTTTAATCAACTTCTTGATTTTCATGTATTTCTTAAATTTGTTGTGACTCATAAAAATAGGACATAATGGTATGGTATCATCACCAGTCAAATCTAATGTTACAGCTGGCTCACACACTGATTTTGCCTTACTAACTACCAACTTACTACCTAGCACTACCATTTGTTTACTGATGCTAGCAACCGGTTTGCTGACCTTGATACACTCTGAGAGAGATAGTGCCTTTTGAGCTTCTAGCCTGGTAGACTTTCGTAGGACGTTCCTAGGAGCCAGTCTAGCCAAGTAGACTTTCATAGGACGTTCCTAGACGCCACGTAGGTGCTCGTAGAATACGCTCAGACTTCGTGTAGACGCTCTTAGTTGCTGAGCATCCAACGCTAGACCAGTGCTTAAAACAAATTAGTCCACAATAATTACCATAATCATATCTTACCAGATAACCAGAATTACGCTCGCCGAGTTCGAAAACGCCAATAGTATCATCACACAAGAAATATTTGATGATGAAATAGCGCCGAATATCGTCGGGGTTGTCGGTAATCAGTCGAGCTGCGAAACGTAGCACATGCGAATCAAACCCAACCCTGTGGAAAGTCGTAAATTGTTTAAAACCAGATTTTCGTAAAACTATATATTTTGAAACACAGCCCTTAGAAGGCAACCTTCGTATCCAGCGTTAGAGCGTTATCATAATGACGATTTGTCAGCGTGTTACTAGCGAAGCGATTTCTGAACGTGCTCTCCGCGGTCGCAAAACGAGGTAACCGCGACTACGCGACGTGATCTCCGCGTTTTCACAATATTGTACACTCGCAAGACACGGCGAACACGTTGCGCACACGTGGCGTGCTCGCTACGCACACGCCGCGAGAGCGTTAAACAACCGCCTCGCTGGAAACAGGCTCGCAAATCGCCAGGGTGATAAGGCCCTTAGCGTTTATCTATCGTATTCGCCACTCTATCTTGACGTCAACCAACGTCAAATACCGAAGGCGTATAGATATTTAAGTCCTGTAAGTATACCTGTCCTTATTTAGAAATTTGATAAAGTCTCTATGCGGCGCTTTAGGTTCAACAGTGCGACAATTTTCAGCCGAGTCCTCATAGCTACCGTATCCGTTCCAGGGTGGCAGTTCACGGTCAGACATGTGAGCACTGATACATTCCTTACTTTCGTCACGGGGTGGTGCCAATGTGGTGAACGTATCTAAAATATACTAACTCATAATATAAGACTAAAAATGTAGGTAACGAAGACTTAACATTGCTTATTTGCTGTGCCATTCTCGCTCTTAAGATTTTGCGAACAGACTGAAATAATGTTTAGTAATTTCCGTCAAAGATGATTTCTTGTTGGCAATAGTAGATAGAATACTATGCTTTACTGTTCCTTCTTCAAAATACATAACATTGAAAAAGTATAAAATATTGATTATGATATCCGAGAGGAGAGGAGAGTAGAGAGGCCTTTGCCCTGCAGTGGGACATTACAAGCTTGTAATAATAATAATAAAGAGTTATAAGTTATTCATTATTTATTTAATTAATTATTATTAGTTAATTAGTAAAATGGTTCCGTGTGGTGCTGGACCTGAAGAATAGCACCGCCCTATTTCTTTCCGTGGGTGTCGTAAAAGGCGACTAAGGGGCTTACTAGAGAATGGGCAGCAGCGTTCTCTATGCATTTTAATACCATACTGCGATCGCCAACCCGCCTGCCAAGCGTGGCGATTATGGCAACCCTCGCCTCCTTTTGGGGGAGGCATATGTCTAGCAGTGGACGTCTTTCGGCTGAAATGATGATGATGAATAATAATAAGATCAAACTTACCAAATCCATACGTGACACGGTAATACTCCTTAGTGTAGGGATCACAATCAGTGAGAACCACGTTGCGTCCCAATACATTGAGGATGGCTCCGATGCTCAGATCTGCGGGACTGTACGACGGTATTGGCGGCCCGCCAGTCATTTCTATCTTGGCCGGTTGTTTCTAGAACGTCGAATAAAGAATTATAATGCTTTTTGGTGGATTTCTTGCGTTATTATGACTCGGATGAAAAATATCAAAAGTCTTTGAATAAAATTTAAATATGATTATTGCGATCCAATTCGCAGAAAAGAAGCGCTCAGATACGCCCAGCGTTGCCAGACGTCCCGATTTTGGCGGGACGTCCCGATTTTTAGCCCAAGGAAAATTAAATGTGCGCGGGACAGGATCAGTCCCGCTTTCCGGGGATAGAAAAATAAATAAGTAATTCGTAAGCAATGTATTACTTGAGAGCAGTGGTGGCCCAGTGGTTACGGCCCTGACTTACGAGTTGTAGGTCGTTGGTTCGAACCTAGGCTGGCACTTTATGTAGATAATTTCATCACCACTGCTCTCAAAACGGTGACGGAAAGCATCGTGAGGAAGCCGGCATGTCCTAGGAAAAAAAAAAGCCAAGACATGTTATATCTACCAACCCGCAGTGGGCCCGCGTGGTAGATTACAGCCCACTCCCTCACACAGAGAGGAGGCCTGTGTGTGTCCCAGCAGAGGGAACATTTGCCGCCTTATTACAAAACAAGATTTATATTTGGACATGGCTTAAACCATGCAGCCAGTTTTTGCAATAAGAACGTAACAGTGATTGAAATACCGTTCTACAAAACTGAAAACTTAGTTCGGTACTAAGTCGTCAGTTTTGTGTTTAGGAACTTTACTATAGTCGGAATAAAGTTCGTAATTCAATAATGGCTCCATGTTTTAAGCCTGGGTCTGAAGATAAACCTTGTTTTGTAATAAGGGGGTTAGTGTTTATGTGTAATGTATTACTTATTTATATTCCTCTGAAGACTTACTTAATTGCCTTTATAGTAAAGTAACGTATTTTCATTGCAATACATTTTCTATTGTAAGTCTATGTAAGTCTAAGTATCATCATTGTGAAATTAATTTGAAACTCAAATAAAAGGTTATATAGTAAAATATAACTGATTATTTACGTTTTCTTATTTAAATATCCCGCTTTAAACTCAAACCCCCTTATTCCAAAACAAGGGTTATCTTCAGACCCAGGTTTAAAACATTGAGCCATTATTGAATTTCGAACTTTATTCCGACTATGGTAAAGTTCCTAAACACAAAACTGACAACTTAGTACCGAACTAAGTTTTCAGTTTTGTATAAAGAACGGTATTTCAATCACAGTTACGTTCTTATTACAAAAACTGGCTCCATGGTTTAAGCCATGTCAAAATATAAATCTTGTTTTGTAATAAGGCGAAAAGGGTTTCAAAATCCCGGTTAAACCGAAAAAAAAAACTGGCAACGCTGGATACGATGCTGATAGGATCGTCTACTAAAATATAGATCTCGGCCTTCTCCGAAATTTTTCTGTGTAATCTCTTTAACTTTTATGGTGTAAAAATAAAGAGTATACTTTTCTATTCTATTCTGACTTACACGAGGCAGACGCATTCTCTTTAAAAACATCGGTCCGGCTTCCATGCCAGAATTGGTACCTAACGTTTCTTTGATCTCAATAGTATCGTCTGCCAAAAAATAATGGATCTCCAGGTGATGCAATGTACCAAATTCTGTATCACGATCATCCCAGTAACCATAAAACCTAAAACAGACGCAATTTAAAATTACTTTAAAATAATGGAACTTAAGGCGCGGTGTTACCTCAATATTCACAAAAACTGGTTTCTTGGATAGTCGAGTATGACGTAACGCAATGAAAATATTCGGCGCAAAAAATACAGTGGACAGAAATGGGTTTATAGATATTTAGATAGAATAGAATAGTAAAATATAGTTTGATATTCCCAATAAAAAAATTTGAAGTTACTTCACAAAAATAAACTTTGTTCTCGAATATTTCTGTATTTTCAGCGAAAACAATTTTTTTTTTAGTATTCTAATTTCATTAGCTTTGTTTTAAAACTTTAACCCGACAATTATTTAATATAATGTGTATATTCCAAATAATCTAAATAAAACCCGTAAAATAAATGCCCATTCGCAGCTTAGTCACATCGTCAACCCAAATGTTATTAAATTTTCAACCTTATTTGAAGCGGTTGTGTGAGTGCAGTTGCAGCGTTTAAAATCGTAGTCAGTCCGCGCCTTAAGTAAAGTGAGGTAAATGTTAGAAAAGAGACAGGATTTAGTCAAAATAAAGTCGATCTAGAACATGAACAACTGGGCCTCATAACGGCTCGTGCAGACAGGCGCAATATTGCGGGCGGAACATGCAGCGTGACGCACAGCGCGACACTTTCCATGAAGTTTTTCTAGAAATTGTGCTAGCTAGTGTCGCGCCGCGCCTGTCTGTGGGAGCCTTTAAGCTTTTAGGGAGAACTATGTCTACCTAATACCTAATGTGCGCTTTTATAATTCTGCGAGTCACGTTATCGTGGACGTTGACGTCCACAATTTTACCGTTGATTTTAAGTCGTTATCGTGGACGGAAATTTAAAGGAGTCTTCATATATTTCCATACATTGGAGTACGACTCGGTTGGATTTGCTCATTTGATTTTTTTGTGTCAAAAGAGCCGTCTATAATTATCAAATGCCATAATTTAATAATTTATCCTCTTCAGAACTATCAGTTTTATTTTATAACCGACTTCCAAAAAGGATCTCTTTATGGAGGAGGCTCTATAATTATGTTCGGCTGTATGTTTTTGTTTACTCAGGCCCCGAAACATACCTATACATAGTGAAGTAGATAATAAATCCATACCTACCTCAAAACTTGTCTATCAAATTCCAAAAATTGTTTGAAAGGTCGACGTTTTGGTGGCTTTCTGTGATCCAGAGTTCTCTGAAACATTATATTTCATTGTAATATAGTTACACATCACGTTTCATTGAATCATTAAACCCAAATATGGAAGGATTTCTTCATACTTCGATAGCATCAGGATATGGTATAGGATCCGGCACATTGATACCCAGGCGATTTAGAAACACTCTCGTAAAGTTATCACAATTTAAAATCTGCAAAAGAAGCCATTATTTATTATATTATTATTTAGATGAATCATGAAAACTATTTGTTGAAAGGAGGTAACCATACCTTAAAGTTTTTTCCGAAGAATATAACTTCCCGCCCAATATTGAGATCCAGTACATCGTAATACAAATCGTAGGAATACGGGAGTCGAATTCTTTGACGACTAATCAGTGTTCCTGAATAAATATCAGCCAATTTTTTATAATTATTTCATTTCTAGCTGCGCCCCGCGGTTTTACCTGCGGAAGTCTCGATCCCGCGGGATTATCGGGATATAAAGTCATATGTCCTAATTTAGGTCATGGTCTAACCATGAGTCAATTTTCATCCAAATCCGTTTAGCCGTTTTAGCGTGAAAGCGTAATATTATAATATTAGTTAGGCTGCGTACAGACGACCGCGCCCGCTACACGCACGCCGAGCGCCCGCCCCGCTCGCTTTAAAATTTGTTGTATATAATTTGAGTCTTATGACACATCAATAGATCTCAAATTGCATTTATCGAAGTCGACCCGCACACGCCACGCGCCCGCCTCGCGCCCGCCCCGCGCTCACCCCGCACACGCGCTACACACGCCTTGTGCCCGCGCTTCGGCTAGTGCCAAGTGATCAAGGGCGTTTTTTGATTAAATAATAAGTAGTATAGGCGGGTGCGAGGGGGCGCGTGAGGTGCGTGGATTTTACGCGTGGCGGGCGCGTGTTATCTATATAACGCGTGCGCTTGGTCGGCAAATGGGTTATTCCACCCTGCGCCACCAAATTGTGTCACCAGTTGGGACAAAGTACAACGTTGTCCCACTAATAGATTTAAAACACCAGAGCTGGTAGAATAATCCAACAAATGCACATAAGTTATAATATAATTTACTGTAAATGCACATCATTTATGACATAAAATCTGAAAGTAGGTACAAAGAGAAATAGGTACCTTGGGATAATCCACTGTTTTCCGTCTTTGGCTCCATCACCTTGATAGTGCCATCTTCAAGATAGAAAAAGATCTCAACCTTCCGCAATATGCTAGAGCCTGAACGGTATTCGTGCAGCGTTTGTTGGAAAAAACCTTGGAAGCGTAGAATCTAACCATACGAAAAAATATTTAGATAGAATGTTAAGGGACATGAAGTGGAACACAATGTGTAGGAAATAAATATTTGGGGAGATCGACAACTATTGTCGACCTACTCAAAAGTTAACTCCCAACCAGAATCAAGTCAATCAGCAGCTCCCTTAAAGGTTTTGAACTTTTGAATACCTAAATGGTATACAAAAGTTCAAAGCCTGATGGGTCAAATAGTACCTACAACTTGCGATTTCAAATCTATAACCTTCAACTCGTGACATGGAGCCTCATCATTAATAATAGGTAAAGGTGCTTTGCTAAATAAGTCATTATCATTAACGGTCCGACTTTACCCACTGCTGCCTGCTGCGTACTGCTGCGTGCACGTCTCGACACGCCCATGCATTACATTCCTTATTCCAGTTTTTTAACGTCACTCTTTTATAGGTATTATGTTAAACACCTAGCCCTAAATAATTGCTAGGTACCTTTCTAAAATCAAAAGTTTTGCTTTAAGAGATCTTACGTGCTTATCATACATGATCCAGGTCGGTAGATCTGGCGCTTGCTTACGACAATACAACGAAGGCACTCTGCTGCCCTCCTCTGCTTTATCGACCAACATGTTGACGTTTCCGAATGTCGTGAATACAGGCCGAACTCCAAAGTTCTTCTTCCCTATCTAAAATAGAAAATTAATATTATAGAAAAGGAACACATCCAAGGCAGAGGGATTAGACTGATGAGGATGTCATCATCTTTTCAGCCGAAAGATTTGCAATAATTGCAAATAAATAGTATGGTTTTAAAAATGCATAGAGAACGCTGCTGCCCATTCTCTAGTAGGTAAGTCCCTTAGTCGCCTTTTACGACACCCACGGGAACAAATGGGAAATGTACTTACATCGAAACCCAAATTACTCCACCCCAGCAGATGCTGCTGATCTGATCAACAACAAGTGCCATTTGATTTATTAATCATACCTACATAAGCTATCTGTATTTTGTTTCAAAGAAAATTAATCTAATGAGTCCGGCAGAATGTGCTTTTTAATTAATTTGTTAAATACAAGTAAGTACATACATAGATATGCTCACTTAAAGATGCCGCAAGGCAGTTAAGAAAGAAATACGGTAGGTAGATAGGTACTTAAAAATACAATTTGAACAACCGGAATCCAATTCTGGATTTTACAACTAGTAACTGCGCTTGCGACTAGTAAACCAACCCAATGCAGAATGGAATGTAGGTGCTTAATGTCAGACGACGAATAGAATAGAATAAGTTTATTGTCTCCAGTATTACAGCTAGTAGTAGTGCTACATTCTACAAATACACGAAAAACTATAATACTGGAAGCAAAAGGTTTAAGCGTCAGCATTTATCGCGTCGTCTATTATCGCGAAGGTACTCGACAGTCAGCTGGACGCGCGATTGGATAGCTTTTTAAAATTGCACGATGCACAGTTTGGGTTTCGGAATGATCTTGGCACTGAAAGTGCGATTCTCGGCCTCAAGCATACGGTGCAATACTACACAAAACGTCGAACACCAGTGTATGCTTGCTTTCTAGATCTCTCCCGTGCCTTTGACCTTGTATCTTACGAGATTTTGTGGGAAAAGCTGCGGGAGAGAAAAGTGCCAGCGGAGCTGTTGCGTATCTTCCAGTTTTGGTATTATAACCAAATGAACAGTGTGAGATGGGCCGATGGGCTGTCTGTGTCGTATGGGCTCGAGTGTGGGATAAGACAAGGAGGGATTACGTCACCAAAATTGTTTAACCTATATATAAATGATCTAATCGTTGAGCTGAGCAGCAAGAAAATAGGATTTCGCATTGATGACGTTAGTGTCAACAACATCAGCTACGCTGACGATATGGTGCTGCTGAGCCCTGCGGTTAGGGCACTTAGAGAATTGCTTCATTGTTGTGAGGGCTATGCTCGAGAGCATGGCCTAATATATAATGTCAATAAAAGCGAGTTCTTAGTCTTTAAGGCTGGCGGTGTTAAATGTCCTGAGTATGTGCCCCCGATCAAACTAAATGGGAATGAAATATTGCGAGTGTACCAGTTCAAGTACCTGGGGCATTATGTAACCGACGACCTTAATGACCGAGTGGATATTGAGAGGGAACGTAGGGCGCTGGCCGTCCGATGTAACATGTTGGTTCGCAGGTTTGCACGATGTAGCAGGGTAGTAAAAATAACGCTTTTTAAAGCTTATTGCCAAGTGTTTTACACGTGCAGCCTGTGGACCAACTATACTCAGCGGGCTATCAGCGCCCTACGGGTCCAATATAATAATGGGTTCAGGATGTTGATGGGGCTGCCCCGTTTCTGCAGTGCATCAGGTATGTTTGCACAAGCACACGTCGATGGCTTCCACGCCATAGTCAGACAGAAATCTGCTTCTTTGCTCTGCAGAGTGTGGGATAGCTCCAACTCCATCCTGAAGACCGTAGCGGGGAGGTTGGATTCTCCTTTGTTAGGTGATGTTGTTCAAAGATGCATTTTGAACAACAGCCTTGTTGTCAAATAGATAATATGTATATGTATATATAAATATATATATGACGGAAGCCATATTGTTTAACAGCTGCGAGAGGCGGCGACTAGATGGCGCTAGTGGAACGTGCACCATAGGCAATCATTCATTCTATCGGTCATTTGACTTAAAACACTTGAAGTCAATTGAGTGAAATATTGTAACGTTACCCCCCACTAGCGGATCGCCTTTATAAGGAGCTACGCTGTTGAGTCGGTACGCTTCGACCGATCATGACTTACGCCTGCGTAGTCTTCGCTCACGCAAAGTCATATCACATCCATAAGATGCAGACGCTTCAAAACCGATTTCTCCGTAGAATTACGAAGGCTCCTTGGTTTGTTCGGAACGAACAACTTCACGTAGACCTTAAGATGCCTACCATCAAACAGTTTATGAAGCGCCTTGCAAAGCGCTTTTTCGAATCCGCGGAACGTCATCGCAACCCCTTGGTTGTGCAGGCCGCTAGCTACAGGCCTTCTGCCATTAGTCAGACTCGCCGACCGAGGCACACTCTCTTAGATCCGGATGACCCCGTCACTCTCCTTCAGGAAAGCAATAGGGCCACGAGTACAGTGCACAAAATACACAAACCGACCTTCCGTCCTCGCCGCCGAGGTACCACGCGAACTTCCCGAGTAAATGGTAATAAAAGTCCTCCCCCCCGTCCCTTGAATGTCGATGCGCCAGCCGCCCGGTTAGAGGCTGAGAGCGCCGTAGCAATAAATATAATATCCCCTGATAATAATCATGATCAAAATGTTGATCCAGCCCGTCCCCAAATTGTTACTAATTTTGTGATCCCCCAACGACGCCCTGAGCCGAGGTCCGTACCCCACAGGGGGTGCCCTTAGTGCGCTGTCGTTTAGTTTTAATATATATAATTTGCGCCCTGGCTGGAGGCTTTAAGATTAAAAACCTTAGGGCAGCCACAGGAATATCCGGTTAAGTAGCAACGACCTCTCTAGGTCTGCTACGAGATGCCTAAAAAAAGAGATTCATAAAAAAAAAAAAAAAGAGTCGGTACGCATTTTGAACGGATGCGTCTTGGTGCACGGACCACTGTCTCTCGACAGTCAGTACTGCCCGGTTATTGGATATGGAACGCTGTCTCCGACAAATTAGTACTATCCTTATTGCGGTGGGTGCATGGACCACTGTCCCTGACAGTCAGTACTGCCCTATGTGACCGCCACTACCATTATTAGTTATTTAATTAATTATATTTAATTTCTATATTCTCTATATTTAAAATAACTGATTGTTCGATTGAAATATATTTCTGTATTGCCATATCTGAGTATTACTTCTGATGTCTGAACCTATCCCGACATCAGAAGTGGGATACGAAGACCACCCCACTTCTGGAGACTCAGCTTCCAATATCATGCAAGACCAGATGCTTTTGTTTAGTAACGGCATGGAAGCCTTAATTTCTAAAATCATCGGAAGTTTGTCATCTACCGCCTGTACACTAAGTCCATTAGTCTCATTCGACCGTGACGCGTCTGCACACATCGTCTTTAATGAAGTAGAGAACTACTTGTAAATTTAGAGGTAGAAGAGTAAATGATGTGGTACCTTTACTAGGTATAGGCAATAAAAATATCAATAATACTTTGCAATTGCTGTGTCAGGCAGAAATTAACGATTTCGCGACGGAGATTCTATTCCAAGTTTTGCTAGATAAGTACTTGCGTCGTAACATCGTATTGAGTCGAGACATTTTAAATAACGGTTTGTGGTTCTAGAACTATAAACGTGTGTAAAGCTATTCAGACTACGGCAATAATTAATTGTGTCGATTGGATTCTTGTCGTTTTCTTTTTCGTGATAACTGAGGGGTTGTTTCTTTGACTAAAATGTTCACATTATCCATTTTAACGTAGTAAATCAATTAAAATTCGGCACGAAATAAGTACAGAGTCAACTCGTTACCAACACTGAGAAAGATGGTAATTTTAAACCTCTGTCAGTTAAAACAATCTCGCGCTCCTGATTGGCTGAAAGGATTTGACGTCTCGCTCCTGATTGACTGAAAGGATTTGACTAAATTTGTTAATAAACTTCGAAGGATTTGACTTGAGTTAGATACCGGTGGTAACCGGTTTTTGCCTTAATTCAAGTGGATTTGACTACTTTTGTAAATGACAAGCGATAAAAGACTTTGTTTTTAAAAAATAACGTTCTTAACTTATTTTCGTTTTTTTTGGAGATGACCAAATTTGATTTTACCAGTTGATAGAAGACGTGACCTTGTAAAAATCTTAGAATTATACTCTGGACTTTTTTAGTAACGGTTTTCCGACAACACGTGTTAACACTGGTGAGTTGGAGGTAGGGATTGTAAATGTTCGATAATTTTTAGTACTCGAATACTTCTTCAGCCTTGTTCGAATGTTTGAACTGTTCAAGTGATGTGCGAGTTATTTACTCGTACAACTCGGTATTCGAATATTTGATTGCAATACCTATTTGAAAGTAAGATTTATAGACCCTAATCGTACAGTGCAAAGACGTTCTTACAGACTGTCTCCGGACGAAAGTCGAATCATGCGCGATAGGGTTAATTTACTGTTGCAAGCCTAAATAATTAGACCCAGTAGTAGTAATGTAAATTAATGCGAATTAACCCATCAGTACCCAGTAGTACGCGGTTTGCTAGGCGAGCCCTTTTGGTTATAAAGTATGATGGATTCTGATCTGCCGTATTTGCATAGATTATAGAGACGTTAATAATAATACAGTGACGGATCGTCCATTACCGTTGATTTCTGACCAAATTTCTTTACAAAGTTAAATTCAAAATTTAAGGGACCGTTTGAGGTCATAGAGGTTCTTGACGGTGATCGCTACACATTGAGAGCATTCAATTTCAAGCGTATTTACAAGTACGTGCATGATAACCATTTGAAGTAGAAGACGTTGAGTTGAGTGATAGTGGTGAACTTGGTTCAGCTGGTCGAACCGTACCAGTAGATCTGCTTATAGTAGTCCGTGGATGCGCGGTGCGCGGGTGGCTCTAGTGGAGGTCGGGTCTTGTAGTGACCATAGAGTCCGTGGGACTCGGAATTCAGGTGAATTCAGTGAAACAAACATGGGGTTTGTTGAACGGGCTTAGTGAAAAGCCACAGGCCACGGATAAGATTCCTACTTTGTGTTTTGTTATGGTCTAAGGCTGATTTATGAATTGCTCTCACACGTTTAGTTTGATTTTGTCTTTTGCGAGATGCGCGATAAATGTGTAGTCAGATCTTTGACTACGACTTTGAATTTTCTGATTATTGATAACATATTAATTTTCTAATTTTTCATTGATTTATAGTAATATGGTACTCTAGTTTAATTCAAAATAAAATAAAGAGTTAGGTTTAAAGAGTACTTTGACGAACGAAGTAGGGAAAAGGGTATCTGGTATAAAACTATACAGTATCAGCCTCCTCGTATTATACCGTGGTGTGCTATCAAGGAAATGAATAGGTATCATATTGTTCTGTTTCATAGATTACGCTCTGGTCACTACCCATCCCGCAAGTTTGGTTATTTGATGAACAAAGTAAATCCCAATTGTGAAACATGCAGATCGGTTGAAGATGTTCACCATCTACATAAAGAGTGTACTAAGACTAAGAAGGAAAGAGAATCATTGTTGAGTGTGGCAAAAGGTAATGAATATGATATTGGTAGATATGTTAAAGTTTTGGCGCAGCAAACCTACGTACTGATTTCTTTAGACATTAATAATTTATATTGTATGTGTAGATTTAATTTAGAATAGTTTGAGTTATGATGAGGCTGGCATGCCACTGTGGATGCCTCTTGTAAAGAGTTCTGTCAAATTTTGACTTTATTTAATTCTGACAAATCAGATGTTCACTTCATTTAATGGCTTACGACAATGATGACAAGACCTTGATGACATTACGAGATTGGCATCTGAAGGCGTTGAGAAGTCCACGCGTTATGATGAAATCGTTTTGATAGTACAATGGCAAGCGTGAGTAGGTTCTCTGTTGGTGAATTCGTGCTTATTGAGAACGAAAAGCGTTCTATGTTAGAGGGTTTGGTTTCCGCACTTCGTCCTTCATGTGGACCATTGTGCGTGTTATTCCAACCAGCCCACCTACCTCCAGAAGCTGATTAGGTCTTCTGGACTGCATAGGATATCTGTGAAAGATCTGAGTGACCCGAGGGTTTCTGCTCGGATCAGGGTGACGCCTGTGCAGTCAAAGAGCACATGCGAAACGGTTTCTTCAGCCTCCATGTAAGCCCTTCACAGAGGGCTGTGCGTTATACATATTGTGTGGAATTGTTTGTTTAAGTGATCAGTGTCCCGTGATGGTCCTCGTCACTGGGCGCAGGCCGTTCCTGTCCAGGCGTAACAAGCACCTGGTTAGCCTGCCATCTAGGGATGGCATGGCTTCCCTGGATTGCCTGCAGCCCGGTGTCGAGGTCCACCAGTGGAGAACTGGTGGACCTCGACACCGGGCTTGTGTGTGGGTGAACTCCTGTAGCCAGAACGAACGAGGAGCGTAATCAAACTAAGCTTGACGTGAAGTATAGAGGCCCTTTCAAATTGTTGAAGTGTTAGATGGCGATCGGTATGTTTTAAAAATCTCTAGATAACAAGCGTACTTACAAACGCTCATGACCGTGTTCGGAAGATGCCCGATGTCAAGTACCAATTGAGATTGTAGACGAAATAGATGAGTTGACATCACTTTAGTTTATGTAACATATCGTAGTGCTCAATGAGTAGTCCATGGGTACGCGGTAGGCGGTAGCTCTGGGTTGTATAATCGGGTTTTGCCTAGAAGCAAAGACCATAGAGTCAAGGGTTGACTCGGTATTCCCGTGGGGAATAGTGTGTGTGTTATTATTGACCATGAATGAGATACCTATTATTTTAATATGGAATCATTGTGCTTGGTCTCGGTAATCTCAAAACTAGATAGTTCCAACTTTTAGTTTCAAATTGCTTGGAAATTAAAATGGATTAAAATTTTAAAGAGATAGTTCTCAAAACTTGAAGCTACTCTCTGAACAAACTGTTAAAGAAACGCTTGCCTTGAAAAAGGCACTTTTTTGATCTAGTGTCTTTCGATTAAATTAATTAATAAATTAATCAATCTAATCAATCGACGATCGGTTGTAGTCGGGGCGACTACGAGAGCGTTACGCAAGCGTAACGTACCGGGCACGAAAGAGCAGCAGCGGGAGAGCGGGGCACAGCGAGAGCAGCGCAACACACGTCCTTCCGCAGCGAGCTTCGAGCGCAGAAATCCGCAGAATGCCGTCTACGTATGAAAACTACTAGGTTTTTATGTCAATGGTGTATAAATAATCTATGGACAGGACCACAGACTAGCGCTGCGTTTCGAGAGAGACTGTAAATGTAATTCTAAACCTCAGACTAAGTAAGGATACTTAGTCTGAGTTCTAAACGAATTGGGTATGTAAAGTATTTTTCAGGTATGTTTTTTATATTTTTATTTTAATGATAAGAGTATTTGAAACACATAATTTCATCTTTTTGTTTTTACAAGCTGTAGTTATTTTTATATATTTTTTTAAAGTATTGTTCGTACTGACGTCACTAGTAGAACTGAATAGCTTAGGATCTTTGCCACGTTTAACACTTATTTAAAACCAAAATTTAGTAAAGTCAAACTGTCACATTTGACAATTAATTTGTTTACATTTCATACTTTAGCGATTTCCGTACTTTAGTTTAAAGCTAAGGCTTAATAAAATGAATGGATTCAAAGACTACTTCTGCTAAGTGCTTCATACCGTCAAGTGTAAAAAACACCACAACAAATAGCCGACACAAATTGATTGTTAGTAAAAGAAACCTTAAAAAGGAAATGGTGCGAGGAAGTAAATGTTGAGTACAAGTCTGGGCGGCGAATGTTTTGTTGTTGATTTGCGTACCGACTCAACAGCGTAGCTCCTTATAAAGGCGATCCGCTAGTGGGGGGTAACGTTACAATATTTCACTAAATTGACTTCAAGTGTTTTAAGTCAAATGACCGATAGAATGAATGATTGTCTATGGTGCACGTTCCACTAGCGCCATCTAGTCGCCGCCTCTCGCAGCTGTTAAACAATATGGCTTCCGTCACGGCCATTCTGATAAATCACTCGTCCTCGAGTGCATGAATTCATCCAAAAAAATTAAAAAAGGGCTTTCATTAATTCACATCATCATCATCGTTACATATCAAAATACCAAATATCACTGGTCTAGGTATTTTTTTACAACAGAAAACCCCTACAGTTCAAACATGCTGGTCTAAATCGTCACCCACTAAAGCAGGTGAGATTCCTGCAGCTCACAAAGCGCTGGGCTAGGTTATCAACCCACAAAAGCAGGTGAAACCCCTTCAGCTACATATTTGCTAGTCTAAATCGACAAAGCGCTGGACTAGGTCATCAACCCACACAAGCAGGTGAGACCCTTCCAGCTACAACTGGGCTAGGTCACCACACACAACTTTTCCAACCCCTACGGTATAAACCAGTACTAGTACATTTAGTCATCCAGCAAGAGACCTTTTTCCGGTACTGGGTTATACAGAACAGAATTACAGGATTCAGAATTAATAGTTACTGTTTGTGAACCAATCGATAATGTTTTTTGGATTCTAAGACACGACTGGCATTAAAGTTTTGAGAACTATCTCTTTAAAATTTTAATCCATTTTAATTTCCAAGCAATTACGACGGCTCCAAAATTCCTCCCTACTAGGAACCCCCCTTAATCGCTATGGAGGACGCCATTATTTTGGCGTTCTTCAGAGAGGTCCTTTTTAAGGACCCAGCCTTTTTAGACAAATATGGAGTACAACTCGCCAAACTAAAGAGCCAGCCTTGTGCTGGCATCGATAAGTTCAGCGATGTACTCGCGAACCAGCAGGCGGAAGAGGACTTCCAGAGTCCCTCCCCTAGCCCGATCGTGTCTATGGACACTTCCGCACCTGTGGACAATCGCGCGCCAAGTCCGTGCAGTTCTGACTCCGAAGAGTCCAGCTCTTCCTCTTCGTCTTCTTCTTCTGCCTCTGCCAAGCCAGGGGTCCTAACCTCTGGACCTGGAAGAAGTCGAAGAGTAAGTCGGGCCAGGCGACAAAGATAGTGGCGTACGAGCCTCCCTCGACCCCTATCCCTTCTGCCCCCGTGGCATCCACCTCAGTAGCCCCTACCGCGGCCCCCCCTACCGTGACTCTGTCACCGGTCCCGGCGTCTTCCACGCAAGACCAAGACGGTTTTACTGTCGTTTCTGCCTCTAAGAAGGCTTCCCGTCCTCCGCCCATTGTCATCAAGGGTAAATGGACGGAAATCTCGAAATGGTGTGTTGATCAGCGGATCAACTTCACCAGCGCGGTCAGTACCCAACCGGGTATAAAAGTCACCGTTCCCACGGCTAACGATTTCAGGGAACTAACCAGGACACTTCGTGTGAGAGGCATCTCATACCACTCATATACCCTCCCCGAAGAGCGTCAGACGCGTGTGGTGATCCGTAGGATCCCCAGTGAGATTGCCACCGCAGACATTAAGTCGGACTTAGAGCGACAGGCTATTCCTGTCCTCGAAGTCCACAGGATGCACCGCTCTAGAGGCGGTGCACCATACGACATGATTCTTGTCGTATGCTCTCAGGTAGACGGGCATCACCCTATTTTCAAGATCGCTTCGATCTGTAGCCTTAAAGGCTTTGATATTCAGAAACCACACAAGTCCAGCATTATCGGACAGTGCCACCGTTGTCAACTTTACGGTCACGCGCAGAAGAACTGCTTCGCGAAACCCAGGTGCGTCAAGTGCCTGGGTGAGCATGGCACTTCTGAATGCTCGCGACCGAAAGACCGTGCCCTCTGCACCGAACCTCCCAGTTGCGTTCTTTGCGGCCAACAAGGCCACCCAGCCAATTACCGTGGCTGCCCTAAGGCACCAAAATCGTCTTCCTCGAAGTTGACCAAGCGTTACGACGCGAGGCAACAGAGAGAAAACCAGGGGGGATTCTCCTCCTCTCTGACCCAACCTCCGCAACGACTGAGCCCTCAAAGGTCCAGTCCGTGGAATTATTTCAACCACCAGCAGGCCTTCCCTGCCTTCGGCCAATACATGGCTCCTCCCCCCCCCTCAACCTCAACCCATCCCACGGTTGATGGATCCTCGCCTTCGCGCTCATAGCGCTCAGCATCACCAACAATCTACCACCGCCGGTAGAAGCGCGCCTCTCGCGCCCCCAGTGGCCCGCGTGCCAGAGCCTGCTTCCAAAGCCGCTCCCCCTCTCAACACTCGCGCGCCTCCTCAACCCGCGGCCACTCCAGTGGTCGCATCACCTAACACCTTCGATGCGTTTAATGTGATCTCGAGCACATTTAACATTTCTTTCGCCCCGCGCCAAGAAAATGGCCAGCGAAATAATTGTAGCCCGTAACTCCTGCGATCTATCGGAGATCCAGCGAATTTATCACGCGTATCCCGAGATCACGCAAGCCCTAGAGTCCATCGCGTATAGGAAACCATAATGTATAATACGCCCCCGTGAGAACTAAACTCAGATCACTAAAGTTAGGCTTTTTCAATGCCAACGGCATTAGAGAACAACGCGACGAAATCGCTGTGTTCCTCCGCGACCATCGGTTAGATATTCTCCTAGTACAGGAAACTTTCCTCAAGCCTTATCATCGAGACCCGTCAATTGCGAACTATCGCGTAGTTCGCAATGACAGGACTCGATGCCACAGGGGCGGCACCCTGATTTACTATAGGACTCCTCTCCATTGCATCCCGCTCGATGCTCCGACAACTCTCTCGTGTCTTGAAGTGTCTGCATGCAAATTAGCAATGTCAGGTCATCAACCGATTACGATAGTTTCGGCTTACATGCCGCCCACCGCGACCACGAGCCCAGACGGTCTTCAAATGCTGTCTCGCGATCTTTCGATTCTTTTCGGCCTGAGTGAATCCGTTATCGTAGCGGGTGATCTCAAAGCCAAACATCCGTCCTGGAACTGTAATACCACCACGTTTCGAGGCCAACATCTGTTTGACCTCACCGCCGTTTTAAATTTCGATATCATCGGTCCGATGAATCCTACTCATTACCCCCATATCCCCAGTCAATCCCCGGACATATTGGACATAGCGCTCCTAAAGAATATCAACCTACGGTTGGATTCGATAGAGGCGATGGACGAACTGACTTCTGACCACCGGCCGGTCGTCTTAAGACTGGCCCCTCGCGACGGACTCCTTGACCCTGACCAACCCCCCCTCACGAAAGTAGTCACGGACTGGCGGAAAGTAAGCGACCGACTGAAATCCACCACATCCCCGATACTGGATTCTATCCCCGATCAGTTTGACTCGATCGCCGACACGACGGCCGCGATCGACTCACTCACGGAACACGTACAATCAGTCCTGAGCGATTGCTCGAGGCAGGTTCCGGCGATGGACCCCCATCGCCGAAAGCTGCCGGACGATGTGCGTGAACTGCTGACTGAGAAGAACGCGGCCACTCGTGCATACAGTGTCTTTCCCTGTGACGCTAACAAAGTCTTCATGCGCCAATTACAGAAATCTGTAAGGAAGCGAATGAAAGAACTGCGTGAGGCTCACTGGGACAAGATGCTGGGCGAACCTGAGCCCACTCATCTTGCCTTCTGGGAGCTTAAGAGGAAACTCAGATCCCCGCAAGTAGCTTCTATGCCCCCTCTGACACGACCCGACAGGACGATAGCATTCGACGACACCGACAAGGCTGAATGCCTGGCTGACACTCTTGAGACTCAGTGCTCGCCCAGCTCTCAACCAGTAGACCAAGCTCACCTCGCTGAGGTGGACGCTGAAGTCGAACGTAGGGCGAATCTCCCTCCGGTCGAAGACCCTGATTGTCCTCTGGCTCCCGTCACCCCAGACGAAGTGCACGACATTATCAAGGGTCTGAAAACCCGTAAATCTCCCGGATCAGACGGAATCACCAACAGGGTGCTCCAGCTGTTCCCCGCTCACCTGATCATGCTAATGACCACCATCTTCAATGGCGCTCTTAGCAACAACATTTTTCCTCAAGCTTGGAAAAGTGCCACGGTCATCGGTATCCCGAAGCCCGGCAAACCTAAGACCGAACCTTCCAGTTACCGACCCATCAGTCTGCTCAACGTCTTCGGCAAAGTCTATGAGAGGCTTATTTATAAGCGTCTCAGACACTATGCCGAGACGAAGGGCCTCATCCCAAACGAACAGTTCGGGTTCAGATCCCAACATTCGTGCGTACAACAGGTCCACCGTATCGTCGAGCATATAAGCGCTGGCTTCCAGCGCGGGCTCATGACGGGTGCTGTGTTCTTCGACATTGCGAAAGCGTTCGACAAAGTCTGGCACAACGGCTTATTATATAAGCTCTACAAACTCGGTGTGCCCGATCGTCTCGTGCTCATCTTACGAGACTTTTTGTCGGACCGCACCTTCCGCTATCGCATCGAGGGTGCGCTATCCTCCCCCCATCCCCTCCGCGCAGGCGTCCCTCAGGGCGCTGTGCTGGCACCGCTGATATTCACTATATTCACTAGTGATATCCCCAAATGTAGAAAGGCGCAGTTAGCTCTGTTCGCAGACGACACGGCCATCTACTACTCCGGCCTCAGGCAAGACAATATCGCCCGCATCCTTCAGGCCGAAGTCAACAGACTCGCGGCCTGGTTCAGGAAGTGGAGGATCGAAGTCAACCCTGATAAGAGCCAGGGGGTCCTATTCTGTATGCCCCGGCGATCACCCGCCCTGCCCCAACCGATCACCATGTTCGGCAAGCCTATCCCTTGGGAGAAGTGAGCCAAATATCTCGGTGTGGTCTTAGACCATCACATGACGTTCGGCGAGCACATAAAACAGGTGCGCTCACGCGCCAGTTTTGCTCTCGGCCGACTACACTCCGTACTCAACCTGCGCAGCAAGTTGTCCCTTAAGTGCAAATTGCGTATTTACACCGCGTGCATTCGACCGATCATGACTTACGCCCGCGTAGTCTTCGCTCATGCAAAGTCGTATCACATCCATAAGATGCAGACGCTTCAAAACCGATTTCTCCGCAGAATTACGAAGGCTCCTTGGTTCGTTCGGAACGAACAACTTCACGTAGACCTTAAGATGCCTGCCATCAAACAGTTTATGAAGCGCCTTGCAAAGCGCTTTTTCGAATCCGCGGAACGTTATCGCAACATCTTGGTTGTGCAGGCCGCTAGTTACAGGCCTTCTGCCATTAGTCAGACTCGCCGACCGAGGCACACTCTCTTAGATCCGGATGACCCCGTCACTCTCCTTCAGGAAAGCAATAGGGCCACGAGTACAGTGCACAAAATACACAAACCGACCTTCCGTCCTCGCCGCCGAGGTACCACGCGAACTTCCCGAGTAAATGGTAATAAAAGTCCTCCCCCCCGTCCCTTGAATGTCGATGCGCCAGCCGCCCGGTTAGAGGCTGAGAGCGCCGTAGCAATAAATATAATATCCCCTGATAATAATCATGATCAAAATGTTGATCCAGCCCGTCCCCAAATTGTTACTAATTTTATGATCCCCCAACGACGCCCTGAGCCGAGGTCCGTACCCCACAGGGGGTGCCCTTAGTGCGCTGTCGTTTAGTTTTAATATATATATAATTTGCGCCCTGGCTGGAGGCTTTAAGATTAAAAACCTTAGGGCAGCCACAGGAATATCCGGTTAAGTAGCAACGACCTCTCTAGGTCTGCTACGAGATGCCTAAAAAAAGAGATTCATAAAAAAAAAAAAAAAAAAAAAAAAAAGAGTCGGTACGCATTTTGAACGGATGCGTCTTGGTGCACGGACCACTGTCTCTCGACAGTCAGTACTGCCCGGTTATTGGATATGGAACGCTGTCTCCGACAAATTAGTACTATCCTTATTGCGGTGGGTGCATGGACCACTGTCCCTGACAGTCAGTACTGCCCTATGTGACCGCCACTACCATTATTAGTTATTTAATTAATTATATTTAGTTTCTATATTCTCTCTATTTAAAATAACTGATTGTTCGATTGAAATATATTTCTGTATTGCCATATCTGAGTATTACTTCTGATGTCTGAACCTATCCCGACATATACATATATATATATATATATATATTTATTTATTTATTTTTATTTATTTATTTATTTATTTTTATTTGTTAACATAGGTAAAGAAATACATATCTTATTGTTGATAAACAGAGCGCTATGTTATGCCAGGAGGCGTACAAATATGGTGTGCAAATCTAGCTAAGGATTACTTACAAGTTAAAATTTACTAAAAATATTTGAAAATCATGCATAATATTATGGTATTAAATTAGAAAATAAATTGAACAATTACATTATTATTATTCAATACTCTAATGGTGTCAGAATACTAAATGAGGAATTATTAAATTGTCAAAAGTCTATGTCAAAGTAATTAAAATTGCAAAGTTATTTAAGTAATGATTAATAATTGTAATTCTAAATTAATTCGTCATTTAAGTATTCGTCAATAGCATAATAACATTTATCAAATAAGAACAATTTCATTTTTTTCTTAAATTGTGTAAAATTTAATTCCTTTATGGCGTCTGGAATTTTATTATAAATGCGTGGAGCCCTACCCAGGACGCTTTTTTTTACTAATGCAGTTTTACATTTATACATACTCAAAGAATTTTTGTACTGACTACGAATTGGAACATTTCGTACCATTGTAATTTTTTCAAAAAGGTTTGGATTTGTTTTGACAAAGATACTAATTTCTAATATATACATATATCGACGGTAGCGTAAGTAGTTTTAATGATTTAAAGTACGGTGCACAGCTGTCATCTGTATTCAGACCGCACATGGCTCTAATGCACCTTTTTTGTGCCTTGAATAGTAATCCCTTATCCGGGGAATTACCCCAAAAAATTATTCCGTATCGTAGAAGTGAGGCTACTAGACCATGATAGGCAACAAGTAACGCGCCTATATTTACTTTTCTAGCCAATTGAAAAAGTGCATAGGCAGATTTATTAATTTTTTTACATAGCTGTTCTATATGAGCTTTCCAATTAAGGTTGTTGTCGGGATTTTGCTATTGTCTTGGTGAGATTAAGCACGCGTTTCTTAACCTCACACTTTATTTTGATAACAAAATCTGTTTGTAGTGTTGTGTGGTGTTGTGATTGTTTTGTGTGGTCTGGTTTGGGTATAAGGTTTGTATTTTAAGCTTCTTGGCACTCATTTTCTAAGGAAATGAGTGCCGAGGAACCCCCTGATGGGGGTGGAGGGACTCCTCCAGATATTATGGAGGTTGTGGAGTGTTCCCAAAACACTGATCGCGTAAGATCCGAGATTAGAAAGCGTCCCGGAGGTCCTGAGATTTTTGTTGACGCGAAAAGAAATAAGCCGCCGTCTGACTCAATTCAGTCCGTATTTACTAAGCCAGGTTTTGAGAACGACTCCAAAATCCTCTATAGTGAGAATGACAGAGCTCCTTTCACTATATTTGTCTCTAGGGTGGAAATAGACCCTAAGCAAGGCCTAACTTTAAATTCTCTTAAGTTTGCCCAATTTATTTTTAACAAAGGTTTTAAAGGTGTTGTTCAAGGCAGTGTCAGGTCTTTGGGCCGTAACAGGATGTCTATTGATTTCATGACATTCAGTGATGCCAACAACTTTGTCAGCAACCCCATTTTGATTGAAAACAATTACTCGGCAACTATCCCACGCTTTCATATAAGTCGCATGGGAGTTGTTAGGGATATTCCTACTGACTGGACACTAGAGGAGTTAGTCTGTGGTATAGAAACCCCTCACAATTGTGGAGAAGTCATAAGGGCTAGAAGGCTTAATTTTAAAAACAAAAAAGAAGACTCCGTAACTTGGTCCCCATCATCGACTGTGGTGCTTACTTTCTCTGGTCAAATTCTTCCAGAGAAAGTCTTCTGTTACAATGTTTCTCTCCCTGTCTCCATCTATCAACTCCCCACTATCCAATGCCGCAACTGCTTACGATTTGGCCATATAAGCTCTCAGTGCAGATCTCAGCCCCGCTGTTACCGTTGCGCTCAACCTCATCCCGGAGATAGCTGTAATGTTCCCGACTCACAGGTCTGATGTCTTTTGTGTGACGGTGGAAGCCATAAGGCCACTGATAATAAGTGCCCTGAACACTCAAGACAGAAGTCAATTAAAATGGTTATGTCTCAAGAAAATTTAAGCTACCGAGAGGCCTCAGTAAGGTTTCCCCGTTCCCGTAAATTGCCATACAGTAATGTTACAGCAGGCCCTTCCCAATCTAAACTACCTCAAGCCTATCCTTCTCAACCCCTTTTCTCCTCGTCCCCTCTTAACACTCCTACTTCTTCTCCATATTCAACCCCAGTTAAAACCTCCTACACCAAGACAGTTTATCGTTCCCCAAAACCTAGGCCAGAATTGGGCAAGTCATACGATACCCAAGCCCATAAGTCGATGGTCTATACCCCTAATTCTTCTCAGCCAAATGGCTGTGCCCTGAATTCCCCTTTCATTGAAACCACTCCTCTTCCCACTCCTAATGACAATTTGATAGAGCTCCTGGCTTGCTCCCTTATAAACATGTTGTCTAAATTTAGTGACGCAATACCGGACAATGTCGTTGTATTAGTTCAACAACTCCTCGAATCCTGGACTCGCCAAAATGGAAAAAATCCTTCAGTGGAACTGTAGATCCATTCGCAGGAAAAAACACGATGTAATCTATCTTATAAATAGATATAAACCCGTTGTCTTTGCCGTGTCGGAGACGTGGCTCAAGCCTGGATCTCTCTTTAGGGTTCCTGGTTATTCATGTCTTCGGGACGATAGAGATGACGGATGGGCGGGTTGCGCCCTATTGGTTAGCAGATCTATCACTTTTTCCCAGATTCCTCTTCCCCATCACGATCCTGGTTTACATGTAGTTGCCATTAGAGCCATGAACATATCCTTTGTATCTGCCTACATTCCCCATCCCAATGCTAATATTTTGTCTGAATTTAACTCTATCCTATCAGAAATTCCTGGCGCTTTGGTTGTGTTAGGTGACTTTAATTGCCGTCACACCCTTTGGGGCTCTCACTGTAATGACCCCTCCTCCAGCTTTTTGCTTGACCTTTTAGATGATCGCAACCTTTGCGTTCTCAATGATGGATCTGCTACCCGTCGGGTTTCACCTACCCAAAATATTAGTGTTCCTGATCTTACTTTCTCTTCGCCCTCCTTAGTATCAACTCTTTCATGGTCTGTTCTCCCTAACTCATATGGGAGTGATCATTTCCCTATCCTAATTTCTCTTCCAAGTACTCACCCACGTTCTCCTCTCATACAACCCCTACAAAAATATCGCCTACACCAAGCTGACTGGTCTAAGTTCTCGTCCAATTTGGACACAGAACTTCAAAATTTTCCCCAAATAAATCCATCCAACTCCCTAATTCACTACAGTAATTTTGTTGAATGTCTGTTGAGAGCGGCCAATTCTTCAATCCCCTTAAAAAACTCCGCCCGTCACCTAATACCTTCTCCTCCTTGGTGGGATGCTGAATGCACTGATGGCGTCCGTAAACGTAAAGAAGCAGAAAACTCATTTTCTTCTAGTATAAATATTCCCAACTACTTAAATTTTAAAAAGACTTCTGCAACTACTTGTAGGTTATTGGTAAGAAAGAAAAGATGTGGTTGGCTCAAGTTTTGTGAATCACTATCTCCTCGTTCTCCAGTGTCCCTTGTATGGAAAAAAATTAAAATCTACCGAAGAGCTACTGACAGCCAGTCTCCCGATATTTCTACCAATGATCACAGTACCTGGTTAGAAGACTTTATATCCAAATTAGCCCCCCCCTTTGTTCCTAGTTCCGAATGTCTTGCCACTATAGATCCTCCTCCTCCCACTTCCTGTGATAGATTTGATGACCTTTTCTCTTATTCAGAACTTATTTGTGCCTTAGATCATCTCCGGGATTCTGCTCCGGGGGTCGACGGAATACCCTATTCCTTTATTTCCAAATCTTCTTCTAATTGTAAACTAATCTTTCTGAACCTAATCAATTCATTTTTCGTTACTGGCAAAATCCCGGAGTCTTGGAAATCCCAAATAATCATCCCAATTTTGAAACCTGGGAAAGACCCAAAAGATTCTACTTCCTATCGTCCTATCGCCCTCTCTTCCGTCTTGGCTAAAATTATGGAGAATCTCATTAAGAACCGACTTGAGTGGATCTTAGAAACTAAAGGCATCTTATCCAGTTCTCAGTTCGGTTTTCGAAGAGGTATGGGAACTCTAGATAGTCTAAGTGTTTTCATGTCTGATGTTCGCATTGGCTTTTCCAACAATGAAAGTGTTCTCGGTATTTTCCTAGACATAGCTTCAGCCTATGATAATGTCCAACTTCCAATACTCAGGCAAAAGCTGCTACAGCTGAGTATCCCTGTGAGGATGGTCAACATCATTTGTAGTCTCCTTATGTCCCGTTCTATTTCTGTTCGTCATCAAAACTTCCTCTCCCCATCTCGTCTAGTGTGGAAGGGCCTACCCCAGGGGTCGGTATTAAGCCCCATCCTTTATAATATATACACACATGATTTGGAGTCTTCAGTGAGTTGTTTCTGCAAAATCCTACAATATGCCGACGACATTGCTCTCTACTTTAGTTCAACTTCCCTTTCAGATGCCTCATCTCGCTTAAATTCTGCCCTTTACTACTTAAACCAGTGGCTGACCGATCACGGCTTAAGTTTATCAGTCTCCAAATGCAATGCAGTTGTCTTTTCTCGCAAGCGTAATATTCCCCCTATTAACCTTTATGTTGAAAATGAACCCATTTTGATCCGTGACAAAGTAAAATTTCTTGGCCTCATTCTTGACTCAAAATTATCTGGTCTCCATCATCTGGACTACATCTCAAAGAAATGCGAAAGAGGTGTTAATGTCTTACGTGCCCTTTCTGGAGTTCGCTGGGGAGCTCATCCAACTTCCCAGAAAATCCTATATAACGCCATAGTTCGTAGTCACTTTGACTATGGAACCTTTCTGTTAGAACCATGCAACAAAATAGCCCTGGCCAAACTGGAAAGGATCCAATCTAAATGCTTGCGTATTATCACGGGTGCTATGAAATGCTCACCTATTAATGCCCTTCAGGTTGAATGTTTAGAACCCCCACTTCACTTACGTAGACAATATCTCTGTGACAGATTTTTTTATAAAGTCATCCAGATTAAATGTCATCCTCTTCTCCCTCTTCTTCGTACTCTTTCTCACTTAATCCCAACATCTCGCTATTGGTCTCATAAAAATCCTCCACTCCTCGTTAACAGCTTCAGTAAATTCAATAATTTACATATTTCCTTAGTCCAATTAAATAAAAACCCCTTATTTGAAGTAAATTTTGATTCCTTGCTCTTCCAACCAAAAATTATTTTTAACTTTGGTATACCCAAACATGACCCTGTTGCTAATGCCAAATTCAATAGGATTCTGGCAGAGGCCTGGCACGATTGGCTGACGATATTTACAGATGCTTCTAAGTTATCCGATAATGGTAATGTCGGATCAGCTGTGTGGATCCCAAAATACAAAATTATTCTTAATTTTCGTAGTCCTGCTTTTGGCACTATTTACACAGGGGAAGCAATAGCTCTTTTGGAAGCAGTCTCATACATTGAATCACATGGTCTCAACAAAAGCCTTATTCTTTCGGATTCTCTTAGCTGCCTACAGGATTTAATAAAATCGCCTTTTCGCACTCGTCACAATTCTCCTCTTACCCTAAAGATAAAACATCTCCTGTATCGATGTCACTGCTTAGGCATAGAGATTGCACTGGCTTGGATCCCTAGTCACTCTGGAATTGTTGATAATGAAAATGCGGATTCGATTGCCAAGCTGGCAACTCGGAATGGGATTGAATCTCATCCGTCTTGTTATCCCCAGGATTTGCGCTGTCTTGTTAAACCCGAGATGATGAAGAATTGGAATGAGCATTGGCAAAAAACTCGATTATTGAAGGGAAGATTTTATGGCTCTATCCAACCATTCATTCCATCTAAATGTTGGTTCAGCAAACTAAAATTTTCTAATAAAACAGCCACCTCTGTCATAATTAGACTTCGACTTGGGTTCGTTTGCACTCCAGTTTTTTTGGCCAAAATACGCGTGAGGGACTCTTCTTTGTGTGAATGCGGTCTGGACGAGGGCACCCTAGAGCACTTGTTTTTTTCCTGTCCTCGTTTAACCACTCCTCTTTACGACATACTCCCTTCTGATATTCCCCGCCCAATTAACATTCCTTTTCTATTATCTTTAGCCCATACCCCTGCAGTTAAAATCCTTTATAAATTCATTAGCATTCATAAAATCCAGTTATAGTTGATATTTTCTATTTATTTATTATAGACATACTGAATGTTCTAACATTTATTTTTAGCATGGGGATCCATGGATGTCACCACTACAAACACTGATCAATAGTTATAACAATTTATAGTTTTTATAGTTTACTTTCTCATACCTCGACATTGGCAAAATCATCGAACGTCATCGATGGAGCCAGAACCTTCAAAAATTGAATTGAATTGAAGGTTGTTGTCAATATGGATCCCTAAAAACACACTTACTTTAACTTCTTCTATTTCGTTGCCATTGTAATTGACACAAGTTCTTGGAGGTTCAATGCTTTGGTGGAAATGCATTACCTTGGTTTTCTTAAGGTTGATTTTTAAATTATTCATATTAAGCCAATTAATTATGTCAGTAAGAGTATTATTGATGTCAAATTGATATGTATTTAAGTCCTTACATTTTACTATGGCAGTGCTATCGTCTGCAAACAAAATCATTTGTTGTTGTGTCACATTTGGCAAATCATTTATGTAAATGAGAAACAAAGGTGACCCAAGCACGCTACCTTGAGGTACTCCATATTTTATACTCCTGAAATTTGACACATACGTTCGTTCCATTTTGGTTTTTGCGCACACTCTTGTGATTTCAGTACATTGCAATCTATTACTTAGATAAGATTCTAGTAATTTTAAAATGTTCCCTCTGATGCCATAGCAATGCAATTTGTCTAGAACGATTTTGTGATCAACATAATCAAAGGCTTTAGTCATGTCTGTGTAAATAGCGCAGATGGGAGTCTTTTTATCAACAGCAGACATAACATTATTTAAAAGGTCGAAAATAGCCATATTTATTGTTTTATTTCTCCGGAAACCGTTTTGTTCTTTGCACAAAATATTATATTTGTGAAGATATTGGTATAAAGAGTTATAAATTACTTTTTCAAAAAGTTTGGAAAAAACAGGAATTTTGGCTATTGGCCGGTAATTTTTCATATGCATCTTGTCTTCCTTTTTGTGGAGCGGTTTTATTATGACTTTTTTCAAGTCTTCGGGATAGATGCCCTCGATAATACCTATATTAATAATATGTGCTAGGGCAGGTGCTATAAGCTCAATTACATATTTAATTACTTTTGTAGATATACCGTCAATACCTACAGTACTAGTGTTTTTTAGCGTCTTTGTGGCTAAAATAATATCAGATTTAAGAACAGGCTGCATAAACATTGATTGCATTGTCAAATTATCTAACTTATTGTTTATTTTAATGTCATTTATTGTATTATTCTCAATGTCATCTATAAAGTAGTCATTAAATGCATTTGCTATGTCATTCGGGCTCGTGTAAGTCAAATTCTCTGTTTTTATTGTCAGTATCTGTTCTTTAGGCAGGTTCGTTTTAGATCTATTGACTATCTGCCATGTGGCTTTGGATTTATTTTGCGAGTTGTTTATAAAGTAGTTCTTTTGGGCCTTCTGAGTTAGTCTAACAATTTTTTTATACTGCGTAGTGTATTTTTACAAGTCATATTTAGCTTTTTTTGTTGGGTGTAGTCTGTAAGCCCACAATAACCGTCTCTGTCTTTTACTACATGTTTTTATGCCATGAGAAATCCATTTAACCTGTTTGTTAGTGTATAAAGTTAATATTTTCTCTAGAAAACACAGATTGTAAAACAATGAGAAAATATCAATAAAGGCCTTATAGGCCACATCAACATCATTACTTTCGTAGACCTCTTTGAAAGATAATTTTTGTATACATGATTTAAATTTATCAAGGTTCTCTTTGGAGTAATTTATTTTTACCGTTTTCCAAAATTTTAAGCGACACGTTTTATTGACAGGTATTTTAAGTACCTATACCTAGTATATATGTATATTATATATATATATATATGTATAAGTTTACTAACATAGGTATAAGTTATCTTTTTGTTTTTACTAACCCATATGGATGTTGCTTATCCGAATTAAAGATTATTTTATTTTATTTTATTTATTTAGCGGGTTGCTAAGCGAAAATTTATATTATTATTATTTTGCAACTTTTGTAAGTAAAAGTTCACTGTAAAAGCTGTTATTATTCAAAAAATATATCCCATTGAAGAGAACTTGTGCTGTCGGTACTTTACGTCCCTGTAAAATTCTAGCAATTTGTATTATACCGACAATGCCATGACATACGGTACCTACAACATAATATTACTCACCATTGGGTTTGTACAATATCCAGGTAAAAGCGGTAGCGCTGGATTTCGAATAGACATGATTCAAGCTGAAATCAAAGCAACAAATCTAAATAAAACGATGATAAAATTATTTTTTTAAACCTTAGTACAAGTACTTCCAAATGAAAACAATCGCAATCATAGATCGCAACTATGGTAACCATCAGTGTAATAACTATGGTAACCACCAATGATATAATTATGTAGGTGTATAATCTATGATGGTAACGCATCAGGGATCTCACATTCTCACGGAACTCATAAAAAGAAAAAAATCTGTCTCATTTTCTTTTTAAATCTAATAAACGAGCTAAATCATACAATCTGATTTTTAAATAAATGGTTTTTACTTTCATTATAAGACAATCGAAACGCAACGGTGCTGCTAATCTGTGACTGTCATCTGGCTCATTGACAATTACATTGACGGACTTCTTGGCGGGAAAGTGAAGCGTCATGTTCAGCAGTTTGTTTAATTTTTCAAAATTTGTGTTTAGCCGAATATTAATGTGTAATAATGGTGGATTATTAACCATTAAGTGTTTGTGAACGTGCACTAGTGTAGGCAAATGAAACAAAACAGTGCAACTTCGCTTCAAGTTCTCTCAAGAAGTCCGCGTGAGGACTCAGTAAAGTGCCACATCTTTACTGAAACTCAAGGGGAGTGGGCGGGGATATCATCATCATGCATTTATAATTCATTTCATCAATATTATACAAGAACTAAAACTTGACATTGGCTAAATGCACAAACCGTGCGAAGCTAGAAGGAAAAAAAAAGAAAAAAAAAAAATTACATTGACAGGTTTGACAGTTTGTGGTCAATAGTTTAGTAACATTCTGGGCAATAATTACTAAAATAATAAATAATTTGTTTGTAAAATTAAATGATAAATTCTTTGAGAACATCTTCTACATTCTATACAATGATTGATGCAAAGGCTAAAATTAATTCTTTCTTTATCTTTAACTCAAGTTTCGGTCCCAGGGAAGGCGATGTAAGTATTGTCCCTACGGTTGTAATATTTCCATCACTAAAAACATTAAAAACTACTTATTTAGCTTAATAGGTGATGCTTATTACTGTTCATCTTAATGTTGCTGTTACTCGATGTTTCCTTTTAAAAGAAAAGCTTCCGAAATTTACAAAACAACGTAAGTAAAACCTCAGACTATAAACTATAAAATATTTTTTCTGTATTGTCAGGAACTACAAAGGATATTATTCTATCACCCTAGTCAAACAAGTGCTGATGCCCAGAAAATGCAAGTTGGCTTATGTGAAGCTGTTGTCAAATTCATGTCGTAAGTTCGACTGCGAATATTTTTATCTTCATATTAATACGTCCATGATATTAATTATATTTCTACCTATAGGAATGTTCCCTTTAAAAATCCAAACCCATACTTTATAATAATTAAATATTTCAGGGTGTCTTTTACATAATGACTATGTTGAATATTGTGTATATTTCTGTTTTAATGGTAAACCACTTTCCTCTGTCTTTTCCAGAACATTCTCTTCAGAGCCATGTGAAGCTTTACAAACACAGACAAAAAGATATATTTTCTATCAACCAGAAAAAGGCTATTGGATGGTATTGGTAATATGACTTTAATAAATAAATAATCTTTAACCTTAACTTCTATTAACACTGGTAGATAATTATGGTTTTCATCCTCAGTCTATGTGAGTTTCCCATAGTGCAAGTATCCTTGATTTTGTCTTTGACTTGATATTGTTGTGTATCCTTGATTTTTCAGGTTGTCAGAATACCTTACACAACAAAAGCATTGTCAGCTATTGGAGAAAGTCGAGGAGCTACAGATGTTGTAAGTACCTGGAATATCTTGTCACGAGTATCATGGGTGTTGTAAAAGGCGACTAAGGGACTTACCAGAGAATGGGCAGCAGCATTCTCTATCCATTTTAACACCATACTGCGATCGCCAACCCACCTGCCAAACGTGGCGATTATGGCCAATCCCCCCCCCCCTTTCGGGGAGACATTTGTCCAGCAGTGGATGACTTGGCTGAAATGATTATGATGAATAACATGCCTGTGCTCCCTGAAGGGTTCGGCAGAGGTGTTACCTATAAGAGGAGGTGTGTCTTGTATTTATATTTATATTCTTTTACTTACTTTATTGTATTGAGAAACGAAAAAAAAGAAATATCACAATCCCTGTTAATCCAAAATAAATGAATGTTCACTATCAACTATAAAACCTCATTCAGTAACTGTTAGCAGTTATTAAATACTGTGGAAGAGGGTAAGCCCTCTGACACAACCTCTATACAATTCTGGTTTTTATTTCTGCTTCTTTTAAAAATCTGTATTTCCAGGTAAATCCATCTGTGATGTATGATTTATTAAAGTCAGCATACAAGATGTTCAGAATGTTCAGAGGACCTTTCAAAAACTTCCCTATAGAAGAAATATACACAATATGTGACCAGTTCTTCACACCTGTAAGATTTCTTATCAATATTTCATAAATAAACTCTGGAATGAAATAACACACCTGAGCTAATCATCTAATTATTACCTACTTTTCAGTACATATCTTCAAGGAATCTCTCAAATGATATTACAGATGTTATACAAGGCTTCAACTATTTGCCTCTGGATAAGAATTCTTTCTTCAAAGTGCTATGTTTCATTGACATATTAGAAGTCAACTACCCACACTTCAAGTGTATTTCTTTTATCTACAATGAACAACTTATTTGGTAAGTGTTTAAAAGACTATATTAATCTATCTTCTATCTATATATTTTCAATATAAATCAGTTGTTTGTTTGTTTGTCCTCTATGGACTCCGAAAGGGCTTGACCGACTGTGTTGAAACTTTGATGAGCTTTTCTCCATATGCCCGCGAAGGGGTAGGGTATAGATAGGACACCACGCGAATGAAGTTGCACCGAGTAGCTGGTATTATTGTATATTTATTAAAATTTAGCATAAATTTTATTATTGACTGCCTCATTAGTCTAGTTATAGTGTTGCAAGCGCTAGTGCTGAGCTTGAGGTCCTGGGTTTGATACCATAGAATTTCTTAGTAGCAGTCTGGTCTGGATTTTTGCCTAGTTGGTGACAATAGGCACGCCCCCTATTACATGAGACTTAAACATCACTCGCAAAATGTGGGTGTAGACATAAACTACGATAACATGGCGCGCCCCTCCAAAATTCAAAACATTTGAAAGTATGTATGACAGTAATTACAAAGCACCACCAAGACTCACATCGCATTGTGTGCGTACAGAGACAGCCATTAAACAAAAATAAATCCAATTATTTATTTATTCGTAAGGATTTGACTACATACATTGAAACAGTAATTAGGAGGGGCGCGCCATGTTATCGTAGTTTATCTCTACCATATGTATCATCAATGTATGATAGGTACACCTCTGAATAACCCGTTGGGGCTTAAAGACGTTATGTTATGTATGTTTAATAAAATATTATAAATAGGTATCTAATAAAAATAATATGTCTTATTATAAACTTGTTTTCATCCACAGGAATGGGCTCTCTAATCATGACATGTTAACATTATACCAATATTTGGTAGGATCACTGCTGCCGAAACAAGTAGAAAAGGAGATCCAAGGAGGTGCCGTGGCAGCCGCCCAGAGACACGGTCGCTTCATCCATCCCCCTGACGGCATCCATAACCAGGACGACTTACAAAGATTAGTGAAAGTTCAGCTCATGAGAGAGGATGACTTGGAAACTAAACAGTATTATTTAGTTGTTTATAGAACCATGAGCGCCACTGTCTGTTTCACTGTTGATAGTAAGTTAGTGTTAAGATATTTGAAACTCCTCCGCGCAGACGGCGCGGCGATTTCGTGTTCTGTTCTCCACCAACTTGATTGTACTGAATTGATATAATTTTTAGGGTTCCGTACCTCAAAAGGAAAAACGGAACCGGAGGTATCAAGTTGAAATTATTATCAAATACGAAGGTCTACGGTCCCTTGGAGCCCTAAAAAAATCTTCAAGCTTCTAAGTCAACGCAATAAAAAAAATACGGCGGTTTATGCGACATATTTTGATACTCGTAATTAAATCAAAAGGATACTTTCCGTTGACCTAGAATCATGAAATTTGGAAAGCAGCAAGGTCTCACAGCACATAAGTAAAGGAAAAAGTCCTGGTCCTTTTTTTGATAAATGACATAACATTTTTTTTTTGCGATTACAAACATTCATTTGCAGTTGCAAAATTGATCATTGCGTCCTTATATCGATGTATGGGAGAACATGTTGTTCAACAACGAATTCATCCCAACTACGGAACCCTTCATTGTGCGTGGTCCGACGCGCACTTGGCAGGTTTTTTAGGGTTCCGTACCTCAAAAGAAAAAACGGAACCCTTATAGGATCACTTCGTTGTCCGTCTGTCTGTCAGTCGGTCAAGACACTTTTTCTCTGGAACGCGTGGAGGTATCAAGTTGAAATTAATATCAAATACGAAGGCCTACGGTCCCTTGGCGCTCTAAAAAAATCAAGCTTCTATGTCAACGCAATAAAAAAATACAGCGATTTATGTGACATAAGATAAGATTTTAAGATAAGATTTATTTTTCTCACCACAATATTACATGATACATTGTTACAAGCTATCAGAGTCAGACAACATTTTTATATTGTGGGAGACTGGTGCCTAAACTAAGCTCTAGGCCTGTATTTCAGATCACCAGGTCTCCGCCCTTTTACAAAATTATACATTTTATTTATTTTCTATGTACTTGTACACTGACAACCTAAAAGAAAACAATATTATAAAAAAGATTGGTGGCTCGAGTGGAAATTTTTAAACTTTACATATAAACTATACTTTTGTTAAAGGTTATTTGTGTGTGGAAGAGTGTGTATGTATGTGTGTGTGTGTGTGGACTGTTGAATGACGCGTGGTTGTGTGTGTTAGGCGCTTTTTTTTTTTATAGCGTGCGTGACTGAATGATAGTGTTATTTTTATTATGTAACTTATAGCTAAATAAGTAAATAGGTTTTTTATTTTGTAAGGATTATTGCTATAGCTTTGATATTACACCATAGAGGTAACTAAGTTTTCAGTATCCTCATAGTTTAGTTGTTGTAGTAAGGCAGTAAGTGTTTCTTTTTGCACATAGTTCTAGTGAGGTTAACTATGGGTGACATCCTGTTTATTTTGTTGTATAGAAAACCACCCAGGTGGCAAAAAAACCGCTTTGAGAATTGGGTATTAGATTGGGGTTTAAGACGGCGGTCTACAGGGTTGTACCGTCTTTTTTGATGTGAGGCCGTGGGTTGATAGGTAAGTAATGAGTGCTGTTTTAATATGATGTTAAGGATAAAGAGTTGACGCACTGTCAAAACTTTAGCCTCCTTGTATATGAGCTCTGTGGGATAGCAGTAAGGCAGGTATGAGGACACTTTTAATATAGCTCTCTGGGCTCTCTCCAGTTCAATAACTGTAGTTTTCGGAGCACCTCCCCAGACAGAGATACAGTAGGTTAACAGTGACAGCAAGGGCGAAGTATACTGATTTTTTTAACTTGTCATCAGCTACTCGTCTCAAGGTTTTGAAAATATATATCAACTTGCGTAACCTGGTTTTAAGTGTATCAATGTGTTGCTGGAATCTGGTACATATTTTGATACTAGAAATAAATCAAAACCTATTAAGGGTAAGTACTTCCCGTTGACCTAGAATCATAAAATTTGGCAAGAAACAAGGTCTCATAGCACAAGTAAAGGAAAATGTCCGAAAATCAGTAATTTGTAGTGTTATCACATACAAAAATACTTTTTTGCGATTACAAACTTACATTTACAGTTGGAAAATCGACCGTGGCGTATATGGATGTTAAGTTTGTTTTTTTGGATAAATTCATCCCAACTACGGAACCCTTCATTGTGCGTGGTCCGACACGCACTTGGCCGGTTTTATTTTAAGGTGAATCCACAGTGTAAGCCCGCGAATTTCAATTTTTTTTAGGGGTTTTGTCAAAAAAACTTAGTTAGAATTGTTTCTTATGAAGAAACAAATCTTGATGATTCTAATGATTATAATTCTGTAAAAACACATATTTGCTTAGTCGCGAACATGTTTTGATTAAGATACCTACAACCTGATACTGACATCATCATTTCAGCCGAAAGACATCCACTGCTGGACATAGGCCTTCCCCAAAAAAGGGGGGGATTTGCCATAATCGCCACGCTTGGCAGGCGGGTTGGCGATCGCAGTATGGTTTTAAAAATGCATAGAGAACGCTGCTGCCCTGCCCATTCTCTAGTAAGTTAGTAAGTCCCTTAGTCGCCTTTTACGACACCCACGGGAAGATATGGGATGGTGCTGTTCTTTACGTCCGGCACCAAATAGAACTGACATGCAAATTGCAAAAATTTAAGAAATTTTGAATTTCTCGGGTTAGGTACCACTGCGGATCGACCATAATCCATACTTCCTTACTATGCATACTAATATTAAAAATGCGAAAGTAACACACTCTTTCACGCCTTGATAGGCTGAACGGATTTCATCATATTTGACATACCGGTACAGACGCCAGGTACCCGAAACTGTCAAATTTTCTCAATCAACCTTGAACCTTATGCTTTAACGATAAAGATGAAAATGTTTTAAAAAAAATTAACAGGTTTTAGTAGCTTGATGTGCTGACGTCTGTACATCATGATTCATGACCTGAGTAGTACCTACTAATATTATAGATACTTTTTATATTTCTATTTGAAGCGGTAGAAGCTGCGGTAAAAAAATACTTAGTACGAATATAAGGATTGTCTTGCTATGCTGTATAACAAATTTAAATATTTTCCTTTACAGTTAATGTAGAACTACAGTTCGAGATGTTCAGATCATTAGATGCATTTATTGGTCCTCAACTATCTGCAATAGCTTCGACAATCAGTGAGCAATGCACATTACATGCACTACACACAGCACAGCTTGCTGCCGCAGAACACAAGTTTGTGTACTTCAATAGACTGAATTTAGCATTTAAAACCTCTGTAAGTAACAGGAATTTACTTTTAAAGCCAGCGGGGTAATTACGTAACACAGTACAGTAGCAATAGGTTTCGTTTTGACAGTCCAACAACATTCACTGCATGAGGCCGCCTGCGCACTAGGCAGCCTGGCTGCGCAGCCAGACCAGGCTGCGGCGGCCGAAATATTTGAGCAGCCAATCGACGGCCAATTGTGACCCTTTTGTCGAGCGTTAAGGACGTGGAAGAACTTATAATTTTTTACCTACCTCGTAAATACGCATAGCTGAGAACAGACATTGGATTTATCCTTTTTTTCTAGAACGGCATTCGAAAGGCTTATTTCATACCTATTTTAAGGATACAGAACACAAAATACGTCTAGCTGCTACGACATGTGCGCGGAGACTAGCGGAGCTAGCGGGCTGCCGTGCAGTCAGGCGCGTTATAATGACTTGCGCGGCCGGGAGTTCGTGGCTGCTTAGTGCGCGGGCTCCCATACACCGTCATAATATGTTCGACTGGCTGCCGCAGCCAGGCTGCCTAGTGCGCGGGGGGCCTTAATCACGTTGAGCAAACAAATTCGTATATAAATAAAGCAATGGATTAGCATTATCCTACAAAATCGTTCAGATTGCGATTGATAATGTGTTACGCAATTAGGGTGCAGGTATAACAATAATAATTATTGCTAAGAAATGTATGAGAGAGTGATGATTTCTAATGGTTTCTGTTACAGCCAACAATCAACAAATTGAACCCATCAACAACTATAAAGCCTGAAGTTTTAAGTATAATAGCAAACATACATTCCGATAAGAAAAGGTGAGAATAACATTATAATATACAGTATCGCAAAACAGTGTAGTCCTTTTGTAATATGACATAATATGTTTTCCTATCAGCAGCCTTGGAAACTATGGAGAAATTATAATTAAAACACCAGATGAATACTGGATTACAGGGAAGTCTTCCAATGAAAGAGAGTTTTATGTTATAATTCAAGAGAAAAATGCCAATCTCAAAGAAATAGCAGGTATGTTTTTATAGTTCGTATAACCTTTAGATTCGGAGATTAATAGGAAGGTTACTAAAGCCGAATTTACATTACGAAATTAGTGGCATAAAATAAATGTCGCAACACTAATTTCATCAAAAATTGTACGTGTAAACACTATACCCCTTATTACAAAACAAGGTTTATTTTCAGACCCAGGTTTAAAACATGGAACCATTATTGAATTTCGAACTTTATTCCGACTATGGTTGGTAAAGTTCCTAAACACAAAACTGACAACTTAATACCGAACTAAGTTTTCAGTTTTGTATATAGAATGGTATTTCAATCACTATTACGTTCTTATTACAAAAACTGGCTCCATGGTTTAAGCCATGTCAAAATTTAAAAAAGCAAGTTTTACAATGCATGCATTAATTTTATGACACTAAAATAGTTTCGTGCCATGCGCAATTTTTTGGTAAAACTAATGTCGTGCTAATAATTTTACCGTGTAAACGCGACTCGAAACTAGTATATATATAAAAAATATACAATTTAAAAAAGTCATGCAGATGGAAAGTGTGATGTGAAGTTTCGATGCTGACGGAGCCATAATCCAAGCTATACTGTTGATTTCACGACACTATTATTTTAACGAAAGTAGTTACACAAGTACTGCAACAAATTTCATAAAATTAGTTTCATTAGGCATGACACTGATTTCGTAATGTAAATTCGGCTGTGTCGTATTGTCGGCGTGCCGATACGTTGGCGAGGCGGGCGTCAAGTGTACACCACTTGTCCTTATTAAACTTCGCCGATATCAGCGCAGCTGCAGCATTTTTTTTTCTGTTGCCTGAATGTCAGCCTAAGGCCCGTATTACAGAAGGTCACTCAATGCTCAAGCATTACTTAAAACTAGATTCAAGCCATTTGATTGGTTGAAACTAGTTTTAAGTAATGCTTGAGTATTGAGTGAGGTTCTGTAATACATTATACACATATATTATCTATAAGTGTATAATCTATGATGTCAGCTTTGCAATGAGTTTTTCAAGTTTTATTTCAAGGTCTTTTTTTTCCGAAATGCGGCTTTCTGTAGGAGTTGACTAGTAGAAATGTCACGTAACGAAAAAGCGTGAATTTGGTTCAAATGAAAATCCAAGATGTGGTGGCTACGAAAATGTTTCATCGTGGGTGTCGTTTTCATAGTTTTCGAGGTTGATAGAGCCAATAGAGACGTCAAAATATAAATCCAAGATCGCGGTTGAGAAAATGTTCAAATTTTTCATCATGGGTATCGTTTTCGTGGTTTTCTAGGGTACTTAAGTCGATAGTGAGGTCAAAATGAAAATCTAGTATGGCGGCTGAGAAAATTTTGTTTTATATGTTTCATTATCATATGTGAGAAGGAACTTCGTTCTTGAAGGGGGCCCCCCAACCGCACACGTTTTTTTTAGCCTATCTTGTCTCACTGCAGGGCAAAGGCCTCCCTTTCTCCTTTCCACTCATCTCTGTCTTGAGCAAGTGTATTAGAGATTATCTGCAGGCTTAGCATGGCGTTTTCGATCTCTACTCTACTGTAGAATAGACATCGCTTGTCTACACTTCTCGTTATCTCTTCTTCGCGAGCACGAGGACACACCTAGACTCGGGTTTCTTCGTAGACAGTGACTTGTCCATAGCAACGGGGTATTCGCTAGTGGTGTGTATTACTACCCAATTTTACCGTATTTTTGCGTTTCGTTCTCAAACAAATCTATGAAGCAAAGTGTTTTTAACGAATATTTCTTCAATTACAAAACGCAAATGGTCAAGGGGGATGCGCTGAGTAGCCGCGAAATTCAAATTTTCGAACGTTTTTTGAATTCTAAGGATTTTTCGAAGAGAGTTTGTTGTATTGCCGATTCTAATGATTATAATTCTGTAAAGCAATATTTGTTACGGCCGCGAATCATATTTAAATCAACATACAACGTGTTACTGACCTGCAAATTGCAAAAAACGTAATAAAATTTGAATTTCACGGGCTACCTTAGCGCATCTCCCTTTTAAAAATATTGTTAAATGGCTGTAGCCAATGACATATAGGTTATACATCATTGGCTGTGGCGCCACTAAGTTTTAAAACTCATTTGTATTGCATACATAGAGCACTATATAATATTGGTAATTGCTTTTATGTACAGGCATTATTTAAATATAGAGCCATAATTATACTATTTTGATGGCGTCACGCAGGAAGTATCCTTTAAGGGTACCGCAGAATGGCGGGTCGCGCTATCACGTTGCTCCTGTCTGCGGGAGCCCTTGTTTTTACTAGGTAGTTACATTGTTATTGTATTGTTGTTTATCGATATTTTATTTATTAGTAGGTAAATGCTCCATTTAAAACTGAGTGTGTAAGATTTAGTCAATGAAAATAATAATCACTACATAGTAAAGGCTTCTACAGACCAGCGCGACTCGCGACGCGACACAAAGGCACCGCTCGTCACACGACACGCGGGGCCTTTGTGTCGCGCCAGTATGTAGAAGCCTTAATGCAACGCGGGCGAGGCCGCGGGCGGCAGCTAGTACTTAATAAATAAATAATTTAGTGTTCAATGAGGAGATTTTGGCTCATAATCAAATGTTTTATATTCCCTGTGAATGTAGGTATCTAGTAAATCAAAGTTAAGGGACAACATAGTGTAAAACTGTAGGATACTTATAATGTTGTTCTTATTTTATTGTTAAATTCCAAAAATCTATTATTTATTTTGGGCGACAGGTCCTAGCCGAGTTCTTCGCATAAACATTGATTGCACTATCTCCTTGCTTATTTTATAATTCTACAGAACTCATTTCCCGTGAGATCAAAGGCTCCCCAAACAAGCAAAGCAAGCTCTCTAATAGTATTTCTTTCCCATCTTCGCTGAAGTTTTTCTATAAAAAAACTTAAATAAAAAGCGCAATTTGAACCCAACATGTTAATTTCAGCTTAATAAATGATAAAAGTAAAAAAGCACCGCCTAAAATAACTCGAATTAACAAAAAAACAACTAACAAATCGTTGTCTAGGTCATTTTATATGTAGACTATTTCGGAAGAAAGGTTTCTATCCCAAGCTGTCAACATCGGAGAAAGATTGTACGTCGTGCTCGACGTTGTAGACAGTTGTCTAGGGTAGAGAAGACAAGTCTCTTCACATTTGATTTTGTAATCGCCGTGCTACAGACAGTAGAAAACTTTCTGTTGTCTACACTGAAACGTCATTTTTGTCTATTCTTCCGTCGACAAAACGTGTAGAGAGGGTTCTCGTGCTAAGCCTGCTGGTGTGTATATGTACACACTGCTACGCATCAAGCTATACATTCCAGTATACGCTGACCTCTCATTGTACGGAAATCATATACAATGCGAGGTCAGCTTATACTGGAAATTTGTAGCTTGATGTGTAGCCGTGTGAAACGCGAAAAGAAAACTATCGTAACATTAAGTGTGACGGCTGCAGTATTTTTCTCAAAACGACGAACGAAATATTACGGTGATGGCGTAAAACGGTAAACTATGTTTTTGTTCGCAGATGAAGTAAGAAGGATATGTGAAGCCCAAATGAAGGGAATCTTTTTTTACCCCATGTAAACATTGGAATATTATTACCTATATAGTTGGAAATCAACAATGAATTAATCATGCATTATCTCAATCATCTGGCAACAGCGCAGGGGGCGCGGACACATACTGATTGAACAAATGCTATCTATAGAATGTTATCTTGTTACTTTTATGTTATAAAAATAAAACAACTATGTCATATTATAACATGTCTATATTATTTTATTTACTTACTTAAAACACTGGTAATTAATACTCATAAAAGCTTAACAATAATCGAATGCTAATCAAGAGAAACTTTGTCTTCTTTTTTCCAAATTTTTTTATATACTTTAACAACAAGTTCTCTATTTTCATATCCCCACGCTAGTAGGACACAAAATAACGATATAGCTCCTATGAATATGTGGAGGATTACAGAATCTCGTGATATTTTGTTTTCTGAAAGTTTACAAACTAAACCAGCAACAAATAGTGTCAACAAAAAGTATTTACCAACATACAGCCCATCCAGGGGCTTGTAATCTGTATCCTTGTATTTATTGCTAATAAAATGAACACTATGAATTATCCTAGCAAACATGTTAATACAATTTGATATAATAAAACCAACTGGTCCAAAAATAAATGTTAAAATGTATGATAATAAAAGAAAACTTATTGAAAATAGTACCATTAAATAATTGTAACTGTTTAACTGGGCACTAGTCATTGTGGCAAATGCGTAACATTCAGTAACTCCATTAATTGCTAACAAAACGATAGCTAAACAATGGCTTCTTAATAACTGTACTGGCAACCCACTTGCAACAAATGTCTCTCCACCATACATTAAAAGTAAAGTTCTTGCATAGCTTTGTCCAAATACTAAAACTATTAAACCAATAGAACTGACTGTTTTACAAACATGTGACAATACTGTACATGATTCTTGAATTTTATTTTGATCTTGTTTTTGTAGGGGTAATTCTCTGCTCACCATTTGGGTAAAATAGAAATAGCTACTATCTTCAATAGGCCTGAAAACAAACCTTGCTGCCAGACTACCCAAGTTGTTGACAACATCATAAGTGGCCTGTTCACTGAAGGTCAGCACAGGGCTGACTGACATCACATATTTTTCTCCCTCTGTTAGAAGTTGTTTGACAACACCTTGTTTAGCAAAACTAAATGTGAGAGTGCTTAATTTTTTATTGAAATTGGTGTTTACTGGTCCAATGTATATTGGTAAGAAATCATTCAGTGATGTAAATTGAAAGTCGTCCATATTATCATACAGACTATACAAAACTGAGTCAGGAACTATTTTACTTTTAAGAGCTCCTTTTGCATAGAGTGGCTTATTTTTAATATACCAATAAAAGAATATGTAGTAACAAACTACTATAGTTCCTATACTACCAACTTGTGCCACAGAGAATGCAATGAGTGCAAGAGACCTATCATATATTACAATAGACAAGAACAATAAAGTTCTTATAAAAATATGCAGAGTATCTAGGGCTACTTTTAATTTGATGAAACAGAATAGTTGTGCCACTAATGCAACATTTGCAGAACATAATTCTAATATACATGATAAGGCTACACTCCAGCAACCAAATCTGTATTGAATTGCATGTTCTGGATGACCTAGAGGTAGCAAGTTTAACCAAATATAAACAAAAACAATGGATAGAATACAACTCACGGGTACTGACAGCCAAATTTGGTTTATTATTTGCCTCCAGCTGAACTCATCTTTTTGTCCTAGACAGGCTCTGTTGAATGGTTCTCGGCTAAGGAATAGTATAGTACTCTCCAAGAGCAATAGCCGGACATTCATAATACCAAGAACTTCATGTCCAACATTCCTGATAACCCATGCATTAATCACAAATGTTACACATCTAAATATAATTTGAAATATAATGTTAAATGATGCATTCTCAAGGCTACTCATTAACAGGTTTCGACTCATGATGGTTTATTTGTCAATCTCAAACATTTACTGCATTCCCTTCACTTATGTTAGGTTGTATACTGCGCTTCACCACATATATCTTCTTATTGGAAAGACATATTACAAACCAATGGTCATCATATGTTATTGATATTTTCTTGAACTGTTCATTCGGACCAAAAGCTAATGGGTCGACCCTGAAAATATGGGAACAAGTTAATCGCAAAACAATATAACAACGTCGAAACTTTTTACTGTGTTTAGTCAGGACGGATAAATCACGCGTAATTAAAATGTGCTTACTTGTTCGATAAGGAGATGAGATCAGTTATTATTGTAGCAACACGTTCGTCGTTTTCTAATTCTCCGCCAGATTCAAGGACAGCCCCGTCCTCTGTTAAAACCAAGTAACCAATCTGATCAGGAATCTTTTCCATTATAACTGTAATATCAATACAATTTGATAACAATAACTAAATAATAAAAAGATTACTTGGAAATGTTTTTACCTCACACATCTACTTTACCAGATGGTTTTGATTGACAGTGACAGTGACAAAGACATTCATGTCTTCAGAGTTGCTACACTAAAACATATTTTGTACTATACTCATAGAATTAGTATGTACTATTTAGCTGCTATGGCTTAGTGATTAAGTGATATGGTATATGTTAACAGGCCATAAGATATCGCCGAACGTGCAGAGTAGGTCCACCTTACCCTGCATGTTTGGCGGGGCATTAGTTCAATCAGTCAATCAAAGACAAATCAAAAAGTAAGGTTTTGTGTCAATCCAGCATTTCACATGCAATGGGCGTTTACCCACTAGCCGCTGCCGCCACCGGCTAGCTAGGCGATCAAAATAATATGTTTATGGCGCATCTTTTCTACGATTCTTGAACATGCCGCGTTCTAAGCAAAATCGATCGTCACGAGAGTACGCGACCATTGCGCTCCTTTATGAATATAAATACCTACTCGCGCAATCAAATCGCGTTTCTATGTTGTACGTCCGATAGTTACTCTACTCTTTGGTTGTACGTCAAACTCATAATTCACAGAAACGATCGCGTAGATCGAGTAGGTACTCGTCTCATTTATATATTAGTCTATGGGTACTCGCGCGGAAACGGAATAAGAAATGTTCCTTGTGGATTAATATTACAAATTTCTGGATAGCCAAGACAATGAAACCAATATCCTCGTGTGGGATTACGTTCGCCGTTTGCCCCGTATCTAGTCTAGTCAAAACTCACTCGATTGACATGTTTCGAGATGTTTGTACTCTACTAGCAAACAATTCCTGTCAATAGGTTAGGTCGTCACTATTTTAGTTCAAAAACTTCATTCATTTCATTCAAGATTGTACTATTGATGTAAAAATGAATGAATAAAATTTATTACACACAGGGACTTTTAGAGAGAAAATTCCTATTTATTTCTGTGAAAAGCATTTTTCTCGAAGTGTTTGTGGATAAAAAATATAAAATAATAGAATCACACTAAAACAGGCAAGTACCCTTGTAGTTTTTAGTAAATAAGCAGTCTTTGGGTAATTTAATTAGGATGGGCAGAATTCGTTACGTACATAAACATATGCGCTTTATAGTAATAAGTTGTAGCTGTAGGATGCATTCACTTCAATATGCAATATTTGATAGCCTCAATAGCAACAGAGTTATCGTACGATAGTGAAGACATTGTTAAAACTTGCCTTTGGCAAGCTTGATGTATGTATCCTCCTTTTTATAAAGACACTAATAAATAAACTGTAATTCCTTAATATCTGTAATTCCTTACTAGTTTCATCATTGCTATGGAAATGAAGGAATTCATGTACAGAAACAATAATTACTTCATCTCAATTGTAATCCCTGATGTGGTGAAATGGGCCCTATGGAATAGGAAGACAATCAAAATTATAATTACTTACACAAATCTTATCTGGGATTAGTCAAAAATTGCAACAAATAATAACATTATCATCATCATTGATGGCTGTTAAAATATGTTCAGTGGCTAAGTAATTGGCTTTTGTGAGTTTACTAAATGATTGAACAACCCACTTATAAAAAATAATTCCTAATAAGGGGCAGATGTTTTCACATTTCATAAATTGTACTTAAAATAATGATACCTAACAAACTGTTTTGATATCTTAACTAATAAAATAAATGCGAAAGTGAGTTTGTTTTTTGTTGCTGAACAGATTTGGATTAAATTTGCCATTTGAGTAGACCTTGACCTGGAGAAGAGACAGGCTACTTTTCATTCTGGATTGCAGACAGTTGCGGGTAACAGCTAATATACAATATTTCAGTTTTTAACAACTCAATAGATAATAATAATACCAGCCTATTATTATCCCACTGCAGATAATCAATAGATAGAACCAACTAATTGCAATATGGACCTTATCGGGTTAACAAAATTACTGCACAAGCTAGGTATTTAAAAAAACCAAACTAATCATGCATTTTGAAATAAACAACATTCATGATTCATACATAACTGCACATACACAGCATTTTATTGCTTACATGCTGTTACTGGATTTGATATCAAGTTGATTACTACTATGTTTTTATAACCTTGCAAATAGGTACTTATGAAAAAAACTGTTAATTTCACACAGTAGGTACCTATAGTAGATAAATGTTACACAATAATTTAAAATTTCAGATTACTCCGATTGTAACACTTACTGTCCATGCATTACATCTAATGCACTGAAGACGTAGCCCTATACGTCCGTGCATGACATGTAATGCATTTTTTATAGTGATATCCAAATGTAATGAATTTTTAAAAATTATATGTAATGGTTATCTGAGGGTGATAGACGAAATTTCGCTATCGTAGAATTATTAAATTACCTTATAGAACATTACAACGCAATATTATTATTGGACGTATGGTGGGAGGATTACTAATTACCCCGGGACAGTCAAAGTGTTAATATTTTGTTACCTGCTGTGTTTGTTTGTACACACGGCTACAGATCAAGCTATACATATCCAGTTTAGGCTGATCTCACATTGTATAGGATTTTCGAACAATAAGAGGCCAGCTTATACTGGAAATGTATAGCTTGATGTGTAGCCGTGTGTACCTACATTCTGAATGGCAATGCTCATGAACATAGATGTTCTGTTTTGATAAAATTGTTAAATACTGTCTTGATTTTTGTAGCAATTTTATTATTGTTTACTAGATAACAAATGTGAATTGTTTATACTGCATTGAAGACTCGAGCATGAATTAAAAATTCTATTTAAAATCAAATACCAAAGCAAAATAATTTTAAAGAATGGTTTGTGGAACTCATCTTTGTTGTCTCGCTGAAATAGAATAGCTTTTTGCAATAAGCTCATTTAATCACCCTTTTTATAAATCTTGTTTGGTTTTCCTTTATTTAGATTAGATGCTCCCCAATGAAGAATATTCTATCTATCATGAGAGTCACTTTAATGGGTATGCAAAATATTGTTACCAACTTCTAGGCTTCTTTAAAAATATAATTAGAACCAGTACCAGAGTCAATACTCTTAACATATTCATTGGGCACTGAAACAATGGACTAATTGAAATATTTGATAGTGCAACAATTTCTTGAGCTACACCAAGGCAATATTAATTAACAGATTGAACTATTGAACTTTAATGTGTGTCTTATCTACACACTTGTTTTTATTATAGGATAAGCTGTAGTCATAAAAACTGCAGATAATATCATATCAATTTTTTCTTTTGTTTCTTGTTATTTTTTTCATTTTAGACTTAAGTCAAAGCTGTTTTGTTTATTAATTCATATTTTTTTTATTAAATGTAATTTTTAGAAGAAGTTACTTTAATTAAATACGTGAATATCGTTTATTCCTGTAATTGGTCTTTAAATCAGAACTTACACCTATAACTTTTTAGTAAAATGTATGTGTGACCGTAAGATTGTGAGAACCCTTAGTTTCTATGCTATCGGTATTATTTCCGTTGGATGTTTCAAATAAAAAAATAGAGTAGTTAAGTACCTACTATATTTAGGTAGTCAGTCATCCGCACGTCGGTAGTAACACTTGACCTACGAAAACCGCCCTTACTGCTGCTGAAATAAAGGCCCTTTCAAAGTCAAGGCTATTTGGCTTTTTGGTCTTGTGTAAATAATTGCCATGACTAAATGATTCCCTTTGTTGTTTTTAATTGTGTTTTTTTTTCGTATCCCGACAGGAAAAATGTTAAGGTTTCGTCCCAAACTTGGGAGCGAACGCAACAGCGAATGGCGCTGTTGCTTTTGTCTCCATGTACGCACAGGGACCATTCTGCTGGGAACATGGCACCTAGTAAGTATGATGAAATCTGTTTGTTTAAACTAACCGTATTCTGCACAAGCCTCTACGAAGAATAAATAAGGTAAATTATGCTTTTCCTTGTTTTTATGCCAAAAATAGACCCAGTTGCCATCATGGTCTTCTACTATAACAATTATTCCTTTACCTACTTTGTATGTAAATTGGTTTAAGGTAATATTATTTTATACTAGCTGCGCCCTGCAGTTTCGCCCGCGTAAGTCTCGATCCCGTGGGCATATAGGTATAAAAAGTAGCCTATATGTTAATCCAGGGTATCAGCTACCTCGATACAAAATTTTATCAAAATTGGTCCAGCCGTTTTTACGTGAAAGAGTAACAAACATCCATTCATCCATCCATCCATACTTACAAACTTTCGCGTTTACAATATTAGTAGGATCGTCCCGAGCCCGACAACGTGACGCGAAATTAAAATTTGAGTACAAGTTCCAAAGTGCCATGGTAAATCTCATGAGATGGCAAATACGCCTTTGTACAGATTTTTTTTTACTTGTGCATAAAGTTTTAATAAATAAATAAATACGCCCCGTTTTTCCATGAGAGTAGGGAAACACCTGCTACATAGCTGACACACCAAGTGCTTTACATCTACATCGACAACGTTATACCTATGTACTACTCGTATAAAGGTGCATCATCAAACACACACAACCTATCACGCACACGACCTTTACCGCAATGTTGTGTGACTAAATAATGTCACAGTTATTATATTTCATAAGCTTACCCTGCCTACTTCAACCATAAAATATTACCTACTTCACTGCAACTTAATGACTTATTCTAATAGCATGTTTCCCGAAGGTGTGCAGTGTAGCAGCATGCAGTCGTACCCAATATTTGTGAATAATTGAGCTGTTCATCACTTATAATTAGATCCATACATAAGAAATTGGCGTTTTATATGGCAAAAACAAAACGATTTTTTTTAAATGTAGGTAATTATTGTTTTAATATATCAAAGGATGTAGATAACATTGTATTTCGAAAGGTATTCAGAAGTTGTGGCGTCTGTGTGGTGCCGGACGTAAAGAATAGCACTCCCCTATATCTTCCCGTAGGGTGTCGTAAAAGGTAACTAAGGGACTTACTATTATAGAGAATGGCCAGCAGCGTTCTCTACATTTTAACACCATACTGCGATCGCCAACCCGCCTGCCAAGACTGGCGATTGGCGATTATGGCAACCCCCCCCCCCCCCTTTGGGGGAGGCCTATGACCAGCAGTGGACGTCTTTCAGCTGAAATGATGAGATACCATTGTTATCTATGCACTTTCGCCATTTTATAGGTAGTTCATTGAATAAAATTTGACGGCGGTTTTGGCTGCCTCATCGCAATTGAATTTTTTTCCTTGTATCAAATTGTCCAAATTCCGGTTGTGGCATGTTGGAGCAAGGGGCTGGGGAGTCTGGTGGGTGTCGGAGACATTCCAATCGCAGCTCCTCTAATTTAGCGACCGTATGATAAGTAGTGTGTGGACTAGCGTTGTCCTGAAGCAGCAGTGGGCTAGAGCACAATTGCTCTGTAGAGCCCGATTGACCGACACTGTTCAATAACCAGTCTCGGTCGGTTGTTTAACGGCTAGCTTCTCGATCATGGTTTGCAATATTATTGTTGACAATACAGATCTGCCGTAATCGTCTGGCCAGATCTTGGGAAACTGTAGTGGATGACCTTTTTCGCTTGGGGCAGGATTTGGCTGGTTCTTCTGGGTTACCACTGTGATGAGCGTTTCCTATTATCGTACAGGATCAATTTTTCATCACAAGTAACGATACATTTCAAAATCCCCTCGTTATTGTGACAGTTGAGTAATGTAACGCAGCACTCGACGCGTGTTTGTTGGTGGTCTTCACTCAATTCAAGCGGTACCTACCCATCTATCGAGCTTTTTCACTTTTCCAATTAATTTCAAGTGAATAAAAATTGTTTTATCACTCACACCGAATCTTGCCGCTAACTCTGACGTGGTTTGCGATGGATCCGCTTCCACGATCACCTTTAATTCTTCATTGTCAACCAATGACGTATTATAAATAGACGCGTCATACACGAACATTAGTGCACTCAAAAACAGCGTAAGCCATGAATGTAGCTACATACTTTGCGTACAATCATACAGTGCGCGAAGAAAAGGAAAGACCTATACCGATAACTGTTGTTAGAAAGAGATGAACATACATATTTAGTTACGTCACTAGCTGCTGCATGTTCATTGGTGCGTACGCGTCCGTCGCAGCAGTCAGGAAAAATGGCTGTACAAGTACAAAACAAAAAACGTTTTGTTTTAATAAAAAAAATACAATAAGTACTTATGCATGAAATGAGACGTTTTTCTGTACTCCCACAGTAGTAATGTAATTTGTACATCGTGTCTAAACACGGGAAGGTATTTTCTTCACAAATAATTGCTGAGAATTGCGAGTGATTGTGACGTGTAGCCGCGCGACGTAATTCCAAGTCGGGCAATTGCCTTGCTTTTACTTTGCCATTATAAAGCGTGGGTAACGCATCCAAAGGGGCATCATTGTTGTCAACTGGGTTCTTCATTCGTCCACGGGGTTTGTTCTGTAGGTCAAAATTTCCTAAGTATAGGAAAGCGTTGGAACCAAAAACGTACAGTTGTTTTCCTTTCCAGTAGCTTCCCCTTACACATCATTAATCCTTCGAGATGTTTCAGCAGTGCTGGTGCCACGGTGGAACTCGTATTCGTAAATAACGTGATATTTTAGGTTTTCCAAATTGTGAACAGTTGAACAGAACGATGTCGAACAAAATTCAAATGTCGTGAAAACAAATGAATCAGTAAATTTGAAACACAAATACACGAGCCTTAATTTGAAATAAATTTTAATTTGGAATTCCTAACTATATAGATATTTGAGATCAAAGTGGCCAGTTCAACAAAACGCCAATTTCATATGTGAACCCTCAGTGTGGACCTAATATATTAACTGGGCACGAATCAATCTTAGCCTTTGTGACTAAGAATTACGATAAGGAAAGATTTCTCGCTCGGAAACCGAATTAGAGATTCCAAGACCATTAACTTATGATAACATTCTCCGTAGATGCTGCACCTCATTGCGTTAGGCTTCCTGGCGGCCATAGTTCGCGACCCCCGACTGCTCGACGAATTGGAACGTGACTCTGCCCCCGTGCCGAACTGGAGTGACGTGGCTCGAGGCAATGAAGCCATCCCCACGCCTCTGTCCAACGTGGAGCCGCCGCCGAGCTCGTTCCCGCAACATGTCGGACAGCCAAGAGATCGAGATCATAGTCTGATTTATCGTAAGTGTACCTTCAAACTGAATAGAAAGTAAATGGAGTGCGCAGGCGGACGAAAGCTCGGTTTCTTTTCTAGAATTCTAGATCCATAGGTTCTTTAGAAAAACAACAGCCGAATAAACATATTTAAAAGCCCGTTTTCTTACTATTTGTTGTTCTCCCCAATAGGGGTATTGATTTTGGTGTTTTTGCCAAATACCAACTTTTACTACTTACATCACACTAGGATATAGGGCGGTATAAAAAATTTTCGGAGGTGACCGAGATGTTCGATATAAGATAGCCCGCCTCCAATTGTGTAGAACGGCCGAGCTGTGGCCTGTAACCTTGCAGAAAATACACAACAATGTAATAATGTATCCAAAGTTGCACGCCTTTTTTAAACAGAACATCAATTACATAATTACTGATGACTCGTGCACGTAGGTATTTACTGTGGTAAGTACTAATGCTTAACCACAATAGTACTTATGAAATATAAAACATGCCTAAGAACAGAAAATAATACGCAAAGACATCAATACAATTGTATTTGTCCCACATACTGCTGTATAAAGAAATGTTATCAATTTGTTTGCTGTACTTGTCATTTTCATTTTGCTTCATCATAAAAAAAACACAATTGAATTACAATACCTGCAGTCCTGCACCGTAATTGCGTAACACACAAGTTCGAAAAATTGGTCTGCTCAACAACGTAATATAACGCAATGGAAGTTGTTGAACTGTCAAAATATAACCCATTGCTACTGATCAGTGTGTTAAGCAATTAAGATACAATACAACTTTTGAACTATTATAGTTAATAATAGCTGCATCATTATCATGTATAATTTGCTTGAAATCAGAGTCACGAGAGCACCGGAAACGGGGCAGGAAATGAATGAACAATATTCTAATAGATTTCAACCGTGTGTGTGTACTAGATGATGTGGATGTGGGTGCACTGGTTACAGTGTGCACCCTGGCCATCACGTTCATGCTGATCTACGGAGCTGCGCTAGGCAAGCCTGCCCACCTATTGCCATTCTTCTGCCTCCAGATATTCGACTTTGCGATCACAGTGTAAGTTTTTCAGTATATCAAATCAATGCAAGCTCCTCTCTTACGCCTCGCCGGTCTAGTGGTCGCAAGCGCGAGATCCTGGGTTCGATCCCCAGGTCGGATAGTGTATTTGTATTTTCCATTATGAAATTCTCAGTAGCATCATAGTATTCTGAATTTTTCACTTTAATATGGCTTTTTGGTATTTTGTCAATATAAGCCTTACTTTGGTCAGGATTGCCAATGATTACACAATATTACGACGCCATTGCTCCTTGTATTTTAAATTCAGATGAGATTAATCGCAAGTGACGTCAACAATCTGATAATTAATTCATTGAAACGTTGTCACAATCATACGCCAACTGTCGGTATATTGTTTGTATTGTATCCATATGTTGTCCGTGTATTTGCTTGATGTGGCAGCCATCAAGTATTATAGCCGCCACTGAGTATGCTACGGTTGTTTCTTTTAGTGGAAAGAAAGACCATCTTCGACACTAATCCGCATGGTCCTCATATAGCCTGACCAAGATCTGGACTTTAGAAGAGACTGAAAACCGTGACCTCTGAGTTTGTTTCGGTATTTCTTCCTAGAGTAGTCGGTTCGGAAACACCGAACTCATATAGCTTACAAACATAATAAATTTGTTGACGCCTAAAAGTGATTTTATGAACAAAGGAGACATTAAATTTTTGTATAGGACTCCGGCCATAACATGTACGCTTTAGAAAACCTGGCAAACGAACCCCTGAAAACACTAAAGATTTTTTTATTTTTTTCATAACTAGTATTTTTAGGTAGTGCCTAAAAATATTAGATAAGAAAAAAAAAACACTGAAAATGTTTGACGTTTGTCATGAGAGGTACGACCATCGACACCCAGCCATACTGGTTGGAGAGATGATGTTTTTCGTCCAGAAGTACCCACAAATCTACAATCTACAAAAGTAGAATATATCTTTTTTAATGATTCATCATCATAATTTCAGCCGAAATACGTCCACTGCTGGACGTAGGTCTCCCCTAAAAGGAGGGGGTGTTGCCATAATCGCCACGCTTGGTAGGCGGGTTGGCGATCGCAGTATGGGGTTAAAATGTATAGAGATCGCAGTATGGTGTTAAAATGCATAGAGAACGCTGCTGCCCATTCTCTAGAACCCTTAGTCGCCTTTTACGACACCCATGGGAAGAAATAGGGTGCTATTCTTGACGTCCGGCACCACACGGTTTTAATGATTACTTTCTTATTATTAGAAATTCCAAATAATCGCTGACGAAGTCGCGAAAAAGGTATAGTTTCATCTTGAACTGAAATTGATTTTTTTTTAGGTCTGTAATTGATTTTCCTTCCTATGTCTGTAAATGAAAATAAAGCAGTAAATGCAAGCTACGAAATTATTTTATTAGTACCTACCGTCTCATATGCCTTGCACTGTCTTACGTCGCGCGCGACCTTTAGCGAGATCACAAACTTACACCCCATTTGAAAGGCTCTATTAGCCTTTCTGGAACCGTGTGTTAAATTCCTAGGATATAGATTTTTTTTTTATTAAAATGGGACGCTTATGTGTTACGTAATTAGCTCGCTGAATGCTTTCATTATACAATTCGACAATTCCATAATATCCTTTCCCCCATCAGTCTGACCGCCACCGGGTACCTATGCTACCTGCGCTCGATCCACCGGCTGGTCGCGGAGACCCGCCGTGTGCCGTGGCGAGCTCAACTGCTTCAGCTGCCAGCGCCTGCCTTGGCGCTCGTCGTACTTTCAGCATTCCTAGTCGCCGTACTACTCAAGGTAACGTGTCACAACTTTATAGTTAAAGTTTTAAGTATGATAATTTAACATAACATCACGCATCTATTCCCTGAAGTGTTAGGCAGAGGTGTGCCTTTTATACTCTTAGTATAGTCACACTTCGCCAATTATGTTTAACTCCCATGTAATAGGGGGCGACCCTATTGCGTATGATAATTTAAATAGAGATTGAGCCGTTTTTGAAGGACAACGTTTTAAGGCGAAAGCGTCAGGGTCCGCGAAATTCAAATTTTCTTACGTTTTTTGCAATTTGCTGGTCAGTAACAGGTACAGGTTGTATGTTGGTCTAAATTTGATTCGCGGCCGTAACAAATATGGCTTTACAAAATTATAATCATTAGAATCGGCTATACAACTAACTCTCTTCGTAGAATCTTCTTATCTCTCTTATTCAATAGGATTCTATGAACTTAGAATTGTTTACTTTCTGTAAAACCATATTTGTTACGGCCGCTGATCATATTTCAATCAACATTCAACCTGACACAAACCTGCAAATTGCAAAAAACTTATGTCGGTGGCAAAAACCTAAATTATGTCCAAAGACACCGACTTCCGAAATTAAGATTATTTTTCACATTGTGGTGTTTTTTTTTGGAAGTCGGTTGTTTTTTTTTTGTAAAAAGTTTTTTTTTTGACGTATGAATCTCTCATAACTTTAACCCCCGTATAAAGGCGTATGTCCCACACATTGTTCCGAAATGGGCTATAGTATTTTTATCTCATGAAGCGACGCGCGCTTTACTTGTGGTTACACGGTCTACAAACACGTTGTGAATGTGTATGTAAGCGCAGGAGCTCTCGGTACCGTCCGAAACAATGGCGAAGTCGGAAGTGTGTGTGTGTGCGTGTCATGTGCTGACGCTACTCATCTCACGCACACATTCACAGCGTGTATGTACACTTGCTTACCACATGTAAAGCGGGCGTCGCTTCGTGAGATAAAAATACTATACCTTTGCCACTTTATTAGATGCGATAGACGTCTCTACCAGATTGGATGAGACACTGGCCCTATCCTAATGTTTGCTTTCATAATTATTTTTACCTTATACAACTCCTATTATGTATTGTGTGACCTTATTAAAAAGACTGCTCCAACTGGTTTCATGGTACAGGAAAAATATAATTAATCCAACATGCGTCAAAGTTCACGTTTACGTCATTTGTTTTTTTTTATTATTATTTTTCAAGTAATAATGAATTCAGTTTAATTTTACCGATAAGATATACCTATGGGCAATGATATTATATTAAACAGATATGATAAACACTCACAAAACAACCGAAAAAAGTGTTCCGCGCAGCAGCGGCAGCACACATACCCACTTTTCAATCATTTTACAATTCACTACAGGTAAAAATGATAGAAAAGGGATGGCTTGATAAAAACAACAAGAAAAAAAGAGACAGCTAGTGTTGTCAATTGCGCGTGAATGTAAACAAACATTATTCTGGCCACCAATCGCCGAATGTTGGCATCACAGACTAACAAATTGTGAATGGAGTGCATGCGTCCTTGTCGTCCTCATGGCAAAAAAATGTATTTCCATTTCTTTCTTTTTTCTAACCTCCAAATATGAGAAAATTAGGAAAATAATTGAAATATATTAATTAATACATCGAAGTATATTGCGTACTTAGACGTGGTAGGAGATCCCTTGTGTTTTATTAACTTTGGAATCATAATTGGTACACTTTCTGAATACACAAGATGGCATTTTTTGAAGTTTTTAGCTGGTTCAACTAAGCGTAAAGGCTTCTACAAACCGGCGCGACACGCGACGCGACACAAAGGCAACGCTAGTCGCGCGACACGCGGGGCCTTTGTGTCGCGTCGCGTGTCGCGCCGGTTTGTAGAAGCCTTAATACTCGTCGCCATGCGTGTCGCAGACTAAATTCAATACGTCCCAATTAGGACGTTTTCGAGTCTTCACGATTGCGCGCTCACAACATATCTGTTTAATATAATATCATTGCCTATGGGTGTTAATGTATTTTTTCCAAAAAACACAAGTTTGTAAACTAAATTCGAACGCAGGATGCGTAATTCAGTTCGCAATCTTAATAATATGTGTTTGGTTTACCTTCAGGTCAAGGTTGGTGTATAAAGTAGACGTAGGTTGCTACCTAAGTTCGAGTGTGTTTAAATTGTCGCTTTCTAGAACATATCTCAACCCTCTGCAGGCTTAGCATGGCGTTTTCGATCTGTACTCTACTATAGAATAGACATCGCTTGTCTACACTTCTCGTTATCTCTTCTTCGCGAGCACGAGGACACACCTAGACTCGGGTTTCTTCGTAGACAGTGACTTGTCCATAGCAACGGGGTATTCGCTAGTGGTGTGTATTACTACCCAATTTTACCGTACTTTTGCGTTTCGTTCTCAAACAAATCTATGAAGCAAAGTGTTTTTAACTAATATTTCTTCAATTACAAAACGCAAATGGTCAAGGGGAATGCGCTGAGTAGCCCGCGAAATTCAAATTTTCGAACGTTTTTTGAATTCTAAGGATTTTTTGAAGAGAGTTAGTTGTTTTGCCGATTCTAGTGATTATAGTTCTGTAAAGCAATATTTTTTACGGCCGCGAATCATATTTAAATCAACTTATGACGTGTTACTGACTTGCAAATTGCAAAAAACGTAATAAAATTTGAATTTCACGGGCTACCTTAGCGCATCTCCCTTTTAAAAATATTGTTTAATGGCTGTAGCCAATGACGTATTATAGGTAATACATCATTGGCTGTGGCGCCACTAAGTTTTAAAACTCATTTGTATTGCATACACAGAACACTATATAATATTGGTAATTGCATATAATGTACAGGCATTATTTAAATAAAGAGCCATAATTATACTATTTTGATGGCGTCACGCAAGAAGTATACTTTAAGGGTACTGCAGACTGGCGGGTCGCGCTATCACGTCGCGCCTGTCTGCGGGAGCCCTTGTTTTTACTAGGTACTAACATTGTTATTGTATTGTATTGTTGTTTATCGATATTTTATTTATTAGTAGGTAAATGCTCCATTTAAAACTGAGTGTGTAAGATTTAGTAAATGAAAATAATAATCACTACATAGTAAAGGCTTCTACAGACCAGCGCGACTCGCGACGCGACACAAAGGCACCCCTCGTCACGCGACGTGCGGGGCCTTTGTGTCGCGCCAGTATGTAGAAGCCTTAATGCAGCGCGGGCGAGGCCGCGGGCGGCAGCTAGTACTTCATAAATAAATAATTTAGTGTTCAATGAGGAGATTTTGGCTCATAATCAGATGTTTTATATTCCCTGTGAATGTAGGTATCTAATAAATCAAAGTTAAGGGACAACATAGTGTAAAAACTGTAGGATACTTATATTGTTGTTCTTATTTTATTGTTAATTCCAAAAATCTATTATTTATTTTGGGCGACAGGTCCTAGCCGAGTTCTTCGCATAAACATTGATTGCACTATCTCCTTGCTTATTTTATAATTCTACAGAACTCACTTCCCGTGAGATCAAAGGCTCCCAAACAAGCAAAGCAAGCTCTCTAATAGTATTTCTTTCCCATCTTCGCTGAAGTTTTTCTATAAAAAAACTTAAATAAAAAGCGCAATTTGAACCCAACATGTTAATTTCAGCTTAATATATGATAAAAGTAAAAAAGCACCGCCTAAAATTACTCGAATTAACGAAAAAACAACTAACGAATCGTTGTCTAGGTCATTTTACATGTAGACTATTTCGGAAGAAAGGTTTCTATCCCAAGCTGTCAACATCGGAGAAAGATTGTACGTCGTGCTCGACGTTGTAGACAGTTGTCTAGGGTAGAGAAGACAAGTCTCTTCACATTTGGTTTTGTAATCGCCGTGCTACAGACAGTAGAAAACTTTCTGTTGTCTACACTGAAACGTCATTTTTGTCTATTCTTCCGTCGACAAAACGCGTAGAGAGGGTTCTCGTGCTAAGCCTGCTGGAGTAGCTTTCCGTTTTTCGTCAGCAAGTTTGAACAATTAGGTACTCATTATACAGGGTCAAATTAAATTAGCAAGCGAAACTCCGCAGACGTGATGGGTATCGATATCTAAAAAGGACAAAATAAAATAACAACAGATTTGATGTTTTTAGGGTTCCGTAGTAAACAAGGAACCCTTATAGTTTCGCCATGTCCGTCTGTCTGTCTGTCTGTCCGTCCGTCCGTCCGTCCGTCTGTCCCCGGCTTAGCTCAGAGACGCTAACTCCTAGAAAGCTGTAATTTGGCATGGGTGCACATATTAATCACGCCGAAAAAGTCGTAAAATAAAACCATGCAAACATTTTTTTTTTTTTTTTTTTTCTCATCTAATACATGGATTGGGGTATCGTTGGATAGGCTGTTCAAAAATACTGTGGGTCTGTGAAAAACATTTTTCAATTCTGAGATCCGTTTGCGTAATATTAAGCTTTAAAGTGCTATTTTTTGTTAGAGTCAAGTGTCCCCCCCCCCTGCCAGCTAAATTGTTGGTTTTGGATACGTGAAAAAATTCATGGCAGTAGTATATATAACGAAATTAAAAGGAAAACTATCACAGCTAAGTAGGGTTTACAAGTTAATGAGTAATCGTCGACCAACTTAAATTTGCAGTTGAAGAATTGACCGTAACGTATATAGATGTATGGGAGAGCATGTTTTTAAAATACAATGTTAAGTTGGTTTTTGGGATGAATTCATCCTAACTACGGAACCCTTCATTGTGCGTGGTCCGACACGTACTTGGCCGGTTTTTTTTTTGCGTCAACACACCGCTGTTATTGTTGATACTTGAAGTATGAGTTGAGAAAATCTGTTTTCTTTTGTTTTCATCATGTTGAGATAACGGTACCCATCACGTCAGTGAAGGTTTACAAAAGAAAAAACAATTTTTCAAGTGACTACACTAAATACGGTTAAAGACCCAAAAAAAAAACTTGTCAAATTAATTTCTTTTTCGTGTGATCATGTTTAGATATCGATACCCATCACGTCTACGGAGTTTCGCTCGCTAATTTAATTTGGCCCTGTATGCTTGGTGGGCTACTGTAAACGTTTTGTAGTGCTTACTTTTAAACCGCTTCAAGTATTACTACTTGAGGCCTTAATTTCTGTAAGAATTTCTTCCAAACGCAGTAAACATTTAATTACTAATAATTCTAATAAAGCTTAAATTTCGTTTTTTATGTAATAAATAGAACTACTACTGGTTAACTATCATTTTAGTAATTATAATTTTTAAGGTATAAATGAACAACTCGCCAGCACACAAACCCTATTGAAGTTTTTGTTGTGTGACTGAAACCAAATTGTAAAATAGGCAAAGTGTTTTGGAAATAAATAATAACTTCAACCCCCACCTGCAGGGCTACTGCATCAGCGTAGTATGGCGCTGCTACAAGTACCTCACGATGCGCGCGCACGCACTACAAACTCCGTTCGTGATCTCGAGCGATGACGTAGTGTCGTCCGGTCAGCTGGCGCCGTACGCGGCCGCGCCGGCACCGGACTACTCCAGCTTGCTCCCGGATTACGAAGAGGCCGTGAAGCAGACACCGCCGCCTTCTTACCGTGCGGCCACGCTCATGGCTGCTGCTGATCCCTCGCTTACAACCGTTGTGAGTATAGTTACGTATTTGACAGGTTTTTTTAAATTAAATTTCTTGACCTAGAACAAAAATAAACCACAGTAAGCGCCATTCAGTACTTACAATAGTTGTTTTACGTGACAGGGATAGAAGAATAATTTCAAAAGCGTGTGACTTCTCCGTTTCTACACAGATTTTTTTTTTCACAAATTTTCTTTTTTACCTGACTGCGGCGAAGCCAAAAAAGGAGGGTTATTTATTACACGCCTTTAAGTATTAATATTTATTTTTTTATCATAAGTATACTTTAGTTGCCCGCGGTCTCAAGTAGTATCCTAGAAAACCGCGACATGTACCCAGATAAAAAGTATGAGATGTTTTAATCCAAGAAATGTTCTGCCTGTGTGCAAAGTTCATTTAAATCTGTTTAGCCGTTATTGCGTGATTGAGTAACAAACTCACAAACATCCAAACTTTCATTAACACGATGTTGTTTATGGTACACTGCACCCTCAAAAAACCTACAAGAATCTTTTCTCGAATGTCGTTGACAGGGTATGTTGGTAAACATTTAATTTTGTGCAATTATTTTGTGAAATGTATAAACAAAACAAGATGGCGTCACGTTAGTTCCGATTTTGGTCGCACGCCAAAAGAACCTTGTAGCGCTGTAAGAAGCGTCATAATCATAAGTTACATTTCGCTTATCAAAACGTATGTTTACTCATCTAAAAAATTACAACAAACACTGACGAAGTTCTTGTAACATTCGACAGCAGGAGAGGGCACAGAACGAGCAAGCACTGCCGCAGCCGCAGCCGACCAACACCATGGTGGTGCTGCCGCAGAACGGCACGCAGGCCCGCGTCTGAATCTCATACTTAACTGACAGCACCGAGGATTCTTTTCACCACATACTAGGGCACTCCTAATTTAAGGGATTGTTTGAAACTTCCTCTACGCGTCACTTTACAAGTAACTGAGTATATTATCCAAATACTTTGTATTTAGATCGCAGCGCTGCAAAATTTGCTAAGGTACACACGGCTACACATCAAGCTATACATTTCCAGTTTACGCTGATCTAGCACTGTACGGAAATCATATACAATGCGAGGCCAGCTTATACTGGAAATGTATACCTTGATGTGTAGCCGTCTGTACCTTACGTTTCCACACAGTCACGTCCTCGACGCGAGCGCAGCGTTTAGGCGACTTTAACCAATGCGAAAGGCACCCTAAATTACTCTGTCATCGTGCAACGACTTGAATTTTAGAGTGCCTTTATTCTACAGCAATTATTTTGAACGCTCAATACGGAAGTAACTGCACTTAGTCTGTGTCTAAAAAGTAGATCTTCCAACGAGCTTTAAATATTAACAAGTGCAAGGAAAACGGCCCTCATTATTATAATTAAGTTCATAATTCTCGTTGCTATCATGTAAAAAAAATGTGTGTAAAATTATTTCTTAACTCTTCGTCTTTCACTTCCACATACTTGTATTTATTTTTAGACAAGTCACTGAGATGATTTTCGTATTATTTATTTTTATTTCGTAAAAATAAACACTGTTGTTATTGTAATTCTTGTGCTTGACTCTTTGTGGACTAGTTACATTTGAGCTGATAAGGTCGTCTCGTCGTAAATGCCGCAGATTTAAAATCTAGATTTGTCATGAGTATAGTGCCATTGCGTTGATTGTAATAAATTTTATTTTTGTACTTCATAAAAATCATTAGAATTATATTCCCTATCCAATAATAAAATACACTAATAAGTACATTTTTCGAGGCACCTAACGAGGTCTCTTATTTGCGTAAAAAGTTTACTGTACTTTTTATTTTACTATGTTGGTTTTATTTTGTGATAATTTTATTTTAACGCTTCCAAGGACACTGAACGAGCCACAATAGAAGTTTTATTGTTATGACTCCTATGGCCGTTTAGTGTCCCTGAACGTTTTAATAGAGTGTCTGACTCGATATCAAGAGTATGCAGATAGACGGATACTAGCATACGGAGCATATTACTAACATTCCTGAATATTGCATTCTAAAATCTTTTAAAACTACTTTTGGTGTCAATTTGCGACATACGTCGTCCATAATAATTCGACGGCAGTCACTTCAAATCGTGACATTGATATTAAAGTGTAAAAATCACTTACACAATATTGATAAGCAGCTGCTAGCTCATAGCGATCATTAAAATTAAATACTTACATAAAAGTTATTTGTATTGACGTAGGTAGAAAAAAGATGCATCTGTTTATCTATACTTGAGAATAATAGCAGATACATACGTGTGGTTTGTAACTCAGGGTTAATAGTAATTTGAGCTTGCAATAGCCTTCCTCTATACCTATATCTAATTAATATAAAACAAGAGTACATTCATAGTTATTCACGTTGTGTAATTTTTCAAAACTTTGTATCAGGCGCGTGTTCATTTTAGTGCAATCGTTGAGTGAAAATTTGGCAGAAAAAAATGGATACCACTCATTGGTGCCTTATCATATCGTTGGCAAATATGTTTCTGGTACCTAATTTTCTTAACGATCATTCTTAATAAATTAGGTACAAACTATCTATTAAATGTATGTGTAGTACCTACATAGGGTTCGGTGTGACGTCATAGGTTGATATTCTCGTCGTTGCTTTATGTGGTAATTTGGTATGGTAAGAAACCGTAAGTAGTTTCGTATTGGCCTAAATTGTAAAAAAAAATGTCGTCAGTGTTTTCTAGTACCTATCTTACTTTTATGTATGTACTTTTTTTATTTGAGTCTCGCCCAATATTATACTTAGAAAACATAAAGTACCAAGTGTTTTATATAAAGTAATTAAATGTCAAATATAAAAATGTGGGGTAAAAAAGAACGAGTCAGGGCGAGATGAATCAAGGAATAAATTGATCGGTGATCTTTTTTGCTCAGGTAATGAACTTGTAAAACCTTGATTTGTTTATAAAATTCTAAGTTATTTTGTATTATGTTTAGTACATAAGTAATTTGCAAATGCACTAACGATCAATTGACGTGTATAACTCATTACTTACTAAATTATACTTAATGTAAAATATTCTTGAAATAAATCATACATAAAATGAAGCTAAAATGCTTTTATTTTTTTTAACTTGATGAAAACCATCCTTATTTTAGTCTAAAACTAGCTGCTTTCCCGCGGCTTCGCCCGCTTGTCCTTTTTTTCTAAAATGAAAGCAATTAAAACATCAGCTATCTGCCAGTGAAAGTCCCGTCAAAATCGGTCCAGCTGTTTCGGAGATTAGCCGGAACAAAGACAGACATTTAAAAAAATCGTTTTTATTTGTAAAAATCTTTTTTGTTTATGTACCGTATATACTTTCATAAACATTTAGTAAAAAGCTGTAATTTTGACATTCAGTCCTATGTTATTTAATTGTATAGATTTTTATAAAGATTTTGCCTAATAGTAAAAAAATACAATTTAAAGACAAAGACTGATTTACACCGGTTTCTAGGACGAAAATCAACACACAAAAAAACTGCCCAAGTGCGTGTCGGACCACGCGCAATGAACGGTTCCGTAGTTGAGATTAATTTATCCCAAGAATAAACCAACTTTGTAGTTGAAGAAATGTTCTCCCATACATCGTTAAACATCACAATTCTCCAACTGCAATGTAACAAGTTTGTAATCACAAAAAAAATATGATGAAACTTCAAAACGATTTTCTGACTATTTCTTTACTTGTGCTGTAAGACTGCTCTTTCCAAATTTTGTGAGTCTAGGTCAACGGGAAGTAGGTACACCTTTTTGTAGTAGTTTTGATTTATTTGCGAGTATCGAAATATGTCTCATAAATGGCCGTATTTTTTTATAGCTTTGACTTCATTTCATTATTTCAGCCGAAAGACGTCCACTGCTGGACATAGGCCTCCCGCCAAAGGAGTGGGGGGTTGCCATAATCCCCACGCTTGGCAGACGGGTTGGCGATCGCAGTATGGTGTTAAAATGCATAGAAAACGTAGCTGCCCATTCTCTAGTAAATCCCTTGGTCGCCTTTTACGACACCTACGGGAAGAAATAGGATGGTGCTATTCTTTACGTCTGGCACCATATGGAACCTTTGACTTAGAAGCTTGGTTTTAAAAGGGTCTTGACATACAGATACAGACAGACGAACGGACGGACAACGAAGTGATCCTATAATGGTTCCGTTTTTTTCCTTTTGAGGTACGGAACTCTAAATAATTAACAAATGGTCAAACGCCGGACAACTGCTGTGATTGGTTGACTAAATCTGAATTATCAACAGCCAATTAGATCACTTGACACGTCATTGATTTTTGTTCCATATACCGGGCGTTCATTTTCAAAGTTCATACTTACTATCACTAGCATTATTCCGTATGTATCACTAAAGCGGATAGACAACGCGACGCACCGGTTGTTACTGCTTATACCAGTAACTGTGGTACTCAGTAGGTATCGTTACGAATTTGATGGATTAAAAGATACCATAGCCTGTAATAAGTACCTAATAGAATTAGGTGATGATCATCAGGTAGTGATCAGCCTGTCGATCATCAGTCATCACCTAATTCTTAATTTATGTATATTTAATAATATATTTTATATTATTGATTCTTCTAAATTAACGCTCTGATTCTACCTACTACAACCACTCTGTAAATACTTAGTTGAAGAACTGTAGCCTATTTTATAAAACAAAACAAGGAATCCATACAGTTTACCTTAGCTCTATGTTTTCTCAGATTGTTATCCTAGTTTGTGAACCTGTATCTTAGCGTAGCTTCCAAACAGGGGTGCTTTTTAGACTTAGTTAAATATTACATAAGTCATTCAGTGTTACGTAAGAACAAGGATAGATCCTCGAAACTTCCTCGGCAGCTTTAAAGGTCACGTTGAGGGACAAACATGATTTACAAACAATGGGCTGCATCTGCGCGCGCAGCACGCCGCCGCGCGCCGGCCTGGTGGCGTCCTGGCTCAGTGATAGCGAGGGTCGCGCTCGGACGACGCCAGCCGTCGGGACGCGCGCCGTCGCCTGCATTCTCTATTTATATCGACGATTTACCCCCCGCCTCACTTCGCGTCTGCGCAAACCGCATTTGAAACTACGAAAGTGAAAATTGCACATCATGATAGCGTCCGGTGCACCGCACCGCTCAGGACTATTGCAGCAAGCGATCTGCTAATTAGTGAGTTGAGGACACGGAGCGAGGCGGCGTGTAGTGCGCCGCGAGGATGGCCGCGAGGCGCACGGCGACGGACATCAGAAGCACTGCGGCACTTCTGCGTCACATGTCAGCTGTTTCGCCGGCGAGGGGCGCGCGCTCGTGACGTTTCTGGCGAGTCGCGTGCCGCAGGCCGGCGGCGCGATGGCGTCCACCATGCAGCTCGAGTTCACGCAGGCGATGACTGACTTCAAAACGATGTTCCCGGATATGGACGATGATGTTATTGAAGCCGTACTACGCGCTAACCAGGGCGCGGTTGATGCGACTATTGACCAACTTCTAGCTATGAGTACTGATAACCAGAATGAACGTTTGCGACTCGAAATGGAGCGGGTGGAAGGCAGCACACCGTCCCGTCGCAAAGATCGCCGCTCGGGCTGCAGAGCTACAGACAACGGCGATGACAACGACACTACAGCACTTGTGTAAGTAAATTAATATCTAAAGTAACTAAATACTTAGGTACGGTTAAACAATTATATCGTTTGATAGATAATACGCAAACGAATGCACAGTAAGCACAGAACAATAGATCCTCTCGAGTCTCGCCGCTGCGACACAAACAAACTGCGTCGGTTATTGTGTGTCCGTCAAAACGATTACGTCTTCCGTTTGTAGCAGTGATGTTGTTATCTACACCGGTAGGTCAAATGACAATTGAGGCAACAGGTTAGCATGACTAGCAGAAATGAGAATAACTAAGTTTTATCGGTGGGCGCAAGGGTGCTCTATTTAATAGGTTGGGGAAAAAGTCTTTTCGCATTATAGTATGTATGAACTTGTAATAAAATCTCTTTGGCTATACTATTTGTATCTGGCTGGTTTTGGTATCATTGAAAGTTTAAATTTCAAAGAACATAATTCCAAATTCAAATTAGGAAAATGTGTGATTTTCATTTGTTTTTCGTACTGTCAAGATAAGTGAATCTAATGAAGAAATTCGATACATTTTAAAATTTTACTACATTTTATACGTCCATGACAAAAAAGGTAAAAATGCAACGTAAGCCGCGAAAAAAATTTGCGATGTTTATGGACCTAGTGCAGTGTCTGTGAGAGTAGCACAAAGGTTTAAGCGTTTTCAATCCGGAAATTTTGATGTCAAAGATGCACGTCGCTCTGGTCGCCCTATTACGGATAAAAAGGACGCCATTTTTGAAAAAGTGGAGCAAGATCGGCATATCAGTAGTTACGACATACCTAGCTGAAGAACTGGGAATTGACCACAAAACAGTTTTGGCACATTTGAAAAAAACTGGGTACACAAAAAAGCTCGATATTTGGGTACCTCACGAGCTCACTGAAAGAAACCTAATGCACCGTTTACTCATTTGTGATTCTTTATTACGACGACGTAATGAAACCGAACCATTTTTGAAGAAGCTGATAACTGGTGATGAAAAGTGGATCACGTACGACAAGAACGTGCGAAAAAGGTCGTGGTCAAAGCCGGTCAGGCTTCACAGACTGTGGCAAAACCCGGGTTAACTCGCAACAGGGTGATGCTGTGTGTGTGGTGGGATTGGAAGGGTTATGAGCCCTTACCACCAGGCAGGACCATCGATTCTGAACTCTACTGCGAACAACTGATGAGATTAAAGCAAGAAGTTGAGAGAAAGCGGCCGGAATTAATCAACAGAAGGGGTGTGGTTTTTCATCATGATAACGCTAGACCTCACACATCTTTAGCCACTCAGTAAAAATTAAGATAGTTTGGCTGGGAGGTGTTAATGCATCCGCCGTATAGTCCTGACCTTGCACCTTCAGATTTCCACCTGTTTCGGTCTCTTCAGAATTCTTTAGGCAGTGTCAGGTTAACATCACGAGAGGACTGCCAAAACCACTTGTCGCGGTATTTTGATCAGAAGTCCCAAAATTTCTATACCAATGGGATCATGTCCCTACCTACTAGATGGCAAAAAGTTATCGAACAAAATGGTACCTACATACTTCAGTTAAATGTAAATAAACTGTATTAAAAAATGTTTTGAATTTTCTTAAAAAATGCGAAGAAACTTTTTCCCCAACCTATTATTTCGTAGGTAAGTACTAAAAAATAGAGCACTTACCCTCGCGTTATGCATGCCCTGATGCCCATACATTTCGTATAATTTCCCCTGATAAGTCCTGGGGGTCTACTCCGAAGTATCGGCCGAATGTTTGGCCGTTGCTTGACGTCAGCTAACTACCTATGGCTGACTACGGCAAATAAAACTACAGTCAAAGAGATAAGCCAAAGTCAAAAATGTGACTATACCTAAGTCGGGTAAGGATTCAAAGTCAAAAAAGGAAACTATGGAAGTTATAAAACGGCCGATACTTCGGATTAACGCTTCGGAGTAGGCCCCCTGATCATACAATGTTGTAATCTTCAAATTAAAATAATAACTTACAGCTTTAATATGTTTAATTTTTAGTATTAATAAACAAGAGGTTATGAAAACAAAACAAATAAATAATATGAGAATATACTTAGGTACTGCATACTATAAAAATATACATCCTACCTACATAGGTACTTACTTACTTCTAAAATAAATATTATAATGTAATGTAAAATAATAAATACATAGGTACCTACGGAACTATGACGAATATGGAAAGATAGTTCTTACACTCCTGCAACAGTTTGGCAGTCAGGCTGTCTACTTTCCAAGCGGTAGGTACCTACTTGTTTCGGTACATTTGTGATAATGTCTTTATCTCCTTACCACCCCACTTGGCTCATTGCCAAGTCGAACTTTACTTAGGAGGTCAGTGTGCTAAGGCCAAAAATCCATCCCTTTAGCTACTGCAATCAAATATCCGTTATTCTGTAGAAATCCAGATATGGACAGTCATTCGTACGCTCGTACTTAGCTGATGATGATGCATTTAACATCATCCACAACCCGATTTCACCTACTGCTTTATCTACGCGCGATCTTGTGTCATTCTCATTGAGGTTCTGCACACAATCAGCCACGATGGACATCATTTATCTACTGCTTGGTACTTCTAAGCCCTATGACATAAAAATCTGCTTTTAGACTAGATATCCTACCCTTAATTATTTCTTATTACAGAGACGTTGACGACGAATCAATTCCTTTAGCCGTAAGAAGAAAATGGGTGCCAAGAATGTTGGGCCCTTTACCTCCGATGTTTCTGCGAATACCACCCGGGACAGATGCGCGAATAGATCTGAGTCTAGAGATGGATGACGACCGCATCGCCACCTTCCTTCAGAACGAGGAGTTCATGGCGGAGCTGCGGTGGAACCAGGAGTTCATGGCAGCACTAGACAGCGAGCAGGGGCAGAAGACAAAAAGCCATGATGATGAGGCTGCGTTCAAGGAAAGACTGAAGAATATGGGCAAATGTGAGTGGCCTTTATACCTTTAATAAAAGCACGCTTCATCGTCGACAGATTTGACATAATTCAATGGGAACTGTCATATTTAGCCAATTTAGTTAAGTACTTACTGATGTTTATCAAGCCAAGCCAAGGCTTACTCTAACATGGTTAGAAAACGGCACGGTGGATGACATGATGAAAACCAATTCTTTCGCATTTATTACATATGGGAGAGCATGGGGTGAGTCAAGCAACGCGACGAATTAAATAATTTGAAATTCTTCCTAAATTCTAAATCTACATACTAATTATAAAAAAAACAGTATTCTCTGAATCTGTATTTTAGTTTTTGCCAACGGCTTCCGAAATTAAAGTTTTTTATTCACTTTTTAGTGTTTTTTTTGGGAGTCGGTTGTTATTTTTGTATTTTTTTTTTTTAACAACCGACGGCGACGCATGCATTGAAAGTTGACACTATTTAAATAAGTCAGGTCTAAACTTCCTAGATAAATTTCTTGATTAACTTAAGGCCCATCTACATTGATTATCGTCGTATATTGGTAAAAACAATTCAAAGTCTGTTAAAATCATCATTAGTCTTTACCTTCAGCTTCCATAAGGCTTACGGGAATGAAAGAGTAAAATGAACTCGAGTTATTCGTCGTTAAAACGAGACCTAAAGCTATAAATAATCACTTTATATTAAAAATGTAGGTATTTAGCATTTTGATGACTACACTAGGACTTTGAGTTAGCTGCAGTAAAATGAGTGTCATTTCATCAATAACTTGTTTTTTTTTTTACGAAATGGCATTATGAAGTGTGATTTTACTGCACCTAATTAAAAGTTCGACTATACATCTTCTATACATGCCTAAATTGATGGGCGCACTAATGTTTTCTAGTGGTCGCAAGCGCTACTGCTGAGCGTCAGGCCTTGGATTCAGTTCCCATGTCGGACAAAATGGTTTTGGGTTTTACATTAGGTAGTAGCAGCCCGGAGCCTGGATGTTTGCCCGTTTAGTGGCATATGCTCAGCGTTTATTAAGCGTGGTGGCAGCGTGCGTGGCTCACTGCCTACTTGTCCAGGACGTACGGTCCTCGTGAAAGTTATTTTATTTATTTTTTTACGCTAAGCTACATTCTAATTTCAAAATCCCTTCACAGCGTCCCGCAAAAAGTTCGCCCAGCTATCGAGGATGTTCAGCCGTGGAGGGTCGCGCCGCTCGGGCAGCGCTCGGGCCCCACCACGAGGGCCCCCCGACAGTCTGCTCCTCCAGGAGGAACACAGCGACGACGACGACCGCCCACAACATCACGTCAAAATATAAACACACCCTGTACTCTACTACCTGTGAGGTACAGCTTTAAATGAAGAGAGAGCCTTAAAGGAAGTTACAAGGTTACGGATAAGACTGGGTCTGTTTTGTATATTTAGGAAAGGAATACGATTGATATTTTTATGTATAAGCACTTTAAGATCAGCCAGCACTAACAGTTAACGTCTTTCAAGGATCGGATGTCGTCAAAGTGGCGTCAATGTTGTTAAAATTGCAATAATTATGTAAAATATAAGTAAGTAGTTCATGGCTTTTACTGCATCCGTCAAAATTGTAAATAGAAACATGGGGTTCGCTTTGATAGAAGGGTCGTCTCTCATTTTAAAATGCTAGAGAGCAGATATTCGATTAAATTATCGTCAAATGTGGCTTTTGTTAGATAAATTACATAAATACTGCATTCCAAAGTATCTACATATAGCAGAATGCACGGAAAGCGTCTGTATCGGGCATGATACACGAAGTTCCGTACCCGGCTATAGGTTAAAGACGGCCCTGGCCTTTGTCAGACGAGTTTATAGAAATAGTATTCTTATGGCATCTCTCCTATACTAAGTACTAAAATATTTTCACATACATCTTCCAATAATTCCATTAAAGACATTATGAATAATGGTATATACATTGCATTCATAAACAAGCTGATAAACGAAGTCACATCTAGAAATAATAGAGAGTAAATTTGCATAGAGATGGTAACAGAGTGCTCGACTCTTCGATAACATAAATATGCACTAACACCTGTGTGGAAGGGCTTAATAAATAATACTGGGCATGGATACGTTTTCAAAGAAAGGCTGATAAAAGAAACAAATGTTAAGTAAATAATAAACGAACCACTTCATTACTAGGTAATGTAACTTAACTGTTCTAATAGATAAGTAGTCTGCTTCGTTTCGATCCACAATTTTTAGTGCCGTTAGTTGCTCATTTTGTTTAGGTCATCTCCTCGATCGAAATCTCTAAGATGATAGGTCGTTAGATTATTTACTGACTGTACTTTTGCCTGCACGATTGACCATGGCAATGCGGGGCTTACTGGAACCTGAATAATGGTGCCTATACCGCGTATTCATTCTATTGACGCGAGCTTTACATTTCTGCCATCTTAAGGGAATGTCTGGGCCAAGTCGTGTTTGCAGAAAAAGAGGAATCAAATAAATAACGTAATATTACATATAAGGAGCCGGCGTAGCATGCGTAGTTCATAGAAACGTAATACCAAAATAATTTGTAAATCAAACATATTCCTAAGGTAGCGTGTATTTATTTCGATTGGATAAAAGAATATATATGTTCCCAAATATTATATATTTGAAAGGACAATGATATAAAGACGAGTTATGGGGAATTTAAAATTTCTATTGAAAACTTATTTTTTTCATAATTCTTGTTTAAATCAGTGTCCATTCAAAATATATATTTGGGAACCTAGATATTCTGTATTCCAATCGGAATACAGACACACTACCTTATGAGTATGTTTGATTTACAAATTATTTTGGTATTAAGTTTGTATGAACTACGCATCCAGCCTCTTAAGCCTAAGTTATGTAGCTTTTGCAGTGACCTCCGGACCAGACTTGCTCTGGATAGCTGTGAAATGTCGTAATTTTATTTCACAATTTCTCACGAATCCACACCGTCAACACACAACTATTATATTCTGTGTAAGTACTACTAAAGTAAAATAATTGTATCTTCACAAAATAGACCTATAAAAAATAACAGTAAGTATTTCGAAACACCGTTGTTACGATCTCCTGACTTTTACATTATGACTGCATGCATTTTTCACTCTTAAGCCAAAATTAAATTAGTTAGCGAAACTCCGCAGACGTGATGATTATCGATATCTAAATTCCAAATACGTAAACAAAAAAAATCAACGACCGCGGATATATTCACAATTGAGAAAAACAGTTAATTTTTTATTTTATCGTGTTTAGTTATCGCTATCCATCACGTCTCTGAAGTTTAGGTACACAAAAAAAACTATCTTTTTAAATTGATATTTCAAGTGACTACCGGCTGATGACCCCAAAAAAACTCATCAAATTAATTTATTTTTGTTTTATCATGTTTAGATAACGATACCCATCACGTCTGCGGAGTTTCGCTAACTAATTTAATTTGACCCTATACAACATTATTTTTTGTACTAAACCCGAAAAGGGGTCATTGTACTCATCATTTTGATTTTTTTTTTCTATGGGACCAACATTGAAATCGCGAAAAAAAAATCAGCTGTTCCCTACATTTCTGTTCACTTAAATCGACAAAATGTATGGAACAGCTGATTTTTCTTTCACGTTTTCAAGGTTGGACCCATAGAATTTTTTTTTCAAAATGTTGAGTACAATGACCCCTTTTCGGGTTTAGTACAAAAACGAATGTTGTATATTATGTATATACTTTTTTAAATGAGCAGCTGTTTTACGTTTTCTTTCTGGAATAATTTGAATCAATACCAAAGACACACTACAGATTCGAATATTTGTAGTTAACCTGCCTTTGCAGGAAGAATCTTTGGCAGAATGTCTCTTGTTTAAATTACATTCTAATAGTTTTCTAAACTCAGTACGGTCGGTTAGTTGTCGGCACGGTTGGCGCCATAGATATCCGTGGTTGGCGCAGTGGTTAAGCGATTGACTGCTGCGCTGCGTGTCGCGGGTTCGATTCCCGCACGAAACAAATATTTGTATGACCTACAAGTAGTTGTTCCGGGTCTGGCTGTTTGTGTATGTGAGTTTAAATGTTTATAAACGCACCCACAATACAGGAGAAATTCCTAGTGTGGAGCAATGTTTTTAAAAAAAGAAAAGAAAGATAAAGTAAATTATTTGCCTAAATAATTTAATTTCAATGATCTCAATAACAAAAATTATAACCTACCGTTTCTATGCATTTATTTCAGTTGTAAAATAATTTAGGTTTCAAGTATATACCCCAGTAAAAATGCCGCCAGTCTGGTGGCTCTTTATGTTATGTTGGAATACAAGACACTTCGCTGCAGTCATTTTCATTTCAAAATAAGGTAAGTACTAGGTACCTAGGTGTTCTACATATGCATGAAATGCAGTTAGGGTTGCCAGCTTTTTTTTAGCAAAATAACGAATATTCCTCTGACGAATATAAAAAAAAGTATTTGAAAACAAAATAAAGTATTTTCCAAATATATTTAAGTATTTAAATGTTTGAAAATACATTTTTTGGTACTCTTTTTCGTACGATTCCACGCATTAGTCAAAATAAAGTAAAATACTTTACAATACATATCCTACTTTATTTTGCTCCATTATACTTTACACTTTTGAATTAAAAATAAAGTAACGTCAAAATAAAGTAAAATACTTTATTTTAATTCAAAAGTGTAAAGTATAATGGAGCAAAATAAAGTAGGATACGTTATTATAAAGTACCTACCTAAGGTTGGTAACCCTAAATGCAGTACCTACCTACTTACAATATCTAAAACGAAAAAACTCTTCTAGTTAGCAAGACTGTATTCTATGGTAGGTACTTTCAGTTTATAATGTAAATTAGTTGTTGAAATTTATGAATAATTTTCGTACAATTTGAATGCTCTTGAATAAAAACAGCTCTACCAGATGGGAAACTAGGTAGGTACTTATACATATAATAATAAAACGAGGAACCTGTAAAATAAATATGTTTCGTAATCAATTCAAACTACAAAAGGCACTTTGTGTACGAGAATAGTAAATAACTCTACATTCTACATGATAGAGCTCTGGTGTCTACAAGACTAACAAGAGTTGAGAAAGTGCAGCTACCCTATGTATCTATGCTACCTTTATGTATATTTCTGACGACAATGGTGTAATTGATTTCTTATGCATAAGTACTTTAAATAAAATAAATTATTTATAAAATTGATTTGTGTTGAAGCTTTATTTCCACCACTCACGCTATCTCAGTGCAAAGACCCAATAATATCGTTATCTAAGCAAATAAATAAAATGGAAGGGTCTGGTTGTAATGTCAAAATAACAGCTTTTTATTAAATCCATAAGAACATACATATAAACGGTACGTACTTAAAACAATGTCAAAAAAAATTGTCTGTTTGTTCCGGCTAATCTCATAACAGCTGGGGGCCTAAAATGGACGCTTTGGCAGAATCATAATATATTATGAAACTGCGTGCAATTCATATCCCGCAATTCATCTGTTTGACAGTTTGTACCTATGGAGTTTCGTAAAATGGTCCACAAATTATTAATTGCTTTATTGAAGTCTAATGTCGAATATCAGCTGTCAAACAGATGAATTGCGGGATGTATGAATTGTACGCAAATCTTATTAAGATTCTGCTAAAGCGTCCATTTTAGGCCCCCTGGACCGATTTTGACGGGACTTTCACTGGCAGATAGCTAAATAATAAAAAGTTTTATTGATTCATAAACTGAGCTGATGTTATAGGGAGTAATTTAGGCATTGATTTAAAAAAAGGGGGTGCAGCCATGGGCCGCAGCTAGTCTTTAAATATGGATAGCCATTGCAATAAAGTTTAAAGCAACTTTTAAATCAACCTATTGAGAATCCACATACTTAACAGTCATCAACAGTCAACGACAGAGACGTAAAATAATACTTTCTGACGCAGTCGAATAAAAACAAAAATGATCTCGTACTAGGTAGAGTAGGTATAGGTATTCGTTAGGTACCCCTACAGCTGGACTACCTAAATCAAAAATGAAATTTAGCGGGAGATCCAAGGACAGCAGATGCGGGAATCTTGCAGATAGGTTCGCAACACAAATAATCCTTAGAATGTTGGCAATAACTATTGTCAGAGCTGCGGCTGAAGGTCTAGGAAGCTCGAAATTCTGAGCAAAATGTGTCTGATCTTGATCTCAAACAAAGCAAAGTGAAAAATTTATTCATTAAAACCCCATTTACACGATGAAGTTTCTTGCCTGTGGCATAGTACAATAAAATTGAAGCAATAAATTACTTGTTTGTCTCTCTAAACACTGCTTAGATGGTGCAGCAGTGCAACTTTTATTGTGCTTCAACTTATGGTATGCCATTGGAAAACGCACCGTGTAAATAAAGGCTTAGTAATGGAGGGACCATGCGCTAGTCCTTCTTAATTTCCTTATTGAGTAATGTAGGTGATATAGGTATTTATGTTCCGAAGAAATGCCTTTTCATCTAACGGTTAAATGTGCCTTTGATTGAGCTAATAATCCTCATTCTCCATCCCGTAATATCGATTAGAAAACAGGTTGCACGTATGCTAAGTAAGCACCCATTATTAGTTCACAATAATTTCTATGCGAACATGGCATTACACTACCTAAGTACTATAGTACCGCTGGCCTAGGGAGGCATAGCGAATGGATCAATTTATTTAATTTCCTTCAGAATTGTGAGACGAGCAGTTTCTCTGTTTCATTTCAAAATACCTACTAACGTAAAAAACTTAAGTGGCCAGCGTAGAGTGCGTAGTTCATACAAACGTAATACCAAAATAATTTGTAAATCAATCATATTCTTAAGGTATTTATTTAGATTGGATTACAGAATATCTATGTTCCCAAATATATATTTTGAAAGGACAAGATATGAGAAATTTAAATAAACTTATTTTTTTACATAGCTCTTGTTTAAATCAGTGTCCATTCAAAACATGTTTTGGGAACCTAGATATTCTGTATTCCAATGGGAATAAAGGCACATTACAAATTATTTTGGTATTACGTTTGCATGAACTACACATCCATCGCCTCTTAAGAGGCCGGCAATGGATGCGTAGTTCTTGATGTTTATACGTATAAAATGAAAATACAATTGTTAAGATGATATAATTATGATATAACTGATCTTATGTTTCATCTGCACATTCAACCCAATAGGTAAGTACATTTGTTTCTCGTTATCTGCTTCACTGTATACCCACTTGGTACTTAGGTAGGTACCTACCTTATTCAACTTGGGTACCTACTGAAGTTTCAAGTGCAAAATAGTTTCTGCATATATGTACCTAGGTAGGTATGTATAATAAACAAATATTATGTTTGGCCTCTTCCCAAAAATCAAAGTTTACTCACTCACTAATTTGAACAAATTGTCTACCTATTAAGACGCCGTTCACTTCCCAGACTCATGAAACATTATATACTTAGGTATCTAATCGTGGCATAGATTCCTGCGTGGTTTACCCTTGAAAGGCCAATAATAATATCTACTTCTAAACCTAAACTTACTTTAACTTCCCTATCTAAAGCCTGAACCTGAAAAAGAAGCACTTTCTCGTGGACAAAATTCGGCCCTCGCCGTTCTAAGACCTCTGATGATTTGGAGCCAGGTGGAATCGGAATTTTCGAAAAAGCTATGAGTTGGTAACTTATTCTACAAGGTATCCAAAGAGTTGTCCTTGGATCTATTTTAGTTTTTAGCCACCGACTTCCGAAATTAAGGTTATTTTTAAATTTATACCCCCTTATTACAAAACAAGGTTTATCATCAGACCCAGGTTTAAAACATGGAGCCATTATTGAATTTCGAACTTTATTCCGACTATGGTAAAGTTCCTAAACACAAAACTGTCCACTTAGTACCGAACTAAGTTTTCAGTTTTGTATAAAGAACGGTATTTCAATCACTGTTACGTTCTTTTTACAAAAACTGGTCCATGGTATAAGCCATGTCAAATATAAATCTTGTTTTGTAATAAGGCGGATGGTGTTTTTTTTGGAAGTTGGTTATATTTTTTTTGTAAAAAGTTGTTAATGGATGTTTTAATCTACTCTTTGGATACCTTGTAGAATATGTTACCAACTCATAGCTTTTTCGTTTTTTTTTCGAAAATTTCGAAAATTCTAAAACAGAGGCGTTAATAGTTGAGGAGTTCTCTTGGCAAGAACCAGGAGAACTGGAAAAGATGGTGATTTCACCATATGCATTGTGACGAGCATATATTGTTTAGCAACCATATTAAAGTGTCTAATCGAATCGCAACAGTGAAATACTACCTTATTATTAAGTAGTTCCGGTGGCCATCTATGGTCTTCATCATCCGTTCCACTTCTCGAAATGGTGCTTTCCAAGTGCAAATGCATAAGTTACTATAAAAAATACTGAAATCGATATAGGGGTGCCTATAAAATTTGAGGATTGCCCTCAATTTCCATGGGATCAGATTCTGACTTGGTGACTATGAGAACATACCCTTTGAAACAAAAAAAGAATTTTCAAAATCGGTCCCCAATTGACGGAGCAATCGGTGAACAAACATTTAAAAAAAAACGAAAAGAAACCGTACAGCCGAACATAAATATCCTCCTCCTTTTTGGAAGTCGGTTAAAAAAATCATCATCATCATCATCATTTCAGCCGAAAGACGTCCACTGCTGGACATAGGCCTCCCCTAAAATGCCATAATCGCCACGCTTGGCAGGCGGGTTGGCGATCGCAGTATGGTGTTAAAATGCATAGAGAACGCTGCTGCCCATTCTCTAGTAAGTCCTTTAGTCGCCTTTTACGACTCCCACGGGAAGAAATGGGGTTAAAAAATAGAACTTTGTAAATATTACTCTGGCGTCAACGCCCGAGGGAAGGGCAGGCAATGACTCAAGTTCGTAAAAACCATGGGTACGTAATAGGTAGGTAGGTACGTACGTGTACCGACGCTCACCATGGTCCAACCATAAAAGTATATTGTCAAGAAATGTGCATAGTTAATGATCTCCTATTAACCAACATGTTTGTATTCATGCGACTCATTAACTTAACAAATGAGTAGCTAGGTACCCTGCTCTACCTACTCGGTTAACTTCATGTAAATATTTTTAAACATCCGTGGAATTCTTGTTGATTGGGATTCGGAACATTTCGTCAAGCAGCAGGCACTGAATTCGTTTTTAACCGACTTCCAAAAAGGAGGAGGTTATATGTTCGGCGGTATATTTGTTTTTTTTTTTTTAGCGTGTTCACCGATTGCTCCGTCAATCGTGGACCGATTTTGAAAATTCTTTTTTTTGTTTGAAAGGGTATGCTCTCGAGGTGGTCCCATTGCCACCAAATCAGAATCTGATGAATGGATCCCATAGAAATCGAGGGAAATCCTCAAATTTTATAGGCACACATATAGCGATTTGGGTATTTTTATAGTAACTCGTGCATTTGCTCTCGAAAAGCACCATTTTGTGAAGTGGAACTGATGATGGAGACCCCAGATACCACCGGAACAATATAATAATAAGTATTTAACGGGTTGCGATTCGATTAGGTACTTAATGTGGTTGCTAAGCAATTTATGCTCGTCACTATGCATATAGTGAGGGATCGTCGTCGTCATCGCCGTCTCAGCATCGGGAAAAGCAATATTTTGTAATAGGTGAGGAGCAGTTAACATTAGGCTATTGTTACTTAGATAAATCAAAAACTGACCCACTAAAAAGTGAAAAATAAAAAAAACTTTTTACAAAATAAAAATAACCGAATAACACTTTGTAGTGTTTCTTTGGAAGTCGGTTATTTTTTTTTGTAAAAAGTTTTTAATAAGTATTAAATACAATTATCTATAGGTACTATTACAATTACTTTCAAATGGTCTTGTAACACGCTAAAGAAAGTTACATTACTCATACGTAGATGTCTCCAGCATTGTTGGTGGTACGCCACTATGATATTGATGACATACATTTTCCAGTCCAATGGTCGGCCAAGTGAATGAATGTCGAGTTCTTTACTTTGTTAAATAATTCTCATACTAATACACACAGGGTATAATTAAAAATATTACAAGAGTTTCTCATCCGGAAAATACTGAGCGAAACTCGGTAAATACAGTTGCCACTTGCCATGAATAAAACATATCTACCCATCTGTTAGTTGGCGTTATGATAGTCAGATTCGTTTTTAGTCTCTAAATGCTCATTCCGCAAGTAGGAGTTACAGTAGATTATCATCTGTTTATTTATTCTGTTTATCTCATGACGCAACTTAAAAGCTTAACGTCAGTTGTCGTCAAAATAGGCGTCAAAACGGCGAAACGTCTAATGACGGCGACACGCGCTACCTGTCCGACCACTTGATTAGGGAACGTACACAAACTTCATGTCGTGAGGAACGTACGCGCGACTCACGCGCATGCAAGCGAAACACTATCAGTAACCAGCTAAAACAATAAGAAAATAAGCTGGATTCCTTCAAAAGCGATGGCAACTCTTAATGCCAATAAGCCATGAATTAATTAGTATTTCGTTTCTAAATAGACTTGCTCTGCGCAAAATTTTACTTATGGACGTATGAAATCATCAGCACGCACGAAGCGCGTCGCTCCGCGTGCCTCTGCACAAGACACAGTGTATAGCCTCCGGTAAAGATGCGTCTGCGCATCGAGCACGTGCACCCGTCACGCATCACGGACACCCAGAAATTCGCTATTTCGCTTAGTTTGTCCTGAGACTCCATGCCACTCGCACGCATGGAGCCCCGGTGCTTTTCCCGCGCAAGTGACTATGAAAAAGCAACCTGATATTTATGACGTGGGCCTGGCCGTTGTGTTCTCGATAGCAGATCTAATAAAAGGTAGCAGCACTGAAGAAATATTTTCGTGAGTATCTTCTTTTAAGGGCCGGTTAGGGCTTTGACCGTCGCCGGCGCATCGGCTCCTCGGGGCTAAAAGAGTTAAGTTGATCTATACTGAACCTGTTGTTCACCTTGTTAGGATCGACGAACTTCTTTTGCTGGAATAATTTGCACTTTGATTTTTTTGTTCATTAACCATGTGAACTTAATAACAATGTTACGTGCCTATCGATGTTTTATGAAACATATCTTGATTTCAATTTAATTAATCCACATTTACATGTTTTCATGTGTGATTTTAATAACTACTTTTTTCTCTCATGCCTCCTCGAAACATTTTTTAACAACCAGCTAAATAAACAAATACTAAATTATATAGGTGCCCTTAAAGGTTTAATACTGATCAGAACGAGTTCTACTGGATGTTATAAATGGTCAACATGCAAGATACTATTTTCTTGTCGTAGGTAATTTATTATTTTGGTAGACCCTGAATGCTTTCGTATGGACGAGCTCATCCTTTTGCTTTATGAACCCACAATTACGGCCTTCCATTAAACATCGCAAATTGATCAAGTTCATGATAAAACTTTTATAAAAACGTACCGTGGAAAGAGGCATCATTATAATAATATATTTACATTATGTATGCAATCGACATTACCTATCCCGGCCCGAGCCGGTGGTGCATCCGTTGTCCATATACGCATACCTAGTTGCTAGCTAAACAACTTTACTTTCATTTACATAATGCGACCGAATATAATATATAAGTATTACGGTATGTAAGCTAATTTTACGATGCGTGCACTATGAACAAGAACGAGGAAAAAAACCATTACTTACTTAAACGCTTCATTTCATCATACTCGTAGCCACTCGAACGCTTCCCCGCGCGCGTGGGGTCCCACGCTTTAGGTGTGCTTGATTTAATTTGGTAAGGAAGGACTAAGGACTAACTCCAATAATTTCTGTTATGTAAGTACCTACTTACTAGTTATATTGTTGACGAAAGGTGAACAAGTTTAAAACAACAACGTGTAGTTTTACCACAAGTTTACAGGCAAAATGCAAATGCTACAAACTTGAAATTATGGTCCAAGGTAGACCGAATTATAAGTGGAGATCCGACCCTAGTTGTACCTATTCATTACGGGGCCTCATAAGCCAATCTATCTATACTTTACCTATAATCTGTATTATGTTATAATAAAACTGAAGAGTTTGTTTGTTTGTTTGAACGCGTTAATATCTGAAACTGCCAGTCAGATTTGAAAACATTTGGTAGCCCAATTCTTGACGAAGGCTCAATGCTACTTATGTACTAAAATCGCCCTTCGGACCCTTAGGAGGCAGGCAACAAGAAAAAAGTCAGCAAGAATGCGCACGCGATGCGATGCGACGGGGTGGGTCGGGGAGACAAGAAAATTTCATGCGGACGAATTTGCGGGCAGAAGCTGTATATCAATAAAGGGAAGATCAGATCTTTATCGTACCTACTGCAGGGAAGCTAATCCCAGGATTAGGAAAGCAGTTAGGGATTTCTGAGTTGATGGTGGTTTCTGGATATCAAACAATATTTAACCATCAAAAAACAGTAGTTAATTCAGCAACAGATCCCTCAATAAACTTTGCAAAGTCGATGTTAAAATTACCTACGGTAGTTGTTTGCTAATTTCATTATGTAATACAATTAACTAGTTCACACACAAATTACAAAACATCACCTACCTACATACTTGATGTAATCTTATAAACTTAATTTATGCTTTGCCTACTTATTTCCTTGCTTCAGTTAAATATTTATCGTTGATTTTTTCTATCATTCATTGCCTCCTATGATCTCTACGTTTTTTCATTCGTGACAATTTCTTCATCTTCATTTCTTTGTTCTGACTTCGAAGTCAACTTAATCTCAGCTCTCCCAGCGTATCTACCAACACCCTTGTAGGGTATATAAAATACTATTTATACTTATCTACCATAATCTGTAAATACATATCCTCTTTCTACTACTACTTACCACTAAACAGGTGTGTGACCGTTTTGCCTAGACCCTACAATCCAAAACTCCAATAAATGTTTTACACTGCACATATAAAGACGCATAAGTGTATTTCCTTGTAAACTCTTCTCCATATATATCGCGTTTTTCTTACGTATCAAAATATATATATTGCAAAACTAACATATGTCTACACCACGGGATCAGCTAGAGAAATCACGTTTATAACCAATGCCCCGGTCTATCTATATGTCATTGCTTCTGCATCCTTATGTAATTATTTCTCGTCACGCTCTTTTTATTTACGTACAGAGAGGAAATCAAAATGATATAAAAACCAGCTATGTCTGCCAGCCATTCGAACGTAAAGCATTAATCTCGATAGGTTGTTAAACCCATCGCAGCGAAGTGACTTAAAGTGATCTTTAACTCTTATTCGCAACTCAATGGTAAGGCCCTAGGACAGCATGTAAATTATCTTCATCTGGTAGTTACATAAATTGCGTTAGAAATTATATATTATGGGGTCACAACCTCTGTACAACAAAAGCATATCTCCTAAGACTTCCTTGTCCGCAAAACGATCTCGTAATAGCGCTCGCAAAGGCTCTGGGCAATGAAAATCAAAATAAATGTCCAGCCACAAAATAGCTCAACGGACATAAATCAAAGTGTTTACGACGACGCGACACCTCGCCTTGTAATCCTGCGGGATGGCCGATGGGCCTGAAGCTTCGAGACACGCAAAATGTGCCTTCTATAATGGGAAAAATAATGCCCTCATGCAGCAATAAATCATTATAATTTAGAGCATACTTATATTACCAATAACTCTTAGATGGAAGACGGCCAACGCAAACATTTATAAGTAGGTATTGAACTAGTCATTTGTGGAGTTTAAGTATTAATATTTTAAATCATGTGAAATCCAAAGACTAGGTTTCAGTTTTCAATCCAATTCAGTTCGAGGAATTAAAGTTTTTATAGGCACCTTTATTTACTTCGAAGAACAAAAAAAGGAGGGAGAATGGTAATGAGAACTCGCTCGCTTTAAAACGTCTCGCCTGTCCAACTTAAGCCGCAGTTTGGGATAGGCGTTTATTAAAAATAAGTAGAGTCGAGTCGTATAATCACTGGTTGCTGCGGTGCTCTACTACACAATGAAATCTTCCGACACTGTTCCTGGTAGGTTCAATGTATGTTTTATGGAGTTCAACGGAAGTGTTCTAATAAAGTATCACTTTCATTTATTTTACTGCCGTTCAATAAGCCATTAAATTGATTTGGTGAGCTTCATCACTCGCTCTTTTCAAGCTCCATACCGAACGTGAGTTTGATCACGAAAATGTCGGTCGGTTAGGTAGTATCTTCGTTTGGATATGCGTCAATCACACTATCGTTGGTGTCACAATATACCATTTAGGTGCTCATGCACTCTTTTAATAGCGAACTGTCACGGAATACTTGAAAGAGGAAACCATATTGTGTTCATAGTACGTGGTTTCAATTCAGGGCTCGGAAAATATCTACTTCTACATTAATTAGATACAATGAATTGAAAGAGATAGTGAAACAATGAGGTAGAAATATAACTACTAGTTTCCGACTCTACTATCCTTCTCGACCTCCTCAAGTCATATTTCTCAAGCTGTGGTGATCCACTTATTGCAGGTTTGTCTCTGCGCTCTTCTCAAGTAGGTACCTACATCCGATGACTTAAGTACTTCGATCTCCATAATTATGCGTTGAAGAAAATAGGAGACAGAATGCAGCCCTAGACAACTCCTTTTTAGGGTTCCGTAGTAAACAAGGAACCCTTATAGTTTCGCCATGTCCGTCTGCCTGTCTGTCTGTCTGTCTGTCCGTCCGTCCGTCTGTCCCCAGCTTAGCTCAGAGACGCTTAGTCCTAGAAAGCTGTAATGGCATGGATATACATATTAATCATGCCGAATAAATGGTAAAATAAAATTATGAAAAACATTTTTTTTAGGGTACCTCCCTTACGCGTGAAATGGGGATGATATTTTTTTTTCTCGTCTATTCCATGGTGTGGGGTATCGTTGGATATGCCGTTGAAAAATATTGTGGGTTTGGCAAAACCATTTTTCAATTAAGGGATTCGTTTGCGTAATATTAAGCTTTAAAGTGCTATTTTTGTTAGAGTCAAGTGTCCCCCCCTGCCAGCTAAATGGTTGGTTTTGGATATGTAAAAAAATTCATGGCAATAGTATATATAACGAAATTAAAAGGAAAACTATCACAGCTAAGTAGGCTTCACAAGTTAACGAGTAATAGTCGACCAACTTAAATTTGCAGTTGGAGAATTGACCGTAACGTATATCGATGTATGGGAGAGCATGTTTTTCAACTACAATGTTAAGTTTGTTTTTGGGATAAATTCATCCCAACTACGGAACCCTTCATTGTGCGTGGTCCGACATGCACTTGGCCGGTTTTTCTGAATTCAGGGGTTTAAATGTTGTTATGTCAACCCCAACAATGTATTGGCCGTTGAGCCACTTCAGTTAAAACCCATCACAAATAGTTGACAGAATTATAAGCCTTCGAGTAATCTATAAAGCACTATGAAATTAGAGGAGTGTTGCTCAAACGCCACTTCCACAACACTCCGATTAAGATCCGCTCAAATATTAACATTTTTATGACAAAAACCGAAGGATAATTCAAACTCCATTTTCCTTATCTTTGTCTCTCTACAACATCTTATTATAAATTAATCAGCGAAACTGAAACAAGACCAAAATATAAAAAAGGGTTGCCCTGCTCACCTTGACTGCTCAGACTCGACAGGTAATGTCGAGCAAGGTAAGACATTCTCTTTTAAGGGGGATGCGCTAAGGTAGCCCGCGAAATTTTGTGCGATTCTAATGATTATAATTCTGTAAAGCCATATTTGTTATGGCCGCGAATTATATTTAGATCAACATACAACCTGTTAATGACCTGCAAATTGCAAAAAATGAAAGAAAATTTTGAATTTCGCGGACTACCGTAGCGCATCCCCCTTAAGGCTGCATATTTTCCTTAGCACAAGGATCTTAAAAACACTGATGCAAAAGGAAACGGTAAGAACATTCATTTTTAGGACTGTTCTAGTCAAAATCGAGGATCAAAATAGAGACAGCTGCTAAGGTCAATGTCACTAAAAATAACATAATAATTAAACACGAGCCCGCCTCAACTTTTCTTCAACGGCAATTGAATTAGTAGTCATCGTGCTGAGTAAAGGCTCCCGCAGATAGGCACGACGTGACTCTAGTAGAACAATTTCTGTGATAACTTAATGGAAATTGTTCTACCAGAATCGCGTCAATTCGCGTCGCACCGGCGCGGCGCGTGGCGTTGCGCTTTGCGGGTCGCGCCTGGCTGCGGGAGCGCCGGGAGCCTTAAAGCGGGTCGTTGACTAATGACTCAGGGGGTCTACTCGATCCCCAAGCACGAAGTCCGTACTCAAGTCTCGTGTTTTTTTTTACCCGTCCGAAAAATTTAATTTGGCACTTGTTTTGATTGTTCAACTACTTTTGGACGGGCCCGTATCTTCGTTGATAGACTTTAGAGAGTAAACCCCCAGGCACAAGTCACAACGTGGATGATCGTAGTATTCTTCGTGGTATCCGTGGTAGCCCGTATGACAGAACGTACGCCTCATTTTCCGTAAGACGATGTTTTAAATAAGTGTATTCACAATCAGCAACAATGACGCTTCCTAACGCACCTGCCGAATAGTCTGCAGTAGGTACTCTGCAGAGATCACGTCGGACTCATGAAATATTCATTCTATGTGATCACCCCAGCTTGCCATAAGCGTGAAGATCACGGCAATCTTTCGTCACCAACGTGTTCGCCGGTGAATTTTCAGCAGAAAACGCATAGAGACTGATAATTAGTAAATAATAATAATCACTGCAATAGAGAGCAGTGGTGTCCCAGTGGTAACGCCCGCGACTTATTATTGTTATTACCTATTATTTATTTATTTCAATCAACGTTGGATCATACAATTACTAAATAAAAAAAAAATACATTAAATTGAAAATTATAAGTACATAAAAAAAAGAAAATTTTAAATAATATCTTAACATTAGACAGTACGTGAACCATGCAGCAGTGGTTCACGTACTGACAGTCAAAAATGAGAGAGTAAGAGACTTACTACTTACTTAAGAGTTGTGCGTCGTAGGTTCGAATCCAGACAGGCGCTCTACTTTGTGTAAATTATTTCATCACCACTGTTCTCAAAACGGTGATAGAAAACATCGTGAGGAACCCGGCATGTCCTAGAACCAAAAACTCGAAGACATATAATGTGACATCTACCAACCCGCTGGGCCCGCGTGGTACATCACGGCCCACTCCCTCTCACAGAGAGGAGACCTTGTCCCAGTAGTGGGAACATTATAGGCTGATTAGGTACTGCAATAGAACATCACGAATATTTTACTGACAGGCACAGGTGATGCGTATTACCTATGTACTTACATTTCAATCATTGCACGCACTGCAACTGCAACGGTTTCTGCTCTTCAATTTCCCCCAGAATGTAGACAGTGTGTACCTGCTTCATGCCTGCACATCGTTACAATGCACTCACATTTATTGCAGAAACGTGCATAACAAAATTCATAAGCTGTAATTTAAGGTTGCCGTTCAATTACGTTTCATGTAATTGAAAGGTAATAGCAGACAGAAAGTGCTCATGACACGAAAAACCAAGTTAATTATTATCCGTGGCTTGTAATTCATAAAAACTACAATAAAGTGTAATAATGTCGATCAAAATATACGTTTTATAAATGTACGCAGAAATGTTTTTTTAATTCCACAAATCACGCATGTAATTTTTCGGATCGGCTTCTTATGATTAATGAGCATACATGAAGTTCCAATGAATTATGTCTTGAAATGTCCATGTGGCGTGTAAAACCGGACTTCTATGAAAAAGGTTGACAAGAGTATTCAAACAAGATAACTCGCAATCCACTGCTGCTTGCTGTTCACTTAAGAACACCCAAAATACAGTAGTTTAATCGCCGCACTGAACAAGTGGGTTACACTTGCAGGTCTCTGGTGACCGTGACGTTTATCTAAGTACGTCTAACTTGCTGACAATTTTAGTAGGTAATCATTTTATAATGTCTTTGCACCTAATTATGATGCTATTCTTCAATAAAATTGCGAAACCAAACCAAAATGCCAAGTTTAGCAACTTAACACTTCAAGAAGGCGTTAAGCTAATAGTTATGCGTTGTATCATCATAATGAATGAGCGATGCAAGTGAAATATCAGTTAAATAATTGTCCGTAACGGAGGAATGTGACGTCGCAGATGCGAGCACCACTCAGCAGTGTTGGTGTCTCCGCCACACAATCAGTTCAGGCGAGTTTCACTCCGAGTATTCGTGCTGTTACTTTTACAACGCGCTGGCGCACACGAACAACGCTCTGTTTCCCTAAGTCTTATTGTTTCTACTTTGCGCACTATCAAAGGAAAACTTTGACTTTCCACTGTGTCACCGTAACAGCGATGATACAATTTAGCCAATTTACATAGTGACATATTCGTGATGTACTTTGGAAGTTGTAACTGACTTCATTTCCTTCATCCTAGACTTACCTAACTTAGGTAGGCGCAGTCGCAGTACATTAGGTCCCTGTAAATATTATGGGTACGTCCCTAATTAAACAAAAGAACAATGCAGAGCTAACAAATAGATTAGTGTTTTCTATAAACATCAAAACATGTTACCTACTTATAAATAAGGTGCACTATTTTTAAACACTATCAGTGCAGTATCTACGCTGCTGTAAGTTTAGTCTTACGCGCTAATACCTGCTCGTTTAGATGAGTATCTATATTTATTGAGGAGATAGATCGATTACGAAAGCGCTCGCGGCACGTTCACACTGGCTGAATAAAACAAAGTACGGCAATCATTGGATACGGTTCGCGCAGAGATTTGGAAGTGATGTAAGATAACACTACTCAGTCCCGTTGGCTGCAGAGATCGTTTGCTCCTACAATTGTCGGATGGGGCGAGAGCCGAGTCCACACACCGTTACTTTCGCACCAAATCTGCCTACAATACGTTGTTCAGTGTACTTTGATTCGGATAATAAGTTTAAAGTCACGATCCGGTTCGTGAAGCTGTCTACGTAATCTCTCGGCTGAATTAGAGGCTTCCTTGAAAGGAGAGATGCATATTTTATATTGAAGCTATCGCGGAGACGAATTGCGGTCACCGTGGATTTATTTTCTTAAGGCGGGTAGGTACATGTTAGGATATAATACTGTTATTGCAGTTCCAGATCATGGAGCTATTGTTTACTTTGAGCTTCCTAAAATGGGGTTAGCGTCTGAAGTTCAGCTAAATATTAAGCTTCAGGGGGTCTACTCCGAAGCGATAATCCGGAGTATCGGCCGAATGTTCGGCTGTTCCTTGACTTTCAAAGTTTCCTTTTTGACTTTGATTCCTTACCTGACTTCAAGTCACATTTTTGACTTTGACTTATTTCTTTGACTGTCGTTTGTTTTCTTTTCTTTCACCGCGACGTAGGCAGGAAATGGCCGTACATTCGGCCGATACTTCGGAGTAGACCCCCAGACTCCCCAGAGCCTAATTTTGCTTCAACGTACATTTATAACTCAATGTTACCTACTTGGATTAAGTACCTGGATGTAGCAGATTAGATCAAGACAGATTAATCTCTTGAATGAGTTGGGCTACTATTCTATAATCTGAGGAGTTGAGATCCAGATATTACCTACCCATGTCAAGGAGAAGCTATAAAATCACGGGTCAATTCATCAGGTTGAGCTACGCTTGCCGGAGTTGGTCCGTGGATGGGTAGACCATCTGTACATATCGAAGATTCCTCCGTGGCTCGGAAAGTACACTAAGCCGTTGTTTCCGGGCTGGTATTTGTAGATCTTTGACAGCTATTGTTACGGGTAGTCAGAAGGCCGAAAATCTTACAACCAGTCTTACCAAGCGGTATCGTATTACCCAGTTACAGGGTTGTAGAGGTCAGAGGGCCTAAAATGGACGCTTTGGCAGAATCATACGTACAATTCATATCCCGCAATTCACCTGTTTGACAGTTTTATAAGGAGTTTCGTAAAATGGTCCACCTTAGAATAATAACTCTACAAACTAAATTGCTTTATTGAAGTCTAATGTCAAATAGCAGCTGTCATAAAAATGTATTGCGGGATGTATGAATTGTACGCAGGATCTCCTTTATACAATGTACTCTGTGACGCAGATCATATTATGATTCTGCCAAAGCGTCCATTTTAGGGCTCCAGATAGGCAGTCGCTACAAGTAAAATACTGGTAGATATTCAGCTATATCCGGTTAGACTGGAAGCCGACCCCAACATTAGTTGGGAAAAGGCGGGCAGATTGATTGACACTTTTATTTGTGGATCTCGAGATACTTGAGTAGTTGCTTATTGCATTAATATAGTAACGTAAGTGGCATACTCGTATTGTGGCAAGTGAGAAAATTTTAATTGGCTACAAAAGTTATCGTATTTAATTTTATTTACCATTTTGAATGCAGATTTTCACGCTTAAGCCTCGATGACACTGGGCTAGTTTACAAGGTACAAGCCACCGAGTTCGCGAGCAGCTTGTAAAGCTTGCTCCGTGTCATTGAGTTTTTTAAAATCTACTTTTGAGTATCCGATTGTAAAAAAGGCTGCTTGAAAATTAGAAAGCCGGGCTAATTTACTCGCCATTCGCTGGAGTATTGGCCTGTAAACTAGTTAACTAGCTGTGTGACATCATCGCTGCTACTTAAACTAGTTGCGAGCATCTTTGCGTTTTGGCAGTTTAAGCTAAAATGTTCTAGTGCTAAAATGCTAGCTAGATCGCTACTGAGCGAGTGAAAAGGTTTTTTGTGTCATCGACACTCGCTTACTAGCTAGATTTTAAACTCACCGACTAGCAGCTCGTAAACTAGCCCAGTTTCATCGAGTCTTTAATATAAACCGATAAATTCTACAACATTAATCGTTCACGCTTTCGCTAGCGTAAAGACGAGCTCCCAGTGGTAGCTAAGACAATAGACTCTACTAGCACATGATAATGCTCAGTACACCTACACACAGTTTTAAAATATATTGGACTTAATTGCTAATGAATTGCCTCAATTATGTGATCCAACTCGCCTATTTTCTAAGTAAAACTAAACACGTCTATAAAACTAAAAAACCGGCCAAATGCGTGTCGGGCCACGCACAATGAAGGGTTCCGTAGTTGGGATGAATTTATCCCAAAAACAAACGTATCGTTGTAGTTCAAAAATATGTTCTCCCATACATCGATATACGTCACGTTCAATTCTCCAACTGCAAATGTAAGTTGGTCGACTATTACTGATACTCGTTAACTTGTAAAGCCTACTTAGCTGTGATAGTTTTCCATTTAATTTCGCTATTTAATATAAAAAAAAAAATAAAAAGGTTTATTTCAGAAACTTGTACAACTTTTACAGTAAATCTTACATAGGGACCTCCTTTTAAGTAAAAGATATACCTGTGCTAGGAGATCCCGCTCTCCAATGACAAAATAATTAATTGGTAAAAGTGGTGTACACGATGAAAATAGAATTTAAACAACAAAAAGAAAAACAAAACAATAAAAAAAAGTAAAACAAGTAAAATCCTAAATTAAACAAGACAAGACTTGAACTATAACTAAATAAAAAGAAAAATAAAAACTTAGAGATATATCCTAAAATAGTACGTGTGTGTACGTGCGTGCGTTCGTGTGTGTGTGTGCATGTGTGTGTATGTATGTGTGTGTGTGTCTTTTCAACTCATATTGACGATGCTTGCAGCAATAATTCAATGTCATCATAGGTCTTCAGTTTTAGCCATTGAACTATTGCGTTTTTGCAGTCTTTCGTAGTCATTGGATTTATGTTAATTATTTTATTGATTTTATTATAAAGGACAGCGGAACTTTTATTGAATTGTCTTTTGGCATAAGTAGTTTTAACGAATTTTACTGGTGCAACACTGTATTTTCGTCTTCTTTCCTGATGGTGAGGGTCATAGGGCAGGACTTTGTGTAATTTTAACACAGCAAGTAGCACGTATAACTTTCTGACTGTGAGAATACCGCTAAGGGAGTATAATTCATTGGTTGGGAATCTGTACGGTTTGGTATACATGACCTTGATAAGAGATCTCTGCGCTCGCTCTACCTCAAGAAACTTTGTGTCCTACTACCGCCATGAATTTTTTGACGTATCCAAAAACAATCACTTAGCATGCAAATTTTTGTTAGTCCTGTCCCCCACATTTGACTCTATCAAAAATTTGCGTTTTATTACGGAAACGGATCCCTGAATCAAAAATAGTCTTCACATACCCTTAAACTTTATTGAACGTCATATCCTACGATACCCCACATCATGGGATAGACGAGAAAAAAAATATCATCCCTACTTTACGTGGTAGGGAGGTCCCTTAAAGAAAATATTTTCATGATTTTATTTTACCACTTTGACGCCGTGATTAATATCTAAACCCATGCCAAATTACAGCTTTATAGTACTAAGAGTCTCTGAGCTAAGCCGGGGCAGACAGACAGACGGACGTACCTAGACTTATCTACTTATTATAAGTTTAGTTGAAAAGGTTGATAGAAATAAGTATAATGAATATCCAGTCCACCACACATTACAAAAGTTCTTTTGAAAAATAATAAAAAGAGCAATAAAGTTGCTTTGCTTTCAACTAAAACAGAACAATAACATAATAAGAGTCTAGACATTCGTGATCACGTTCTCCCTGTACCTATAGGTACGCAAGTGCGGGCATTCAGAATGTTACGTCGGCTTTTTCAATCTTAACGACCTAAAATAAAACGACAAAGAATACTAAATCGGTTAAGTTAGGGCTCCTAGGAGGTGCAAGGCGACTGTCGAACCGGTTTGGCCGTGAGATTCTTTGTTTGGTTATCTCAGAGTCTAAACGTCGCGACTCGAGTCGAGACGGATAGGTACATCGCTGTGACTGACGCCACATTTATATGTTGCAGAGATACGAGGACGAGAGCGGATGTGTCTGCAGCGAGACTCGGGCAGCTGAGGGCCCCGGCGGCCTGATGGCGAGCGGAGCGGCGCGCGCGCTGCTCGTTGCGGCGGTGCTAGCGGCGCTCACGGGGACGCACGCGGCGCGCTTCGGAGACCGCCTTGCGCCGCGCGTACCTGCCTCGTACTCGCCGCGCAATGCCCCCTCCGCACACCATTATGTCGAGAATGAATATGACGACGTCTACGAGCAGGACTATGAGGAACAGAACCTCTCCGTCGAGGAAGAGGAGACGCCCGAGCCGGCCCCTCCACCGCGACGCCCCGCGCGCACTGAAGCTCATCGACTGGAAATGAGCACTGAATACTTCGTCATACCGGAACGACTTTCATCGCCACCCCCACCTTCGACATCTACAACTGTCACCCCTGAACCACAACCGAATTTGACTATCGTATTAGCACCGGCCCCGCAAATTTTGGGCGCACTGAGACCAGAGTCTTGGGCAGTCCCTATATTAGCTCTCGCTTGTGTTAGTATGGTGACCCTCGGCGGATTTGAAGCGTTTGTGATATGGGGAGCGAGTCGCAAGGCGCCGAGCCATCGCCACCTGCTTCTTGGACAGACGCTACTGTTTGGGTTGTTCTCGTGTGCCGCTACGGCTGCATTGTTTGCAACCACCCCGACTGCGTTCACATGTGGTGCAGTCCGATTCGGAACGGGTGTCGCGTATGTAATCGTATTCGCTTCACTCCTAGTAAAGTGTGTTTTTTTGCTTAGTTTGAATGGTGGAGTATATTTACCTGCAGCGTACCAAGGACTCCTATTGTTTTTCGCTGTAATGATACAAGTAGCGATCGGTGCACAGTGGCTCGGCGGCTCTCCACCACGAGTGCTAAGCGGCGGCAGCCGGTGCGACGTGCACATGTCAGACATGCTGCTGTCGCTGTGTTACGCGGCCTTCCTGATCGCCGTGGTGTGCGGAGTAGCGCTGCGGTCGCGCGGCATCCGCGACAACTACCGCGAGGCGACGCACATCGCGGGCGCAGGGGGCGCCACCGCCGCCGTGTGGGTGTGCTGGGTAGCAGCGGCACTGGGCGCACCCGAGCGACACCGCGACGCGTGTGTGGCGGCGGGCCTGCTCGCCACATGCGCGGTTGTGTTCGCGCTCATGTTCGCGCCGAAGGGCCGGCGCCTGGCGGCGCTGGGCCGCGAGGGCCGCTGGGATGCGGATCGCGACGAGGGCCTCAGTTCGTTGGGGGCCGGCGGCTCCGGCTACTCGCCCTCGTTCTTCCACTTCAAGCCGGTCAAGTATGGCATGGTGTCGGCGGCGGCGCCGGTGCCCGTGCCGCCCCCCGTGCTGGACCGTAAGGAGCCGCCCGCTCAGCCAGCCGGTTAGTTAAGTATCTAAAGTGCGCTACAAGTGAGGACTAGCGCTTCCACGCACAGATTGACCGCAGATCGCGACGTTCTTTTCGCAGATCCGTACGGAGGCCTGTTCGCGAATTCGCCGCACCCGCACTCACGCGTCCTGTACACTCCGCCGCACTACACCATGCACCCCCTTATGCTAAACTATCACTACAATTACCCGCCCTATCCTTACTTGCTGCCGCCAGGTAACTACTCATATACCTACACTCGCTTGTAATTAAATGCACTCTCACTTCTCACCTACTTTTTTACCGGCCAAGAAGATAAATGATCGGTTAGTTATAAGATCATTTAAATTTTCTTTATCACTTGATCACTTTCAAGTTGACGGTTTTAATCATGTCATATATCCCGGATTCAGGCCCTCATGTACGAGACTACACATACAGTTAGTGCTGCAGGTAAGCCAAGCCATACTAATTGTAGCGTGTTGTTTGCAGGCGTGATGGTGCGTGGGGAGGAGGGCAGCGTGTACACGAGCGTGGAGCCCACCTTCAGCAGCAACCCCAACGTGTACTTCCAGCGCACGGAGCCGTTGCACGTCGGCATGATGTACTGAGCCCCTGACAAACCACAAGTTCCATAGAGAACACTGGGATTTGCAGCGCGACGCCATTGTCACTTGCCAACCGGCAATCTGTGACACCCCTACGAATATTGTGACGACACGTTCCCACAGCTGCGTAAAGCACTGCTGCACATATTTCAAATAGCCCACAGAATTATATAATTTAATTAGTTAAATTATTTCAAAATTCAGCAGATTATTAGTTTAATTATGGAACCGGTTACATTCGTTTTTATGCCCCAATATGTGAAAGAAATTATGTTCTAGTCAAACAATCGGATAAATATGTTATGCATAGTGAACACATTACTACTATTATTCTTCATTCTACGTCTAAACACGAATGTGCTATACGTAGCAGCGGTAACAACTGATATGTGACATTATGGACTTTGTGAAAACACTTAAGAACTTTGTGTGGAACGAAAGCTGTTTGTGATTTTAAACTATACTAACCCACCCTGAAGAATATGAAGAACAGCTGTTAGAATAACTTTAGATTATTTACTACTAAGGTTAGAGAAAAACCATATAATTGTAAGTTTTCCATGCAAATTTGTAAATAAAACTAAAGACTGTTTTCGTTTTTTTATTATATTTAAATTATAAAATTATTCTATCTTTATTCAATGTAAACACATAAATAACTGCAAAGTTTAGTACACATGCCTCATCAAAACAGAGGCAGTCATGCTTAACTTTTGTAACAATTTCACTCACTCAATGTTGCCACTTTCAGTTATTCAAACAAAAACTTGATGTAGTTCATTTTGTTCTGTGGGCAACACTATTCACAGGCAGTTCATTACTTGGTTCCAGTGGAGAGCAGGGCTAGGAGTCCTGAGGCTACAGAGAGGGACACAATGTAGTTACTGTGAAAGAGTTAAGGAATATTTTTGGACAGAATATTGAACTATCATAAACAAATTCCAAACATTCTTCATTATTCTTCTTCATTTATTTATTTAATGCATATACTGGCATACACTGTGATGACATAACTCACTGTTAAACATTTTAATTTCAATACTGTTTTGGTAACGGTACTGGAATTAAATTGTTAATTACGTAAAATTAATTTTGATCAACTTTATTTGTTAATCACCCACAACAACAATAAACATTATTATTTTTATCTAATTTTATAATGTCGAAATCAAAATATGGAATTGAAACAATCACAATGGAATTAGTGCCAAATAGTCCACAGCTGGACTTATGCCTTCTGAAAAAGAAAGTTAATGATAAAACAGTGAATTTTAAGTATGATGAGTTTCTAGAATTAAGAATTTTAAGTATGATGAGGTTCATTAGTATGATTATGTTCATCATACTCATCAGGTTTGTTGTTTTATGTTGTTTGTAAAAGGATACACAGTGGGTGTGAACGAGCGCAGGAGGTAGAAGCTGCTGAGGATGACGATGGTCAGGAACAAAGCGTTGTTGTAGAAGATGGAGTAGGTGGTAGCCTCGTAGTCAGCCACTTCATTCTTTTTCCATAGGATCCTGAAGATATAATAAATAGTTTTGACTAGTAAGATGTTTCCCATTTACTTCGCATCTTCAGTTTGAGAGCTTCTAAATATGATTCTGATACAGTTAGTTTTCTAATAATATAAATTATAAAAATATATTTTATAATCAGTAAACTTGGTAACCAGGCTGAATCGTATAGAGAGAATACAGGAGAGACAACCAAGGTTGTTATTCAGTATTCATGCTATAATCACCATCTGATTATGAAATTAAAAAGTCTAATAAGAATCAATTAGGTAGGTTAATTTACATTGATTATTATTACACATTTCAACCAGAATAGAATATCTAAAGGTGATCAGATCAATGTATTCATGTAATATTGTAATGTAGTTATCAACATTATTATTTTCATTTATTACGTATACATACGTATTGATTATATTTTTATAATAAACATAAAAAAAAAAACAGTAATATATAACAGTAGTCCATCGGCATCAGGAACAAAGTCCAAACTGCCGGTTGTTAGGGCTCTAGAGAGAGTAACCTCCTCACACACAGTAGGTATCAACATAATTATTATTGTACCTGGATTGATGTTATCAAGCAAAAACAAGTATTTTACCACTGAAAAGGTATTTGCTAAACTAAAGATCAGTTAATACAAGCTGAAGATTCAAACAAAAACTCATTGTCATCCAGACTTCCAACTACTAAGTCTCAGTAAGTATATATCATAAACAATGGCAGATGTGATAAGATTACCTCTCGTCCTTCTCCTTCCTGCTCATCTTCTTATCGTCAGCCAGCTTGCGAGACATCTCGCGCGCGACGGCATCTTCTCTGCGCACCGCCACACGGTGCTTCAGCTGGAACTTGGTGTTCCTGTAGGCCAGGGCCAGCAGCCAGGTGCTCGCTGTCGTTACCATCGCGAACCACGCCAGGGACGAGCTCACCTCCAGGGCATGCACCCTCCAGAACAACCCTGCAAGAGTAACACAAATGAAAAGTCGAACGGTACTTTCACTACACCGTAACCTAATATTTATGTATAAAACTATAGGTTTTAATAACTGAAGAATGTCGGAACAGTATTAAGGTAATACTCACATATGGGAATTGCAGATACGATGAAAGCATTCCCGTAAAAGAGGGCTGAAGATTTCGTCGACACATTCCGGCTGAAATCTTGAAGCAGTAATTCTTCCTCTTTAGTGAAAGCCTTGTTTGCCTTGCCCGACATGATTGTTTATTTAATATTGATCTTAAATTCACTAATACTTAGCACGAACTACGTGTAGCAAAAACACAAAGATAGCTCGATAATTATTATGCCACCACTTCAGCTGGCCTGGCTTGTGCGCTGGCGAGCGAAAGTCAAACGTCAAATGACATGTAAGCAACGTGTCAAAAATATTACCATCTTTCAAAAATATTGTGTTGTGTTACTAGGTTGGTTATTATAGCAAAATAGGCTAACTGTTAGAAATAACACCGTAGGTTCAACTCATGGTGTTATTTTGTGATGGGATGAAATCTTTGGAAGAAATTCTAGGGATGAAATCTTAGAGTAAGTGGATGAAATATTATTGGAGGTATTGGGGTAGCCGGGTGACCCACAGGTTAACAGTTCACGTCAAACAGTCAGTTCCAGCGCTACCTCCGCCAAAGTTCACGTCAAACAGTTAGTTCAGCTCTAGCCCGCCATAGTTCACGTCAAACAGTCAGTTCAGCTCTAGCTCCACCACAGTAAATAGCAAAGTAAGAAAGCACGGAAGCACTCTCTTGACACAACATCACAACATATTCTTCTGTTTCATTTATCAACCAGCATCCGCCCAGTTTAGTTGTGGGTCAGCGAAGGGGCCCACATTCATAATTAGCGGCCGTCATAGCAGTCACCGAAACGGAAGCTTTTGGAAGCCCTTAGACGATCAATCTGAAATCTTTCAATCTGCAATAGATTGAGACGAATCAAATAGTATTATACAATTAAACTGGAACATAAATTACACAGCCTGAGATAAAGCGTCATGCAAAGTTCAGAATGGGTTTTTGAGAGTTTTATTAAAATCCATCCGAGTCCAAATTAATCATTCCTATGTGTTTATTCAGAATTAAAATATTATGTACAGCATAAAAAACAACTTGTAAAAACAAAAATTATCGGGATAATAACTTTGAGTATTTGAGTATAAATACTCAAAGGATAATAATTATTATGGCGTCGAAAGATTCATCCACATTGCTGTCGTAGTGTCTTGTACACAAGAGACCGGCAACATTGTTTTAAGGCAATCATTCGTTCTTTTTCAAATTATTGCAGAGTAAAATTTGACAGGTCTGGGATGTCGATGTCTCATGTCAAATCAAACAAATTTCAAAAATAAACGTTTCTTGCCGCTTGCCGCCGTCCGCTTGATTGTTGTGGAAATAAAAGTATTATTCTTTATCTTCAGCTATTTCTTCGAATGGAGAAATGATTATTATTGCTCTGATACAAAATGAGCCACTTTGAATTTGCTATACCACTACAGAAGGACGAATTACTAGAATCTCACGCAGGACAATATCATGTTGAAGACGTCGTACAACCCCGTGTACTTTTGTCCAAATTACAAGGTAATACTGTCTGTTTAAAAATCAATTTACCTACCCGTAGGTAGTCGATAAGAACTAATATAGCTTCCTATTTATAGATGCGGCGCGAGCTTTTAATGCTGAAGGGGTTGAATACATATTGGAACACTTTGATACTTACTTTTCCATCATAGTTCATGGGAACAAACTTGAATGGAATGTAATAAACAAAGGTAAACTTATGTTTACAGTTATTCAAAACTTTATTTTATATTAACAACTTAATTTTATTTGATAATCAATTAACAGCAAACTGTTTACTTAAGTTTTAACAACTTTTTAGGCTTTGAACACATCATACGAGCAAGCAAAAGTCTCTGCAACCACCTAGAACCTATAGTACAAGAGCAAGAGATAGATTCTGATGTCAGAACCAAGAATTTGAACATTTTGAAGATGATGATGTATCTCTTCACTCGGATTATGAAGACTAAGGACACTAAACTTGCTGCTGATGTGAGTAGCTCGCAGAGTAGCAAGTTTTACAGTTTCAAAACATGTTGTTCTATATGAATACTGAATAAATAAATTATACTACATAAATATTTAGCCTGTTAAATATTTTGACCTCTTTGCTTCCCAGTTCTGGCAGATCTCTAGTGTTTTTTTCCATCAGGAATTTATCAGTAGCAGCCTGGACTATGGACTTGGGTTGCCTCGTCTTACATAGGCTACATTACTACCCCTTTTGTTTAAAGGGGGTTGCCTCGTCTTACATAGGCTACATTACTACCCCTTTTGTTTAAAGATTTCTTCATATTAGAAAAAATAACCATAAAAAATAGTTTTGAAACTGGTATAATTATGGTCATCAGTACCTAATCTTGCAACATCGTAAAAGTTCCTGTATGCTAACATTTACTATTTCTAACAGAACTCCACAAAGCTAACTCTGGGCAAAAAGGGCAAGAAGGCAACAGATGATGATGAGTTCTGTGGTTGGACTGAGTCAGACAAACAGGCTGCCTTAGTGACACTCAACTTGGTGCTTCAGCAACCCTTGTCTAAGCTGTGGGACCCACCCTTGGCTGAAGATAACTTTATTTCGTAAGTCATTTCACAGGGTAGTTACGCAGAGCATTTCATCTCATTTTATATCATTATGGAAAAAGATGGACTGGATGCTGGGTTGTAGTTTCTCTATTTTTGCACCTTCACTATAGTTATCCTATCCTACTTTAATATTATAAACGCGAAAGTTTGTAAGTATGGATGGATGGATGGATGTTTGTTACTCTTTCACGTAAAAACGGCTGGACCAATTTTGATAAAATTTTGTATCGAGATAGCTGACACCCTGGATTAACATATAGGCTACTTTTTATCCCTATATTCCCACGGGATCGAGAGTTACGCGGGTGAAACCGCGGGGCGCAGCTAGTGATACATAATTACAGCTGACAGAATAGTCTCAGTTGTAGTTTAAATTTTAGTTACATTTAATTCATTTTGGTCAATCGCAAATAGTTCTTTAAATTATTTTCAGAATGGTTGCGGAACCCTGCTATAAGGCCTTAGAAGAACAAATAATAAAGAACAAATCTGTCCGAGAGACTGTGTTTCAAGTGCTTGGTGTGCTCATCAAGAAATACAACCATGGCACCTCCTGTCTAATAAAGCTGGTTCAGGTAATTTATATATAACATCTTAATAATATACATCATCATCATCATGTATTTAACTGACCCTCAGACACAGTGTATAAGCCACTTAAGAGAAAGAATAAATCTCCACAGTGATATGGTTTTGAACCTATATGTTCACACTCACATATAGTGTACCTTCGCCTCTTAGCCAAACATGGCTGTTAAGAGGGCCCTTCCCGGTCCGTCTATCGTCAACGCGAGCATGGTCGAAGAGTTTGTTGTTTCATCCAACGCAAGTCAAAACTACTAACAAGCAAGAGAGATCGCGATAACATTTAACAAAAATTGTGTGCGGAAATTTCATAAAAATTGTTCCAGGAAATACGTGTTTTTGAGTAAGTCTTACAAGTTTGTGAAATAAATATTCGTCATTGAGAATCTCCATTACATATGCAAGGTTTCTATCAGAATGATTTCTTTACTTTTACAATTTACGAGTACGTTATGAACAACCAAAGTTCAGGTAAATTTGTTCAAAAAAGCAGATTTTTGCAGCCTTGTACTGAATTTGTTTCTACCAAATTTTTATTTTTTGCTTACTTAGAAACCTAGATATAGTGCACAATATACCTATTAGTTCAATAATTTCAAAGAAAGATGTGTTACAACGCCATAATCTCGTACAAGCATTTGTATGAAAAGTATGATGGGTTGTCCACTCTTAAACAGTCATATTGTAGTGTACATGTGTAGTCATTGTTACATCTTTATTTCAGATCCTACAAATGGTGGAACATGCAGTATCGCCAATATGCGCAGGAGTAGTGCAACTGACCAAAGAATTTGCACTTGGAACATTTGGACCACAAATGGTATTACATTATGTTCCATTTTTTTTTTAAATCGTGCATATTTTGCCGGTCAAATTAAATGTCATTGATTGTAACATCAAATCACAATTAAAATTTTTAGGTGCGTGAAATAGCAGAAGCATTAGCATCATCTGAGGATGAGAATGCCGGTGCTGGCACCGAACAGGGAGCTGCGAGGAACTGTGGTGCATTCCTAATGGAGCTAACTAAGGAGCTGCCCAAAGAGATGACCAATGCTATTGCAACCATACAGCCATATCTGGAAAGTGATGAGGTATTTTTCTGTCCTATTTCCATTATCTATGTTTTGGCTTCATGGGGTCTACTCCGAAGATATATCCAAAGTATCGGCTGAATGTTCGGCCGTTTCCTGACTACGGTTGACTACGGCGAAAGAAATAAAAAAAAGGCACTCAAAGAGATAAGTCAAAGTCAAAAATGTGACTCGAAGTCGGGTAAGGACTCGAAAGTTTAAAAAGTAAACTTTGGAAATCAAGAAACGGCCGAACATTCGGCCGATACTTCTGATTATCGCTTAGGAGTAGACCCCCAGGTCGTGAAAACTTACGCGCGGTGCCCGCTCCCTCAAGTAGGTTCATTGCGATTATAAACTTTACAAACGCTTATGGACTGACCAACCCCTCGACAATTTAAAAGTGTCTGCAATTGGTTTAATTGTTAATGGAATGTTAATTCTAATATCAGCGCGGCCCATATCGATTTTCAGGCCTTTATTAATCAGTATCTTTTTCAGATTTTTTTAAATCATAATATTGTGTTTCTAAATTATATACTTAATTGTTGAAGTGATGTGTTAAATACTATTTTAGTCGTACACCCTCCGAATCAGCGTGCTGGGCATGATGTGCGAGGTGCTGAGCGTGGAGCTGCGTGGCGAGGATCTGACGGACGCGCAGCGCACGCAGCGCGACGACTTCCTCGACGACCTGTACGAGCACTTGCATGACTTGTCTGCGTATGTGCGACACAAGGTACGACATACATTCACTAGCGATCCGCCCCCGCTTCGCACGGTTTTTAAGACTTGACCAAACATCGAGATTTCCTTATTAAAGGTAAGTTTTACGGTAATGGTACCGGAATAATTTCTCTGGAAAATTCGGGAAGTACGGTCTTTTGTGCCCCATTTCCACAATGCAAGTTTCTTGCCTGTAGCATACTATAAAATTGAAGCAAAATATGACTTGCGTCGTCTAAGACGAATCGACGATCAACAGGATCGTCGATTCGTCTAAAGACAGTGCAACTATTATTATTGCTTCGACTTATGGTATGCCACAGGCAATTCAATCGCACCGTATTTAATGTGTATGTAGTTTAGGCTTTAGTTACGCATATTCTGGTACTTAAGAGTCCATAATACCTCAGCGCCACCTCACTCTTTATCTCGCTCGCACACTCCGCGAGCAAGCGCGCGACGGCGGCAGTGAGAAGTCTTCAAGGCGCCGATAGTTTAGGTAATGTTTACTGTGAAAATATTGCCAATTAAAAAAAAAAACATAGTATCTGCTTTATATTTAACTAGCTGCTGCTTCTAAACATATTATAAACCTTCCTCTTGAATCACGCGTATCTATTAAAAAAAATGCATCAAAATCCGTTGCGTAGTTTTAAAGATCTAAGCATACATAGGGACAGACAGGAAGTGGGAAGCGATTTTGTTTTATACTATGTAGTGATTCAGTTATTAGGTATCAAAGATCGGAATAGGTAGAGCTTATTTACCTAAACTTCGAGGAAAGAAGTAGCATAGAGTGGATAATACCTCCTCTAAAATCTAGGAATAATTATTATAATGACGTTAAAATTAATGTTCGTTTTGGAGGTAACTATTTTTTATCTGTCAAGATTTTTTTAATGTTTTCGTCAAACATACTACTTAACATTAATCCGCAACTTTACCATATATTTATTTCAAAATTAATGCTGCTGTATTTTTGATATAACGGAGGATAATGCCAATCAATTTGAGGCATTGTAGACTTAACAAATGTAACATTAAAACAGGTGCTTCAGTTCTGGTGTCGACTTCAGAGAGAGAACTGTGTGCCGGTTAGTCGGCAGCGCACTGTTCTTGAGCGATCCATCGGACGCCTCAGGGACAAGGCTGCACTCGTCAGGAAAGCCGCCATACAACTACTTAAGGTATAGTTACAAATTATGGTGATACATAAAAAATAAATCATACTGAACTGGGCGGGCATAAGAAAGTGACAGAGTCAATTACTTCAGAGCGCAACAAAGCGCTGGAACCAAAATAAAACAACGTAGGAGCGCCAAAACAAATAAAAATTGTTTAAAAATAAATTAAGCTAAATATGTATCATAAATATGTTCAGCCAGAGTTTTGAATTACCTAATACGCACATTTTGAATGCAATTTTGCAATGAAATTACTTTGGATTTTGTATTTACTGAAAAAAATATAAAAAAGTAGAGGTCTTTTCGGAATTAAATTCTATCGAGGAATTGAACCAATTGCGTTTTCCTTCAGTCAGAGTATTAATCAAATAGTCAATAAACATATATCCAAAAATTAAATCCATACATGCTGTAGTAGTGAAATAAATGCTTACGAAAAAGTCCCCAATTTATTTTGGTATCGCCTTAATCTTCAACCGTTTTCCTCAACCTAGCTTGAGTTTCTTACCATATAAGTACCATAACCCATCGAGCATTATAGTGTATGATACACTGCCACAACACCATATACCGTCAATAATGCTACAGCCAGTCACAGTACAGAAATAGAAAAATTGGAAATGGCGCGTTTACTTATGGACCGACTTCAGGCTATAGGACATTTAAATATCCATAAGACGTAATCACCGAAGGGTGGGTTAGCCAGAGATGTGTTCCTGTAGTACACCCACATTATGCCAGTTAGGTTTAAGTCCCATCCCATGTTATTACAACATAACATGGGAAATAGGCTGCCCAATAGGGGGCAATAGGCTTGCCCACTATTGGGGGCAAGCCTATTGCCATCGACCGGGCACAAATCCAGACTTACGGGCTGCTTCCATTCCTCTCTCTATTTAATATTCACATTACTTTCTAGATATTCTTGGAATGCAATCCATTTTCTGCACAACTAAAACTAGAAGTGCTTGAAGAACAATTGAAAATTGAAACAGCAATCTTGGAAGATCTTGAAAAGAAGTTGAATCCAGGCCCTGACCCTGAGTTAGTGAAAAATTGGGAGAGTATAGAGGTTGACGTCATTACTAATATAAAAAAAGGAATGGATGTACTCACACAAGATGAGCCAGAATTATCCCAAGCGTCGCTGGAGAACTTGTATGAAGCAATCCGCAAACATTTACATGAGAAGAACTATTACAAGGCGTACCTTATTGTAAAGCACACTGAGAGACAGTACCCTGATGCTAAATTACTTCGATGTGACATGGAGAAAAGTGACCAGGTAAGAACTACATAAACGCCACTGCTAGTGGAACCACGCACTCGGACCAACCTTGTAAGGAAGGCGCCGCTGACGCGCGCACTCCGCACGCTCAACCTCATAACGATTGAGACAGACTTATTCTGTGGTTCTCTGAGTGAATTTTCAAGGAATGCATTGTTTGTGATTTGTTATAAATAGGTACATGAATGTAAGTACCTATTTAGAATAATTCAGTTAGGATAAGCGCATTTACCGCATTGGGTTACCCTGTAATGGCAGATGTAAGAAGAAAATAAATAAATGTTCGTAGCAGCTCTTCCTGACTGACTGAAACTGAATCAGTGGCAAGCTGCAAATACATAATGCATGAAAACTATCTATTTGAATAGTAACATATTGTTTAATATGTAAATAATACACCATGGACAGTCTGCATGTTGGTTCTCCTTCTCTTTCAAGTCCATCCAAAAGTTGTCTGTAAAACTAAAAGATCGCTTTTAGTGATAAGACCCCCCTTACATAGGTTGTTACAATAGTGGTCTTATCGCTTAAAAGTTCGATGTACAGACACCAGCACATCGAGCTGCTACAATCTGTCAAATTTCTTTGATAGATTATCAACTTTATCCCTACAGTATAAGATTCAAGGTTGATTGGGAAAATTTTACAGTTTCGAGTAGCTTGACCTGCTGGCCTCTGTACAATACAATAAAGAGTATTCTACAGGGTCGAATTAAATTAGCTAGCGAAACTCCGCAAACGTGATAGGTATCTATATCTAAACATGATAAAACAAAAAATAAACTAGTTTGATGATTTTTGTGGGGTCAATACTTATCAGTTTTTTTTAATGTAAACTTCATAGACGTGATTGGTATCGAAAACTAACAAAAAAAAAAATTGTGTGACGTCACGGGACGCCTGGCAGATGTGAAACATCGAAATCAAACAAACAAACAAACAACGGAAAAAAGGTCAGCGGGGGGACCGCGTGCGCGGTGTGACTGGTGAATCGCCACGCGGCAGGCGTCGCCCCGCCAGCAATCGGTTTTACGTGCGCCTATACATGTTTCACATCAAAAACAGATTTTCTCAACTTATACTTCAAGTAACAACAATACCAGATGCCATTGAACCCCAAAAAAAATACTTCAAATCTTTTTTATTTTTATTTAATCGTGTTCAGATAACGATAGTCGATACCCATCACGATTACAGAGTTTCGCTAACTAATTTAATTTGACCCTATACCGGTAGACTTATTTTACCGCCTTGAAAGAAATGGTATAGTAGGTGAACGGAGTTGAACGAAACGAACGAAAGTTGTCAAAAAATAATAGGCCCGTTTTGACATTAACTTGAATTGTAAGGTTGACTGGTAGAAAATGCCTCAAGCATTAAGTCCGCCTTTGTACAATGTTTTTTTACTTGCGCATGAAGTTTTAATAAAAATAAATACACTTTTGAAGTAAACTTTTCATATTAGAACGATAAAAAAAGACATTAGAAAAAAAAAAGAAAAACGATAAAAAAAATATCGAAATTCAAATCATACGCACCCTACTAAATGCGCGGCGAGTAACTATCGGCCGGCCTCAAAGGATAGGATCGCGCTACGAGTTCATTGATAAAGTATTCCGCGCGAGACAAAAAAAAATTGGTCAACTATGCCATAGGCATCTACTCCGTTTACCTAAAATACCCTATTTTTTAAAGACGGTAAATAAATCCTCTTGTATAACTGTCTGAAAATTAAACTACTAATGAACTCCTTACAGATTGCATACTTCGTAGCATTACTTCGCAATATATTCATAATACCAGACCGAACCATATCTCTAACACAGCAATGTGAACAAGAACTTGCCATGTACAAACGATTAGAAGAAAAAGAGAACACAGTGGCCTTTTTTCAAGAGTCTGTTCACTTCAGTCGCATGGTGTCCGAAGCGGTGCCGCTTATAAACTCCTTGCTGATGTCGAAGCAAGCCGGTGACGTCAGCGAGGCGATAGATTTCTTTACGACGGCGCATCATTTTAATATTGAGTCTGCGAAAATGGGCGTCGCGAATATGTTGCTGCTTGTGTGGTCGCCGGATCAGGTAAGCTTGTGTAGTGGATCTTTACTTGTTTCTCAAATTAATAGCAACAAAGTTCAGTTTTTAGGGTTCCGTTTTTTCCTTTGGAGGTACGGTTATGTTATTTTATTTATTTATTCGGAAGATCTAACAATTACACATTATAAATGACAAATAAATAGAACACGGCGGACAGAATACATAAATTGCTTGAAATAAAATACACATAAATTACAGCTACTGCTAAGGAACACTAGAGAGATCAAATATTATTCACATATTGTTTTTGATTGTATGTTTCTACATTTTCGAACGGATAAAGCAAATAGATCCAAGTTAGAGAAAAACTAATTAAAATTGCCTGTGCATTTAAAGTTTGTCGTCAATCCTGAATTAAATTTCATAGGCCGTGTCACATGAGTGAAGCCACGGGCAACTGGGCACAGCTTTGAGACGGAACCCTCAGGGCGCGACTCCTACTCGCACTTGTACGGTTTTTTATATTCTCTGGTGACAGTTGTAATTTTTGAAAATATTCAGGAGAAACGCGAGGCGGTAGAGCGTGCGTACCGCGACATGTACCTGGAGTGCGACACGAAGGCCGATCGCGCGCGGTCCTTCGCCATCGCTAAGAAGCTGGTGGCACTGATGACGCACATCGACCGCGGCAGCGCGCTCGCGCTCGAACATCTTGTGGACAAGTGGGTAAACAAGGGAGACATCAGTCCCGCTATAATACAGGTACGCACATACATATTTAATAGAAACATAAAGCCTTAAACCGGCCACATCGAGTTTATAAAAAGTTCGGCTTTATAGAGGGTGGTCTCTGTCACTCATGTGACATTCTAAAGCTCGATCTGTAATCATCATCAGCCCATAACAGTCCACTGCTGGACATAGGCCTCTCCAATTGAACGCCATTCAGCTCGATTCTCGGCAACTCTCATCCACCTGCCACCAGCCACCCCGCGAAGATCGTCGCTCCACCTAGCCTGAGGGCGTCCTACCTTACGTTTGTCGATTCGCGGTCTCCACTCAAGAACACGTCTACCACAACGGTCATCGGTTCTACGGCTAATATGGCCGGCCCATTGCCACTTCAGTTTGCTTATTCTGTGGGCTATGTTAACTTTGGTTCTCTGCCGATCTGCCATATGGCCGGGTATTTACTATAAATATTTTTGAACTTTTTTATATGTTACTACAATTAATTTGTTTTTTCATTACAAATGCAGTGTTTATGTTTGGGTTATTCTGGCCTCAAGTTTGGGTTATTCTCAAATAAAAACTTATTATTTTTATTCACAGGTTTTTTGGGAGATGTTTCTTAAGAAAATTGATGGAACTACAGACATGGACAGCTACGCCGCACTTACACTTCTAGTGATGGTCAGTAAGGCGAAACCCTCCGTAGCAGTCGCGAACCTCGACGTCATTCAATCGCACGGGTTAACTGCAGACTACAACTCAAGGAACTTGAGCGTTCAACTATTGCTACCATTAACGAAAAAGAGTCAAAGATATCCCGTCGAACATGCGATTTTCACCTCCGTTTTTGACAGCCTGATGGAAACATTCTCTAAGTTCGATAAATTCACTGCCTTCGCTGCTAACTCTATAGATCTCATTTACGCGATCTGTGATACCCCGGAAGTTGTATGTGGGAAGATTCTTGCGGAAATGTACAGAAGGGTTGAAGAGACGATGGTGAATGATAGTGGCAATGAGGAGGAGGTCAGCCTACCTGTGGAGATGTTGACGCGCTTCGTGTTCGTGCTGGGACAAGTGGCCTTACAGCAGCTCATATACCTTGATATAAATGTGTACAGCGAACTCAGGAGAAGGAATCAAGTAAGTATTCTCTTATATACAAAGAGCAAAAAAAAAAACGAGTTTGCTTTAGACTGAAGTAAAACAGAAGTGTAAAAAAAGAAAAAGAAAGAAAAAAGTATGAAAAAGTAGTACACATAAAAATGGTAGTGTCTTACCAGGATATACGAAAAAATACAATTTTCATAGGAATACTTTGAACCCTTAAACCATTTCATCGATTCAAACATCACAATTTAAGGTTTTGTTGTCATCAGGTCCGCGAAGAACGCAAGGTGGAAGAGAAACGCAAGAAGAAAGCGGGCGCGTTCGCGACGCCGGGTAAACGCGGGCGCATGGATGACCTGCGCCGACAGACGCTCATGAACGTCAGCAACGCCAGCGCCTCCTCGCGGCAGCAGCGGTCTGCGAGCGTCACCTCCAACAAGGGACCCTCGGTACGGGCATGTTGCCTGACAAGGATTTTTTAAAATTGCTTTTATAACATAATCATCGAATTATATGTATACTAGCTTTTGCCCGCGGCTTCACCCGCGGTTGTGTCGGAAAAAATCTCATGGGAACGTACGACCGGGATTAAAAGTACCCTATGTGTTAATCCAGGTTTATATATAATCTATTTGTTTGCCAAATTTCATCCAAATCCGTTCAGTGGTTTGAGCTATGTGGTATGTTGCTAGATCAGTCAGTCACGGTTTCCTTTTACATATATACAGCATGCCGCTTTAATGGCGACATTGATTTAACACATGTATACGGTTTCGCGTTTTCGTTTTATTAAGTTTTATTTGTATTAATAGTGCTTGTGTAAACCTGTGATCTTCGTGGTGTGTCTGTCTCGTTATTAAAGACGATGTATACGCAGAGAACATTGACGCAGCGGAACATTTAAGCCTTCGAATAACGAACGCGTTTGAGAAATTGAGAATTTGGGATTTCTGCAGGCCGCGGCCGCGCTCAGCTTCACTAGGTAATGTGAGGGGCAGGGGGAGTGTGCCAGCGACACATCGGTGTAACAAGAAACAATAGTGATGAATGATAGTGGATAGCGGTGCGGTCGCACCGCGGTGTCGATGTAGGTGTGCCGCTCGGTTTCTTTGATATTATGCCGTTGCCAGTATGCGTGGTTGCCAGAGAGCGTAGCCATGCGTTGCCGCTCCGAGTAGAACGTAAGCCTGCTAGTAAGTAGCGCTATGAATTATTTTTTGCACAGTGATCCCAATTTTGGTTACTTTATTATTATACATTTTTCAATTTACGAATTATTTTATCTTATTATAATTTTTAGGGTTCCGTACCCGAAGGGTAAAACGGGAACCCTATTTCTAAGGCTCCGCCGTCTGTCTGTCTGTCCGTCTGTCACCAGGCTGTATCTCATGAACCGTGATAGTTAGACAGTAGAAATTTTCACAGATGATGTATTTCTGTTGCCGCTATAAAAACAAATACTAAAAACAATAAAATAAATATTTAAGGGGGCTCCCATACAACAAACGTGATTTTTTTGTTCGTTTTTGCTCTATATTGATAACGGCATCAGGTAGACGCTTGAAATATTCACAGAATATATAGTTATAAATTCACTTTAAAAATAAATAATTAAGTTAAAATAGAACAAATATTTAAGGGGGGCTCCCATACAACAAACGTGATTTTTTTGCCACTTTTATAGATAATGGTACGGAACCCTTCGTGCGCGAGTCCGACTCGCACTTGGCCGGTTTTTATGATTACTGGCCACTAGCTCTACCCGTGTGTTAAATTAATGTCGCCATTGCACGTTGTGTATAGATGGTAAGGATTTTCGATGGAACTGCAGAGCGAAGCGAAAATATGAGATATAAGCTCGATTTAGATTTTGGTTTATTGCTTACGTCTGATTGACATAACTATGGGCCAGTTCGTTCGCTAGAGGAAAATTCTAAATAATTCAATATTCCTGTGAACAGGTAAACACAACAATGACAGAGGAAGAAGCAGGTCTCGAAGGCGCCGTAGCCGACGATGCCGACGCAGAATACGTGCGCGGAGTGTGCGAGCGACACATCGTGGGAGCCGGCAGCAGCCTGGCGCGCTACGTGCCGCTGCTACGCTGGCTGCTGGCGCACCCCGCGCGCGCCGCGCCGCCGCTGCAGGCCGCGGCTGCGCTCAGCTTCACTAGGTAATGTGGGGGGCAGGGGGAGTGTGCCAGCGACACATCGTGGGAGCCGGCAGCAGCCTGGCGCGCTACGTGCCGCTGCTACGCTGGCTGCTGGCGCACCCCGCGCGCGCCGCGCCGCCGCTGCAGGCCGCGGCTGCGCTCAGCTTCACTAGGTAATGTGGGGGGCAGGGGGAGTTTGCCAGCGACACAGCATAGCATAGAAATAAAGGAACACAATAGACAACAAAGGAACACACAAAAAAGAAATGTTCCCACTGTAATCCCACCTTTTTCATACGTGATTGAGGATCAACCGGTTCCCACTGCAGTAGTTATTTTAAACTGCTACTGTCTCTGCTGAAGTCTGTTGATCTTTGACACAATCCTGTCTCATGTTCCGTCATTTAATATAACTGCTTTGTTGTAAATTGTAGGTTTATGTTGGTTTCAAACGCGGTTTGCGAAGACGGTCTTCAGCTGATGGTGACAGTCCTCAAGAAGTCCAAGAATGTATCCATGAGGACCAACTTGACTATCGCTTTCGCTGACCTTACCTTGCGATTCCCCAATCTTACACAACCCTGGACTCATCATATTTATCACATGTGAGTATGAATACCTGTAGCATAAAAAAGTCTCGCTTGTCTCTGGCCCTTTATCTCATATTTCCTCTGAAATTCTTGGGAATCAAACTTTTTCGTTAACTCAAACTCAAAGCATTTATTTCAAATAAACCTATTATAGGCACTTTTGAATTGTCAAGGGGTCAGTCAGTCAGATGAAGCTAGTTGCCAATTCCAAAGCGTAGTAGGTTCCTATGGAGAAGAACGGGCAAGAAACTCCACGGACACTCTTTTAAATCAAAATATTGTTACATAGTATTGGTTACATAATTTATGTTGAAATTATACATGTGAGAACAATGTAGAAAGACGTGCACGTTAAAAGCGTCCGTAATAAACATATAAAAAACAACTAAAATACTAAGTTAAAATAAGCCGTGGCAGCTAAGAAATGACCAGTCCCTACTGACGGCGCCCGTTCACCGTTACATTGTGCTATTAGGTCACTGTGGAACCGTCCCCAAAAATCTTAAATTTACTAACACCTAACTATAACAGTTATATAACATTTCAGACTAAGTGACGAAGAATTAGAAGTCCGACAATGCGCTGTTAAAATGCTCTCCTTCTTGGTTCTCCATGAGATGGTCCGGGTGAAAGGACAGATTGCCGACATGGCGCTATGTTGTGCGGACAAAGATGCGCGAATCGCTTCCATGACGAAACTATTCTTCAAACAACTGTCGCAAAAGGGCAACGCGCTGTATAACGTCATGCCAGACATTATATCGAGGCTCAGCGACCCCGAATTGAATGTGGCTGAAGAACAATACAGAGTTATTATGAAGTAAGTATTACTTGTTCAGTATGATGTTTAAGTTCAAAAACCGGCCAAGTGCGAGTCGGACTCGCGCACGAAGGGTTCGGTACCATTATCTATAAAAACGGCAAAAAATCACGTTTGTTGTATGGGAGCCCCCCCTTAAATATTTGTTTTATTTTAATTTAATTATTTATTTTTAAAGTGAATGTATAAATAAAGATTCTGTGAATATTTCAAGCGTCTACCTGTTGCCGTTAACAATATCGAGCATAAAAAAAGCAAAAAGATCACGTTTGTTGTATGGAAGCCCCCTTAAATATTTATTTTATTCTGTTGTTTAGTATTTGTTGTTATAGCGGCAACAGAAATATATCATCTGTGAAAATATCAACTGTCTAACTATCACGGTTCATGAGATACAGCCTGGTGACAGACGGACAGACAGACAGACAGTTGGCCTTAGTAATAGGGTTCCCGTTTTACCCATTGGGTATGGAACCCTAATAATTAATATGATACAAGTGCTTCCAAGGTGATGGCAGTGGAAGTGACTTTAATACAGCTATTTTAGTCACATAAAAATTTTGAGCGGCATTCCTTTAACAAAAATAACGTATTTTGTCATTCTAGGTATATAACGTCGCTCATACAAAAAGACCGACAAATGGAAGCCTTAGTAGAAAAGCTATGCCAAAGATTCAAGCTATCGACCGAAGAGCGACAGTGGCGCGACCTCGCGTACTGCCTGTCCCTATTCACGTACAACGAGAGGTCTATACGCAAGCTCATCGAGAACCTCGACTGTTACAAAGATAAACTGCACTGTAATGGAGTCATGGACTGTTTTAACACTATAATGAATAACACCTCTAAAATGGCCAAAAATGAAATTAAGGTAGGTCAAAAAAAAACTGATCGAAGTTTTTTTTACTCTATCCATTTGTGGTAAAATATAAAAGATGTTATTTACATACATAAACTCATGCCTTCTTCCCATGGGGGTAGGTAGAAACTATAGAACGCCACTTGCTACGCTCCTTACATACTCCTTTTGCTTCGCCTACGTTCATACATCTGGTCATACACGCACGCCGGTTGCGAGTACTACGCACCTGACCTTTTTTTTTTTTTCCTTCTGGCTTCGCACGGTTTGTGCATTTAGCCAATGTCACGTTTTAGTTCTTGTATAATATTGATGAAATGAATTATAAATGCATGATGATGATATCCCCGCCCACTCCCCTTGAGTTTCAGTAAAGATGTGGCACTTTACTGAGACCTCACGCGGACTTCTTGAGAGAACTTGAAGCGAAGTTGCACTGTTTTGTTTCATTTGCCTACACTAATGCACGTTCACAAACACTTAATGGTTAATAATCCACCATTATTACACATTAATATTCGGCTAAACACAAATTTTGGAAAATTAAACAAACTACTGAACATGACGCTTCACTTTCCCGCCAAGAAGTGCACCTGACCTTTCTGAAGAGCATCACCAATTTGGTCACTATACAGTATGTTAAATAACAGAGGGCGTTCCCCTAAACTCGTTAATCTATATCATTAATAGATTAAAATAAAAATATCAGTATAGAAAAATAAGCATAAAATAATCCGAATTCAAAAAAATAATTAATTGACAATAAATTCGAAACCTCCTGTTTAAAATCAAAATAGTAGCGCGGAATAGTACCTAGCGTAGTAGCATTGCCCAAACCGGCAACGTTGCAATACGCACGATGCCGATCGTCTCACGAATACTCACGAAGCCGAGCGAACCGGCCGCCGCGCGCCGTGCTGAATGGCGAGCGGCGACTTTTATAATGGCGGCATAAAACGTCTGGGAACTAGTGTTCCCACGGGCACTTTAGCGGATTGAATTAGAAAGACACGTCGTCGTCGGGTTGTTATCAGTAAAATTAAACATATAAGTAAGTATGTGTAGGTTTAGCAATAACATTTAACAACCCGTCTCAAATGCCCGGCTGACAAAGGAATGCGTCACTGAGGCACTTTGGAGTTGGAAGGACCTATTCGCAAACATAGTAGGTAAATAAAAAAACCATAAATTCATGTACCTACCTATCTAAGCCACGTTTCATTAAAATAAAATACAGAGTATTAGACAGTTATTCTGCACGCAGCGACCGAGTAATGAACGCGGGGTTAGCAGCGCTTCTGCCAACACGTCGCGCGTCGTCGCGGGCTCGTGGCCACAAAATAAACAGATACGAGTACAGAAGGTCCACTCACGGAACAAGTACACGAATTTGTTTTACCTAGCCACTCAGACCGGTGCCGGTGGTACGACAGGCTTAGTGTTAATATGAAAAAATATTTAAAAAATTAATTTTATCTAAAAAATAAGGTACCGCTAATAAATAGTGTGCGGTTAAGTTTGGAGAAAGTTTCATTTATTTAAACCACAGTTTAGGCTAGGATTTAAATGATAATGACGGTATTACACGTTAGCAAGTGAATTTTTTCTCCAATACAGAAATTTAAAAACTTTTACTTTATGCAGTTGCCTTCGTAATACCTAAGTACTTGCGTTTAGTAGTAGTAAACCGTTCGTTGAACGGGGTACTCCCTGAATATAAAAGCAGTTTTAGGAAAGAGTGGGCCTTCTGAACTTATTAATTTTGTAGCACAGACGTTTAGTGTTATTTTTTATTTTAATGTTTTCGAAATGTTTTAGCTATTATGATTACATGTCATTTAAATAATGTTAAAAACTTACCTAGATTTTTAACTGCTCAATATGCTGACCTCCTCTGTCTACACATTGTTGCAATCGCCGACGGTTATTTTGGTGCACTCGTCGCAATTTTTCTTTGACTCATGTTTAACAGGCGGCCGGCTCTTCTAGTGCTTGAACCGGGCTCCTTCTCAAAATGCCTTAGCACGTTCTCTTCCTGCCGCATAAAGATCACGGGTTGGGGGCCACCAGAACGACGCGGCACTACCGGTTCATTGTTACGAATACGCACTCACAATAACACGAGAATTCCGCGGTTGAGTGCATTGGGGTAGTACCTCTCAGCATACATCCTCAGAGCACGTGCACCATCATAATTACACTCAGCATAAATGAGCACCATGTTCGCATACTCCTGAGCACTGAACTGTTATCGCGGCGGCATTTTTCACACAAGAATGTCGCAAGATGTTGCAATGTGAAAATAATGCACATCCGGTCAGCGCGTGATATTAGTTCCGACTAAAAATTAATTAGGTGGACATCCGGGGGCAAGGGCCGGGGCTAGGCATATCAAATAGATCGCCGCACACGCGGCCCGCCCGTCATTCATAAATAGGTAAATTGCGAAGTTGCCGTCCTTCCAGTACGCGTGTACAGAGTGTTTCTTTTACGTATCAATTTAACATTTTTAGTGAATATTTTAATATTCAAAAAAATAAAAACATTTTGTTTTCGAATGGTAAAATTTTTTTTAGCATGTATGGATGCTATACTATTGCGGGTTAACGGGAACGCCCTCTGTTAGTTAACATACTGTATGTCCTTCTAGGGCGTCCCCGTCCCGGCGTTTCCACTCACGTCTGCTTTATAAATACCTTTTGTTAGTCGCCTTTCACACATCCTCTCCACATGACAAAACCATCTAATCATACTCTTTTCAATCTTTGTCACTACATCTTCTTTTAAACTGCACCATTGCCTTATCACCTCATTTTTCAGCCTATCATTCATAGTTACGCCCGACATGCTTCGCAAGGAACGCATTTCCACAGCATTTATTCTACTTTCATGCTTCTTTAAAATGTTATTAAAAAAACGTATTAAACTCGTTAAACAAAACTTTTACAGACCCTTGTCACGGAGTTGGGCGACAAGATAGAAGAATGTTTCGCCGTTCGAGACGGTGAAGAAGTTAACACGGAAGAGAATAGTGAGGGCGGCGCTGCGAGTGCCTCCCCGCCGCGGAGGAACGAGCCTGTGCGAGCCACACCGCGACGCAAACCCGCGGCTAGGCGCAATAGAAGACGATCCTCTTCTAGCCCTGACGAGGTAAAGTAGTTCCTAAGTTCTCGTTTGTAGAGTCTACTTTTGTCAAAACTTAAATCAGGTTTTATTGATACCACATTTCCGCATATCAACATTTTACTAACTGCAGTACGAATACGAAACGAAGTTCATAAAAATATTGAAAATATAATTATATGTATTTTTTAGCAGAATGAACCGCCAAGCAACGAAAAGACTCCACAAAGTGTGAGAAAGTCGAATCGTAGAGCGGCGACGAGGAACAATAAAATACCAGCGAACGCTTCGGATGATTCTGGTAAACTTTAATACAATTTTCAGATAAAATAATGAACTAATAAATAAAGATAGATAGAATGCTCTTGGTAGCTTCATTGTATATAATTAATATTCTTATTACAGATGAAGACTTTCAGAAAAAGGATGATGAAGAAGTATTCAAGAAACCTACAGTTAAGAAAACGACACGAAGAAGAAAATTATAATAGTAATTAATGAATAAAATGTGTAAATGCTATAGAAAACTATTTTTTTAATTGAATGCCTACACAGAGGAACGGCCGTTAAATTATCTATGTGACCTCTTCGCGATCGTGGAATAATACCAGCCGAGCCGTGGAATACCTCTCCACTCCTCATAAGCACCTCAGGACATGTTGGCTGATGTTGCCCCCCCTTGTCGCTACGACACTATGTTCCAGCGACCGTTTTCAGGGGCCCATTATTGAGTGTGCAAGTCACCCCTTGCCATTAACTGTGTATTTTATATAAAACATTGGTCAGGCAGGGCCAAATGCGTCAAACCCCCATAGTCTTTCCATAGTTCTAGTTCACTTTAGTCACCCAACCCCATAATCCAATATCTTTGTTTCCATATCCTGTAAGGCGCTGAGCAGACGGCGGACAATTTGTCCTCGGACAATTTGGAATCTTAAAGAAATCCCGGCAGTCTATTTGTCCTACGTGTGCGTTAGTGCATAGATTTCCTTACGCTCTATCGTTCGCGGTCAAATTGACCGGCCCGGCCCGCCCCGCCGTGTGTTTCGCGCCTAATAGTCCTATGCCAACCCGGTGTTGTCCCCAAGGACAACGCCCGGTCCGAACAGAAGGTCTACAGGCTGCGTATGACTCGCGTACGTATCGCGTCTGTATCGCTACAAACGCGCGTCAACGGCGCGTTTAAAAAAAGTGATGTGCACAGGCCCTTAGGTGCACTTTCATAGTGCGAACAGGGATAGTTGACGGTTGGTGCCTCATTTCATTTAAAATTGTCTAAGGGGCCTCTGCGAGTTGACTTCGGCCCCTGGTACGCCTTGCAAAGGACTGGGACCCATGGTTCCGAGATATTATGTAAACGGAATAATATTTTTTTTTAAAGTATAGGATTTTGGGACCCACCTTAGGACCACACCCTTCAAAGGAAAAAATCGCACACCCAGAACAACACTATTATGTCTAAAAATGTCAAAATCTACTTTTTAATTTATTTGAATAGCCAAAAAATTACCGCGCTATCACAGATAACACAAAGACAGGCGTATTTATAATAAATTATAAAAATGTTTAACTGATGGCGCGCTAACTCTCTATTGGTCTAAGAACAAGGATTGGTAAAGATTATGAAAAAAAATAAACGAGTGTGCTTTAGACAGAAGAAAAAAAAAAAAAAAAATGTTTAAACAGCCAGTGTGAATTAAAAAAAATACCTATTGAGCGGGACGGCCCGCGGCGATGATGCGGTGTGTTCCATGTTTCAAATAACTTCCGTTCGCCTCGCCCGATCAGATTCCGTAACGCTCTCGTCACGCATTCACCAGCTTACTCCCAAGTCAAACGTGCGTATAGAAGTTTTACCTACAATAATCCCCTACTAAGAATAATTTGCGTTCCGATTTAGTTATCACGATTATGACAGCCGAGAGCTGTCAACAATTCGGAACGCTTGAGACGTGCTCACAGTGCTCGCTCAACTTCAAGTCTTCAAACATAATTATCTAGCAATAATTAAATGTAATGCGCATGAATTTAAAACTCATTTCAAGTATGCTTTTACGTCTTGGATTTTAATGTATACCGTATACAAGACGGCTCAGAAGCCTTCTCGTATTGGTCCTGATCTATGACAGAAATTTGTCACCTAGGCTTGGCGGCTATATTCTCTTGAATACTCAAGATTGAATTACAGTATTTCTTTGTTTAAACACCTCTCATTCTTTGGTTAGATGGCGTCTGTAGCCAGAAGCACAATTTCTAAAATGTTACGTTAGTTGATAAACGTGATGCGACTCAAAACGAAACGGCACAACTGTCATTTTTGACAGCGCTCACTGTGATATACGGCATGGTCGGCGGTATCGCAAGATGGCACATATCATGACGTATCTATGATGATTTACGGGACATCATTATTTATATCAGTCACGCTAATTCGGAACAGGTGTACACGCGCTCAAATCGATTACAGCGCAATTCGGAATACAGCCGGCAGCCGTAGTTTTTTTTTTTTTTCCTTCTGGCTTCGCACGGTTTGTGCATTTAGCCAATGTCACGTTTTAGTTCTTGTATAGTATTGATGAAATGAATTTAAATGTGATTTAAATGCATGATGATGATATCCCCGCCCACTCCCCTTGAGTTTCAGTAAAGATGTGGCACTTTACTGAGACCTCACGCGGACTTCTTGAGAGAACTTGAAGCGAAGTTGCACTGTTTTGTTTCATTTGCCTACACTAATGCACATTCACTAACACTTAATGGTTAATAATCCACCATTATTACACATTAATATTCGGACATTAAAATATTCGGCTAAACACAAATTTTAGAAAATAAAACAAAACTTCTGAACATGACGCTTCACTTTCCCGCCAAGAAGTCCGGCAGCCGTAGTTGTCACTGTTGGTGTTGACAGTAGGTACTACTTAATCAGTGGTGTTGACAGTTACGGTTGTTTACTTTTAGTCTGTGACTTTGTTGAAAGCATGAGAAAATATGAAATTAATATAGTTCAATTCACCGGTATTAGAATAAGAACATTTTTTATAATACTCATAAGTGTTTTAATGATTCGATCTAGCGTTACTATGATAACCACTCACATTAAATGTCGTGGAGGGATTTACCCCCGTTCTAACATTGAAAGATTCCCCGTGCCGGACGGAAAGGTCAGCTGGTCTTCAGAATATAAGGAATATCAACCACTTAGTCACACTGCGTCATCCATACATGGACAGCTATGGGCAGATCCTAATATTGGTAAGAAATTATATACGGTATGTTGTGAACTACCTACGCCTTATTTCAAATTCTTACATACCTACGTAGGAAAATCTTTTATAATTTTATTCTTACGTGTTTAGGAGACCCTGGTTTCAAACCACAATGGAACAGTGTGGATGGTAAAGTGAGCAGAACCAGCTATATGGGCCCATACAAAATAGAGAATGGATACCCTCTAAATCCCATAGGAAGAACGGGTATATCTGGTCGAGGGGTTCTTGGGAGATGGGGACCAAACCACGCTGCTGACCCAGTTGTTACTCGCTGGAAGAGACTTGAGAATGGTGAAATTGAAAAGGACAAATGTAGTAATAAGTAAACTCCTTTACTAATATGATTATTAATTTTTGTTTAACTATTAGATAACTACTTGCTTTACAAGAAATACTTATTTCAGGCCTATTCTGCAATGTGTTGCAGTGAAAAGAAGGGATACTGGAGAATGGGCACTTCCGGGTGGAATGGTAGACCCAGGTGAGAAAGTAAGTGCAACAGCAGTCAGGGAGTTCCAGGAAGAAGCCATGAACTCTTTAGTATTGGATGAAGGTCAGCAATATTTATTAAAAATACCTAAACATGAGTGAAATCTAAATGTATAGTACCTATTATTTATTGAACTGTATACACCATAGTGTTTAGTTCACCATAGTTTCTCTTAAGTACACCATAGTGTACTTAAGAGAATAAAATTCTATCTATTTCCAGATCAACAACAAGCTTGGTTCCAAAGATTTGAAAAATTCTTCAATGAGGGTGATGTAGTGTATAGGGGATATATTGATGATCATCGCAATACAGACAATGCATGGATGGAGAGTATAGCATACAATTTCCATGACAACAATGGCTCCACTGTTGGTGCATTAAAATTACATGCTGGTGATGATGCGGTTGGGGTGCGCTGGGTGGACATTACTTCAGATATAAAGTTATATGCAAGTCACAAAGATATTGTGATGGCAGTTTTTGATAAATGTTTGTCCAACTTTTCCCAATAAAGCCAATAAAATAATTTATTTCACATTGTGGGAGTGTGATTGATTATTATTTAAATGTTGCACTGTCTGATATTAGTGAAAATAATATGAAAAATTATTAATAAAACTGTGATTTATCAAAACAACTAGAATATCTTTATTTTTCTTGTCAATAAGCATACAGAAATAATAAGGTTTGCATTACTCTAAACTCACATACTATTATTTGAACATTGTCACACGACCTATTGCACCCCCAAGCCACTAAAACTTAAATGCAATAAATATTATGTTTACTCATTTACTTCAGTCAGCATTTATGTTTAAATAAAAATATTTTCATTTCATTTTCATTTACAAATTGACAAAAAAGAAATGGCCAACTATACTTTTTTATTAACAATCTACTTGTGACTACATTCTCTGAACACTGCAATAGGTAATCCTTGTGACATAGCTAAGCTGGTAACATTGTTGTAGTTTTTTCACAGGAGATTGTCTAAATACAGGATGTAAAAAGAGCCATGACGTAGCCGTTATCTACACATTCTTTACATCCAACTAAGTACAATGAGCAAAAAATAATGATGGTAAATTACTTTATTGTAATTTGAAAACATTATAAAAGCCTTCTGACGTTTCATAAGTGCCCATGTAGGCTTATGTAAAACAAAAATATTTTTGTTTTTAATTTTTTGGTATGTAAAATCGTTGAATACTGGTTATTGGTACATTGGATTGATCTCCAATAAAATTTTCAAGCCTCAAGTTATAGATTACCAAAAAGGGCCTGCTGGACGGAAACAGAAACAGGTACAATGACTGTTTTCGTTAGATTAGATAGGTACATAGTCTACACCAGTTTTGATGTTGTGGCTCAGGTGGGCCAGCTTGGCAGCTAGCCACGTTGCAATATCTCTCACAATGGCGGTACAAGTGACTCGGCTTCGTCAGGGATCTTTTTACACCTATCATAATACGTAGTAAGTTTTGCCCTTTATTGTTGGAATATATTCTAACATAACATCATACCCGTTTTCCACAATGGGTTAGGCAGTGGTGTTCCTATAATATACCACCATTTTGCCAGTTATGTTCAAGTCCCATGTATTTAGGGGGGGAGCGTATTGCCATATTATTTGCTATTCCAGGGTCTTACTCAGAAATTCCTGATGGAAGAACATACTTTGCCCGACCTGGGAGTCGAACTCAGGGGCCTCTGCTCACTTACAGGAATTTACTTGCTTCTAGACCAACGAGGCAAATTGCTGGAGTAGAATATTAACAAATTTTAAAGGTACTGTAATATTTAAATAAGGTACATTTACATTTTTTATGCATCTACCACATTTCAAATGTACCTACATCATGTAACACCACACTTCAAATGTCTCTACATTCAAATTCTTTCCAATGACTAGTTTCACTATTTGCGAAAATCGCCTCGTGCTGATACAATATCTAATTTTATAAATGCAGTTATATGATTTCATTTCTAGAATCACATCGCAAATACAATTCTATAGTTCGACCAGGCATTATAAAATAAGAATAGGTGTTATGATGACTTATCATTTATAGAAATAAACTCGAATGAATAATTATATGTACAGTCTTATACGCCAAATTCGGTCAAGAACTTGTTTTTGTAAAATTAGAAAACCTAGTGATAAAAACGTAACATAGAAACTATATTTAAGTATTAATCGTTCTAAATTAAGGATTGGTCATCCACTACACCATACCTAATAGAAGGAGGTATGGTGGACACTTCCACACACACTAAGCCGGGCAGATCTCCACCGTATGCTCCACTTCCTTCTTTGGAAGTGCCCTAAAACTACCAACAAAAATATATAAACACAATAAAATATGTTAATCCAGTTCGAAGCAACAAGCAATTACTGCTCTTCAAATATAAAGAAGGCAACATAACATAAGCAACAACAAGACCCTAACCTAACGGATACTAAGATTTCCCATTCTCCTTTATTCTTTTAACAACGCATACATTGGAAAATGGAGCAACTCATACAGTTATTTCTACATCACATCACTACAAAAATATTATTACTTATCCCAGTCATTTACTTATGCACAAATATTTGTACATATCAAATATGGGTAAACTGCATTCCATAGCTGTTCTATTATAAATGACCACGCCATTCCAATACTTTTCACAAAGTATGCAAATATTCTCATAAACATTTGTGATAGTGGATTTGCATATTTGTACCGTCACGAGCATAAATATATTACTATGGACAGTGATGTCAGATATTTATGCATTCTGAGAGACAAAACATATTTTTGAAACTGATGCGTTAAACTATATTTTGGCGTCGCTTGTCTCGTTTGATAGTTTTAGTACATATTTGTGCTGCTACGCATAACAATCAATCAAAATTTATTTATTAAGACAACAAAGATCTATTATAATGTTGTGACCAAGTAAGGTACAAGTTTCTCACTTGGCCATCCTCTCCACAAAATGCCTCAAAATGGGAGAATAGAAACTATCTGTCACTGTTTTCAGAATGCGGTTGCTACTGGCCCGTGTTCTAGTTACTAATGATACGTTTTTTTTTCGAATGACCGCATGAAAGCCGTCGGTTCGATTCTGTACAAACATTTCCGACGCACTACTTAAACAGGGCAGTCTCAAGAGCATTCTGAAAATATTATTATATTGGACGCGCAAGACATCTAGCGACCTTTTGGTGTATGCATTCCACAGATGTCTACGGTTGGCTGACACGACTGGTTTCGTTACTGATTCCTTGGCGCCGTGCAAGCCCCACGAGTGATGTCCGTTTCGACCGCGCGGCCACGGCGAAATTAAAAAAAAAAACAATGCCAAGATTTTGTAAAAAGTTGTAGAAGTTGATTCCCAAAACCATAAATTTGTCAAAGTTATGGTTAAAAAGTTATAAGGGTTTGAACGTGGCCGCGCCATTGAAACGCGGCGAACCGCGCGGCCACGGAGATCTTTAAAACTAAGCGTTGCAGAGATCTGAAATTCAGGTAAATAACAGATTGAATTTGTAAAAATATAGAAAAAAATCCTAGGTTTATATTTTGGGAGCTATAAGACTAAAACTCCATGGCCGCGCCATCGAAACGATGAAAAATACGTTGTCGCCGATATCTCGCTGAAAAAGCATCGCAGGGGTCTGAAGTTTTTTGTAAAACGTAGATTTGAATTTGTCGAAACTTGTAAAAATACTACAAAAAATCCTAGGTTTATGTTTCAGGAGCTGTAAGACTAAAACCTCATGGCCGCGCCATTGAAACGGTCAAAAAACACGTTATCGCCGATATCTCGCTGAAAAAGCATCGTAGGGGTCTGAAGTTTTTTGTAAAACCTAGATTTGTATTTGTCGAAACTTGTAAAAATACTACATAAAATCCTAGGCTAATATTTCAGGAGCTGTAGTACGGTATCGCGTAGAAATACGTCGTGATTATTTATCGAAGAAAGTAATTGTAAAGCGAGTTTTTTTTTGTAAACAACACCTATTAATATGTAAAACTACCGATACTAGGCAAAAAACATGTATTTTTCGGTATTTATAACTTTCAATACGTTTTGAATATTTCGATAGGGTGACCATGGCTTTTTGTTTACAGAAAACTTTCCACCTATCGTTTTAGAAATTGTATCTCAAGGATTCTAAATTCAATTAAAATGAAACGGATAAAATACAAAATCATATGTTTATTTCTTTTAAATTCACTTAAATCATTGCTTGATTTGACAATACTGTGGTTTTGAGTACACGTGCCAGAACCATAACAAATAACTTTGCACAACAATCGTAATTCCTGTAAGATACGAGGGCGGCACTGAAAATTTCGGGAATCTAGGAAGTGACACAACATTACTATTTAAAAATGTATTTATTGCTTTTCGAAGTATTCTCCGCGAAATTTGACACATTTTTCCATACGATGGAACCAATCATTGAAGCAACCATTCCATTCGGAAGTTGGGGTCTCCAAAATGGCCGTTTTGTAGGCGTCCACAGCTTCTTCAGGTGATAAAAATCTCTGTCCACGCAATTTATTCTTTATTTTAGGGAAAGTATAGAAATCATTAGGGCTTAGGTCGGGGCTGTACGGCGGATGGTCTAATAATTCTATGTTTTCTAGCTCTAAAAACTCTTTTGTTCTGTGCGCGGTGTGAGAACTCGCATTGTCGTGATGGAGGATGATGCGGCGGTTGCAGTTCTCTTTACGGAGTTCAGAAACGACCTGTGGCAAACAAATGCTAGCATACCATTCTGCATTAACCGTTCTTTGTCCCTCAAGAGGAATAGTCGTAACATGGCCGGTTTTGGAGACAAACGTGGCCACCATTTTTTTTGCAACACTCCGTGAACGAACAATTTTTGTTGGCTTTAACTCATTTTCGAACACCCAAACTCGTGACTGGTTTTTTGTTTCGGGTTCGTACGCGTATATCCAGGATTCGTCACCTGATACAATGTTGTATACAGCATTTGAGGATCCTGCGTGGAATCTTTCGAGAGTTCTGACGCACCAAGTAACGCGAGCCGCTTTTTGCTCTTCACAGAGCGAATGCGGTATCCATCGGGAAAACAACTTTTTTACACCTAATTGTTCATGCAAGATTATTTGTATTTGACTCATGCCAATGTCTAAAGTTGCCTGAATTTCGCGGTATGTCACATGTCGATCTTCCTCAATCAGCTTACGCACAGCATCAACGTTTTCTTGGGTGACTGCAGTTTTTGACGATCTTGACGGGGATCATCACTGAGCTTGACACGTCCACGTTGAAATTCAGCAAACCAGCGATAAATTGTGGTTTTGGATGGAGCTTCATCACCAAATGCAGAAATCATCCGGTCAACACACTGTTTTTGTGTTAAACCACTTCGAAAATCATAATAAATCATCGCTCTTGAATTGTTTCGAGTCAATTCCATTTTCTCAACGACTAAACAAGTTTGACAAAACCTTGTGACAAGACTGAGAATCTTTTTTTAAATAAATAAATGGTATTCGATTTTTAAAACCAAGGAGTTTTCAATTAAAAAGATTTTAATATGACAGGAACAGTGGAAATATTCCATTCCCGATACTTTTAGTGCAGCCCTCCTAGCATTATTTGATGAATAATTGTGGAATCAAACACATAACTTATGTCTAAGACTAAATTCTTCCAGAAATAACCCCCTGTAATTAACAGTATTATGTCATAAGTAACGTGTAATTAACTCATGCATTCCAACATTGAATTGCACTAAAGGAATTAACCATAAGGCCACACACACTACAGTACACAGGAGCGAACAGAACGCAGGTGCAGCGCGGGAGACGAAGGCTGTATAACCAATCACAGCAGTCCAATATGTGAGAGATATCCCGGCCGCTGTACCCCGTCTTCCCGCCAAAGGCTTTTTTGTTGATCAGTCGTCGTTTTACTTTCAGTTAATTCGCACGGATTGCTCGTTGGTGTTTTAAATTTTGACATTCCTACGGACTTTAATTTGTGCACTGTTTCGGACATTTGTTATCTTTGGAAAACTACGTTCTGCTGTTACAACTTCGAAAGCGTAAGGCGTAAGCCTTAGGATTTGATTTCAAATTAATACTTCTTATCAAGGTAAGTAATTCATACTAATTACTCTCTTCTCTTACCACTTAATACTTTTCCTATTTTTTTATCAACCTAGTTGACCTAGTCTTGTAATGATAATGTGTTAGGTACACATTATCATTACAAGACTAGGACAAACTTAGGTACCTATTTTAATACTGGTTGCTCTATCGTGATGATATTTTTATGCGGAAAGGTGTCCAAATTGTGTATTTGCTAGGTATTTATTTTTAGAACTCTGGAAAAAGTGCTACTTATACTACTATACTTATTTTTAAAAAGCTCTGGCACCAAAAATTCTCTCTAAGAAACTGCTTGAACAAAGATATTGCTAACTGAGGGTTAGTTTTGTAGGAATACATGGTTAAAATATTTAAAAAAAAGTATTTTTTGTTTTTTTACCGAGCGGGGCGTAGGTAGACAGTCTATGCGAGCTATGTTTACCTAGGCGTTCTTTGGTTTAGTTCAACGAATTCTGCTATGCTATTCTCTAAAAGACTACGACGAGCTCGTCGCCGATACTAGTTTGGTCCCCAATAGATTTTTAACTATGTGCTCTAGAGCATAAAGTTGAAAATCCATTAAAGACAAACTGTCTCGACGAGTACCGAAACAGTTTGTCTTTAATACATTTTTAACTTTATGCTCTAGGGCATAAAGTTGAAAATCCACTAAAGACAAACCGTAGTTTCGGCGCTGCCATTATACTGCTCTTTGTTCTTTTCATTAGCACGGTAACGGTCTTTGAAACTCGTAAAACAATAAATAATTTTATTACCTACGTGATTGTTGGCTGATCGTTCTCACGCGGTCAAACAAATATGTATAAAACAAAAGATTAAGAAGTAGAGATGTTGGTCAATGTTATTACTATATTGTTACAGAAACATGGTCAGAGGTAGAAAACCGAAAATTGATGCGGTGCAACTGAATAACAAGTTTCTTAAGTATGCAGCTTCTTGTAGAAATGAAAAAATATCATACAATAATCCTATATTTATAACTATTGCTCAAGAACTGAACAATGAAATAACGCCGTATTCATTGTTCATGAGACTGAAGAGAAATTTCAAGACGATTTTTGGCCAACGATATGATGAAGAAAGTTCACTCACACAAAGCACCTCAACTTCGCCTTCGTGCCGAAGCACAGTTTCTTCACCTGTGAAATGTACCTCAAAAGAAGTTTTACTAAGTTTTACTAAGAAACTGTTAGAGTTTAATTTTTTACTGGATTTATATGACTGGAAGAAAGTGGAACCCGTCTCAGTTAATTTTATTACTTCAGGCGTGATCCTAATACTACCTCAACACATAAAAAGTACAATACACTGCCAAAGTACAAATGGGCTTGCTTACTACGAGAGAAACTGTGGGAATCTAGAAGGCTTCCATGCACATGGGTTTTTAAAACTAAGCGGGTCGACGAAGACAAGAATGTTCTGATTAAAGGAAAGTGCTCACAATGTAGTTGCGTCTCGGAAATAACGATCAAGGCAGCAACAGATAAAATAGTGGCAGTGACCTGCACTCTATTTAATACCGATAATAGTAGAATGCAACACAATCCAAACAAGAAGACAAAGCTCACTCCGTACAAAAGACGAAAACTAGCGAAAAAATTGCAATATAAACCCGCAACAGTAGTTCACAAAGAAATTGCTTCCGTAGTCATCAAAGATGATGATACTGTAAACTGTCCAGTGCTACCAACGATGGAAGCTTTGAGGAAAATGAAACACGAGAAAAGGCAAAGTAATCGATTGCACTCTGATCCAATCATGAGCATTCTCATGATGTCGATAATGGCAACATACCAAAATTTCGTTCGCGAGTTCACCCTGTTACCGAGCTTCCATCTGTGCTATTGGTGTGAGCAACAAATCCAATACTACAAGGCGTATCTGGAGAAAATTCCTCATGTCACAATGACTATAGATGCAACTGGATCATTCTTCCGAACGATCAAACTCCCAGATGGATCTCTGCTAACGAAACGGATGTTCCTCTATGTTGGTATGGTAACGTCTTCAACTATTAAGTCTACAGCAATTTGCCAATTGATTACGGATAACCACACAACGGATTCTATATTGTCATGGTTGAAAAGATGGCACAACGAAGTACGTACTGCACCTCACGAGATTGTAACTGACGACTCTTCAGCGTTAATAGCAGCAAACTTTCAGGCTTTTACTAATTTTCAAACAGTCCGAGACTATCTACGACAATCATTTCTAGTTTTAATGAGTAAAAGTAACAATTTGCCTCAAGTATTCCTAAGATTAGACACAAGTCATTTTGTCAAAAACGTATACAACTTGCGATGCTTCGATAACGTTGATATAAATATTAAAATGTTTTACATTCGCAGTATTTTATTTGTGAAAGAGTGCGAAAATTTTGAAATAATAAAAAATGTGCTTTGTCATATTATAAAAATTTGTACTTTCAAATATGAATTCACAAACAATGAGACTTGTAAAATTTCTATGAAATACCTCAAATCTTTGTTGGTCAAGATAGAAGACCCAGTTGAAAAAAACGACAAAAAAGATTTCTGTGATGATTATGTTATAATAAACGACGATGACAATATTTTAGATTGGTTTGATGAACTTGTGAATAAAGAAAAAATGTTGGATCAAACAAAGAATAAAACAGAAAAACCAAATGACTATTACTTACCCAATCTAGTATCAACTCTTAAAAGGTTAATGATCAAACTGCCTCTGTGGAGCAATGTCATGTGTCCTTTTTGAAAATCAGAAAATAAGTCGCCAACATCGTCAGCTATTGAAAGTTATTTCAAAACTTTAAAACACATTATTTGAAACACGTCTGCATAAATACAACGTGGATGAATTTATAAAAATTCACTACAATTTTATATTAGGGGAGACAAAAATAGCTGCGACAAATCTTAATATAACTCTAGCAAATACAAAAAAGCAAACAATCAAGGGCCGAAAAAGGAAATTACAAAAAAATAATAATAAGCAGTGTAAAAAAATTAAAATAAACACAAAACAATCATTTTCTTCTGATTCCATATTTACAGAAAAGCCTTCATATACTGAAAACTGGGGTGGAGAGGGATATTCTGCGAAGAATATCTCAGTATTGTTTTTGCGAAATGGGAATTTAGTAAATTCTGTCAATAAAAGTATGAATTTTACGAATACGTGTGCGTTTGATTCAGTTTTCTTTTTGTTAGCATTTGCATACCAAAAAACGTGCACATTCAACAAATATTTAATACATGCACAAACAAATTAATCCGCGGATTTATAAAAATATTAGCAGAATCGTTAAATTTAAGTAGTGCTTATAAACTACGAGAGGAAATCATTACTCAATATTACAAAAGGGATAACAATACATATGGATGCGATAGTAATATGGCTTTTATATTTGAACACATACTTTTAGAGGATTTGTACAGTGCCAATGTAACTAAAGAATGTTTAATCGAAACATGCGCCAACCACTCAAAAAGAACCATAGTATTTTTGTCAATTAATATGGAAATCATAAATTTATTCGGAATCGGTGGACTGGAAGATGCCGTCATTATCGATGACTCCAATTTAAAAATTTGTTTAAAATGTAACAACGAAACCAAGAGATTTACGTACGAATTGATTGATGGATTTACGTAATATTATTTTATTTGATCTCAATGGCACAGACAAAATTATGCTCCAAGAAACACCTCATTACATCAAAATAAAGCAAAAAAAATATGGACTGATAGGTGCTGTGGAATATGTCCCCCCGGTTGTAGGTCTGATTGGTCATTACAAGTGTCATTGCTTAGTAAATATTTCCATAATGATTTGTTACGACGATAATAAAACCGGAACGCACGCAAGTTCTGAACAACCTCTGACAATTCATAATTTAACAAATGGTCTAATAGATGATGATTAAATAATAAAAAACAGGGTAAAATTAAACTCTACAGTGGGAATAAGCTCCCATAGGTAACAAGTTTTATTCATGACCCAAGGAACCGGTCGAAATCCCAAAAATATTGGCGAGTACCTCATTATTATAGTTTTGGTTTGTTTGAAATGTCAATTTTTTTGCAAGATTTCGACAAATGTTCCAGAAAGTCCTTGGCCCTGAGGTCGTATTAATAAAAAAAATATCTTATTCTAAGTAAATAATCTGTGATTTGTGACTTTGAAAGAAATATATATAGTAAAGTAAGTAAGTGTAAGCAAATAATCTGTGATTTGTGACTGAAAGAAATATATATAGGGTGACTGGTAATTAGTGACCGATACTTAAACAGGTGAATTAGCTCATCATTATGAACATGGCAACAATGGGACCAAACCTGAAATCGCGAAAAAAATATCAGCTGTTCCATACATGTTGACGAGTTATGCGATCGTAAATGTATGGAACAGCTGATATTTTTTGCGCGATTTCAGGTTTGGTCCCATAGTAAAAGTTGTTCATAATGATGAGCTAATTCACGTGTTTAAGTATCGATCACTGCTTACCAGTCACCCTATATAGTAGTGTAAGTAAGTGTAAGCAAATAATCTGTGATTTGTGACTTTGAAAGAAAGTATAAGTAAATAATCTGTGATTTGTGAGTTTGAAAGAAATATATGTGTTAGGGTAAGTAAATAATCTGTGATTTATATGATTATAAAAGAAATATAAATATGTTTTTTGTATCTTGTCGTTTCATTTTAATTTAATTTAGAATCCTTGAGATACAATTTCCAAAACGATAGGTGGAAAGTTTTCTGTAAACAAAAAGCCATGGTCACCCTATCGAAATATTCAAAACGTATTGAAAGTTATAAATACCGAAAAAATACATGTTTTTTGCCTAGTATCGGTAGTTTTACATATTAATAGGTGTTGTTTACAAAAAAAAACTCGCTTTACAATTACTTTCTTCGATAAATAATCACGACGTATTTCTACGCGATACCGTACTACAGCTCCTGAAATATTTGCCTTTTTTGTAGTATTTTTACAAGTTTCGACAAATTCAAATCTAGGTTTTACAAAAAACTTCAGACCCCTAAGATGCTTTTTCAGCGAGATATCGGCGATAACGTGTTTTTTGACCGTTTCAATGGCGCGGCCATGAGGTTTTAGTCTTACAGCTCCTGAAACATAAACCTAGGATTTTTTGTAGTATTTTTACAAGTTTCGACAAATTCAAATCTACGTTTTACAAAAAACTTCAGACCCCTGCGATGCTTTTTCAGCGAGATATCGGCGACAACGTATTTTTCATCGTTTCGATGGCGCGGCCATGGAGTTTTAGTCTTATAGCTCCCAAAATATAAACCTAGGATTTTTTTCTATATTTTTACAAATTTTTTACAAATTCAATCTGTTATTTACTTGAATTTCAGATCTCTGCAACGCTTAGTTTTAAAGATCTCCGTGACCGCGCGGTTCGCCGCGTTTCAATGGCGCGGCCACGTTCAAACCCTTATAACTTTTTAACCATAACTTTGACAAATTTATGGTTTTGGGAATCAACTTCTACAAATTTTTACAAAATCTTGGCATTGTTTTATTTTTTAAATTTTGCCGTGGCCGCGCGGTCGAAACGGACATCACGAGTGTCGATAACAGGGCGCGGCATCTGTTGCTAATCCATTGCTTCATATATGTTCGAACCATTTGTCTGCTCAACCCCGTAAATAACGCAATGAATGTCAAAATGACATCATTGCTACTGTGTGTTACACAATTATCCCGCAGGCCATTTTTATACAATTACTATTTAAAAGTATTACCACGATAATAATTAATTGGACCGAGTAATCGGAACGCACATTCAGCCAACATCAGCGCACAATTCAGCGCGGAATTGTTCCTATGATACGCTTTTCTTTCATAAAATATTGGGGTCAAAGCTGATGCTGAAGCTGATGTCGAATCACAACAAAAAAACTGGCGACCTTGCAACATGATTACAATATAAAGATTAAGGTAAATCCGCAGCTGTTTCCAGAGAAATTAAAATGTTCTTAAGTTTTTTGCAATTTGCAGGTCAATGTCAGGTTTTATCTTAATCAAAATATGATTCGTGACTTTATCAGATAATTATGTATTTACAGAATTATTATCATTAACACATCCCTCTAAGTAAGAATTTAGAAAGACGAAAATTTGAATTTCGCGGGCTGCTGCTGCGGATCCACGTCATGCAATAAAAAAAAAAAAAATAAAAAAATTACCAATATGCCTTAATTAAATAGATACTACTTTCGCGCTTTATCTAAAACATGTGTCTGAACTGAACATTCAAATTGACGTATTCACTGCAGAATATTTGAGCTTCGTAATGTTTAACATTCTCACTCTGTAAATATTCTTTGTTGAAGTAACTTCATCGAATCTTTCCCATTCATTCATTTATTCACTATTTACTGCACGATTTGCAATTGTATGTATAGTTAATTATCACAAGTGGTCCAATATCACAGCGGCATGTGATAGTCGCGGAGATGCTAGGAAGCCATCCCGACAGGCGCCAGCGAACTGTACGCGCGGTAACAGTTCACGTCGTTCATCAGGCGCTGGATGTTTTGCGAGAAGGTTGGTAAGTCCTGTGAACAAATATTGCTGTATATTACGAAGAATTATTATAGCCACTGCTACGGGCCCGACAGCATTTGTCCGTCTTGGGTGTTTCAGCTGGCGGTTTATTTCAATGATATCCAAGTTGTGTCAAATGTTATTCATTACCATCATTGAAGCTGAAAAACGTTCACTGTTCTTATCCAGCGGATTCCCGCAACCATTTTTGACGACCATAACAATGACAGATCATTGATGCTAAAAATGTATCGGACTTATTTATTTAATTGGCGAAACAGACTTGATAGTTGATAGCTATAAAGTCGGTGATTACCGTGTCTGGCGGGAACTGCGCCAAGAGGTGCTGGTGGTCCGGGGCGAGGCCGGGCAGCGCGGCCAGGAAGTGCGGCAGGAAGGCGGCGCGGAAGGCGGCGAAGTCCACGAGCGCCATGGCGTGCACGGCCGCCGTCAGCTCGTCGCGCGCCAGCGCCCGCCAGCCGCCCTCCGCCAGCCCCAGCAGCAGCACGGACAGGAACTCGCCCAGGAACTCCGTGCGGAACATCACCTGAACCACAGCACGAATATTAGTTTAACATTACTTCAACCAAAAATAAATGGTCGGAATTGCCTTACACACGTATGCAAACGCGTTATCGCGGATTCTAAGCATGCTGCAGGTAACAGGTTACTCGTGAGCAAGTCTGATCTAAACAAATGGTTAAGTTTTATAAGTGGCCTGCATTTGGATAAAAATTGCTATTTTAACTATAACTCCTCCACAAATGTCTGTTTTTAGGGTTTCGTAACTCGAAAAAAAAAAATGGAACTATTTTAGCATCACTCATGTATTTGTCTGTCTGTCACAGCCGATTTACTCCCGAGTCTACTAGACCGATTAAGTTGAAATTTGGTACACATGAATTTCTGTAACCCCAACACGAACTTGTAAACATTATGAATTTTGAATATGGGGTTCACTTTAGGGGATATTTAGGTAAAGAAGGATAACCAGTTTTCACCTGACTGTGTATAGAAATGAAATAAATCTTAAAATTCAGCTAATTGAATTGTATGTTAATTACGCTTATAATGTTAAAAAAAACGCAGGATTTTTTTTTTTAAATATTTCTATATGCTTATCTTATTCTTTATCAAGGGGTAGGTATGGTAGGTAATTACGATGTTTTGAACGCATCCCTTTTTTTACGACGCGCGACGTTCCATTATACACACTGCTACTTGACTTTATTCAACTCTGTTCCTGAGTTTTATACATTATTTTACGTTTTTAAACAGTAAGTATTTATTTATTAGTATTTTTAGTTTAATACAGATTAATCAAAAATAACATAATAATGAAATAAATTAATCATGCAGTATGTAATTGAGTTCGCACGATTGAAACGGATTTTTTTGACATTTGACAGTTCTGGTATAAGTGTTCTGTGGTTCTGTGATTGGCATCAGCGCAGTCCTCCGTTGTTGCGTTTGCTTTTTGTTGTGTACTGTGTCATTTTGTGTGACGACCCTATTTAACGCCCCTGGACCTCGATGTTTTTCTCATCTGACGACCCTTGCTTACCATACCGTTCTAAATCCGTCCTCTTGACAATGCCGCCATCAGCAAAAAATCAACGTATACTTTGTTTAAACTGCAACGTCTGCACAAACACATTTCGACGATATCTCGTTCATGAGCTCAACACAAGAGGTATTTCGTTACTTAGCGAGTGGATATCAACAGTAATCGTAAGTCAAAAATTCAATCTGCCCGCCTTTTCCCAAATATGTTGGGGTCGGCTTCCAGTCTAACCGGATGCAACCAAATACCAGTTTTTTTACATGGAGCGACTGCCTATCTGTGTTCCACACCCCAGTACCTGGGTAATACGATACCCCTTGGTAAGACCAGTAATCGTAAGAATTTATGCTTATTATTTTTAATATAAACATAATAAATCATGTCCTAATCAAACTAACAAAGCTAAAAATGATTATAATTAATAAACCATTGTCTAATCTGTTTAAATGTGTTGTCCATAAAAATTACACGACAGTTAACATTTGTCACTAGGTTAGTACCGCTATTGGATAACAGATGGCGTTGTGCCGTGACGTAACTTTTGTGAATCGCGATGTTAAGATTTTCTTGCGAAACATGACCTGTGGTACTTTATGTAATAAATTGTCTTACTCTGGACACATTGTTTTATTTCTATACGAGATATTTTTGGGACGTTGTACAACCATTCTACTTTAACATAGGTAGTGTTTTATTTGTTTTTCCCGTTTTATTCATCAGGTATGTACCGTAAGACACATACCACAAGTGATCACTTTTGACAATACAAGAACAAAGTTAGACTTTTTAGAGGTATAGAAACTAACTATCGTTTTTTTACTAAAAATGTAGTTACTTAGAACTTATGTGTGCTGGAGAAACAACAGTTAATGCTCAACACTCAATTTACAGTGACAATCATCGAGAGTCTAACCAGTGACAGTAAGGGCAGTTGGTTTCAAGGAATTCACAAAGTAAAAAAGACGTTTTAGACCATAGCTAGATAAGTATTCCTATTTTAGACTAAACTTCGTGTGTTAATAAATAGTTCTAGCAGATTAATTTCTTTGTATTTAGTAACGGCAAATCCTAACCTAAAAAGTAACATTAGTATTATTTAAACTTCGTAGCGTTTAAATCGTAAAAATGACTATAAGACATTATTTTCTAAACTTACAGGTATTGTTTCTAATATACCGTATAACTATACATAAACTTTATTTGTCAGGTTTTTAAATGTATGGCCAGTGGGCACTGTTCTTTAGGATGAAAATTGACCATCCCCTTATCTCCGAAACTGCTAAGGCTAAATAAAATACAGAGAATAGTCATATACTTGTAGATCACAGGAAAACGTATAAGAAGTCGATGGTCTTAAAATAACTTGGTAAATGCCTCAATATTTTGCGTACAAACTTACATTTGCAGTTAGAATGTATGGAGGAACAAGTTTTTTAACCATAATGTTGAGTTTTTTCTTGGGATAAATTCATCCCAACTACGGAACCCTTTTTTAATGATTAGTAATGAGGCATGTTTTTCAAATAAGTTTCTTTTAACAAAATACATTCAAAATTGGCCGCCATTTTGTATTACATACCTTTTCAGTTTTGCATAAGTTTTGTTGATATTTTGTCAACCCTAACATCCGCGTTTGATTTCAGAAAAAAAAAACCAGCCCTTATCGCTACGAAATAAAGAAGTTCTGTGGCACCTCACACTTGTATAGTTCATCACCTTGTGGTACAGCTTGCATTTGGTGTTGAGCGTGTCGAGCGTGTCTATGTTGAGCCTCAACAGCTCGATGTCGGGCTGGAGCAGCGCGCGGCCCAGTGCGGCGAGCGCGCCTCGCAGCTCGTCCGTGCGAGCAATACTCTCTGCTTCTTCGCATTTGTTCGGGAAGAAGTACCGCCAACGGTGGATTAGCACGCTGTTAAGTAAATTTCGGTTTGGTTAGTTTGTACTGTTTGTTTAGATGGTGGCTCTCTCAGGAATTTGAGCAGTTAATTGTTGCACAACGTAAACGGAGTTTATTTATTTAATAAAACATTATACACAAATAATAAAAATACTGTACATAGTCGGATTTAATGTCTGATTGATGATGATGCCTGCATTTTCTACCAGTGCAGAGATAAAACATGGCAGGTGCAACATAAGGGATTGACTCGAACATGACTATAAAATATAAGAATAAATTGTAATATATAAATAAACTTTGTCAGGATAAATTACGATTGGTTGGGGAGCAAAAGAATACAGCCAGTTAGCGCTGGGATCTTTTAACGCTGGGGCAGTTGACAAGTGCTCCAGTGCATTACCTGGCCAGCAGCCGGTAGGCGGCGCGCGCCAGGTCGGGCGCGTCGGGCGAGGCGCGGGGCAGCACGTGGCGCGTCAGTAGCGCCAGCACGGCGCGCACCAGCATGCCGCCACCGCCCGCCTCCACGCCCAGCCGCACGCACTCCACCAGCCGCTCCAAGCCACTTTCACCACCGCCCCTGCACACATCGATACATGCTTGTACAGTCAGCACGAAAATAATTATATTACTATGGACAGTTCGGCAATAATATCTGATCATTTTTATGATTCACTGATTCATATCTGTTTCCAAGAAGACAGCAAGTATATGTGATCATCTGTGGAAGGTATATATGTACAAATAGCGGCACAAATATGTGCCATCGCAGGAACACCAAAACTATCTGGCGAGACACGCAACGCCAAAACTATATTTTGGCGTTGCGTGTCTGCCACATCGGCTTCAAAAAGACATGTCACCTCATATAATACATAAATATTGGTCATCTCTTGCGTTACAAATATCTGCCTACTCAGTTCAGTTCAGAAGAATGTGATACCTTGTTGTGATCAAAAATATCTGACATCACTTTGACAGCATAAAAATCTGACAGTATCTCGTATCATAATCTGATGTTTCGAGCCATTTCATTCTATAAAGCAATCAGTGCCGCTCTTATTGCTAAAGTATGTGTTATCCCACTGGCAACATAAATATCTGACAGTAATATATTAAGTTATTTAAAAGATCTCGTCTGGAAATAATAGAAAGAAAATAAATAATTATTGAGAGTCGCACAGGAAGATTACCCAAACTCGAACATATGAAGATACATAGTAGAAAAATAAAAATAGCAGTGAATAAAAAACCCCTATCTGATGCATGATGCTGCGACATTAACAGGAAATCTTGAGATATGCAATACCAACAACATTATTATTTTTTACCTTTTGGACATTTCTCTGGGCCATTATTCATTTTTTTTATATCACTGAACGAGTGAATTTTTCGTTGCTTTTTCGTTTTATTTAGATTTTTGCAGACCAAGACATAAAAAATACCACTTTTTGCCTACCTACTGCACTGACTAATCTTTCAAGTTGGGTAATTGATACTGACAGAATAGTCGAAATCGACTCAGTTATTATCGCTTACGATGCACATATTTTTGCTATATGTGCGGCACTGATTGCAATATAAATAAAAGGAAACGGCTCGAAACATTAAACGGTCAGATTTTTATGCTGTCAAACTGATGTCAGATATTTGAGATCACAACAAGGCATCTCATTTTCTGAACTGAGTAGGCAAATATTTATAACTATGATTATGCATTCTGAGAGGAGACACATCTTTATAAAGCTGATGCGGTATCCTATACTTTGACGTTGCTTGTTTTGTCAGATAGTTTGGTGTTTCTTCAATGACACATTTTTGTGCCGCTACTTTTTATGCCTTCCACAGATGATGAATATTTGCTGTCATCTTGAGAAAAGATATTCATGAATAAACCATGAAATCAAATATTATTGCCGAGCTGTCCATAGTAATATATTTTTAACCGACTTCACAAAAAGGAGGAGGTTCTCATGTCGTGTGTATGTTTTTTTTTTTTTTTTTATGTTTGTTACCTCAGAACTCCGTCGTTTATGAACCGATTTGGAAAATTATTTTTTTATTTGAAAGGATATACTTCCAGATTGGTCCCATTTTTATCAAAATCCAGTTCTGATGTTGGGATCCATGAGTAATTGAGGAAACTCCTCAAATATTATAGGCATACATATAACTATTTTTATATTTTCATCAACAAGTCAATCATTTTCATTCAGAAAGTATAATTTGGTGAAGTGGAACTGATGAAGAAAGCCACAGATGGTCACCGGAACTTCTCAATGATAAGTATTTCACGGGTGGCGATGAGATATCTGGATTAAGATAGTTAAGCGAAGCAAATTTGATCTGATGGTCGAAACTGATCTGATGATGAAGCCGGAAGGTAGGCACTGGAACTCTGTAGTAAAACAATCTATCCTACCCGTGTTTGGTCTTATTGGAATTGTCATGAGATGCATTCTGGCTATAAATGATTTTTAACCGACTTCAAAAAAGGAGGAGGTTCTGAATATACATATATATCTAGCCGTATAAAGGTACCTACATATAAAAGGAAACCGTGACTGATTGGTCTATCAACACAGCTCAAACCACTGACAGAATGGGCTGAAATTCGGCACGTAGGCATTCGCTAAGAAGGGGTTTTTGGAAATTTGACCTTCAAAGGGGGGAAAACGGGGGTTTTGTTTGCATGAAAAATCTTATTCCTAGAGTTAATAAACTTGAAACTTGGACGAATACTTACGTAAATAAAATATAAAGTTTGTATTTTTTGTTATCTTAACTTCAATGGATGGGATGTCAAAGCTTGTATAGAAGATATAATTCTTCTATACAAGCTTTGACATCCCATCCATTGCGTGCGTCCGATCAACTCGAAACTCAGTATTTATACTTAAAACCAAAAATGAAGAATAACTTGTATCAGGGTTTTTCTAAAATCTACCCATAACGGGGTGAAAAGGGGTAGTCAGTTTTAGAAGATAGGATTTTACTACGTGGCTTGATTAACTCGAAAATTGGTATAACCTTTAAGTCAAATAATGGAAAAGTCGCAAACCACTTTAAAAATTAACCTCTTTGGGGGTGTAAAGGGGGGATGGCTACAGTTTGTTTGAAAAAATCTTCTTTCGTTGATCTATTAACTTGAAAATTAGACTGAATTCTTCATCATCAGTCTTCTGCCCTAATCCCAATTTATTTGGGGTCGTCGTAACATGTCGAATTACACTATAGATTTAATACATACAAAAGGATCTATCAACACAAAACTCAAATCATTGAATGGATTGGGCTAAAATTTGGCACACAGATAGTTATTATGACGTAGGTAACCGCTGAAAACAGAATTTTGAAAATTCAACCCCTAAAGGGGTGTAACGGGGTTTCACAACTTGTATGGAGAAATCATATGAATTGTATCAGTTCGACAATTCGCAGGGTTACTCGTGTCAACAAATAAATAAAACGTGTTTCATGTTTAAAAAAAAACAGCCTCTTCTGGTGGTGTAAAGAGGTAAATAGTCTACAAATCAATATGGTGTCATTTTCAAGGTTTGTTGTTCTCGTAAAGGTAACCAATTTTGAAATATTACACTCGAAGAACCAAAAAACACTAATATGTCCTATTTTATTATTATCTTGTATTGGTCTAAATAACAAATGTATCTGTATAAATAAATGGAGAAACTGACCGACTGATTGACTGACGTATCAACGCACAACCCAAACTACTGGGAATGACGTGAAATTTTGCACTAGGTGTCTTTTTAAGTAGGGAAGGTATTTTTAATCCCGGTTCCCGTGAGATTTTTTCTGACATCTACGCGGGTGAAGCCGCAGGCAAAAGCTAGTATTATTATGCTCAGGCATAACTTATTTGTTTATGAACTTATGTTTATGTTTTATATTTTTTTTATTTGGTAGAGGAAGCTTGCGCGGTCTCATATACATTACAGATTTACAGCTAACTCTTCAATAATACGTATTTAATCCACTCGGTGTATGTTGATGATGTTATAAAACTTCCTGTTACTGTTGTTTTCATAGCAAGTAGTATACGAATTGGTGTGGGGTAGGTACCACTAAAAAGTGAAAAACTTTTTTACAAAAAAAAACAATTGACTTCCAACAAAAACACGGAAGCACATAACATAATCACGCCTTGTTTCCTCGAAGGGTGTGGCAGAGGTGTACCTGTAGTATACCCACATTTAATATTATATTTAATTTAATTTATTTTAAATCAAATATTATTGCCGAGCTGTCCATAGTAATATATTTTTGAATATCAACTTAAAGTGTCCGTCAATGCAAATCATAACTGTAATTATTTTCAGTCGCTTAAAATGACTGTAAGGGCTCCCTCCCACATATAACTGCGAATTCGCAACGCATCGCAATATCTGCGGCTCGTTCCTTCGTAGTTCCAGCGTGCAAGAAACAAAATGGCCTGGCAATTTGCGATGCGTTGCGAATTCACAGTTATGTGTGGGAGCCCTAATACGGCAAAATGACGTAATCAGTCAACCTGCTTAACAATCAATTTCCCAGACTATGCATACAATTGGATTGGTTGCCAAGTAATGAGTGTTCAACATATAACACTGGTGTTATAGAATGGACATGTGAATGTGACACGCGTGATTAGATGGTTCGTGTTTTAGGCTGAACTTTGACCACGCGTGGTATAAAAGAGCAAGAGGACGTAACACAAAGAGATGGTCGAGCCTTAGTGTCGGAGTTACTGAAATCGCATGTTGCCGGTGAACGTAGCAGCACTCTATAACCACAGACCGTAGACCACTATTCACAAAGAGGTTTATTTATAAACGTTGGTTAAAGTTGAGTAATGACTATCACCGATATTTTAACCATACATTATCGACGTTAAGCCGTCTCTTAACGTTAAGCAACGTTTATATGCAATATGTAACAAAAACCCTGTTGTTCCATCTACCTACGTTTTAAGAATCGGTATACATATAATACGTTATAAAGCAAGTCATTTATAAAAACTGTTCAACAAAAATAATTAAAATAAATATTTAATTATTAATATTTGTAATGTTTAACTGATTTCTAACCTCTTTCATTCTCTTATTTTGACCTCTCGACTAGCCAATACTTTTTTTTTTTTAATTATAATTCCACCAATGTTGTGATTGTAGATAAATGTATACGTCCCTAAAAGGAACAACAGGGTTTTGGTTACATACTGTATAAAGGGAGAAATATATACCTCTGCGCGACCTCCAAGAACACGTCGATGGCGTTGTAGGCAAAGTTGCCGAGTTGCGGCAGCAGCGCGGTGAACAGTGCGAGGAAAAAATCCGTGATCTCCGCTTCAGCTGCCGCGAAGGAAGGCTCGCATAGCATTCGTAACGCAGTCTCTGCCGAGCTCTGAATACCTTCCGCTATCGCCTGGTGAAGGTGTGGTAATTGAAGCTACGTCATAAGGCTATTTGTGACTCTTACTAGCTTAAGACAGGCATTATCATAATCATTCCTCCTCTATTCCATTTTTATTTAGGTTCGGTGCAGCTCTATTAACCATCAATCATATTCCAGTCACTCCCTTTTTAGTCATACGATCTTTCACACAATCCATCCATTACTTCTTTGGGGAAGAGCAAAACTACAGTGGATGGCTTATGGTGATAGAATAGGTGGATCTACCCATACTACACACTCATACTTAAAGCATTTCTTAAGACGTTTTCCTCATTCCTCCGCATCACGTAACAACGATGAACATATGAAATTTTGCACAAAAGTTCCTTATACAGCGTGCCGCTTTAATGGCGACATTAATTTAACAAACATATATACGGTTTTGCGTTTTCGTTTTATTAAGATATTTTAATTTAATTCAATGTTATGATTTATTGATTTATTTACAATTTACTAAAATAGCATCTTGGAGCACCTGTACTTAAAGAACTGTAGCGCAGAGGTCATTTACCGGGGTCACGCGGATCATAACATCGCATCAATGAAATTAAAGCGAATAACGTGCAAAAGTAGGTGAATTGAAAGAAAGAGAGAGCACTACTATGTCTGCGAGCAGCGCGGCCGGCCCGCGCCCTACCCACCGCGTTTATAACTCTTCTAGAATCTAAGTTCTTCTCCATTCTAGTGCCAGCCGGGCCCGTGGCCTTGACGCACTTCTTCATAGTCATGCGCGTAAATATGTGATATGGAATTATGTAATGTTTTTGTAAATAGTTTCGCGATAAAGTCGCCTATCTATTGTTTTATTTATTTATTTTTGTGTAATTAGCAGAGATCGGAATAGGTAAAGCTTATTTACCTAAACTTCGAGGAAGGAAGTAACATAGAGAGAAATCAATAATTTATAACTACAAAATATGTAGTCCAATAAATAAAACCCCGGGATTTTAACGTCATTATAGTAATTATTCCGGGATTTAGAGGAGGTTATCCACTCTATGTTACTTCCTTCCTCGAAGTTTAGGTAAATAAGCTCTACCCATTCTGATTTCTGGTAATTAGGATAGTAATTAGATAAAGGTACCGCGATAAAGACGCTTTGATTTGATTTCGTTAGTTTTCTACGTAGTAGGTACTGCGGTTCTGCGACAAGGACGCTTTTATTTAGTGCTAGTGTAAACCTGTGATCGTGAATTTGTGATGTCTCGTTATTAAAGACGCGGAGAACATTGACGCAGTAGAACAATTACGCCTTCGAATAACGAACGCGTTTCAAGACATTGAGGGAAATGGCTTTAAGTGAAAATGTATTTCCAAAAGTGTGGGATAAGATGAAACGCCGTTCAGCCCTTTGTATCCGCTAACGCGGTGGTCACATTGAAAACTTTAAAGTTTAATATAAAGACTATTTAATAAAAGGACCGATCGTACAACGCGCGTTGATGCCAGCACGCGAAGCGAGTCGTTGCCGCTCCGAGTAGAACATAAGCCAGCTAGGAAGTAGCGCCATTTTATTATTATTATTATTTAATTAATGTTTGCACAGAGTGATCCCAATAATATGGTTACTTCATATTATTAAGTTTGTTTGAAAATGTTATTTTTTCAATTTACGAATTATTTTATCTTATTATTATTTTTATGATTACTGACCACTAGCCCTATCCGCGTGTTAAATTAATGTCGCCGTTGTAGCGGCACGTTTTGTAACGAAGGTGAGCAATAGAGAAGTATATTTGAAAATTCAACCCCTAAAGGGGTTAAATAAGGGATGAAAGTTTGACAATTTTGCCGACGGTAAATCCCATCGGGCATACGGCTTGTTATTTATAACTTTTCGAGTCCAGCGCGATTAAACAGTGAGCACATACCTTCTTGGCCTGCGTAGGCGCGTCAGAGAAGGCGTGCAGCAGCGCCGTGAGCGGTGGCAGCGCGTGCGCAGGGCCCGCCGCACTCAGCGCGCCCCCCCACGCCGCCAGCAGAGCACGCGCCGCGCCCCCGCCACCCACCGCGCCCCCCGCGCCCCGCAGCGCTAGCGACACCAGCGCCTCGCGGACCACCGCTGCCGTCTGACACAACACATGCCCTATTAGCAGAGATCAGAATAGGTAGACCTTATTTACCTAAACTTCGAGGAAGGAAGTAACAGAGTGGATCCTCTAAAAGCCCGGGATTTAAAAACCACGAATTATTTATTGAACTTTATTTATAGTTACAAATTATTGATTTGAAGAATATGTATATGTATAATATTTTTTAGGGTTACATACTAAAATTGTGTCAAATTCAAGTTTTTTGTTTTATGTAGGTAAAGCAAAATTAAGTTGGTAAGTTGATTAAAACTTGTGTTTCAAATACGTATCTACATACAGTTTGTTGTACAGATATTTGGTTATTCGAGCCCAGGAACAGGTAGCGGTGGCGGTTTCTATTGTTCCAAAATATATTTTTTCACACAACTAAATATGATATGACTTTTCAAATCAATAATTTATAACTATAAATAAAGTCCAATAAATAAATCCCGGGATTTGAACGTCATTATAATTATTCCGGGATGTTAGAGGAAGTCTTATCCACTCTATGTTACTTCCTTCCTCGAAGTTTAGTTAAATAAGCTCTACCTATTCCGATCTCTGCTACACACCTAATAATAGGGCGGACTTATCGCAATCAGCGATCTCTACCGGACGACCTCAGTTGCAGCAGCATTATGCTGCTATTTTATCAGCGGTGACAACTGATACTAATTCAATGCTTTCAATGGCATAGTTTACTTCCAATGATAGTGTTTCTTATTGTGCTGTATTTTTATGAAAGAACTGCTTGGCAAATAGTAAATGTTACTGAAAACGGTCCAAAGAGGTTAGGAAGAACTCTAGCAAGATTCAAGATGTTTTGTGAGATAATCGTACCTTAGACGGGAGGTACTGCAGAGATCTTTGTGCATGTTCATACAAGTCCCCGGAGAGCACTACAGGATCGCAGTTAAATTTCACGTTTTTAGCGAGACTCAAGAGAAGATGCGCTGCAGCATGGCACAATAACGGCGGTTCCTACAAAAAAGGCACGATAAAAAACCATAGATCCAAACCTAAGCTGAACAAAAATGAGGATTCAAATGAACGAAGGTTGAAACAGACCGGTATTTCGTGTGGAAGTAAGAAAGGTACTGCAGACGAGAACAGTCCCTCCATCGTTTGGACTGGGACGCCGCACTCGTTCGCGTAGCAACACCATGCGCCCATACACGCGAACATCTCCGCGTGCCTGTGGGACACACTGCACATGAGAATTAACAAGTAACTACCAGCGCTCTACTAGCGCCCAGCTATCGATAGTGTCAATCCCTAGCATCAGGTGGAATGATAGCTCACTTCACATAAGTTTTCACGGTGAGATTTTACAGAATATAACGGCTGTACTGTGCGCGTGTACTTACACCTGCACGTGCGCGTGCGCAAGGTGCGCGAGCGAAGCGGCGCGGTGCGGGCGGGTGAGTGCGGCGCCGGCCAGCGCACCCGCCATGCGCTCCACTAAGGTCGCTCCCAGCGCCCAGCCCGTCGCGCGCCTACTGCTCTCCGTCTCTGAACAATAGTAAATTATATCATGTAATTTAATTAGTACATTACTGCAGCGGCCTGCAACAGGGGCATTGATGGACGAACGTGAAAATGTAGGCCGAGGCACTCATACGTGAGTCCGTCAATGCCTGGTTGCGGCCAAGGCTTGTATAGTGTTTTTCTCAAATAATACGCGGAAATTCTAACAAAGTAAATTATTTATAAATTCCAGATTCAATTACGAACAACGATAAATTTCACGCGCGTTTCATGTGTTCATTGTTTTTTTTTTAATAAAAAGCTTTCTATTTGTAAGCTAGTTCGAAATTTAAATAAAACCTTTGATAAGATCCATGTTTCGGATTAAAAGATAGTTCCAATTTTAAATTACACGATAGATATGAGTTTACTATGTAATTTATTTGGCCGCTAAACACGACACATGGATTTTCATACAACTTTTGGTGGCCGCTGCTCGCATGTATTTGGCCAGTACAGCAGTTTCGATTTATCTCGAAGAAGGTTGTCATAATAATGCTCGAACTTCCAAGCATATTTGAGAAAACGCATTTTATTATATCAAAGTCTTGAATAAAAAGTGTGGTGTTGTGTACCGGCCAGTAACGCAGGTGCGAGGCGTCCTTGCACACGAGTGAGCGTGGCGAGGTCGAGTAACGCAGCAAGTAGTCGCTCGCCCTCGCCGCCCCGCGTGGCCGCGCGCGCGTGCACGCCCGCCAGGCACTGCCAGCGCTCCAACTGCGAATACACACACAATAAAGCCTCGTTTACACTAGGAAAGTTTCTAGACCTTCGAGAAGCGAAAATGTCCTTGAGACTCGTAGGGGAAAATCGCCAAGCGATTTATCGCACACATTTCTTTAAATAGAGAGCCTGTATATTGATTAACTGACCTGACAATGATTAAAATTGACCAAAGGGGTTTGAAGATTTTGGCCCTAACATCAGCAACCATTTTTTTTTTTTTTAAATCGCGGTTCACAAAAAATTTCATATATTTGGATGACACATATACAAACATAACACGTCATTTAGCATAACATCTTATAGCGTCACGTTTCTGAGATATTCAAAGATAAAAATAAAAATAACAATTGTTAAAACTAATTTATTTTTTTATTTTGTAGTTAATTCATGTCGATTAAGTTATTTACTGTTAATCTGAACCAGGCAGAGAAAGAAAACAAAGATTATAATACTAATCATTTATTTTGTTCATTAATTTTTTTTTTAATACAATCGGAACATAAGAATATGAGAAAAATGTGTCGAATTACAATGATAGTTTTGTAGGTAAACATGAAATAATTTAATACCTAGTGGATAAAACATACATACAGTGGATTAATCATATTCGGTACAAATAATATCATCCAAGAAGGCAGCGGGAGGCTGAATAGGATATTCTTGATGTCGCGCCCATGCCATGTGCCATATAATACACATAACATGGGAGCAACATCCAAGTGTGTTCGTTTTCCTACAATGCAATTACAGTAGTAGCCAACTATTTTATTCCTGCCTTGCAAAGTATTATCGAGCAAGATGTAGACAAAATAAATTCGATTGTTTTGGTGTCTTGAGTGGATTCGAGCTCTTAAAAGCCAAGGATCAGAAACGACAATGTTGTATTGACTCAAGTCATAATCGATGGCAACGTCTTCGCACAATTCAATAAAAAATATGCCGTCTTCTTTAATATGTTCCCCATAGTAACTACGAGCTTGAGCGACTTGGTACGGTCCCAATGCTATCACTAACAACTGATCATACGTTAGATTTGGGAATTGTTCGAATTTTCCTCCGGCATCCATAGCCCGAAAATTGGCTCTACGGAAGTTTAAATTATGTTGAATCACAAACTCACTTAAGTGGTTTGGGGCATCATGTTTTAAATAGATTTCATTTATAAATTGATCAACGAGCTGATGATCTGTCAGTCGGTTCTCGAACGCATTTATTAGAGCACAAGCAATTCTTACTTCTTCGTATAAGTGTGGTGCCGCGATGTTGAAAAACTGCGATCTAAGTTGCCTGAACTTATTTTTTAATCGACCATTAATAGTTTCCACGACCCAACGACACAAAGTTACTTTTCTAGATTCGTTTGCCTGTTTGGTAGTTAGCTGACATTCATTTTCATCTTTCGTTTGTGGCATATAAGCTTCGTATCCACACGAACTTACCGGAATCCTCGATCTAGAATGAATACATCTCCTTTCTCAAAGAACCAATGATAAGGATTGTCTTCGTTTTCTCTTATCAATTCTGCCATGATAGAAGCGTCAGATTTGTTTGCCTCGTATGGCCCAAAAGTGTTTATAATATATCCATCTGGACTTACAATTAAAAATACCTTTAATAAATTACGGTATTTATGGTGACTGTATGAAGTTCGTTGAAATTGGTAATTAGAGCTTTTTTGCAGAAAGAAATAAGTACCGTCGCAAATTGTTACTAATGGTTCATTGCGGTTTGAAAATAATATCCGTGGAATTCTTAAAATCCTTTCGCGCATATTGTTGCGTGAGGGAGAGGCAAGGTTCGCGCCCTCGCGCCCCTAGTCGCCGCAGGAGACGCCCCGGGCGTCGGGAGTCGCAAGCCGATTTCCGGCCACCGTAGGCGCGGGCTTGCGGACGGTGAGCGATGGGTAGCTCACCGTCCGATAAGGACCAGGCCCGGGTCGACGGCGCGTTGTATTCCACGCGCGCCTCAAATAGTTGTCAGCAGCAACTGACAGGGTCCGTTAGGGCCAATGCCTGCCAGGGTTGCGAGTTTGTCCGAAAGGGATATCGTGGCCCTGGCACACAGGCAAATGAAGGAATACGGGTGGGTTTTAGTCAGTAAAAGTCTGACACGCCCTCCCGCCCCGCCCAGAGCGGGAGAAGTTATTTGATAATTTCCCACCCAAAAAAAAGCATGGACTTCACAAACACGAGTTCCACGTGGGATGTATATATTATATTTAGACAGAACATTTCGTCTTATATTATAATGAATCCTATGCAGATTCTGTCTTTGGTGGCATCCTGCTATAATACAATTTGAGGCACTAAACGTGACTCGTGTGAAATCAGGTACTGGAAATTCATGTACATTTACTGGTGGTATTACTTCTACTAAAGGAGCAACTTGAGCCTCAGCATCAATTTCCAGGGAGATATTGGGAGCGTGAGGCGCCTCGGGACTGTTTTCAAGTGGATCAAAAGGTGGATCTTCTTGTTCTCTTTGCTCAGATGTGGGCATATAAACGTCACTAATTGCATCTTCTTGACTTGCCAAATCCTCTGCCTCTTGTTCTTGAGCTACCCTTTGCGCGATAACAAAACGGTCAGCGCGTTGCAGACAAGGTCGGCAAATACGGTCTTCCGCCAAAATCTGTTGTAATACTATAGTGCCAGTATTAACCATTGGGCCATAAATCATTGTTATCAGTCTCTCTCGCTCGCATTCATGGGGCTTATGGAGACGTATAATGTTCTCGCGGGCAGATAATCATGCACAAGACATACATAATGAATATTATTACGGTGACATTGAAAACCACCGAAATAGTCCTTTACTTGGTGAAAACTACCTGCTGTCCTTTTTCTTTCAATATACTAACACGATAAGTATTAACATTTCTATGCAGGCAGCCAATATTAAGTACACTATATTGTTTATTTTTTATGTTTCGCATGTTATCTTTGTGAATATGTAGATATTGTTTATAAAATACCACGAGACTTAATTAAGACATAGAAATACTACAAAACAATACTTTGTTTTGTAGTATTTAATATGTTTACAAGTCTCATGGTATTTTAGAAAGAATATACATACTCATAGCACAACATACATTATTGACTCAATAACTGTCAAACGTACTAACCTGGCGGTCCTGAAATAGGTGGCGTGCATAGTTTATGATGCTTGGATGACCGGCTATAAAGTCTTCAGTCAGCAAACAAGACTGTACAGGACGTGAAGATCTTCGCCGTGGGCCGGGCACAGTGCTTTTCCCACAAAAAAAGCATGTTCTGGCGCCAATATGGCTTGACATTTTGTCAAGAAACAATTTGAAATACAACAGTAACAATGATCACGAACACAAAACAGTAACAACATTAATTAAGAACAACTCAACAAAATAGTATCAAATCTATTGCAATTTACTACATAGACAGGAAAACGCGTGCACACAATGGACGTCAAAGTGACAAACTGAAGAGTGAAGGGTGACGCAACGGACGGGCGGGTCGTCGCGGGGTGTCCTCATTCGGCGGGGGTATACTTTTGTCTCTTTCGCTCATAACTAAAATATTACCTACACATGATGCAATTAAAATAAGTGTTACAATGATTGGAAAGAGAAAAAGGGATCTGGTATAAAACAATGCAGGGTCAGCCTTTTCGTGTGCCCTGGTTCATGAATAGTAATTTAAATAGAAAATTTGTTGTTACAGCTCACAGACTCAGATCTGGACACATCCCATGTAATAAGTTTACCTATATGATGAAAAAAACGAACTCGCCTAATTGTGAGGAGTGTGGAGTTGTGGAAGACCTACATCACTTATTAATGGACTGTGTTCGATATGAGTCTGATAGAAATGAAGTGTTTCGGGTGTTGAGGTTGAATCGACTTGATTCAGGCACATTCCATAAAATGTTGTCTCAACCAAATGGTGATGATGCAAAGAGTCTGTTCAGGTTCATGGCCCGAATGTATTCCATAACTGTGTGTATTTTTTATTATATAATCAGGGTATGATGGGACTGTCATACGCATTGCGATTATAAAAGTCCCTAAATAAATAAGAATAAAAAAAAATGATGCAATTATGTTTTCATAGTTCAATATGCTTTCCTGAAGGGAAAAAAAACAAAAAGTCCTGTTTCTTCAAGGTTCAGTTTTTTACTTATATTTCGGTGAATAACTCCAAAACCTGACGTTTTAGGATATTATGTTTAATTAATTTTTTTGTTTGTACAAAGTGTCCTCTATCTAAATATATAACTTTCGTTGTGCACCGCGATTTTGAAAAAAAATCAAAATGGCGGCCGACGTTAGGGCCACTCTCCATACAAAAAACTTCAAACCCCTTTAAGAAAAAATGTTTTATCAAATTTAACAATTTCTGCGGTGGACTGCAGAAATGGTTAAATTTGTTAACTATTTTGGCTTATGAGCAAGTCACCAGATTCTCAACTAACCAGATTCGCAAAATTATGGTACAGTATGCAGTATATAATGAACGACGTGGACGACGACGTGTAGTGGACGGCACGGTTGGCGCAGTGGCTAAGCGATTGACTGCTGCGCTGCGTGTTGCGGGTTCGATTCCCGCACGGAACAATTATTTGTATGACCTACAAGTAGTTGTTCCGGGTCTTGCTGTTTGTGTATGTGAGTTTAAATGTTTGTAAACGCACCCACGATACAGGAGAAATTCCTAGTGTGGGGCAACGTTTTTATAAAAAGAAAGAATAATAATGATGTTTATTTATAATGTTTGTTTAAATATGACAGTTCCATACGAGGGCTGCACTAAAAGTATCGGGAATGGAATATTTCCACTGTTCCTGTCATATTAAAATCTTTTCGTTTTAAAAATCGAATACCATTTATTTATTTAAAAAAAGATTCTCGGTCTTGTCACAAGGTTTTGTCAAACTTGTTTAGTCGTTGAGAAAATGGAATTGACTCGAGAAAATTCAAGAGCGATGATTTATTATGACTTTCGAAGTGGTTTAACACAAAAACAGTGTGTTGACCGGATGATTTCTGCATTTGGTGATGAAGCCCCATCCAAAACCACAATTTATCTTGCTGAATTTCAACGTGGACGTGTCAAGCTTAGTGATGATCCCCATCAAGGTCGTCCAAAAACTGCAGTCACCCAAGAAAACGTTGATGCTGTGCGTAAGCTGATTGAGGAAGATCGACATGTGACATACCGCGAAATTCAGGCAACTTTAGACATTGGCATGAGTCAAATACAAATAATCTTGCATGAACAATTAGGTGTAAAAAAGTTGTTTTCCCGATGGATACCGCATTCGCTCTGTGAAGAGCAAAAAGCGGCTCGCGTTACTTGGTGCGTCAGAACTCTCGAAAGATTCCACGCAGGATCCTCAAATGCTGTATACAACATTGTATCAGGTGACGAATCCTGGATATACGCGTACGAACCCGAAACAAAAAACCAGTCACGAGTTTGGGTGTTCGAAAATGAGTTAAAGCCAACAAAAATTGTTCGTTCACGGAGTGTTGCAAAAAAATGGTGGCCACGTTTGTCTCCAAAACCGGCCATGTTACGACTATTCCTCTTGAGGGACAAAGAACGGTTAATGCAGAATGGTATGCTAGCATTTGCTTGCCACAGGTCGTTTCTGAACTCCGTAAAGAGAACTGCAACCGCCGCATCATCCTCCATCACGACAATGCGAGTTCTCACACCGCGCACAGAACAAAAGAGTTTTTAGAGCAAGAAAACATAGAATTATTAGACCATCCGCCCTACAGCCCCGACCTAAGCCCTAATGATTTCTATACTTTCCCTAAAATAAAGAATAAATTGCGTGGACAGAGATTATCATCACCTGAAGAAGCTGTGGACGCCTACAAAACGGCCATTTTGGAGACCCCAACTTCCGAATGGAATGGTTGCTTCAATGATTGGTTCCATCGTATGGAAAAATGTGTCAAATTTCGCGGAAAATACTTCGAAAAGCAATAAATACATTTTTAAATAGTAATGTTGTGTCACTTCCTTGATTCCCGAAATTATCAGTGCCGCCCTCGTATAACCTGATGTGCTGTCACTTGCTCATGAGGGACTATTTTTTCTTAAATGTTGGTCAATTTTAGTCATTGTCAGGTCCACCGATACAATGAAATGATTCTTACACGAAACTGAGTCGATCAGCATAAAAACTTTTGAGCATTTATTTTTTCATACTAAAGCGTTAATGTTTCCTAAGACAGTTTCCTCGTATAATTTATGGACTCGGATTTCCCCCTGCTGTCCCAGTTAAAATACACACTCTATATACACAAGACGGCACACACTTCAGTGAGAGCGCGAGGAAATGGAATACCATAACTTACATAACTGTGTCTACTCACCACTGCAGTGAACACGTCAAGCGGCGCTAGCTCTGCGACGCGAGCTATGCATTCTATACAATGTTTCAGGAATGTGTGCCACTCTGTCTGGCCCTGAAATACATTCAAAAGTATTTATTAAGTTTATCTAATCATTCAATCAAGGCAGCTATTTTAAAGATCCGTATGATGCAATATATCTGGCAATCTTAAAATAGCACGATATAATTTATTTTAGACTAGCTGTTTGTACCCGGCGCCACCCGGGTAATTTCTGACTATAGCGGTGAGTTTTCAAAAAAAAATCTTTCATTATAATTGTCCTGACAATTACGAACATCACAAAAAAAAAATAACTGCCTAATCGGTCGAACCATTTTCGAGTTTTTGCGAGATTAACGGACGGCAATTAATTTTTAAATATACACCGTGGCATTTTAGTCTCTTACAACGGCAGCCCACTTCATGTATCCCATGACTACTAATCATTCATAAAAGAAAAAAAAAACTATTTATTAACATTTGAATCATTAAAAAAAAAAAACATTATGGCGCATGACGTAGTTTGAAACACCCTGTTACGAGCCTTGCGTTCCAAGGGTGGCGCGGAATGGAGTGCAAGGCTCGCACCGCGCTCATAACAGGATGTTGACGCATGATGTATGTTGAAATACATCATGCGTCATAATTAGAGATCGGATATTCACCTAAAGTTTGAGAGTTGACTAGTATGGAGTGCGCTTCGGTACGGGAAAGTGTCGGTTTCCAGGACTGACAAGTTTGTAAGAACTACTCTTTTGTACTGTGTATCCCCGAATATATATATTTCATTTTAGAATAAAAGGTTTTGTAGAAATTTTAAGTGTTTTTTAAACGTGTTATATTTCCCACAAAATTCTTGCCTAGTTCTAAATAGATAAGAAATATTTGTTATACTTAGGAATACAAAATTGTATACCTACACACTGTTATTAATGAAACCCCGCGATCCCGGAAAAAAAATATATTTTAAGATGCCGTTTCCATACTTTGTATCCTTTGCTGGGAAAAAAACGTACTTTAGATAAATATGCATTCAAATATCCGATCTCTAGTCATAATGAATACTATTTTTTTTTTAATTATTCAAATGATAATTTAATAAATATCTTTTATGAATGATTAGTGGTCATTAGATACATGAAGTGGGCTGCCGTTGTAAGACGACTAAAATGCCACGGTGTATATACAGGAAAAGTTTTTAACCAGTGCGCAAATTTTTTTTGGTGGTTCAATATCAGTAACAGAACACATTTCCATTATTTATTAAAAACTTTTTTTTTTTTATCCTACTTTAAATCAGCAAAATATGGACACAATCTATTCGTAATAATATAAATGGGCGCGCGCGGCGGCCGGCGCAAGAGGCGGTGTTGCACGGGGGTGAAACCCCCTCCCGGGCGGCAGGGTGCGCCGGGCGCTGTGGCCGACACTCGACAGTTCGCTCATCGCACGCGCTGTCGTGTGACGTCGCGTGTAATCGATTCCCCGCGCAAGCGCCGCGCCGCACGTGTGCCGTGCTACCGGTCACGATGTTGGACTTCAGTAACCGCGAGTTTTACGAGATGGTGCGAGTGTATGTACTGAGTGATAAAAGTTTGCGAGCAGCTCGCAGAATGTATGCGACGGAGAGCATACCTCGAATGCGAGCCCATGGAATCCTTAACCCCGCGGTCCCTAATGAAAGGACCATTTTAGCGGCCACTCAAAGGCTGCTTGATCACGGACAGTTCAGAACCCCGAATCATGCACGAAGGTCTGGCAGACCCCGACTGGCGATCGAAATCGAAGAAGCCATCCTAAGCCCATTAAAGTATGAAGGAAAAATTGGAATTACTCTTCAAATAACTACAGGTCACGGCCTAAACATAAAAAAGTCTAGTTCGAACCTGATAAAATTAGCGATCAGTACATTGTAACCCACGTAAATACCTACGCCGGCGAATCGAGCTAGCGCACAGCTGATAGGTAGGTACTTTCGCGCGTTCCGCTTCGCTGCGCGCCGCCGGGTAGCCATACAACCACTTTTAAAGTAAACATCTTTCGTTAACGATATTTTTTGTTTTTTGTACTAAGACGTATCAAAATAAAAAATATAACAAGTTAAACTTAAACTCGTTTAAGTTTAACTTGTCAAAATTTGCGCAGTGGATAAAAACTTTTTCTGTAGATTGTGCGTCTCAACACCAAGCGATAATAAGAATATCCACTAACGTCATCATCTTGAATATCGTTGTCGAGGTGTTGTAATTGCGCTTTATTGTGTTGGAACTGTATTTTATTCAACACTCCATTCACGAGCGCCTGTAACGCTTCCCAATATCTGAAATAACACAACACCATGTTACAAACAAATGTTGATATGGCTGCTAATTTCATTGTCATATCGAAACGTTAATATTTACTTACTTTGGTGTGTCCTCTGGCTTCAAAATATCGATAAATTGTATCCATATATCTAAACAGTTTACAAAAATAGCACACGTGGGCACCTGAAAATATTATTGTATTAGATCAACATTGTAACAAGAAATTACTGAACTTTTCATAGCTTTTCAGAATAAAACATACCTGGAATGTATATTGGAATAGATATGACAAAAATTCGATGGCATCAAACTCTGGCTCCGCCTCCAACCTCTTGAAATGCAATGATACAAACAGTTTTAAGAACTCTGCTAACTTGTTAAGGTAACTGAAATGGACACAATGTTCAATGATCACTACTGAGAATTTATAATGTTGATTAGTGACAGAAATATCGTCAGTATTTATAGGGCGTTCCCAAAGCTATCAGTCACAACAGTGCAGTCAAGACTGCACTGTTGTGACTGATACTTGGGACGACTCTGTTACTGACACGCACGGATCAGCATTTTTCTGTATCTCCGTCTCGTTCTGATACTTTGTCATTCGCTAAAGAGATAATTCCGCTCGCAACCTTCCGATTTCATTTCATTCAAATCGAAAGCCCTTTAAGAGCGGGGCGATGCATGAACTGCCCATACAAACGTAATACCAAAATCATTTGAAATTTGAGCATATTTCAACCATATTATGCTAATATTTGGATTTTGTCTAAATCTAAATTTATCTAGGGTCCTACATCTTTTTTTTTCGAAAATACTTACCTAGTGTGAAGTTTTAGCGAATTGAATTTTACACATTTTTACAGCGTAAATGACATGATAATGTTTTCATGTATTTTTTTCTGTATTATAATCAACAATATTTGAAATATGCTTTATGCAGGAACATAGTTTATATTATCAAGTTACAAATTAGCGAAAATATCCGAAAAACATTAAGTTTTCATTCATCATTTTTGGTATTACAGAACACATCCAAATTTATCATAATTTTCAATAGCTAGTAGTGCCATCGCGTCAAGCAAATGTCAATGTGTGAGTGGTCGTACTGCGCACGGTAGCTGTGTGAATCGCTCCGACAGGCACTCACACAAGCGAAACGACTCGGATTGTTTGTTGTCATCATCTATCTACTACGGCTTTCAGTGAAATTCTGTGTTTTATGATTACTTTACGTACAGTACCTAAAGTGCACGTGCGTACGTATTTGTTTGCGAAATTGTAGGTATTGTAATAATTTTCTTACACTATTGACCTATGCTATGAACTTGGATTTTGATTTGCCTTGTGATTTGGTATCGAGCATAAGTACTTACATTCTTACGAACTTTGTTTTGTTTACGCACTTGGAATATTATTTACGATCTTGGTTGGGATGTACCTCACAGTAAGTATTACTCAGTGATATATTATTATAAGTTACCTATCTGCCTTCATAGCTACTAATTGTTTTGATACTTTTAAACTCGGCCCAAGAACATAAAGATATTTTTTTCTTGGGCTGTTTTGTACACACGGCTACACATCAAGCTATACGTTTCCAGTTTACGCTGACTTCTCATTGTAAGGAAATCCTATACAATGCGAGATCAGCTTATACTGGAAATTTATAGCTTGATCTGTAGCCGTACGTACTAGTAGGTACCTAGTTATAATTTGTATAAATTAGGATTTACAGTAGGTACCTAGTTATATTTTGTATAAATTAGGATTTACCTACCTATCTTTAGATAACATTAGACCTATACCCTAAGTCATCAATTCAGATAATTTTAGTAAACAAAGAAATGTCACTGTCAAAATGACAGGACAATGCTGCAAAACAATTTATCAGATATCAAACTTAACAAAAACACAACAGAAACAAGGAAATATAACAACTAACAACAAAATGAAACACTTAACACGATGATAACAAAGCACAATTAACAAACACGCAGCGAATAATATGATCGGAGAAAAGAAAACGAACGTATTGAAAAGACGCGAGTTTGCAAAATATAGCCTTGTTTTCCGCCATTTTATGTGAATTACCATTATGACGATATTTTTTTGATCTGTTATCACCTTTGTTTACATAAATTATCTGAATTGATGACTTACACTCAGTTGCAGAAAGCTCACCATTAACCCTTCATTACATAAAGCAGCATTATCGCTAATGAATTCATTACTTTAATGAAGTTGCACAAACAAATTTTAGATGGCATTAGACATTTTTAATGTCACTTTAGTTAAAGAAGACTTTAAACAATATTGCCAGGAACAAATTACCATATTGAACGAAAAGAGTGAACATTTGCGTTCTGATATTATCCGTACGTACAAGTACACCACAATTTTAGCATAAAATATAGTAAATGTAGTTGATTTATGTGTATTCAGTGTACTCTGTGGTTTAGTCTAGTTTAAATAATCTGGTTTAAGGTGTATACGCTAAGGTAGCCCGCGAAATTCAAATTTACCAACGTTTTTTGCAAATTTTATACTTCTGATTCATATTCTAATGATTATAATTCTGTAAAGCCATATTGGTTATGGTCGCGAATCATAATTAGATCAACATACAATGTGTTACTGACCTGCAAATTACAAAAAAGGTAATAAGATTTGAATTTCGTGGGCTACCTTAGCGCATCCCCCTTATTATGTTATATTAATTTTAACATGTATGCAGTCTAGAGCTCCTGCCACACGTGGATATCCATCAATTTCTACGTAGTTCCGTCCGGTCTGGCATTTTAATATAGAGGTGGCTTAATTTTGCTAGTTCACGGGATACTTTTTGGATAAACAAACTGACAAATAACCCGACCCAACCTGTTTCCGACAAACTGTTGATTTATTTATGTTTATTAAATCACCCAATACTTTCTGGAAAGATCCAGTGGCGAAAAATCTCAAAAATATTAAAAGCTGTGTAAGGTCATTAATGGATTTATTTCTTTGCGTCACTGGTTCTAAATCTTAATCAAGTAGGTTACAAATTTGAAGAAATGCCTCCTTGGAAATTCTATACCTTACACGAAACTCTTCTCCATCATGTTTTAAAAATAAATTCACTCGGTCTGGGATTCGACGGCGAGGTACCTAAATCTATTAAATAAGAATCAGATAATGACGAAAGACTGGTTAAAGACATCTTTCAATTACAGAAATGCATTCAAGTACTGTACAAAACACTAATGTTGCTCTTTAATGCATGCTTTTCGGCCCATTAAAATTAAAAAATCTGAAATGTCAAACTTAAAGTTCACCACCTGCTAATGGGCGCTAATGAAGTTACGTGCAACGTAAAAGTGTTTAAAATGGCCGGTTTCATTAGGTTTGACATTTCATTAGTTAAATTTAATGGAGCATTAAAATAAAATAAAAAATGGTTTTGTGCAATGATTTAATGCTACATTAGTGTTTAATGTAGTCTTTAAAATTTAAAGATCGTTTCTGCAACTGAGTGTTAGGGTATAACTAAATTTAAATGTGTTGAGGAGCAGTAAAAAGTCTAAGTTATACACACGGCCGAAACAAGCTGATAACTGCGGGAAAGACGCCCGACCTTTTCTTATGCTCTTATCTAGTTTGTACCTTACGCAATTGACATAAAGTTCATTATGCTTTGACCCAATTTGTAAATAAGTACCAGGGCTTCTAAGTACGTCCACCTTTAGCCAGCGCTAAAAACCAAGGCTCAACATACTTTGAAGTATTTTCTTCCTGCGTCGAGATAAGGACTACAATCGCGTATGCAAAATAGATACTTCCATACCTACGTAAAAATACTTGCATAGGAAATTGTTCCGTGCGGTCTTACCGATAATGATCATGATCGTATTTGCGAAAAAGTAATGCAACCATTGAAAATATGATTGAGTATTAGGTACTCGGTAGGTAGTTTGTAAACATCGCTGTCGCTCAGTGGAAAGCACAACCGACCGAGAGCGATGTATCATATTTTCTTATTGCTTCGAGAAGGCGCACGCCGTGTCTTCTTTCCTAGAACATTGATCCGTAACGTAATGTAAATAAGGATCAAAATCACGTAGCGTTGACGGAGCGAGTAGCCGACCTCATCTAGTTTTTTTTTAAATATTATTGACGTGTAAAAGTGTTTGTATAAACCTACTTACTTACAGAAATAAAATCATTTATCATGTCACTGTTCCGTTTCTTTACTCATATGACCGACCGGGCTTAGGTAATATTATCACAAGGACACTGCTGAGACTTCCTGGAATTACTGGTACTGTGATGTTTATTCTGCGCACCCGGTAGGGTGACCATACGACCGGATTTGTCTGGACAAGCGGCTTTATGGTCTCGGCCCGGGTTTTGCACAGATTTTTGTGATATTCCGTTATTACACAAAACATTGATATAACTAAAATTAAAAGTTCAAAGTCTTTCTAGTTTATTTAATAATTCTGGGATTTTTATCTGGACTTTGGTGACCCTGGGGAGGAAGCTCCGATAATAACTGGCTAACTTTTTTAAAACGACAGAAGCTATTCAGATATAGGTAGCTTGTGTCGACAAGAACTGGTAAATCGACTTCATTATAAACTGCATAAATATTTAGTCTTATAAATCAGTGTTTAGTGTGGATCTTTGACACTATGTATTCTGATTACCATAATTGTACTTTTTGCCATTCGTTCAGTCGTTATTATATGGTCACCCTACACGACTATATCACGTTGCGAGTTATAGATGAATAAATCCAAATTCAAATCGTTTATTAGACTAGAACTAGATTCAAGCCATTTGATTGGTTTTAAGTTAGTTTTAAGTAATGCTTGAGTATTGAGTGACGTTCTGTAATACGGGCCTAAGTGTACAATGTTGGTGTTATGTTATCTATAACTATGATGTTAGAACATAACTAAATAAATGTTTATTCAAAATCCTCGTTTTTTATTATTCTTAGCTCAGAACTACGTTATTATCTGTATTTATGGATATAGTCGATTTATAAATTATTGGAATAGTTGTCTTTTTAGGGTTCCGTACCCAAAGGGTAAAACGGGAACCCTGTTACTAAGGCTCCGCTGTCCGTCTGTCTGTCTGTCTGTCCGTCCAGGCTGTCTCATGAATCGTGATAGTTAGACAGTTGAAATTTTCACAGATGGTATATTTCTGTTGCCGCTATAACAACAAATACTGAAAAACAGAATAAAATAAATATTTAAGGGGGCTCCCATACAACAAACCTGTTTTTTTGGCGTTTTTATAGATAATGGTACGGAACCCTTCGTGCGCGAGTCTGACTCGCACTTGGCCGGTTTTTTACTAATACTTTGTATAACACTTTTATTATTTGACTTGAGTTGTATTCATTGGAATATAGAAATAAGACGGAAGAAGCCTTAGTTTTTAGGGTTCCGTACCCAAAGGGTAAAATGGGAACCGTATTACTAAGACTCCGCTGTCCGTTCGTCTGTCTGTCTGTCCGTCTGTCACCATAAACCGTAATAGTTATACAGTTGAAATTTTCACAGATGATGTATTTCTGTTGCCGCTATAATTAAAATACAAAAAAATTGAATATAATAAATATTTAAGTGGGCTCCCATACAACAAACGTGATTTTTTTGCCGTTTTTATAGATAATGGTACGGAACCCTTCGTGCGCGAGTCCGACTCGCACATGGCTGGTTTTTTAAATTTGTGACCATCTTATAGGAAATATATTGAAATAACATAAGCAGGTTTAAAATAAATATCCCAATAATTTATATTTACGCGACGTGCGTGTGATGTGTGATCCCTTGGACGATATAATATAGGTATAGGTACCATACCTTATGTGTGACGTATCTACTAGATTTTCACTACAAGGCCTAGATATCCTAATATGTTGAGATATCGGCATTCTAAAGAACTTTCCAAAAAACGCATTCCTAGTCTGTACATTACTAACGATTCCCCGAAGTAGTCAACAAAAATAAAGCAAATAATGAACATACCTAATTACTAATAAGTAAATATAAATGACTCCGAGTCTTTATGAATGACTACTTGAACTTCTATGTGACAAAAGGGGAATAAAAATACAGGTAAACCCTGATTTATGCGTCATCTGCGTGTAAATTCACGTCACCAATAAGAGTAATGTTTTAAGGGTCATGTAAATGCATAGAGCTGCTGTAGGGTGCAAAAACTACTAACACACATCACCATACCACTAATCACGTATTTTCTAATAATTGTGGTCTCATATCTGAAGATCAATCAGTAAGTAAAGAGCCGTTTGGATGCACCATCGAGGTGAAAGGCGATCCTTTCACCGTGATGGTACATCCAAACAGCTCTAACAGCTCTTTAAGCTGACCAACGGCAACGTCAGCTAGATTCTGCGTTACCAAGTGCTAGCTGTCCAGGGTGCACCGGGCATTTGGAAGCGCATTACGATTTATATTAACGCTGCTCGGGGAGGCTCCTTTCATGCAGCCGGTCGCGAGTTGCAATGGCTTATTTGGAAAGCAATGAATCGATTGCCTACCCAAGTAGACCGCTGCAAAAATAATCAAGCGAAATGGGGCATTATTGATTCATCCAATCATCCAGTGCGAGTGCGATACTTCTGAACAGACTATGTCCCATCTGCTGGTGTCCCAAATGTCCGTTCACTTGCACTCTTGACGATCTGAACAAAGCCTTGACGCCGCAATAAACGTGGTCACCTACTGGGCCCAAACAGTATAATTATGCAACTTAAATGTGGTGAGCCACACACTATTGTTGTTAGAAAATAATTTTCACTTTTTTCATTTTGTTATTTGTATTTTGTGTCCAAATAAATGTTATTCTTTCTTTCTTTCTTTCTTAGATGTATCATCGAAACGAAAAGAAGTAAGAAAAGGAGAGGTAGCGAGTGGGGTACTGGTTGGTGGGGTAGTTTTTAAGAGTCTACAATACCTCAAATTGCTTAGCATGATCGTGATATCGAAAATACTGCAGCATTCATTTTGAAATAAATACAGTTATTATTGAGGTAAAGTTGTGGATTAATGTGATTTATTAATGAAGGAAAACACGATTCCATAAAAAATTCTCGACAGAGGTTTTTTTTCTAAATTTACCTCCAAACCGAACAATACACCGTTAGTATTCAAAAATACTTCAAATTAGATCATGAAACTTTGCATAATATCTCAACTAAATATAAAGTGCAGCGGATACTTTTCGTTTATTTTTATTACCATTATATTCCCCGTAAAAAGAAATTACCTAAACTATTGGCGCCTTGGAGCCTTCTTCCTGCCGCGCTGCACCCCACTCAGCCTCGCTTGCTCTCGTGACCTGTAGTCGTATGCGAGATAAAGAGTGAGGTGGCACTGAGGTATTATGGGGTCTTAAAGCTTTCTCTTTTCTACTATTTTGCTAAAGTTAATCCCACCAAAAACATTTCATGTAAAATGTTGCCAAGACGACCACATAAGGTTTGCCCTGTGAAAAAGATATCAGATCTCATGTAGAGCCAAGCTTCTGAATCTACACGGCCTAACTCTACCGACCCTAACTTCACAAATTCTATAAAAATGTATGGCTTCACCGTTTCGCTACCGTCGCCGTCGTGGAGGTGATGCGAATATTTAGTTTCTGAAGTAAGTAACGAAACAGCCAAGCCATACATTTTTACTGATATGTAGAATTTGTGAAGTTAGGGTCGGTAGAGTTAGGCCGTATAGATTCAGAAGCTCTACATGAGATCTGACATATTTTTCACATGGCAAACCTTATGTGGTCGTCTTGGCAACATTTTACATGAAATGTTTTTGGTGGGATTTCAGTTCTTTTTGTAAGTTGCTAGGCAGTCTTTTTAGTGTTTATTTTTTTCTTCTTTTTTTGGGGTGTATTTCTTGCACATCAGCAGTGCCGGTTTTCATAGCCCATTCTCTGTCTCAGTTTACATACCAAATTTCGGCTTTCTAGCACTTCAGGAAGTACCCTAACATTTTGAAGTCTCATACAAACTTCCACCCCCCCATTTTAGGGGATGGGGGGCGAAAGTTATAAGTTTATGAATTTTTTTGTTGGTTGTATACTAAACTTAGATTACATGCTTACCAAATTTCAGCTTTCTAGCACTTCAGGAAATAGCCAAACATTTTGATGATCATCAGTGTATCAGTGAGTGTGTCAGTGACGAAATCGGTGTATTTTAGATACCAATAAAATCTAAAGTATTAGTGCTATTCAATTGAGACTTTGTATGTTTAATTAGTCTATTATTGACATAATATCCTGAGAATATGAACTATCTGGTACATCGGAAACCAACTCTATGAGGGTTCAAAAAAACGACGAAACACTTCGAGAAAAGGTAGGTAGTGCCATTGCGCTTCGCTTGGCTCGTCTTGGCGGGGGCACTACCGTGCTCCCAGATTTACCACTTAAGTATACATTGTGGATAATTGATTCAGTATTGAGTATTCAAGATGGGCAAAGATCGTCATTCACTAGACGCCTGGGGGATGACATCGCAGTTGAGATAGATCGCGGGATCTCACAAAATAGAGAGGTTTGAAAGGAAAAGGTGGTGGCCTTTGCCCAGCAAAAAGGCAAAGGGCAGGCAAAAAAAAAATGAGTATGTAAGTACTAACTCGTGGTGAGCATGCATGATGGCATGCTGCGTGTGCGTGAGATGGCGCAGCAAGCGCAGCGCGCAGTGTTGAAGGCGCAGCGCGGTGGCGGCCGATGATGGCGGCGCGTACCGTCGGTACAGCAGCTCGCACACACCGCCCAGCCCGCACAGCGCCGCCTCCACGCTCTGCACACACACACACACAAACACCTTCATCCTTACCCATGTGTAAGGGGCGTCTTAGGCGAAAGCGCCAGGGTAGCCCACTGTATTCAAATTTTCATACGTTTTTTCTCAGGTCAGTAGCAGGGTGTATGTTGATTAAAACATAATTCGCGATCGTAATAAATATGTATTAACCAGCAATACAACTCTATAAATTAGAATTCTCCTCAAATGTCATGATTACATGAAATAGTCATTTAATAGGGTAATTTGAATACAGAGAGTTATTAAATTTCATGGGCTACCATATGCTTCCCCCTTAAAGTGGTACGGCATTACACGAGAGTACATAGTTAAGCCGCATTTATCATCATCATATCATCATTTCAGCCGAAGGACGTCCACTGCTGGACTTAGGCCTCCCCCAAAAAAGAGGGGGCCCATTTGCCATAATCGCCACGCTTGGCAGGCGGGTTAGCGATCGCAGTATGGTTTTAAAAATGCATAGAGAACGCCGCTGCCCATTCTCTAGTAAGTCCCTTAGTCGCCTTTTACGACACCCACGGCCAAGCTGCATTTAACTTTTTATAATGTTGGATAAGCTGATATATTTGTAGCACAATGTGACATACCTGTGATTGTGTTGCTATACTGCCCCAATAGAAAACTGTGGTGACTAATGATGGCGGCACGTGAGAAGATAATGGCAACCACGAGAATAGATGTTGAAGAGTCATAAGACACTTTACCACTATTTCCATATTCAGAGCCCTGGAACAAGTATAATATTTATATTTATTTGACTTTTGATCACTGGCATAAAATTGAAATTGCAATGAATAGCCCCGTGGGCATGAAATAAAAAATGATCTTAGTAAAATAAGAATATCCATACCACAATCACAGTTATTAAATGAAGCAAATAGATTGACAGAAGCCCTGTCCATGTGTGCAGTATTTCTAAGGGCAGTTTGGATGTATTTAACATTTTATTAAAATTAAATATCTTGACTTACTTATCTGTAGTACTGACGTCATGTGCATTCGCCAAAAGGTCTGGTAGTGCAGATGTTTGTGGAACACCATTTGTTGGTGATGGAGGCGGATTGGACTGTCCTTCCTTCTGGGCATTCTTTTCCAAAATATCTGAAAGAAATATGGATGCAGATTATGTTCGATGAGATCCTGAAGAAAACAGTAGTAGGCAGTTACAATCAGTGCCACGACAAACGCAAAACTAAGAAAAGCTCTAAAACATTACTTGTGATAAAAATACATGGCAAGATTACTCCTAGATCTGAATTGGTCATCTTACCACTTAGAGCACTTAACAGTTGCGGCATCCCCTTAAGCATGAGACGTTCAAGCTGGTTCCTACGCGAGGATGGCAGTAGGACGCCAGTATCACGCGCCGCCCCAAGCTCTTCGCTCGCGGCCTGTGCTAGTACCAGGCCCAATAGACAACGAGGCCCATCACTTCTGATCAACTGTAGAATTAGATAGAAAGCATAGAAAGAATAGCATAAGAATATTTTATTAAATAGGAACAGCAACTACATTATGCTTTATTACAAACAGAAATAAAAAAATAATGTAGCCCACAGTGCTGTACCATTCATAAACAAGTCTCATCATATGTGTATATTTTATGCAGCTATGGAAATTGAGCTGTATACTAAAAGGATTTGATTCTTATTAAGATCAACATTACTGGCAGGTAAAGGTAAAGCCCTGTATTCATGGTAAACAATGAAACAACAAAAGATGCAGCAATTTGTTGCTTGCATCCTTGCATGCAGTATGTGTGTTAAGCATATTTCCAACAGCACAATTTGCTGCAGTGCAACTTTTTTACCATAAATATGGCCTTCGATTTTACATCATATTAACAACCTTTTCCAACCTATGCCTAGTGATTGAGATAATTATGATTTTTTACTTCTTTCATGCAGTTTTAATTCACCTGGTACTGATGAGAACAGGGTTCACTATGGCCTATCTGTCATAGATTAGAATAGAATACTCTTTATTATCTACACCATAAAAGTTACAGATGTATATGTTAAAATTTTACATAGGGTGACACAATGGGCGGTCTTAGGCCTGGTTTCCACCAAAGTGGAGAGGAGAGGAGATGTTTGTAAACAACCAATAAGATACCGTTACTGTACCATCGCATCGAAATAACAATATCTTATTGGTCGTTTACAAACATCTTCTCTCCTCTCCGCTTTGGTGGATATCGGGCCTTATCGCTAAAAGTGATATTTTACAGACAACCTAATTTTTTTTTTTCATTCTCATCAAGTTTTAAGTACTTATACCTTTATGGATGCAATTTATCCCAGTTCTCACTCTGTATGTCTTTAAAGATACAATTTATGCTGAATATCCAAGAGCTTTTCTCCTTTACTTACTAAGTATAGTTTCAGTTGATCTTCATTTCTATTACACAATTTTCTTTTTTACATACCTATGAGTAAGATAAGTTACCTCAACAATATTACTGAAGAAGTCATCATACACATGTGGCCAGTCATAGCGGGCGATAGACACCATTAACGCTGCAAGCTTGTTTCTAATAAAATACACCATAACTTCATGTTTGGCCAACAATTCATTCCATAGTGTCAGTCTAACTTCTGTTTTCTCATTGTCTGACAGACTGATCCACTGCCGGTTGATAATATTCTACAAGATATTTACAGATTATACAAGGTTACATTAGTTAGATCAATCTTTATGAATAATAAATAATGTTCCTCAATATTAAATCCCTCAAAGTTGTTCAAATTATGTTGACAAGCCTAACAATTTTGAGGAAACTAAATAATTTGTATGTAATTAAAGAATGAGGATACTTTTGTTTTTCTGTTACATTAGGTATAATAATATTCAATAAATATGAGTGTAAAATGTAAACTTAAAATTACCTCTAATGTAGTCAAAGTGAACATCAAAACATACTGATTTTGTGATTTTTGTAGGAACAACAAACAATGTTTCCAGGAATCACTTCGATTAGAGAAATTCTCAAGCATACTCTCAATCTCTCTTTTTCTGAAGTTACTTGTAGCTGGTGCAAAGAACTCGGACATGAGTACATCTAATGAGGCTAAGGCCTCATCTATCTCATGATCAGCCTGCAAATAAACACGCAATTGAATGAAGTAGTAAGTACTACAGTTAACGTTTTTACAACTGTTGATCATTAATTTTGTACTTTATTTGGTTCTACTCACCATCATTTTGTAAATAATTAGGATTTTTTACATAATTTTTCAATAATAACCTTTCTATGTAAAAATGACATAGAGCTTTATTTTATAGGAATGAATACTTAATTAGCACAATAATTATAGAGATAAAATAATAAATTGTACCAAATGTAATTATTCTTAAAAGACACAAATTATTTTTTATTTTTTTTAAACATAGACACAGAGTATGGGGGCTTTTTTTTTTCATAATATTTTAATGGCCTGGTTGCTGGGACCTTTTAACCAAGTCTTTATTTAGTTAGAAAACTTGTTTATATATTGATGAAATGAATTTGATTCAATGCATGATGATGATATTCCCGCGCACTCCCCGGTTTCAGTAAAGATGTGGCACTTTACTGAGACCTCACGCGGACTTCATGAGCGAACTTGAAGCGAAGTTGCACTGTTTTATTTGATTTGCCTACACTAATGCACGTTCACAAACACTTAATGGTTAATAATCCACAATTATTACACATTAATATTCGGCTAAACACAAATTTTAGAAAATAAAACAAAACTCTGAACATGACGCTTCACTTTCCCGCCAAGAAGTCAGTATGGGTGTGTATAAAACGGTCGCACAGACCCAAAACAAAAAGTACTCTGTGCACAGACCACAAAGCAGTCTTGGTTGACTCTGACACTGTCACTGTCAGACACACCACAGATCAAGGCCGCATTCCGGATTAAGACGTTATTCGCTATAATCGATTTTAGCGCGCTCAAACGCGTTCCCTATTACCGTTTAGCGCGCTAAAATCGTTTACAGCGAACATGGTCTCAATTTGGAATGCGGCCTAAGTAGTCTTAGCTCAGACCTAAGAACAAGGAAATGCATAGAAGGATGATTATAAAAACAACTCTGTAACTACCTTTGTTCCCGTTCTATCTTATGGCACGAAGACGGATGTTAGAAAGAGAATAATGATTTATTCTTTGTTTTACTTTTTTGGCATGTCACAAGATGTTAAACAAAAAATTTTAATCTTCCGTTGGTAAGTTTTTGCTCAATTTTGCGTGGAATGTGAGCTGATGAATTAATATAAATACATAACAAATGTTGCTGAATCGCTTTGCAGCGGAAACCAGACGTATTATCTATTCCAATAGAAGTTATTAGCGAATATTTGGAAAATGTTTTGAGGTTATCATGATCATACATAGTGATGTAAATAATGTTGTCGATACTTTTCTTTTACAGATTTCCTAAAGACAAGCACAGTCACATATTATGCTCCAAGCATTTTACTTTGAATTCATTTGTATATAATGAAACTGTGAAATGGTTAATGTTCGCGACGATGCGTCACCAAATAGTGTTTTTAGTGTTTTTTATAACTTAAATTCGGAATGATAACAGTGATAGTTAAACAAAAAAGAGTGGTGAAACAGTGTTTAGTACATAAAATCGTAAGTATGACCCTTACAAACCTCAATTTAGTGGGCTTTATAGCCGTTACTTATAGTTTTTAGTGCGTCCAGGTAACCTAGACCGAGACCTAGCCCTGGACCTAACTTTTATGTATTTAGTCTCTTGAGAAAGCCCATTTAATTGAGTTTGTATGTCGTGTTTTTTAGATTGATAATCTTATTATTTTGGTTTGCCAATCATCTTTTTATCTTTGAAAAATATAGTTGTGATATTTAAAATATTAGACTGATTTAGGTCTATAGACCGGCCTGAAGTATCTATAACTAGTTTAAAAATCGGTTTAGTAGTTTTAGGGAAAATCAACAAGTTAAACAGTTTTAATTCTTTCTTGGAAATTTAAATAGCTGCTAAAGATACCTCCGGAGACAGAGAATTTGATATGAAATCCAATGTTATGTAACATGCCTTATGTAGGTATTCTTATAGTTAATGTGTTATAAGCATTAAAGTGATGTAATCTTGATGAAAACTAGATCAAATAAAATCAAATAAACAGGAAGCAATTAGCGGCTCTCGTTTAGGTAAAATAGGCCTGTACATAACTAAGCAAGCGTGTAAAATAGCACAAAGCTTCATTATAGTTGTAGTGTTTTTGAAGAGTCCCGAAAATTGCTTCCTGAAGATTCGTGAAGACTTAAAAACGACGTCAAAACGTACTCCTCGAACACATGTCAAACCTACTCCAACATTTCTCCAAACTCTTTCCCGTCATAAATACTGGAACATAGAAGCTGTAGGTAGCCGTCTTGAAGATATCTGGAATCTATAAGTGCAGAACGTCAGCGCCGCCTGGACTGGAAGGCCTACCCTCAAATTGAGAAGGCCTACCCTCAAATTGAGACGGTTATCATTTTTGGAATTATAAGATAATGTCATTGTAAATTCTATCGACATTGACATTTTGTGGGTCACATCACTAGTCAAAATAAAAAGAGTGACACCCTACGAAATTTCGAAACGTCTTCTGTATACGTGTCCTTCTCTAACATAATAGCGGCTCCATAAGTCAAAATGAAGCAAATATATTGAGTTCAGTTGCTATTTTAACCCTCCTTCTATGCATTTCTATATTCTTAGCCGAAGAACAAGGCTCGATCGGCTTGGTGGGAAAGTGAAGCGTCATGTTCAGCAGTTTGTTTAATTTTCCAAAATTTGTGTTTAGCCGAATATTAATGTGTAATAATGGTGGATTATTAACCATTAAGTGTTTGTGAACGTGCATTAGTGTAGGCAAATGAAACAAAACAGTGCAACTTCGCTTCAAGTTCTCTCAAGAAGTCCGCGTGAGGACTCAGTAAAGGCGAGGCCGTAAGGTCAGGCGGGGATATCATCATCATGCATTTATAATTCATTTCATAAATATTATACAAGAACTAAAACTTGACATTGGCGAAATGCACAAACCGTGCGAAGCCAGAAGGAAAAAAAAAAAAAAAAAAAAAAGAACAAGGCTCAGACATAGATGACAGACAAACAAAACTAAAAACCAAAGAGAATAAAAGATTTTGGAATAAATCTAACGCCAATGCTATAATACGATAACAAAAGAGCAATTTTTATTTCAAAGGATTATGAAAATAGTAAACGATCGAAACATATCTATATTCGTTAACACATAAAAGATTTGATATTTACAAAAAAAAATGTCAATATCGTACATACAAACTGAAAATAATTTGGCTGATCAGCAAAATCACTATCGACTGCAAGACATAAGTTGCTCAGAGAACAATGCAAAGTACTGTGATATAATACACATAGTTGCATGGGTATTTAGCGATTTCTATGTTCCAAAGATTTTCACATAAAATCGAGGAAGAGTGTCGGAATACAACCTCAACTATTGTCTATGCGACTAATGCACAGAAAAAGTTAGCTGATTGTTCTGATCTAGTTCACAGAGTACATTGTTTTGATCTAGTTCTGATTGTTCAATTATTACTTGTGAAAAAATATGTCTACATAATAGTACTAAGATATCTATACAATTAAATAAGTTATTGTATTATTAATTATTCTATTACCTACTCCAACATGAGCAAATAAACGTTTGACAGCACATTGCCGAGTTTTGTATGTATGTACCACAAAACTTGGTTGACAAACTTGCTATATTTTAGTGTGTGAGAAAGAAAAGAAAGAAAAATAATTTTATTTGTCATAGAAACAGCCATGCAGCCGCGCTGTTTATGTAAGTAACAGCCGTGGTGACAGTCTGTTAAAACTAAGTAACAGTAACAGCCGCAGTAACAGTCTTCGAGGGTCTGTTATTTCAAGTAACAGATAAGATAGATAAATTGGTAGAAACTGTTATTCCTCTGTTACGACCTAAATAGTGTATAATCTATGTTACGTACTACATAGTCTGTGGAGTCAAGTCAGAGTGAGAGTACAGCACGAGTACAGTAATCTGTGGTACAGTACAAACTCACACACACAGTTACTTTTGTATTAAAAAATGTTTCGCGCGTTTTCGTTTCATGACTTTCATGTCACGCGGCTACATTAATCGAAAATTCGCTGCTTGTTTTCTAAATAATATGTATTTTGGTTTTTTGTGACTTTTCCCTCGTGTTTATTATTAACTTGTAAGTATTTTGCACACGTTTTTACAAACCTGGAATATGTAAAAGTTAAAAGTGAAGATTCCTACTCTCGATAGGGCTTGGCATAGCTTTGGTTTCAAATCAATGTTTGGCTGTTGTTGTTAAGACACTTTAAATCTACTCTGCATCGTTGTTGCTTGTTTCCTACCGTTGTTGTATCACAGTACACTTCGAAAGTACTAATGGAATCTTCCCATCTTTCAATGTATGCTGTGTTGGAAACGTTTATTCTTTACATTCCAGAGTTATTTTATCTTTTGGGTTAAGCTGAATATGAATACAATAACCTCTAAAAGAAGTTGGACTGGTGATATGGATGAAACTCGAAATAGTGAGTATAATTTGTAGTTGAGTTTGTACTCAGGAAAAGTTGTGAAACTTAAATCTTTTATTTGAACTTTCCAAGGTCTGTGTTTTATGTTTTAGTTAAATCCGCAATTATTCAATTTTCTAATTCCAGCTAAGCTTAAGACCTTCAAATGAAGAAAATATCACTGTTTATTTTATTATTTCAGATGGTAAATCCTCAAAAGGAAAAACAGATGGTAGCAGGGAAAATTCAAACAGCAGGAAAAAAGCAAAACCAAACAATAAGAATGACACAGATGCTAAACCATGGTATTTATTTATTTTTCATTACTTTGAGTGCTAAAGGGGGGATTTTCTTAAGTTTTTTTGCTAATTGTATGTCATATTTGCTGGGATACGACTTTTTCCAACAATTATTATAACTTAGAATAATTATTATAAGTAATTGTTGATGTTTTCTATAATTATTAATCAGATATTCTCTACTGCTATGACATTTCTATCTACAATCTACATATAACCTAATGCAAAGGTGTAATTTACAAAAGAAAATGCTAAGCTAGTACTCTCATCTAAGACCTGTGCTTTTTCCCTCTTCTGCTGGTCTGGTTACATGCCTTGACCATCTGTAAGTTGCAGGCTATGTTTGCCACTAAGCATTTTATTTTATGATGTTTGTACCATAAGCTCATAATATAACATTATATTTTTTAACAACAACGTTTCTTTACAGCCCACCTAGAAAACCATTAGAATTGGAGACGGACCCTCTCATACTACAGAGACGACAAAAACAGATTGATTATGGAAAAAACACAGTTGGGTATCAAAACTATACAGGTAAAGTGAAGATGTAAGTTTAGTTCGTTATTTTTTCCTTATTTTTAAATGTGTTTTATTTTTCAACTAATAATTTTGTTAATAACTGTCTTTTACAGTGACGACCGTACAAAAGATCATCCAAAAACACCAGATAAGTTTGCTAAATACAGCAGAAGGTCATGGGATACTCTTATTAAACTGTGGAGAAAAAAACTACATGGGTATGACACTAACACTAACACTTCTGATGATGACAATGAAGACGATGAAGATATTGACAATAGACTGGAAAATCTTTTGTCAGAATTAGACTAAACCTAATAAGTGAAGAAAAGTTACTTTGACTAGTATACATTTACTTTAATATTAAAGTAGCTCTAAGTGTGAAAGTTATAGATAAGAAGATTTTGAATTTGAATTCTAATAATGATTGATGTTAGATTATTTCTATCAAAATATTCTGGCTTTAAATAATTAAGAAACTGAATCCCATGAGTAATATGAGTGGTTTATACTAGCAGACTAGCTAGTGTTTTATGTTGATTACAAAAGCACATATTTAATTATACAATCCTAATAGGTATGGTAAGTTACAGTTATAATTTTGAATGACTGATCTTGACCACTACCATTTCTGCTGTAAGCATTGTTAATATTCCAAAAACGTAAGGGGTTTCAGTATCATGTTCTTTGAAGTATCAACCATGGTTGATCAATACAAGGTCAATTTCATTTTCTAACAAAACTCCGCAGACGTGATGGCTACCGATATCTAGACATGACAGTATTTTTTTGGTCATCCACCTCTGCTATTGTAATTACCAGTGATACCTAAAGTTCGAAAAAGAACTGAGACAAAGTGGAGACTTCCTTACGACATTTTTTTTTTTAATATTTATTATTTATAGGTACCGGATGATTTTATTTACAGTCTTGAAAAAAATACGGTTTAATAGGTGAACGGTTCCATTTTGTTTTTTTTTTTTATAATTGCGCGCGGAATAATTTGTTAATGAACTCGGGATCCTATCCTTTGAAGGCGGCCGAAGGTACACACGGCTACACATCAAGCTATATATACATTTCCAGTATAAGCTGATCTCGCATTGTATAAGATTTCCGTATAATGAGAGGTCAGCTGATACTGGAATTGTATAGCTTGATGTGTAGCCGTGTGTACTCGCCGCCACATTTAGTAGGGTGCGTATGATTTAAATTTCGATATTTGTTTTTATCGTTTTTCTTCTTTTTTTCATATTTTTTTTTTTATTGTTCTATTAGGAATAGTTTACTTCAAATGTATAGTATTTATTGATAGATCAATTTCTTACTACGATATAAAAAAAGAGAAAAAAGGACTAAGCCATAGGCTTCTACTCCGTTCACCTAATAAACCCTATTTTTTTTCAAGAGTTTTTTACCTAAATTCATGTTGGCATGGTGCTTGCACGCGGGTTACACGGGGGGGTTGAATATCTGTAATTTTTTGTCTAGGACGCACCTTTTTCGAGTTTTTGAATTTTGGTTTTCGAGATATTTGAATTTCAATTGAAATTCAAATATCTCGAAAACCAAAATTAATATATGTATAAATAATAAAAAATCCGAAAAAAAAAATGTCCTAAGGTAGTCTCCACTTTTTTTGACTTAGAACTTACGATATATTAGCTCTACTATTCCGATCACTGCTAATTAGTCAACAGTTGGCAAATTTCAAGTTCGTAAAATGTACAAAAAAAAAACGATTTTTAAATCAATCTTATACAACAATACGATCTACGTTCGGTGACCCAAAAATATATATTTTAATCTAGTTTAGATAAAAATCTAGGCTGTAAAAAAGAAAACATCCATCTTCCAAAAAATCACTACAAAGTGAAAAATAACTTGTGCTGCCTTTTTCTTCAAGATTTCTTTGAGCAATGCTGCACAGACTCCGTCGTAATCTTCATATCTGAATGCTCCAATATCATCACCAGAGGATTGTATACATTGGTTATATCTCATCTAGACCTGCCTGTATGCTAAGTAGTGACTGGCTAGTTGACTGGATGACATTGAGATGTTCCTCCATTGATGAAATTTAATTTAAGTCAATTTAACGTTGAATAACTTCCGCAACAGATATAGCCGTTGCAGTATCCGCCGCCGGCGTCGGCATTATGATTTTTGCAACGTTGGCAAGTATCTCTCGCTGTCTCGAGATGCATGATCATGGGATAAATATTTTCCTTGCACATGAAGCAGATCTTACTCCCGAACTTTGGAATCCTTGCTTTTAGCCTCCACCAAGTCTGCCATGATCTTCTCGTTCACAGACTCCCACAGATCGAGGTTGGTCAGGAAAATTTCCATACCATAATTAGTTTGGCCTGCTACTCTCAATTTGCTCTCAATACTCTTCATAACAGCTTGTTCCATATTGGAAATTGAGATCAGATACTTCTCTGCTCAAATATATCACGCCTGGGCCCATAACCTGTTGGCTGAGCTTGCTTTCAATGAAAATTAACTTCATCTGAAACACACAGTACTTTTTTATTTGAAAACAGTGGATAACATGCACCTTCATGGTAAAACAATATCCGTCACGTTACCCATCACGTCTGCGGATTTTCGATACCTAGCTAAATTAATTTGATCCTGTAATAAACAATTCGTCTAGATTTTGTTGTAGTCTACAGAACAATACAAATATTTAGGCAATGTATTGATTTCTGTAGACTGTGCATGATTCTTGGCCGTTTTGAACTTGAATGTCGCACTGTGGGCTGTAAATCGAGTCATTTAAATTCTTTGCGTTTTTTTTCCTGTGTGTTATCCAGGGACCGTACAACCCCGGTTAAGAGTTAAGTCTTTCGAAGGGGCAACCCATTCATTGGTTACCCTTATCATGATGTACCCCATTGAAAGGGTTTTATACTAGAAACCCAGTGAAAGGGTTACATGATAACCTTCTGATAACCCATTGAATGGGTTTTATACTTGAAACCCAGTGAAAGGGTTACATGATAACCCATTCAACGGGTTCTATACCTACTTGAAACCCAGTAACAAGTAACGTAATATTATGTTATTTCGATTTCCGCTCAGCACGCGTAGCATGACCAATTCTATCTCTATTCTACCCAGGGACCATTTTGGTTACCATTTTAGAAAAACCCATACGGTGTGGGTAATTTTGAATGGCTTAAATTAAGCCGTTCAAAAGGGTTACCCAAACCGTATGGGTTTTTATCGAAAACCCTTTCAACGGGTTAAACCCCTTTAAATGGAAAGGGTTTTCGATCAAAAACCCATAGTGTGGGTAATTTTGAATGGCTTAAACTAAGCCGGTCAAGGGTTACCCACACCGTATGGGTTTTTATCGAAAACCCTTTCAACGGGTTACCAAAATTTAATATAAGCCGTTCAAAAGTGTTACCCATCGTTGGATTTATTACTTCAGCACCTAACAAAATTTTCTTCTTTTTTATAATTTAGTTTACCTATGAATTGATATTCCTTATATGTATATGTTCGTGACTGCTGAAGGCATTAGAAGGTACTTGCCCGTGGTCCCCCAGTCTAGTTCCCCATGGGGTACCACAAGCAAATATTTTTGCCTGTGGAAGATTGTTATTCAGAGGGTTCCACGGGCTAAAATATTTGCTCATGGAACCCTCTGAATAACAATCTTCTTTATTAAATATTTTTTAATGCTCATGGTACCCCATCTCAAACGGGTTAGGTTAAGTTAGAACTATGACCAAACGCGCGCGAGCCGAGCGAGCGCTACATCCAAAGTATTTGCATTTTATTTATCTGGCGATTAGCGGGGTACCGCGGGCCAAATAATTTGCCCATGGTAGGTACCCATTTGTCCTTCTTGGGGGTTCCACGGGCAAAAATATTTGTTCGTGGTACCCCAAGAGGGACTAGACTGGGGGACCACGGGCAAGTACCGGCATTAGAAGCTTATCACAAGCAAAAAAATTCATAAAAGCGAAAAGAATTTAAATGCCTCTATGAAATTCGATTTACAGCCCACCACAGTGCGTCGCGTCGAGTGAAGGCTTGCGCAAATATATCACGTTTTAAGTACAAAAAAGTAGTCTGTGTGCACAATGCACACTCATTTTGCACTTAGTGCTACATAGACGTGCACGCGAGTGGGTAAGCGTTGTCGTCTGCGCGAACCTATTTGCTAATGGACAGGCATGAGTGCATGACGTACTGTTGGCTAAGACTCTTAAGACTATCTATCATCACTATAGCTTTATGTAAAGATTATGTTTATGTATGGTGTTCTATTTTAAGACATCTATGTAACGGAGTAGATTATACTATTCTACCTATCATACTCAAAAGACAGTATGTTATCCCATAACCACAATCACTTTATATAATTATATAGTAAATAACATAATTTCTGAAATAATAATGTTGTGACCAACACTCATTTTAAAATGAATAAAAGAACAAGTTATTATGACTACACTTGATTTATTTCAAAAATTCAAATGTTTCCTGAATACATACTGACTTGACACTTAGTAGTAAAAAGTACATCACTTTGCCGATCTGAGCTGGTGAAATTAGTTGATTGGCAATTCAATCTTATTGAGAATATCTCGAGCTTGTTTCACTACTGCACTGTTTTTGCCCTCAGCTGCTAGACCTTGTAATTTTTCCAAATATTCCTCAATGTTCTGCTCTGTCGCTCCAGTCGGCCCACCTAGGTCAAAATTAATAATATCAGTATATTGCTATCGCCTTAATAATTATAAGACAGTTTCTAATGCCTGCTTCCACCATAAATCACTAAATACATTTAGGGCCAAACCTATTTAAAAAAAACCGGCCAAGTGCGTGTCGGACCACGCACAATGAAGGGTTCCGTAGTTGAAATGAATTAATCCCAAGAACAAACTTATAACATTGTCCAACTGTAAGGCCGTGTTCAGATAACATGCGCACGCCCCGCACACGCGTTGGTCCCGCCTTGCACTCACGTTCGCCACGCGCAAAATCCGCGCACGCCACGCGCCCGCTTATACTACACAAGGCGGGGTGCGGCGCGTGTGCGTGTGAGCGCGAAGCGGGCGCGTGGCGTGTGCGGGTCGACTTCGATAAATGCAATTTGAGATCTATTGATGTGTCATAAGACTTGAGTCTTTTGCTATTATATACAATTTTCAAAGCGAGCGGGGCAGGCGCGTGTCGTCTGAACGGAGCCTAAATGTAAGTTTTTACATACCTACAATATTGAGAGATTTACCATGTAATTTTTTGTTATCACGCGATCCTTAGGAGCCGAAGGATCGCATGGTCTTGATCGGAAAAGGTCAGAAACAACGATAAGCGAATAATAGCGCGGTGCGATCCGACGCGTCGGGAATTTATTTTATGGTAAGTACTTGTGAATGTGAACTTTTTTCTCTTTGATGGACAAAAAGGGATGTATTATTTTTCTTATCTAAAAAAAATCTGTCCGAAATCATCCGGGGCTCGAGTGCCTGTTGACCTGCCCTAAATCCGGCCCTGCTCGGTCGGACACTAGCGATTTGTAACTACTGCACTAAGAATGTAATTGAAATAAAATTGTAATATTAGGTTGAGGAAAAAGTCTTTTCGCATTATAGAATGTATGAACTTATAATAAAATCTCTTTGGCTATACTATTTGTATCTGGCTGGTTTTGGTATCATTGAAAGTTTCAATTTTAAAGAACATAATTCCAAATTCAAATTAGGAAAATGTGTGATTTTCATTTGTTTTTCGTACTGTCAAGATGAGTGAATCTTATGAAGAAATTCGATACATTTTAAAATTTTACTACAAAAAAGGTAAAAATGCAACGCAAGCCGCGAAAAAAATTTGCGATGTTTATGAACCTAGAGTAGAGTGAGAGTAGCACAAAGAAGAACGGAAAATGTGACCCAGACCCGACACGAAAGAGACATAAATCTCAGCTTTTTTGTTATTTTAAGTATAGCTAAAATATATATTTTTTATATTAGAAATCAATGGCTAACACCAAAATATTGCCTTATGTTTATATACAGGCGATATACAAAAAAATACTGTTTATATCTATTTACCTTCAAAATTCTTAATTGTACGAGGGCTGCACTAAAAGTATCGGGAATGGAATATTTCCACTGTTCCTGTCATATTAAAATCTTTTTAATTGAAAACTCCTTGGTTTTAAAAATCGAATACCATTTATTTATTTAAAAAAAGATTCTCGGTCTTGTCACAAGGTTTTGTCAAACTTGTTTAGTCGTTGAGAAAATGGAATTGACTCGAGAAAATTCAAGAGCGATGATTTATTATGACTTTCGAAGTGGTTTAACACAAAAACAGTGTGTTGACCGGATGATTTCTGCATTTGGTGATGAAGCCCCATCCAAAACCACAATTTATCGCTGGTTTGCTGAATTTCAACGTGGACGTGTCAAGCTCAGTGATGATCCCCGTCAAGGTCGTCCAAAAACTGCAGTCACAAGATCGACATGTGACATACCGCGAAATTCAGGCAACTTTAGACATTGGCATGAGTCAAATACAAATAATCTTGCATGAACAATTAGGTGTAAAAAAGTTGTTTTCGCGATGGATACCGCATTCGCTCTGTGAAGAGCAAAAAGCGGCTCGCGTTTCTTGGTGCGTCAGGACTCTCGAAAGATTCCACGCAGGATCCTCTAATGCTGTATACAACAAAGTATCAGGTGACGAATCCTGGATATACGCGTACGAACCCGAAACAAAAAACCGGCCAAGTGCATGTCGGACCACGCACAATGAAGGGTTCCGTAGTTGAGATGAATTTATCCCAAAAACAAACAACATTGTAGTTGAAAAACATGCTCTCCCATACATTGATATACGTTACGGTCAATTCTCCAACTGCAAATTTAAGTTGGTCGACTATTACTCGTTAACTTGTGAAGCCCACTTAGCTGTGATAGTTTTCCTTTAAATTTCGTTATATATACTATTGCCATGAATTTTTTCACATATCCAAAACCAACCATTTAGCTGGCAGGGGAGGGGGGGACACTTGACTCTAACAAAAAATAGCACTTTAAAGCTTAATATTACGCAAACGGATCCCTTAATTGAAAAATGGTTTTGCCAAACCCACAATATTTTTAAACGGCCTATCCAACGATACCCATGGTGTGCCATGGAATAGACGAGAAAAAAAATATCATCCTCATTTCACGTGTAAGGGAGGTACCCTAAAAAAAAATGTTTTTCATAATTTTATTTCACCATTTTTTTGGCATGATTAATATGTATACCCATGTCAAATTACAGCTTTCTAGGACTAAGCGTCTCTGAGCTAAGCTGGGGACAGACGGACGGACGGAACCTATGTCAAATTACAGCTTTCTAGGACTAAGCGTCTCTGAGCTAAGCTGGGGACAGACGGACGGACGGGCAGACAGACAGCAGACGGACATAGCGAAACTATAAGGGTTCCTTGTTTACTACGGAACCCTAAAAACCAGTCACGAGTTTGGGTGTTCAAAAATGAGTTAAAGCCAACAAAAATTGTTCATTCACGGAGTGTTGCAAAAAAAAATGGTGGCCACGTTTGTCTCCAAAACCGGCCATGTTACGACTATTCCTCTTGAGGGACAAAGAACGGTTAATGCAGAATGGTATGCTAGCATTTGTTTGCCACAGGTCGTTTCTGAACTCCGTAAAGAGAACTGCAACCGCCGCATCATCCTCCATCACGACAATGCGAGTTCTCACACCGCGCACAGAACAAAAGAGTTTTTAGAGCAAGAAAACATAGAATTATTAGACCATCCGCCGTACAGCCCCGACCTAAGCCCTAATGATTTCTATACTTTCCCTAAAATAAAGAATAAATTGCGTGGACAGAGATTTTCATCACCTGAAGAAGCTGTGGACGGACGCCTACAAAACGGCCATTTTGGCTTTTGGAGACCCCAACTTCCGAATGGAATGGTTGCTTCAATGATTGGTTCCATCGTATGGAAAAATATGTCAAATCTCGCGGAGAATACTTCGAAAAGCAATAAATACATTTTTAAATAGTAATGATGTGTCACTTCCTTGATTCCCGAAATTTTTAGTGCCGCCCTCGTATGCAACTCAATCACGATTCACGATACAATAATTATGGAATTATCCAAGTGACCTGGTGATGGAGCTGAATTATGTAATTTTGTAAACTTCTAGTTTATCAATCGAATTAGGGTTCATTAAAATCGTCTTAATCAGTGATTCATTGCAGATTAGGGAATCATTAAGAAGCTGGATAGATAGATAGTGGAATATTTTGGTAGCTACGTACTAAATACACCGAGTTTGAGCTTATCAATATTAACTCTATTTCAGTGCCGTTTGTGAAACAAAAATTAAACCATTATTTGTCCGGTAATAAGAAAGCCAAAAATCGTCGCAATATTTTCTATTGAATCTTAAAAATAAAAACGCACAGATCGCGACAGATAGAGCTTTTTTGCTACTCGCAGTTCAACCTATGAGGTTGTAAATAGTGGACTTTGTTCGCGTGGCAGGGAAAGGAGTCGTAGGCACGAATGGCGGCGTTCTTTTCGGTTATCAGTTCACGTACGTCAGCCGGTGCTATCCAGCGATGATCTTCCGGAACTTCCCATGAACAGTCCGTCAATACGGATTGTACTGTACGTGTTCTGTAAACGAGTCGATCGCGTCCGTCGTGTCTGCGACTGAGACTATGAGGTCACGAATGGAGTTCAAGTGAAGCGATGTGGTGGATTTCAGTCTTTCACTAACTTTCCTCCAGTCGGTTATCACTTTGGTCAGTTGGGGACAGAAAGCCAAGGACTGCGCACGAGCTTCTACTGAAAGAGTGAGATAGCATGATTTGTTACTGTTACTGGGTTACCTAAGCCGCAGCTGGTATTGAAAATTAAGATTAGAAGATTATAATAATATACTACTTAATTAAAATAAAGGCACTAAATAGTATATTGTGATCCACCAGGAACATTTTAGCTCTAATGGAGCTAGAAGCTGATGACTGTCTATTTTTTGTGTTGTTACTGTTGTTATCTAAATTGGCGTCAGTTTAAATAGATATAATTGCTATTCACAAAAAAAATATTTTCTAATATTTTGCGTATCTAACCAAAATCAAATGGCAATTTACAGGTGTTAGCCACTGATATTCAGAATAGTGTTCATTTATTTCTGTTATATTTATTATAACAAAATAACTGAGATACGTTCCTTTTGTGTCGGGCCTGGGTAAATTTCCTAAGGACCGTGACCGTTCTTCTTTGGTTTAAGCGTTTTCAATCCGGAAATTTTGATGTCAAAGATGCACGTCACTCTGGTCGCCCTATTACGGATAAAATGGATGCCATTTTTGAAAAAGTGGAGCAAGATGGATGGGATGGGTGGAGTGGGTGGAAGTGGATATCAGTAGTTACGACGTAGCTGAAGAACTGTGAATTGACCACAAAACAGTTTTGGCACATTTGAAAAAAACTGGGTACACAAAAAGCTCGATATTTGGGTACCTCACGAGCTCACTGAAAGAAACCTAATGAACCGTGTACTCATTTGTGATTCTTTATTAAGACGTAATGAAACCGAACCATTTTTGAAGAAGCTGATAACGAAAAGTGGATCACGTACGACAAGAACGTGCGAAAAAGGTCGTGGTGAAAGGCCGGTCAGGCTTCACAGACTGGCGAAACCCGGGTTAACTCGCAACAAGGTGATGCTGTGTGTGTGGTGGGATTGGAAGAGCATTATTCATTATGAGCTGTTACCACCAGGCAGGACCATCGATTCTGAACTCTACTGCGAACAACTGATGAGATTAAAGCAAGACATTGAGAGAAAGCGGCCGGAATTAATCAACAGAAGGGGTGTGGTTTTCCATCATGATAACGCTACACCTCACACATCTTTTGCCACTCAGCAAAAATTAAGAGAGTTTGGCTGGGAGGTTTTAATGCATCCGCCGTATAGTCCTGACCTTGCACCTTCAGATTTCCACCTGTTTCGGTCTCTTCAGAATTCTTTAGGCAGTGTCAGGTTAACATCACGAGAGGACTGCCAAAACCACTTGACGCGGTATTTTGATCAGAAGTCCCAAAATTTCTATAGCAATGGGATCATGTCCCTACCTACAAGATGGCAAAAAGTTATAGAACAAAATGGTACCTACATACTTTAGTTAAATGTAAATAAACAATATTAAAAAATGATTTGAATTTTCTTAAAAAATGCGAAGAAACTTTTTCCCCAACCTATTATATCAATTTCTCATTCTTATGTTTTTCCTGCTCTCATGCATGAACAGATCCTGAGAGTTTGCATAGAGGCTAGATAAAGAACCAAATGAGAGGTCTTGTGGAACTCCCGGTTGGAACGAAGTTCCTTCCGGTTTTGCGCACTTTGCGACACTTGTTATTACGTAACAAGTGTCGTGATGGTCAAAATGTAACACATTTTTGGGGCAGTTCTCAATTCGCCAAGTGTGCAAAGTATAACGTGTGATAAGGGCTCGTGATGGGACTAACGATAAAAGCTAATCTAAGTATCGAGAAGTAAAGGATGGTACCTGGAATAGCTAGTAACTGCAATGCCTGGACTAGTGCTGCAACAAGAGTGCGACGATGCGTTAAAAGAGCAGCAGTGCGTTCTGCGGCGGCCGCGGTTTCAACACGAAGTTTCGACGTAGCACCACTGACTTCTTCAGCGTGTCTTTGCAGAATTGCATTCTGAAAAATATATATTTCAGTTATTCAACAATTTTGTTCATGACCATATAAAAGTTTCATAATATTACAATGACACAAACCTGCTGCTCATAATCCGAATTCGCCTTCCGTAGCTGCCTTAGTTCAGATTCTCTTAGTTTATTATGTTGAAGAAACTGATCAGTGAATATTGGTATATCTGTGTCTCCAGCTGTCAACTCTTCACCCTGTAAACAAAATATATTTATCAGTTATGGAAATAGTGTGTCTTGGCACAACTTAAAAATAATGCTAGAATAATAAATACAACATTTGCCATAAATTTACTGTAAAATTAACAAACTTACTGAAGCTGGTGTTACACAAGGTCTAGGACGTGGTGGGGTAGGCTGTCTTGGCACATTCACAGGCAGAGGAGTCACAGGAATATTTGTATTCGCCGTAGCATTTTGATCTGTAGTAACTTGTGCACTCCCTGCTAATGTATAAAATTTTGTTTATCAACATATCCCTTCAAACAATGTGTATTGAGTTTTAGTGTAATAGATAGGTAGTATACTGATGCAGGAAATCTTTATTATAAATATTTATACAAGTTTCAAGACAACAAACTTTCTTTACTTCTCATGGCAGTTTTTTTTTTATTTATGGTACTGTCTACTTTATGTGGTGAAATACTTACTATATATTACTAGTCTTTTCTTATACCAAGTCATTCATAGCAACCTTTGCTTTTAAGCAGGTCTTATTCTATTATTTGTACTCAGAACTTTAATGTTAATTTTATTACCTGCAGGTACAGAATTTTCTGGTGGATTATGTTTCACTTTCTTTGACAAGATTGCATCTTTTTGCTCCATCTGTTGTTTCCTGAATTCTTTATAAGCATCTGTCTTTTTGTATTCAGCCCATTCTCTGATATATCTAATAAAATTAAAATTAATTACTTTAATATAATTATTAGACAGACCTATCCATCCATATCCCTGGTAGACAAATTAAATTATTATCCAAAGTATGGTGTCATATACCTTTCTTTATCTTGGTCTGCAGCATCCAAGTATTGTCTCTTCTCTTCATGTGCCAGCTTGCTCCACTCACTAGCAAGCTGGCGTGTCAACTCTGCAAACCCTAGGTCTGGTTGTTCAGCACGGAGTTGGTCTCGCCGCTCATTCAAGTATCGGACATACCCTACAAGTTGTTTGAATAAGTTTTTGGCGATAAAAAATCTAAGTCAAGAGTAAAGGAGCAGTGCAACATGTCCTTTCCATAGATATTATACAAATCTGTGGGAAAGTAAGTAATTTTCGAAATTTTGACTGTTCTTGTACTTTCAGATTTACTATAGTAAAATAAGTATTACCGGTCAGGGGTTGCCGAGGTGCTGTTACATCCCGAGGAACTTTGGGTTTCCTTTTTTTAGGTTTTTTGGAGTTTGACTTCTGTGTGTCCTTTATTACTGAAGTAACAGGCGGAGCAGATAACTCGCCAGCGCTCGCTGCGATAGGTGGTGCAGCATTAGCATTAGAATTTAGTTCTTTGTTTGGTTCCTCCTCATTCTGGGTCGACGGCGATTCTGTTGCTTCAGTTGGTGGTGGTTCAGAATCCATAGTTACCGGCAGATACAATCAAAACAACAGTAAATTTTGCCCCAAAATACACAATTTGCGGCCTTTTTTGTCACCTCTCAATTAACTCAAAATCGGAATAGAACTGTGGTACCAAACTAAACATTTTTCCATTGAGATAAGGTTTATATGTCAAATTGTCAATGCCGTCTACGTATGAAAACTACTAGGTTTTTATGTCAATGGTGTATAAATAATCTATGGACAGGACCACAGACTAGCGGTGCGTTTCGAGAGAGACTGTAACACAGAACACTATTACTCCTAGCGGAGGACTGTAACACTGTAATTTTTTTTTTTTTTTTATGAATGGCATCTCGTAGCAGACCTAGAGAGGTCGTTGCTACTTAACCGGATATTCCTGTGGCTGCCCTAAGGTTTTTAATCTTAAAGCCTCCAGCCAGGGCGCAAATTATATATATTAAAACTAAACGACAGCGCACTAAGGGCACCCCCTGTGGGGTACGGACCTCGGCTTAGGGCGTCGTTGGGGGATCACAAAATTAGTAACAATTTGGGGACGGGCTGGATCAACATTTTGATCATGATAATTATCAGGGGATATTATATTTATTGCTACGGCGCTCTCAGCCTCTAACCGGGCGGCTGGCGCATCGACATTCAAGGGACGGGGGGGAGGACTTTTATTACCATTTACTCGGGAAGTTCGCGTGGTACCTCGGCGGCGAGGACGGAAGGTCGGTTTGTGTATTTTGTGCACTGTACTCGTGGCCCTATTGCTTTCCTGAAGGAGAGTGACGGGGTCATCCGGATCTAAGAGAGTGTGCCTCGGTCGGCGAGTCTGACTAATGGCAGAAGGCCTGTAACTAGCGGCCTGCACAACCAAGGGGTTGCGATGACGTTCCGCGGATTCGAAGAAGCGCTTTGCAAGGCGCTTCATAAACTGCTTGATGGTAGGCATCTTAAGGTCTACGTGAAGTTGTTCGTTCCGAACGAACCAAGGAGCCTTCGTAATTCTACGGTTTTGAAGCGTCTGCATCTTATGAATGTGATACGACTTTGCGTGAGCGAAGACTACGCAGGCGTAAGTCATGATCGGTCGAATGCACGCGGTGTAAATACGCAATTTGCACTTAAGGGACAACTTGCTGCGCGGGTTGAGTACGGAGTGTAGTCGGCCGAGAGCAAAACTGGCGCGCGAGCGCACCTGTTTTATGTGCTCGCCGAACGTCATGTGATGGTCTAAGACCACACCGAGATATTTGGCTCGCTTCTCCCAAGGGATAGGCTTGCCGAACATGGTGATCGGTTGGGTGAGGGCGGGTGATCGCCAGGGCCTACAGAATAGGACCCCCTGGCTCTTATCAGGGTTGACTTCGATCCTCCACTTCCTGAACCAGGCCGCGAGTCTGTTGACTTCGGCCTGAAGGATGCGGGCGATCTTGTCTTGCCTGAGGCCGGAGTAGTAGATGGCCGTGTCGTCTGCGAACAGAGCTAACTGTGCCTTTCTACATTTGGGGATATCACTAGTGAATATAGTGAATATCAGCGGTGCCAGCACAGCGCCCTGAGGGACGCCTGCGCGGAGCGGATGGGGGGAGGATAGCGCACCCTCCATGCGATAGCGGAAAGTGCGGTCCGACAAAAAGTCTCGTAAGATGAGCACGAGACGATCGGGCACACCGAGTTTGTAGAGCTTATATAATAAGCCGTTGTGCCAGACTTTGTCGAACGCTTTCGCAATGTCGAAGAACACAGCACCCGTCATGAGCCCGCGCTGGAAGCCAGCGCTTATATGCTCGACGATACGGTGGACCTATTGTACGCACGAATGTTGGGATCTGAACCCGAACTGTTCGTTTGGGATGAGGCCCTTCGTCTCGGCATAATCTCTGAGACGCTTATAAATAAGCCTCTCATAGACTTTGCCGAAGACGTTGAGCAGACTGATGGGTCGGTAACTGGAAGGTTCGGTCTTAGGTTTGCCGGGCTTCGGGATACCGATGACCGTGGCACTTTTCCAAGCTTGAGGAAAAATGTTGTTGCTAAGAGCGCCATTGAAGATGGTGGTCATTAGCATGATCAGGTGAGCGGGGAACAGCTGGAGCACCCTGTTGGTGATTCCGTCTGATCCGGGAGATTTACGGGTTTTCAGACCCTTGATAATGTCGTGCACTTCGTCTGGGGTGACGGGAGCCAGAGGACAATCAGGGTCTTCGACCGGAGGGAGATTCGCCCTACGTTCGACTTCAGCGTCCACCTCAGCGAGGTGAGCTTGGTCTACTGGTTGAGAGCTGGGCGAGCACTGAGTCTCGAGAGTGTCAGCCAGGCATTCAGCCTTGTCGGTCGAATGCTCGTCGAATGCTATCGTCCTGTCGGGTCGTGTCAGAGGGGGCATAGAAGCTACTTGCGGGGACCTGAGTTTCCTCTGAAGCTCCCAGAAGGCAAGATGAGTGGGCTCTAGTTCGCCCAGCATCTTGTCCCAGTGAGCCTCACGCAGTTCTTTCATTCGCTTCCTTACAGATTTCTGTAATTGGCGCATGAAGACTTTGTTAGCGTCACAGGGAAAGACACTGTATGCACGAGTGGCCGCGTTCTTCTCAGTCAGCAGTTCACGCACATCGTCCGGCAGCTTTCGGCGATGGGGGTCCATCGCCGGAACCTGCCTCGAGCAATCGCTCAGGACTGATTGTACGTGTTCCGTGAGTGAGTCGATCGCGGCCGTCGTGTCGGCGATCGAGTCAAACTGATCGGGGATAGAATCCAGTATCGGGGATGTGGTGGATTTCAGTCGGTCGCTTACTTTCCGCCAGTCCGTGACTACTTTCGTGAGGGGGGTTGGTCAGGGTCAAGGAGTCCGTCGCGAGGGGCCAGTCTTAAGACGACCGGCCAGTGGTCAGAAGTCAGTTCGTCCATCGCCTCTATCGAATCCAACCGTAGGTTGATATTCTTTAGGAGCGCTATGTCCAATATGTCCGGGGATTGACTGGGGATATGGGGGTAATGAGTAGGATTCATCGGACCGATGATATCGAAATTTAAAACGGTGGTGAGGTCAAACAGATGTTGGCCTCGAAACGTGGTGGTATTACAGTTCCAGGACGGATGTTTGGCGTTGAGATCACCCGCTACGATAACGGATTCACTCAGGCCGAAAAGAATCGAAAGATCGCGAGACAGCAGTTGAAGATCGTCTAGGTTCGTGGTCGCGGTGCCCGGCATGTAAGCCGAAACTATCGTAATCGGTTGATGACCTGACATTGCTAATTTGCATGCAGACACTTCAAGACACGAGAGAGTTGTCGGAGCATCGAGCGGGATGCAATGGAGAAGAGTCCTATAGTAAATCAGGGTGCCGCCCCTGTGGCATCGAGTCCTGTCATTGCGAACTACGCGATAGTTCGCAATTGACGGGTCTCGATGACAAGGCTTGAGGAAAGTTTCCTGTACTAGGAGAATATCTATCCGATGGTCGCGGAGGAACACAGCGATTTCGTCGCGTTGTTCTCTAATGCCGTTGGCATTGAAAAAGCCTATCTTTAGTGATCTGAGTTTAGTTCTCGCGGGGGCCGTATTATACATTATGGTTTCCTATACGCGATGGACTCTAGGGCTTGCGTCATCTCGGGATACGCGTGATAAATTCGCTGGATCTCCGATAGATCGCAGGAGTTACGGGCTACAATTATTTCGCTGGCCATTTTCTTGGCGCGGGGCGAAAGAAAGATGTTAAATGTGCTCGAGATCACATTAAACGCATCGAAGGTGTTAGGTGATGCGACCACTGGAGTGGCCGCGGGTTGAGGAGGCGCGCGAGTGTTGAGAGGGGGAGCGGCTTTGGAAGCAGGCTCTGGCACGCGGGCCACTGGGGGCGCGAGAGGCGCGCTCCTACCGGCGGCGGTAGATTGTTGTTGTTGCTGAGCGCTATGAGCGCGAAGGCGAGGGTCCATCAACCGTGGGATGGGTTGAGGTTGAGGGGGGGGAAGAGCCATGTATTGGCCGAAGGCAGGGAAGGCCTGCTGGTGGTTGAAAAGGTTCCACGGACTGGACCTTTGAGGGCTCAGTCGTTGCGGAGGTTGGGTCAGAGAGGAGGAGAATCCCCCCTGGTTATCTCTCTGTTGCCTCGCGTATTTCGAGGAAAACGATTTGGGTGCCTTAGGGCAGCCACGGTAGTTGGCTGGGTGGCCTTGTTGGCCGCAAAGAACGCAACTGGGAGGTTCGGTGCAGAGGGCACGGTCTTTCGGTCGCGAGCATTCAGAAGTGCCATGCTCACCCAGGCACTTGACGCACCTGGGTTTCGCGAAGCAGTTCTTCTGCGCGTGACCGTAAAGTTGACATCGGTGGCACTGTCCGACAATGCTGGACTTGTGCGGCTTCTGAATATCAAAGCCTTTAAGGCTACAGATCGAAGCGATCTTGAAAATAGGGTGATGCCCGTCTACCTGAGAGCATACGACAAGAATCATGTCGTATGGTGCACCGCCTCTAGAGCGGTGCATCCTGTGGACTTCGAGGACAGGAATAGCCTGTCGCTCTAAGTCCGACTTAATGTCTGCGGTGGCAATCTCACTGGGGAACCTACGGATCACCACACGCGTCTGACGCTCTTCGGGGAGGGTATATGAGTGGTATGAGATGCCTCTCACCCGAAGTGTCCTGGTTAGTTCCCTGAAATCGTTAGCCGTGGGAACGGTGACTTTTATACCCGGTTGGGTACTGACCGCGCTGGTGAAGTTGATCCGCTGATCAACACACCATTTCGAGATTTCCGTCCATTTACCCTTGTCCTGGATGACAATGGGCGGAGGACGGGAAGCCTTCTTAGAGGCAGAAACGACAGTAAAACCGTCTTGGTCTTGCGTGGAAGACGCCGGGACCGGTGACGGAGTCACGGTAGGGGGAGCCGCGGTAGGGGCCACTGAGGTGGATGCCACGGGGGCAGAAGGGATAGGGGTCGAGGGAGGCTCGTACGCCACTATCTTTGTCGCCTGGCCCGGCTTACTCTTCGACTTCTTCCTCTTGCCAGGTCCAGAGGTTAGGACCCCTGGCTTGGCAGAGGGAGAAGAAGAAGACGAAGAGGAAGAGCTGAACTCTTCGGAGTCTGAACTGCACGGACTTGGCGCGCGATTGTCCGCAGGTGCGGAAGTGTCCATAGACACGATCGGGCTAGGGGAGGGACTCTGGAAGTCCTCTTCCGCCTGCTGGTTCGCGAGTACATCGCTGAACTTATCGATGCCAGCAGAAGGCTGGCTCTTTAATTGAGCGATCTGTACTCCGTACCGTTGCAAAAAGGCTGGGTCCTTAAAAAGGACCTCTTTGAAGAACGCCACAATAAGGGCGTCCTCCATAGCGGGTTTAAGGGTGGTTCCTAATAGGGAGGAATTTTGGGGCCGTCTCCACTAAACTTCTACCTATCGTTCCCTATACCTAGCTCCCCGGGTGGATTGGCCCGGGGATGTGTTTGCCTCCCTGTCGGGTGCAGACAGGGAGGATGTGTAGCCTATTGGTGAGCCCTAAGCTTGTGATCCCGTTGCCAATCTTATTGTGCAAGGGGGCCCTTTCCAGTCTAGCGCGAAGGGTGTAGACACACCCTAGGGACACTAGGTGAGTAGCTGTGGAAGGAAAACTGCCACCAGAGCCGACTAGGAGATCCCCCAAGGCCGGTTAACTCTGGGACCCGTCCAATTTACTGCCTCCCCCTGAAGGGGTTCGGCGGGTGCGTTTGGGTCAACACCCCACTCGGTTTCGTTAACACCGTAAGGTTTCCACCGAGGACCACGAAACTGTGGTTTTGCCCAGAAGGGGCCTAATGAAGCTACTCTCTGAACAAACTGTTAAAGAAACGCTTGCCTTGAAAAAGGCACTTTTTTTGATCTAGTGTCTTTCGATTAAATTAATTAATAAATTAATCAATCTAATCAATCGACGATCGGTTGTAGTCGGGGCGACAACGAGAGCGTTACGCAAGCGTTACGTACCTGGCACGAAAGAGCAGCAGCGGGAGAGCGGGGCACAGCGAGAGCAGCGCAACACACGTCCTTCCGCAGCGAGCTTCGAGTCCGTATATAGTTACTCTACTCTTTGGCTTCGAGCGCAGAATAGTTGTTTGTTTTCTTTGCATTGTTTACATTCTATATTTATATTGGTAGGTTAGTGATGTGTGTGTGTGTGATGCTCGCATGCGATTCGAAGTATCGATAATATTTGTTTAGTGTGTAAACTACATTGCAATGATGTTTTAATCCACAGATTTCCTAAAAACGAAATTTTAAAGAAGAAATGGATAGAAGTTATTGGTTCTGAAAACATAAACCGTGGCATATCTGCTCCATGCCAGTGAAAAAATATTATATTTGCCGCTGAACATGGAACATAACACCACCCACAGGCTGTTGCTTGTTAAATCTATAATTAAAGCCTATATCGTTTTAATTAAGATTCCGTTATCATGCAAGAAAACATTGTGATAAAATTTCATATAGAAACTATTTGAATAAATTAATTTTGTTCAGAAATGAATAGATTACTTTTATACATTAAAAATTGTTATTATGTCATAAAAGTTGTTCGAAAAGTAGGAAGTTAACAAAATATTATTATTTATTTACCACCACGTTGGTCTAGGTGGTCGCAAGCACGTCTACTAAGCGTGGGGTCAATACATATACAACATTAGTTTTTGTTTATACTAAACCCGAAAAGGGGTCATTGTACTCATCATTTTGAAAATAAAAATTCTATGGGACCAAACTTGAACTCGCGAAAAAAAATCAGCTGTTCTCTACATTTGTGTTCACTTAAATCGACAAAATGTATGAAACAGCTGATTTTTATTTCGTGATTTCAAGGTTGGTCACATCGATTTTTTTTTATGTGACGTATTTTTATTTATATGTGAAGACGATGCACCTAGAATAAAATTACTATACCACAATAGGTAATAAAAAGAGTTAAGAATGAAGCAATGACAGATAAATTAATTATGTGACATGGTATTCACATATTTATTTTTTCTTCAGATTTTTATTAGTAGTCATTGGATGTATCCAATGACTACTAATAAAAAAAAAAAGTAAAAAAAATATTTATTAACATTTCAATAATTACAAAAGCCTAACTTTCTTATTTCAGCCGCAAAGCAGCAATGCATCCACTATCGTGTTTCGGTTTAAAGGGAAAGAGAGCCAGTGTAAGAACAGGCTATGATGAAATATAAAACACACACAACTTCTAAAATTCTTATCATTTCACCTGCATTACATTTACGAGGCTAATCGAAAAATATAAACCAATACCTTAAATCAAATTCATGTATGTTTTATAAATGTCGATATCACCTACGCATGTTGCACGCAGTTACAACCCTATTAAAGGCGGCCATATTTTTGTAGGTATGCACGCAAATTTTGTAGGTAGGGCGAGTCCATAGGTTTATATGTCAATGAGCGCCACAGAGTACATTGTATAAAGGAGGATAGAGACGTCACTCGAACATTTCATGGCGCCCTCTACGAACAAGTAAAAACAACAATCAATGATGCGTAAAGGTTATCCGTATAGCCAGCTTCAAATCTGCTGTAGACCCTGGTCTATTTTCTTTCCTTTTACTTGGTACTACGTACGTACTACTACTACAGTGGTAGTGGTATTAAATACAATGTCAAATACTTTATTTCAATCTTTTTTTACAATATGTCGTACCTACAAAGAACCATTATTACTTTTACAAACACACAATAGTAACAGTATAATTATGTGCACTTACGAGTGCTTTTGCGGTTCAGCACACAACACTTGCTCGCGTTCATGTTCACACAACCGATTCACAAACAAGTAAACAGTCCAGATATTCGTGCTAGAGTCAATCGGATAGAGCGACGTCGTAATTTTGTATCCCATGCAGAAAAACACAAATTATTAAAAATACATACCTATTTAAAACGTGCAAATATAAAAAAAAAATACTACTAAGTGAGAATAATAGTACCCGAGCTCCCGGACTACAGTCGTCCTCCTAGTAAAAGCTGAATCCGCTCGATGGCATTTCGATTCAATAGTCAGGTCGCAGTAAGCTTGTATTCCGGAAGATGGCGCTAAATGGTTTTTAACAAGGACCGGTAGATGGCAAATTTTACGTAAATACAGAGAGGGACCGGAAAGGTCGGTCGGTAAGAAACTGTTCGACGCTCGAGGTCACTGAGACTTTATGGACGCCCTTAAACGAGTTGGTTCTGTAAACACATTTGACAAATTGAATGATTTACAAATAAAAAATGATTATGATTATTATGAAAGAGACTTAATATTCGAGTGCTATTTGAACTATTCTCTAAGATATTAATTAATATTGAAGTCACCACAGATAATAAGCGATTTTTTACCAGTTGCAAGTTTTGCTAAAACGTCTTCCATTTCTGACCCAAAATACGGAGTAGTTTTGATAATTTGGGGGTCTTTAAACGCACACTATGACATGCGTTAGATACGCATGTCATAGTGTGCGTTTACAGACCTCAACACAGGAAAGTTCAATGTTATGTTCCACCGACAGATCAACTATATCTTGATGAGTCTTAGTGTAGTACTACTTAATCTGTGCTTAGTGTAGTGGTGTGCGCGTACTATACCTATGTTTAGGTTAGTTGTATGGTCAATGAGTAGAATTAAATGAGACGTCTCACCGAACACTTGTGTTTCTATTTAATATAAGTCCCCACATTACATTAGATTTATAACGTTTTTAAAAAGAAAAGAAATATAATTTTTAACTAAGATTAGTGAACCCTCACGCAGCATAGATTTGCGGTTAAAACAACTGCACACACTATAATTTACATAATTAATTAGCATTTCATAATCTACGAATGTTCTGCTAAGCAAATAATTTCAAACATAGTTTTTTCTAAAAATATTAATATAAATTTCTAATTGTTTGGAAGAAAAACCTTGAATATTTTGATGAAATAATTTCAAGGAATTCTGCTTAGACCCTTTTTTACACTTAACTATTTGAGAGCAAGAAGACACCTTGTTGTTGTTAGGTATAAATCTATATACAAAAGATAGACTAGACTTCTCTTTTATATATATAAAAGAGAAGTCCACTCACTGACCACTCATCACGAAATCTCGGAAACTACTGGGCCGTGAGGTCTAAAATTTGGCACAAGCACTCTCTATGGGGTGCAGGCGCGCACTAAGAAAGGATTTTTATAAATTCGCACCTTAAGCGGTTGAAAAGGGGTGTCAAAGTTTGTATGAAACTCCTATGTTTTTAAAGTTAGAGACATGAATGTTGGCCTGATTGTTCCTTTCGACTTCTAGGTGCTCATTAAGAAAGGATTTTACGAAATTCGGCGCTTAAGGGTGAAAATAAGGGTTTTTAATGTTTGTATGAAAAATGTACCAAATGCAGTTAAGATCCAAATTGAATCTTACGGCAACGAGTTATTGCATACTTTACATTGAAATTGGAATTCGGAGGCCGATAAAGATCTAAATTGAATTTTACGACAACGCGTTAATGCATATTTTACATTGAAATAAGAATTTTTGGAAGTTTCTTGAGGTTTATATTTAGTTTTTTCTCTAGGTGGCCAGTATGTTTCAGTGCAGGCGTGATAACGTTCTAAAGTTTTTATGCCAGTTCTAGGTGGCCAGTATTTTTCAGTATGCAGGCATCTGCTAAAAGATAACGAAATGAGGTTCTAATTGGTATTCAGGTTATTTGAACGTTGCATTTATAGCAGAATGCCAAGGGGAAAACTTCACAATGTTTAACCTTAATCGCGGCTTGCAAGCCGATCGTATCAAAAAACGCATGTATCAATCACAGAATACAAACCTAAGCGATACACGTTCAAGTTACCGAAATTTCTGTTCTGCGATATTTTGTTATTACTTACTACTAATTTTCTTTGAAATATTTTTCATCGTCGTTGTTTGGTTTTCGTTTTGGTTTGTTTCGCTTCCTAATTTTAAATTGGAGGATAATAAATGTGTTTTTACCTATTGCCGGGTTGGAATTTTGTTATTTCTATTTCTTTGCGAATTACTTATTGTGTAGGTATTTCACACTGTGGTATTACTATAATAGTTTTTAGTATTAGTCGTTCTTACTAGAAAAAGTGTCCTTGAATACCTACGTTCGTATTTTAATTTTATTGCTTAGTATCTTTGGTTTAGGCTGGTGTTGTAAGGGTTGGAAAAAGGCGGGAGAACTATTCCCATTTTAAATGGATATCAGCACCAACCTTCGATCAATAATAGACTATAAATATATATATAATATATATATATAAATATAATAATAGACTATATCTATTATTGATCGAAGGCACCAACTGACGGGGTCCGAAAGGGCCAATGCCTGCCAGGGTTATGAGCCTGTCCGAAAGGGATATCGTGGCCCTGGCACACAGGCATTTGAAGGAACACGGGTGGGTTTTAGTCAGTAAAAGTCTGACACGCATCAAAATGACCTTCATTGAAATTTCCTGAGAATCAGATTATTTTTACTCCCTGTTGTGCGTCCCCAAAACCAGCAATAAAAATACCATCTTGAAACACCTGGAACTCAAATGGGAATAGTTCTCCCGCTGCCATGAGTTCACAGGTGGCTCCATAGGTGCCATTACAAGACATTTCAGCGACGTATTCACGCTTTGATCGATAAGTCCCCTCTATGAGGAGTGGCTAGAGAGGCGCCACGGCTTCCTCACCTTCCGCCTGACGCACGTCCTCACCGGACACGGTTGTTTCGGGAGGTTCCTATTCAGAATAAAGCGGAACGAAACGCCCGGGTGTCACCACTGTGTGGATCGCCCGGAGGACACGGTGGAGCATACGGTTGAGGTCTGCCCTGCTTGAGCGGAGCACCGCCATGTCCTCACGGAGGCGATCGGCGGCGGCGATCTCTCGCATCTGGCCCTGGTTCAGGCCATGGTTCGGAGCGAGAGTGCACGGGAGGCCATCACCTCCTTCTGCAAAGCAGCATGCGAAGGAGGAGGCGGAACGCGTGAGGGTGAGGCAGGGTTCGCGCCCTCACGCCCTTAGTCACCGCAGGAGACGCCCCGGGCGTCGGGAATCGCAGGCCGAGTCCCGGCCACCGTGGGCGCGGGCTTTCGGACGGTGAGCGATGGGTAGCTCGCCGTCTGATAAGGACCAGGCCCGGGTCGACGGCGCGTTGTGTTCCACGTGCGCCTCAAAGAGATGTCAGCACCAATTGACGGGGTCCGAAAGGGCTAATGCCTGCCAGGGTTACGAGCCTGTCCGAAAGGGATATCGTGGCCCTGGCACACAGGCATTTGAAGGAACACGGGTGGGTTTTAGTCAGTAACAGTCTGACACGCCCTCCCCGCTCCGGCCAGAGCGGGAGAAGTTATTAGATAATTTACCACCCAAAAAAAAAAAATGGCAGCGGCAGAACTAATCTCATTTGAGTTCCAGGTGTTTCAGGATGGTATTTTTATTGCTGGTTTTGGGGAAGCACGGCAGGGAGTCAAAATAATCCGATTCTCAGGAAACTTTATTGAAGGTCATTTTGATGTTTTAATCCCGTCGGCCAAGTGCGAGTCGGACTCGCCCACGAAGGGTTCCGTACCATTATCTATAAAACATGGCAAAAAAATCACGTATGTTGTATGGGACCACCCCTTAAATATTTGGTTTATTTTAATTTAATTATTTATTTTTAAAGTGAATATATAACTTAATATTCTGTGAATATTTCAAGCGTCTACCTGTTGCCGTTATCAATATCTAGCAAAAACGAGCAAAAAAATCACGTTTGTTGTATGGGAGCCCCCTTAAATATTTTTTTCTTCTGTTTTTTAGTATTAGTTGTTATACCGGAAACAGAAATACATCATCTGTGAAAATTTCAACTTTCTAACTATCACGGTTCATGAGATACAGCCTGGTGACAGACGGACAAACGGCGGAGCCTTAGTAATAGGGTTCCCGTTTTACCCTTTGGGTACGGAACTCTAAAAATATCTTTTGACCCCTCACGCCGGCAAAATTGAAGAATCACCGACCGTCACCGACTCAGCGGTAAATGTGCAGTTGAATTCACAATCCCAGTCCCAATTCACTGCTATTGATTTTGTCGAGAAGTCGCTTGCCTATAGTGGGCAAACGGAATGCGAGTCATTTTTTTTAAGGATATTGCTAAACCGTTGCTTCATCTACTTATATTAATATTTTATAGTTTTTGAGGTTGTAGGGGTAATCTCTGGATCTACTGAACCGATTTTGAAAAATCTGTTACCAATTGAAAGCCACGTTATTATTTTGTGAGTGTCATAACATAAGGCCAAAATTTAATCCGAAAAATGAAAAGACGGTAAAATGTTTACCGCCCAACGAAGTGGGCACGGGTCAGCTAGTATATATATTTTTTTTTTACCGGTATCTTCTGTTGTCTTACTATCTAGTTTAAATCAACATCCAGAGTGAGCCCCAATAATCCCATGCCATCACCAGGCAATGAAATCCTACTACTTGTGGACCCCACATTAGGACAAGAATTTGCCATAGTGAGACATGGGTCCTCCTTCGTACAATTACTGTAAATGGTTATAGCATTAGTGCTTCAGTTATTTATGGTGACCACCTGTGCATTAGAATTACTACTAATAATCGCAGTGTTAATTATAGTACAAGACTTTGACATACTACATAGGTCTGAGTTTATTTATGATAATAGCCTCGCTATTTTATGTCTACTTAAACCTAATTGGCAGATACACTATATTCCTTGTCAATTAAAATGCCACAGTATACACCCTTTAAAAAATAAAAGAATTTTCGAAATCTGTCTACAATAAATTGACAGAGAAATCGGTGAACTATGAACATACTGACAACAAACAATAACCTCCTCCTTTTTGGAAATCGGTTAAAAACTTTTTACCCACTTTAAAAACGAAACAATTCAAAGTGCAAAGTACCTTTAGTTTCTGTCATTTCTTGTTAGCGACTTGACGACTTCCCAAACTAAAGTTATCTTGCACTTTGTAGTTTTTTTTATGGAAGTCGGATATATTGTTTTTGTAATTCGTTTTTTTTAACGATGAACATATAATATATATATTATAATATATATAATATAAGCATATTTAATTTTATACTGTAAATTAATTCTAAAGTGTATTGTATTCAGGAGTAACGAGGTTTACACCAAAGTGCAAAATATTGTATAGGGGTGTCATTTTTATAGTTTTCGAGGGCGCCGGCCGGTGCCGATATTCAGGAAATAAAATCCAAAATGGCGGCCATAACTAGAGGTGTATCTCAGTAAATGGGTTGCTTTCGCACGGGCAACTATATGTAGAATAGAATACACCATAAAAGTTACAGATATAAATGTTTAAATTTTACATAGGGTGACACAATGGGCGGTCTTATCGCTAAAAGCGATCATTTACAGACAACCTTTGGACGGATTAAAGGGAGCAGGAGTGACAAATACTGCAGGTAGTCAGTGGTGTACCAATAACATATACAATAGATACACACATACACAAAGCATACACTTATCTAATAAATATATACATATATACAATAATACACATGAAACAAGTGCAGGGAACTGTATTATGTAATAATGATGTTTATGGAGAGAGGAGCTCTTTCGAGGGGCAAGCAACCTCTCTAACACCGTTTACAGAGAAGCATTTTCTTAAAACAAGTTTTTAAGATATTTATTTACCGCTCCGCCCAGAGCGGGAGAAGTTATTTGATAATTTCCTTCCAAAAAAAAAAAATGTTTGTAGGTAGTAAAACACAGCTCCTTTTACTTCCAATTGTTTTTAATATATTGTACTATTTGATGCAATCCTTCCTTCCCTGCATTGCCATCAAGATATTCTATTTCAAGTAAAATGTTCTTTTCTTTCTTTCCTAATTTAAAAAAGGCATGTACTAGTGGTTGGTTTTTACTTGTATGTGCAGAACCATCTAAATGTTCATCATGATTGTTTTCATATAATTCTTCTTGACTGGTGAAACTTTCGTCAACTTTTGGCGATGTTGGTACATCTGCGCTATTTGATACACTGTCTACTTGATTTCCGTTGGCTGAAATTCTCACAGTGATATCGTTTTCTGGATCCAATTTAGGCACTTTGGCATGACCTTCGCTTCTTTTTTGCAGTCTCCTCTTACGTCTTTGATTAGACCAAGTATTCGTGTTTGCAACTATATCAAGTGTTACGTTCTTACCTTGCTTATCAAGTAGTTTATGAGTGATACTTAACTTATCAAGCATTTCTTTTATTTTTCTTAGTGCTTCTTCTGTCGTATTATCACAATTTTCTAATTCGGGTAACAAGTATATTGCTGGTGTATGTTTTCTCCTTGGTTTATCCCTTGGAGGCACTGTAACAATTTAATTTAACTTAATTGTTGCGGCCTATAAATCATTAAAAGGAATTTGAACAATTTAGTTTGTCGATGTAATTTACTAAGTACCTAGTCGCGCAGACGAGCGTAAATTTTTATCGCACGTTTAATAAAAAGATCTGTTGTGCCATACATTTTGACCGTGTATGTATTGCACTTTTGTATGAAACAGCAGATTTTTCTTAATAACCAGCAAATTTTACTCTGGTGGGATTAGAATCATGTGCTGAATTCATGGTAACAGTTTGCATGTCCCTCACACCGTGTATACACATTATAATCTATCTTCTATCTGTATAAATAGGTAAGTTGAAAAAAGTGTGAAATTGGGAATTGGGACAGTAGGTTCCTTTTGTGAGTTAGGCATCCACTAAGAATCTATTCCTTGGGTTTATAAAATTGAAGATTGGTACGAATATGTACTTAATTATACAATAAGGTTTGACATTATTCCTTTTTCAATACTACCCCCACTAAAGGGGTTTAGGGGTGTTGTTTGTATGGAAGAATTCTAACGCATGGTCTAATTAATTTGAGACTTGGGTGTTAATGATCTTGCAAACAAAAAAAAGAATAACGTGTTTTTGATTTCTCGAAAATTAATCTCTAACAGGGGTACAAAATAAATTTGATTTTAAACGGAGTTATAACCCGTAAATTAGAAAGGAAACAAAAATAAAACCGGCTAAGTGCATGTCGGACCACGCACAATGAAGGGTAGTTGGGATGAATATATTATTATCCAGTTATCCACAAACTTATCTTTGTAGTTGAAAAACATGTTCTCCCATACATCGATATATGTCACGGTCAATTCTCCAACTGAAAAAGTATGTAAGTAATCACAAAAATTTTTTTCGGAGTTTTTCCTTTTCTTGTGCCGTGAGACCTTGCTGCTTGCCAAATTTCATGATTCTAGGTCAACGGGAAGTACTCTTTTTTATTTCAACTTGATACCTCCACGCGTTCCTGAGAAAAGTGTCTTGACAGACTGACAGACAGACGGGCAACGAAGTGATCCTAAATGGGTTCAATTTTTTTTTCCTTTTGAGGTAGGGAATCCTAAAAACAACCCCTGCGGTGATAGAAAGATGTAATACAATTTATATGAAAAACTTCGGTTTAGAAACTTGGCCCAAGACATAACTAGCTAAATAATAAAGATGAGTCTGGACGGCGCGGCGCGCGACGTGTTGAAGTTCGTAGGAGAAAATACGAAATCCACGCGGCCGAAATCGCGGGCGAAGAGCTAGTAGGTAATGTATAGATTAGACATGTTATAATTTTCGGTACTTATTTAAACATAATTAATTCAACAGTACTGAAATTCCAAATACTAGACTGAGTTAGTGACAATTTGTATTAATTAATAAGCTGTTTCTTTTTCTGAAATAAAATAAGAAAAAGTGTCACCATACCTAGACCATATAAATCATAATCCTTAAAAGTCCATGCCAGTCCCCACCTCGTAACACGACCTTGGCAAAACTCGGTGTGAGTGTGTTTTATTTCCTCCGATTTTAAGTCTTGTAATAAAACATTTAAGGTATATTTATGGCCTACCATTGTGGTAAATATTCTGAAAATATTAAAACAAGTCATTAAATTATACTATAAAAATTTAATGTATAACTATTTTGATTATTGAGAAACAAACACTTACAGCACATTATCTCTGTGCTCTTTGCTCTCTCTAATGAGTTGTCTACAAAATTCCAACTCGCCACCTTCAGTGATCAGCTCCTGTGGTGACCCTGTAAAACCATTCTTTGGTGGTAACCTGAAAAGTTATGTAATATTTTTACAACAATAGTTGTCTAAGTTTTTGTATACTAACCTTTGGATTGAGTTGTCCCAAAAATAAATAAATTTGAATTTGAATTTAAGGCACATAAATCCATACTATATTATAATAATGCTTCACTTCACCACACACAAACAATTATTATAATTCCTTTAATTATTATTTAAGAAGTGACATACCTGGCTGGGCTCCTCGATTCACACAGTTCCTGTAAGGTGCTGTAGAAAGGCGGGTTACACATACAGAAATCAAAAACATGCCCATTATCATGTTGAAATACATGTGAAATTATAGATTTTGTGGAGTTTTTTCTCACTGAAATAAAAATAATAATTTATTAATGCCTAAAAGATGCATAGCTAGTGATTTGAGTGAGTAGCAATTACTTATTCCTGTTAATAATTATGTTCTCACGTTTTATAAGTTCATTTAAGCTATTTTTTTGTACATTTTGTTCAGCCTTAGAATAGCTTTCTGTATCTGTTTCTGTGCCAACATAATGCCATTTATTTTTTACTGCTGCTAACAATGGGTAAATGGCACAAGCTCCGGTACCTAAAAAAAAAAAAAAAAGTTATTATTTGAGTACTAAAATATACTCAAAATTTCCACCATTCCACCATACCTGGCCAAATTTTATTTAGAAATACTTACCAATGTCTAATCCCCATATTTTATATTTTCTATGAACTGCATCTAGTAAATCTTCCAGCCATAATATGTAATTAAGTCGTAAAGGAAGGGTTGGAACTAATCTGTCTTTAGGAATGTCTACATCAAGATTGAAATCTGATTTAAGAAGACACTTTGTGAGTACCCTCAGTGAATGTGGATCTTTGAAATCAATTGTGGTCTTGCCTGTGACATCCTGAAAAATCAAATGGTAGAGTTATAGTCTAAAATAATTATGTACGCCTATAATTTGTGTATACATTAGCATTAATACCTTTCCTATCCATTTGAAATAAGATTAGAGATTTAAGTAACTTTTTTTACAGTCCATTCAACCGATTTTGACTTCTATTGCGTTGGTGGCATGAAAAATAGCAGCTGTAATAAACAAATGGTATTGTAACCACGTGTTTGCTTTTAATGCCATCCTTATGCTTACGGAAAAGAAGTCAAAATCGGCTGATCGGAGTGTAAAAAAGTTTATTTAAATTTCTAATCTTATTTCAAATGGAGTATAAATATACTTTTGTAAACCAATGTTGAATGTTTATGCTATTGACGTTATAAATAAAAATAAATAAGTCAAAAATGATTTAATTCAATGAGACCATTTGTATTTGTATGAGTCCATCACTAAATGTACTTTTTGATGGAGAAAACATACATCCTCTTTTCCGGGGAATTAATAAACATGCATTCGCTAGCCTTCCAGCGAAACAACAATTAAAGCACTTATTAACTGTTTAGTTACTAAACACTGTCAGTTTACTAAACAGTTACCTATCTGTGACTAACTATTACAAAGGTAGGTCCTAAACAAAGTTCTCAACACAAAAAAGGTGTCACATAATACGCAGTTACAATTCAAATTTCACGACGTTCCTTTTGCAATTAGGTTAGCTCTGTCCTCTGCAGTGATTTCAATAGTAATAAACTTACCACTTTTGCAATGGCAGAAAACTCGGAATAAAGCTTTGATAGATTTCCGAAATCAGGCGGTGTTCTGTAAATGTTACGAGGATGCATATATTTATTCAGAGCCATTGCATCCGAGTAATTTCTAATATGAATGAAACTCAATTATTATTGTGTGTGCTAGTATTATGGTGTTAGAAATTCTAAAACGTTCAAATTATACAATACACAAAACTAGGCAGACAGAATTCACAGAATGAGCATGACACTACTCTACTCTTTGCATGACACAATGACACTAGGGATATTCCGATACTAGTAAATACGAGTAGGTACTCGATACTTTTGATTCGATACCAAGTACTTATTGCATCGAATCAATTTTGCGATACATAGGTACTCGATATCGAAACAAAATTACTTGGTATCAAATCGAATCAGCATCACAATTTAAAACAAAAACCGAACCCATCATACAGAATGAGTGAGCAAAAGCTGATCGCGATCGGTTACCGAGTTATCGGTATTCGTCGCGTGGCAGCGTGAGTGTCGCGTTGTCTCGCGCCAGGCAAGCCGAATTCGTCCGACTTCACCAGAGCCCGAGCCGAAAGCGGGAGAGACGCCCGCGCCCGCCCGCCATTCCGCCATTTAAGTTGTCAATTCAAGTCAAACATACAAGATACAAGTGAAAAGAAAGTTCCAAAGCCGGTGGAACAATGTCTCAAACAAGGAACAGATTGTCTCCAAAATACCTTGAACAGTTACTGTTTTTGGGCAATCTTAATGATAAAGAGTTTTTTGTATAAAGTATGCACGTGACGCAAAAGAATTGTAATAATTTTTTTTTGTAATATGTTCATTGTTAGCATCATCAAAATAAAAACAATTAAAATACTAAAAAGTATCGATATCAGTAGGAATCGATACTTTGATGGTATCGGAACATCCCTAAATGACACGTGCAGTCGTGCATCATGCGTTCGTTGTGCGTGCCATTGAGATAGGAAAACTATGGAGATGCCCCATTCTACTATATGAAGAATAGTTATACAAATATCTATCATATCGACACACACATGTCACAAAGCGTTTTGTTTCTTTTTAACTAGTCAAGAACTGCGTAAGAAAAGAGAGACGTATATATGTTTGTCAAGGACATAATTTGGCAACAATTTTTGTGACGTCAAAATCATGTGTATGCGTGACCGGTCGCCATGTTTATTGCCAAGTTTTTTGGTAGATGTGCTGTCAAACGATTGCTTACTCAAAATATTTTTATTATTTTCGAGAGAAATACGTCTATAAACTAAGTATTTTGGTGTTCTGAGTTTTGCTGTTAATAGGAAAACCATGCCCTCGTGTTGCATAAAACAGTGTGGTGCGAGAAAAAATAAAAATCAGCCTAATTTGTCTCTGCACAGGTTAGTAACTAGTTTTCACTAATCCAGTCGAATATTGTTCAATTTTGTTTATTATACTGTTACAAGATGATGTTTATGATAATTATTGAAACCTGTGTCATGTATAAATTGCTTAAAATATAAAACGTTTGATATTTTCTTTATTTCTTTGCATTGTTTACATTCTATATTTATATTGGTAGTAAGGTTAGTCATGTGTGTGTGATGCTCGCATGCGATTCGAAGTATCGATAATATTTGTTTAGTGTGTAAACTACATTGCAATGATGTTTTAATCCACAGATTTCCTAAAAACGAAATTTTAAAGAAGAAATGGATAGAAGTTATTGGTTCTGAAAACATAAACCCTAGACATAAAATGTGGCATATATGCTCCATGCAAGTGAAAAAATATTATATTGCCGCTGAACATGGAACATAACACCACCCACAGGCTGTTGCTTGTTAAATCTATAATTAAAGCTTATATCGATTTAAGATTCCGTTATCATGCAAGAAAACATTGTGATACAATTTCATATAGAAACTATTTGAATAAATTAATTTTGTTCAGAAATGAATAGATTACTTTTATACATAAAAAATTGTTATTGTGTCATAAAAGTTGTTCGAAAAGTAGGAAGTTAACAAAATATTATTATTTATTTACCACCCCGTTGGTCTAGGTGGTCGCAAGCACGTCTGCTAAGCGTGGGGTCCTAGGAGCAATACATATACAACATTAGTTTTTGTTTATACTAAACCCGAAAAGGGTTCATTTTACTCATCATTTTGAAAAAAAAAATCTATGGTACCAAACTTGAAATCGCGAAAAAAAAATCAGCTGTTCCCTACATTTGTGTTCACTTAAATCGACAAAATGTATGGAACAGCTGATTTTTATTTCGTGATTTCAAGGTTGGTCACATAGAATTTTATTTTCAAAATGATGAGTACAGTGACCCCTTTTTGGGTTTAGTATAAACAAAAACTAATGTTGTTTATGGCTCTTTTGAACGTCAATATTTTCAAAAAAAATTAACTGATTCTAGTCGCCCCTTCCAAAAGGTAGTTTCGTATGGAGAAGAATTGGCAAGAAACTCCACCGGTACTCTTTTAAAATCTTGAACAATATTTTTTATAGGTACATACATTATTTATATAATCATATGTGAAGACGATGCACCTAGAATAAAATTACTATACCACAATAGGTAATAAAAAGAGTTAAGAATGAAGCAATGACAGATAAATTAATTATGTGATAGATACATGGTGTTCACATATTTACAAAATTGTAAAAATATATAGGTTTTCTAAAAAAAATACAATATCAGTGTGAGTTAAGGTAATCACAGAATTTAAAATAAATGTCATAAAAATAATAAATTATACAATTAAAATAGCAACCTGTTTGATTTTGTCTAGACCCTAGATTGTCCTATGGAGCTGGACCAGCATGTTTCCAAGCATTCTTATCTTATTTGATTTATTTATTTATCTTGGATATAATCCTCTAATTTGTAATATGCTTGTTTACAAATCGTCTTACAATGGCAGCCCACTTCATGAATGATTAGTAGTCATTGGACGTATCCAATGACTACTAATCAAAAAAAAAAAAGTAAAAAAAAATATTTATTAACATTTCAATAATTACAAATGCCTAACTTTCTTATTTCAGCCGCAAAGCAGCAATGTATCCCACTATCGTGTTTCGGTTTAAAGGGAAAGAGAGCCAGTGTAAGAACAGGCTATGATGAAACATAAAACACCCACAACTTCTAAAATTCTTATCATTTCACCTGCATTACATTTACGAGGCTAATCGAAAAATGTAAACCAATACCTTAAAGGCGGCCATCTTAAGCGCCCATATTTTTGTATGTATGCACGCAAATTTTGTAGGTAGGGCGAGTCCATAGCTTTATATGTCAATGGTGCGTGCCTAAGTGTCAGGTGTCACTGTGTCAGTGTGGTGTCATCCAAAGTTTTTTTTTATTAATGGCCTGGTTAAACTGGTTTAACTTTGTTTATATTGATGAAATTTAAATTATTTTCAATGCATGATGCACGATGACCCTGCCCGCTCCCCTTGAGTTTCAGTAAAGATGTGGCAATTAACTGAGACCTCATGCGGACTTCTTGTGAGAACTTAAAGTGATGTTGCACTGTTTTGTTTCATTAGCCTACACTTAAATACTCAAAGGCCTACGAGTACACAAAACCACCATTATCTTTGAGGTATGTTTACTTTTATGTTGATCACAAATTAAACAAAAACAAAATAAAATGTATGCGACTTGGAGTGTAACACTATAAAATACGAGCTAAGGAAAAGGGAAGCGTCTACCACTGGTAAAAAAGCAGCAGCAGTGAAAAATTCAATAAATTATCATTCATAATTTATAATTAAATTATTTACATAAAAGTTGTAAACGTCGCGAAGTGACGGTCAACATATTATTATATAAATATAAGTAGTTTATAATGCAGGTACCTTTTGCAGTGAAAGACTTAAATGGAAATATACTATACAGGGTGTTTGGTGCATCGTGTGCCAAATTAAAATGGTTGACTGAAGGGGTCATCCGCTAGCCTTTCAGACTCCTTAACACCCCTCATGCTCTGTGGATTTTTTTTATCGATATTTTATTGTTTTCCAAAAAAAAGACCCAAATTTTACATTCAAATACAGATTTAAAAAAAAAAATAAGGCGTAGACTCTGAATTTTAATTTTATTTCGATGTGTATTGTTTAAGAATACTTTTAAATACAAAATTAGTGATATTAGTCACCTAGTTTTTTTTTTAATTCACTCGCAAAGGTAAAACTTAAATTAAAGCTGTACATGTTACAGCTATTTATAAGGCTACAAAAAAAAAACCAGAAGCGACCGGGATCTTCCAACTCCCTCATTAATTCTCCAGTCTATCTTCTTTCTAATGATGTGCCACATGCCATAAAAGTATTTTAACAACTTTGTGAATTCGCTAGAATTGTGAATCAAGTCACATAAAACTACATTCCAAATTCTAATGAAAAAATATTTATTGCGGAACTGTTACTTGAGAAAGAGGTAAAATTTGTTTTCTCACTCTTTCACAGTAAAATCTATCTTCTATCTCTTTCTTGCATACCTTAAATCGGTTTGAACAAATCGCGCCGCTCGACCCGCCATTTTTTTAGTCGAGACATGACTGCCTCTGCTACCTAACGTGTGTGCTAGTTCACCATACTCCGCGATTCTTTTATTACTTTGTTATCGTTAAGTTTTGCTGGTTCTTGTTACATTTGTTTAATTTTTGTTGTTATTGTTAAACTTTGAGTTTTTTGTTATTGCAATGGCGACATTCTCTAACGAAGAATATGCGGACATCATGATGGCTTACGGAGCCGCTAATGGCGTCGCTCGTGCAGCGCAACGACTTTACCAGGAACGCTTTCCTGGTAGACGATTACCTGGCCGCAGAGTCTTCGAAGACACATACCGACGCATACGCGAGACTGGCAGTGTTACTTTTAATGAACCAAGGGGCCATATTGTGCGACATAATGTTGAAGTAGACGAGAGAATACTGGCACTTTTTGAGGAAGACCCTACAAGAAGCATTAGAAATGTGGCATCACATCTTGATATTTCAATATGGAAAGTGTGGAAAGTACTTCGTCAAAACAAAAAGCATCCATTCCACTACACTCCGGTGCAAGGTACGTAATTTTAAACTAACTTTAAACCCGTGCAAGCTTTGTTTGACCTTGCCTTTGTTTAGCAGGTAATGGGTATGGTATGGCGTCACTTCCAGGCAGTGAATCTATTAGCACGAACAGCGGGTCCTTTCTTGTGCAATTACTTATTGCCCAAGAGAAATTTAAAAGAGTTTTTTGTTTGTTGCAGGTCTTGAGGGTGGCGACTTTGAGAGACGAGTGGCTTTTTGTCGGTTTCTTTTACACACGGATGTGGATGATCCTGATTTTTTAAAAAGAATACTGTGGACGGATGAATCCAAATTTACCAAGGATGGGATCCTCAATTTACACAATTTGCACCACTGGACAACGAAAACGCAAAACCCACGTGTTAAAAGACAGAAATCTTCTCAAAGAAGGTTTAGTGTAAACGTTTGGGCAGGAGTGATTGGGAATCAGGTAATTGGACCGCATTACCTGCCCGATAATCTCAATGGCGAAGACTACCTGGAATTCCTACAAAATGACCTGCCCGAATTAGTGACCGATGTGCCCGTATTTAATGAACGTGTGCCCATTGTATTTCAAAATGACGGCTGTCCCGCGCGTTGGCGATTGACTGTGAGGGAATATCTCGACAATGTGTTCCCCAATGCATGGATTGGACGCGATGGCCCTATTCCATGGCCGCCACGTTCCCCAGATCTAACTCCGTTAGACTTTTATGTCTGGGGACGTGCCAAAGAGTTGGTATATGCCACGGAGGTTCCAACTAGGGAGGTATTAGTCCAACGCATAGAAGCGGCATTCAATACTATTAAGGAGGAAATACGACTTCGTACAACAACTGTTGAAATTCGAAACAGGTGTCGGGCCTGCATTCGCAACAGAGGCCAACAATTTGAGCAAGATTTGTAACAATGATTAAATAAATGTTAAAAATGCAATTTTGTTTTTTTATTTCAAGTAAATCCCACGAAAGATACAGATATGAGACACGAATTTACCTAACCATAAGAATGAGATAGCAGATTTATAGGTTTGACAGGTATCATTTAAGAGATTTTTTTTTTAATCATAATTTTGAATATTAGCCTTAGGTGACTCGATTCACAATTCTAGCGAATTCACAAAGTTGTTAAAATACTTTTATGGCATGTGGCACATCATTAGAAAGAGGATAGACTGGAGAATTAATGAGGGAGTTGGAAGATCCCGGTCGCTTTTGATTTTTTTTTTGTAGCCTTATAAACAGCTGTAACATGTACAGCTTTAATTTAAGTTTTACCTTTGCGAGTGAATTAAAAAAGAACTAGGTGACTAATATCACTAATTTTGTATTTAAAAGTATTCTTAAACAATACACATCGAAATAAAAATAAAATTCAGAGTCTACGCCTTATATATTTTTTAAATCTGTATTTGAATGTAAAATTTGGGTCTTTTTTTGGAAAACAATAAAAAGTCGATAAAAAAAAATCCACAGAGCATGAGGGGTGTTAAAGGGTCTAAAAGGCTAGCGGATGACTCCTTCAGTCGACCATTTCAATTTGGCACACGATGCACCAAACAGCCTGTATAATTATGAAAGTCGTAAAGAGAGATTACAAAAGAATAGGAAAAACCAACCTGACGGTTTCACTTGACACACACCAGTGACACAATGCTTTTCTTTATATTAATTATATGTCACTGCAGCTGGTAGCATATCAAACCTTTAACACTTTCCCTCAGCTGCTAGTGGACCTTCTAATCTCTCAGACCCAAGTTCTTACAAAGTTCCTGTAATCTCGGTCTGGGCAAGGCCTTAGTCAGTAGATCTGCCAGCTGTGTAGCAGAGCTAGTCCTTGCGACAACAATGTGATTTTCAAGCACAAGTTCTCTTACATAAAAGTGTCTGACACAAATATGTTTTGTCCTTCGATGAAACTCCGGATTATGTGCTAGTTTCACCGCAGCTTCATTATCGACAAATAAAACTGGGATTTCTTTCTGACCATTCAAATCTTTAAATAGTCTTTTTAGCCAAAACACTTCTCTTGCAGCCTCACTCGCTGCCACAAGCTCGGCTTCTGTGGTGCTAATGGCAACTGACGCTTGCTGTTGACTGATCCAAGAGATCGCACCTCTTGAAAATAACGTAGAACGACCTGTTTGCAAACATCCAGCATGATCAGCATCACTGTAGGCTTCGATTTTGTTAGGAGAATCTACATCATGAACATATAGAATTCCTCTTGTTAGTGTTCCTTTTAGATATCGCATTATGCGCTTTACCATACACCAATCACTTGAAGTTGGCTTTTCTAAGCTCCTCGAAACCACTCCTACAGCATAAGCCAAATCAGGGCGAGTGCCGACCATCAACTAGGCGAGCGAGCCTACTGCTTCTCTGTAAGTAAATTACTGTGACTTATTCTCAGCTTTCCCTGTTTCAATAATTCCTTCGTTTTGTAAAGGAGTCGACATTGGTTTGCTGTCTCTCTTATTGAATCTCTCCAAAACCTTTCTTGCATAAGCTTCTTGCTTTATTGAAATCGAGCCATCTTCCATTTGCTCTATTTGAATCGACGAAGAATAAATTAAAGTCATCCAATTTTTGTGGAGGTCGTAGAGTACTTCCGTCTCTGAGATTATACCTTGGAACGTCCGGTATAGAAAAATCGTTCTCTAAGTTCATCGGCATCTCAAGATCAGGAAGAATAGCATCTACGAACTTTTAAGTATCACAATCTGCAAAAGGTTGTTCATTTTCTATGATCTCACTTTCTTGTTCTCCCTCTAATTGGACTGACTGTCTTACAGGAGAAGCTACATGTTGTGAAAAATCATCTTCCGGAAGGATCCCTCCCTCTGTCTCCTGTCCTATTAGATCAGAATCTCCCTCTATCTCACCGCTCACTGGTAAATTGGCGTCTTCCTGAGGACCATGTCCCAAAGCCGTTGTGATTCTCAATTCCATGGTTGGACAAAAGATGACATCTCTAGATCTTTCGGTCTGTTTTCCATTCCAGATATCCGTCGTCGTTATCGTATCCGATAAGTCTGCCTTTAGTAGCTTTCTTATTTAGCTTCTTCCTTTTTTGTTTGGGAATGTGAAAAAAGCATTCATTCCCTATCACACGTAAGTGTGAGATCTTAGGCTTCTTCTTATGCCACAGCTCATACGGTACTTTCCCTTCTTCTCTTGTGGGTCCCGTGCGATTGAGGACGTATGCAGCTGTATTGATAAGCTCTGCCCACAGGGCTTGTGGAAATTCATCTCCTGCGTGCATGTATGAACGAGCTGTTTCCACCAGAGTCCTGTTCTCTCTTTCTGCGCACCCATTTTGTTCGGGCGTGTATGGCATCGTGAGCCGCTGGATTATTCCCTGCCTGTTAAGTACCTCCCGAAGCGCTTTATTATCAAATTCGCCGCCATTATCGCTCAATAACGTATTGACTGTATGTCCAGCATTTTTGGCTTCTTTCAGAAATTGAATAATCCAATCTTTAACTTTGCTTTTGTTTCGAATGAAATAAACATGACGAAAGTCATCCTTTAAAAGGACAAAGTAGCGAAATTTCGAGTAACTTTCAGGGAATGGTCCGCATACATCGGCGTGAACCAACTTTCCAGGCATACTAGCTCTTTCTCTTTTGCCAAATTTAAGACGATGTGCCTTCCCATAAATGCAGCCTTCGCACTGTATATCATCTTTATCATCTAGATTGATTCCCAGTTCCCTCATGACAAGATCTTTGACACATTTCTTGTTCTGGTGACCAAATCTTTCATGATATAGCTGGAGTAACCTCGATGGGTTAATAGCATTAATCTCTACAGGTTTGTTTGGTAGAACTGTCTTCATTTGTAACTTATACAGTCCTCCACTCTGTTAAAGATGATATATGCAACCTCTATCTATACTGTGTATGTAAAACTTCTTTAGTCTGCAATGTGCGTCACCATAGAAACGTGCTGTTATATTTAAGTTGTCATGTCGTCTGATATAATAAAACTAAACTACTCGTAATTGGTTATGGGCCCAGATATATTCACTTAAATATTTGTTGGAAACTAAGCATGGAGCTAAGTAAAATACAAATATGTAAGCTCGACGGAAATAACTGGATGCAATGGAAATACCGCATGTCTGCTCTGTTACGGGGCATAGACGGACTTTTGGACATTTAAACAGGGAAAAATTCAAAAACCGAATAAGCCTGTAGCTGAGGGCGGTGATAGTGATGCTGCTTCCGCAGTGGCTTTGACGGAGTATAACAAAAAGTTATCGGAGTATGTTAGGTTGGAAAGTACTGCGTTACTGCTGGTTACGAACAACATATCAGATGAAATCTTGGACAAGGTGATTAGATTCTCTCATCCTAAGGACGTATGGGATGAATTGCATAGACTCTATGACGGTGTCAATGAAGACAGGTTATATGAAGTATGTATGGAGTTCTTTAAATTTCAAAAGGATACTGCTGATGACATGGCAACTCATGTATCGAAATTGAAAAATATGTGGCACAAACTGAATCAGGAATTATTAAAAGCTGAAGAAAGTAAGCAATTACCAGAAATACTTTTAATCTGTAAGATGTTAGATACACTGCCAGAAAATTATTTTTCATTTAAATCGAGTTGGATGTTGATGTCCAGTTTTTCTCCGCAGAATTACGAAGGCTCCTTGGTTCGTTCGGAACGAACAACTTCACGTAGACCTTAAGATGCCTACCATCAAACAGTTTATGAAGCGCCTTGCAAAGCGCTTTTTCGAATCCGCGGAACGTCATCGCAACCCCTTGGTTGTGCAGGCCGCTAGTTACAGGGCTTCTGCCATTAGTCAGACTCGCCGACCGAGGCACACTCTCTTAGATCCGGATGACCCCGTCACTCTCCTTCAGGAAAACAATAGGGCCACGAGTACAGTGCACAAAATACACAAACCGACCTTCCGTCCTCGCCGCCGAGGTACCACGCGAACTTCCCGAGTAAATGGTAATAAAAGTCCTCCCCCCCGTCCCTTGAATGTCGATGCGCCAGCCGCCCGGTTAGAGGCTGAGAGCGCCGTAGCAATAAATATAATATCACCTGATAATAATCATGATCAAAATGTTGATCCAGCCCGTCCCCAAATTGTTACTAATTTTGTGATCCCCCAACAACGCCCTAAGTCGAGGTCCGTACCCCACAGGGGGTGCCCTTAGTGCGCTGTCGTTTAGTTTTAATATATATAATTTGCGCCCTGGCTGGAGGCTTTAAGATTAAAAACCTTAGGGCAGCCACAGGAATATCCGGTTAAGTAGCAACGACCTCTCTAGGTCTGCTACGAGATGCCATTCAAAAAAAAAAAAAAGGTCTGCTACGAGATGCCATTCAAAAAAAAAAAAACTAGTCTGTGGTTTGACTTTTGATAGGTATGTATACTGGTATAGTGATCTGTGGTTCCACCTCCGCTAAGTTAGGAGTTTATGTTCTGTGGGTTACGCTCTTTCTTTGTCTTTTTTGTGTGTGATCGAAGCGCGTTTACAGAAAGGAGAAAATACAATAATATTATTTTAAAGATTCTATCTTACATAACTTCTCCAAGATGGTTGACCAAATTGAAATGGCTTTAGATGATATTATAAAAGCAAACAAGAAAACACCAAGAGGTGGAGGAGGTGCTGGACGAAAATTCAATGCCACCAGAAAACCTGGTGGCGGCCGTGGAGGTTCTGCTGCTGGTGGTGGGTTTAGAAATGGCCGCACGGGGAGCGTATTACGTGGAAGAAACCGTGGCGGTATATCTAAATCTGCAAATTACACAAGGGTAAATTATTACTTAGATGGTTATACAAATTACAAATGGCGGACAAACGTGGTGAAATGACGCATCTTGTTATACATTACACTCAAATCTATGGACGATCAAGTTGCAATGATGATTCGGTTATCTCTTTGGCCATCTTGTATGTATTAGCAGTTAGACACTGCATATCGTATTTTCGCTCTTGCTAACCTAGATCCTATGATCTAAATTTGGCTTCAAGAAAGCACTTCAATGTTATACGCGTTTGTCATGTTTAGACTGGAATATTTTCATCTGAAAAGTAACTGTCCAGATGTTTTGGCATCAAAAGCTATCGAAATGCATCAAACAATTACAACACTTCAGATGACACCTTTTTGGGATCCCTGCGATTCAACCTAAATATTCACTGATTTAGTGGAAGTGCCAGGATAACCTGGTGGGAATGTGTCACCGTGCTGTCTTCACCATGGAGCCTTATAAGAGGCTCCGGGCTGCAGTCATGGGAGACAAGGAAGTCTGCTGTGGTGTTCATTACTGACTTGATCTATTTGCAAGATGCAGTACTAAAATCAACGCGAGTGTGTGCCAGTCAGTGCTAAAATAAGAACATCATTAAAATGTGGGACAAATTAGTCCAGTTGTAATGCTTTGAGCAAGTCCTTTTATTTTTTTGGCAATAATGTTTTGTAATCACATTGTAAAATTTTATATTGTTACAAAAAATGTAGCAGTGTATGTAACTAATTTGTATGCCACATTACACTTGGGTGTAATCATGTTCAATGAGGCATTGAGCGGCCAATCGGCAAGCTCTTTGAAGGACCACCTATTTCAGGGCGATGTTAACAGCGCATGGAAACATGACATGTTCAATGACTTTGGAGAAAGGAAGCTTCAGAGAAATGCCATGCAGGCTATCACAACTGGTCCTACTAAGTTGTTAGTATCCAATCTGGATTTTGGAGTCTCTGATTCAGATATACAGGAGCTGTTTTCAGAATTTGGAATTCTGAAAAGTGCAGCTGTACATTATGATAGATCTGGAAGGTCTTTAGGTAAGCATTGCTCATTAAATATGTATCTATTGAATCTAGTAGCTATAAAAATATATCAGTAATTACAACCATGCTGTAACTTCTATTTTAGGTACTGCTGATGTAGTGTTTGATAGAAGAGCTGATGCTTTGAAAGCCATGAAACAATATAATGGGGTGCCGTTAGATGGGAGAGCAATGAACATACAACTAGCAACATCTGAAATCAGCACCTTTAGAACTGAAGAAAGAAGTCGTATTGGCAGTGGCGGCGGTGGTGGTGGTGGACCAGTTAGGAGAAACATAAATAGAGGTAGCTATCATTTATTTGTGTTATTGATGCAGTTTTAAGGTTTGGAAAGCAGAAATGTCATTAGTTCATGGTAAAGAAAAATAAATTTTCTTTGTGTGTGTGCAATAGTTGTCTACCATCTAGACTTTTAATTTAATGAGCAGCTAGCAGGCACTGTAATGAACAGGATATTAGTAAATTAAAAACATTGCTTAACCCCCTGTCATGTTCTAACATGACAGGGTGTTTACGGTTCAGTAGGACACAGAAGTCTCATAATATCAAATAAAATTGAAATAATTGACTTGTGGCAAAATATGTCTGTTACGCACGGCTACACATCTGCACAAGCTGGTCTCGCATTGTGTAGGATTTAAATACACAATGAGAGGTCAGCGTATAATGGAAATGTATAGCTTGATGTGTAGCCGTGTGTACATAACACTTAAATAAACTGTTGGTACAGGTGGTGCAAACAGAAATCAAGGTGGAGGTGGATCACGTGGCAACGCACGCCGAGGTGGAGGCCGTGGAGGAGCTGGAGCAGGGCGTGGCAAGCGTCCTGCACCCACTGCTGAACAATTGGATGCAGAACTTGATGCTTATGTCAAAGAAATCAAGTGAAAGATTAATATAAGTGTAGTGCAAAAGACACTAATTTAAATAAGTTTAGAATAATACTAATGGACTCTCCAAGTTTGACAGCAGATATTTTATGGTCAGACACAAAAACGGCTAATTACAAATATTAGCTAACTGATAACAATAAAATTGTGGAATTGTTATTTTGATTCAATGTTAAACGATTTAATAAACATATGACTTTGGTACACATTGACAAATTGTTAATTTAAGTCCAAAATTTACCCTACTTTATAATCTAGGTATAAATATTCCTGTGATGATTTTAATACTGTGTAGCTGTTCTATTCTTTTGCAAGGATGCCTTGATTTTGTTCTTTGTCTAGAGCTGCCTAAAACATCTTGAGAGATTTTTAAAAGAACTTCAATTTAAAGAATATCAGTAGGACAATACTTAAAGTAAAACAAAAACTTGAAGATGTTAGTCGTCTGCCTGCTGTTCACTTAAGTAAATTTTAATTATATTTAAATCAGTTTCAAACCTACTAGGTAGATACTCTTCTGTGAGTTGCACAAAATCGAATACCTATGTATTTCCTACAAAAAAAAAATCAGAATCATTCAACCCAATCTGCCCTAAAATTATCATCATCCCCGAACCGTTAAAACGAAGTCGTTTTATACGTGTATTAATATTATTTTTGTGAATTCCCGTTCGTCCCCCTAGGTGGAAGAAGTCAGGGGGACGAACGGGAATTCACAAAAATAATATTAAATTTGTTCCCGATCGTCCCCCTCGAGATTTTAGGGGACGAATGGGAACATTTTTTTAGATTAGTGCCATTCGTCCCCCTAAATAATATTGTGCATGAAATATTAATATGTCCGTGACCACAACGCCAATCGCTTCCATATTTGGCAAATAATGTGCTAATTAGTGCCCGAACTACAGAATTGGTGCCTTAGTAGTTTTCGAGATAATCGACCTTTAAGGTGGTCCGGCGGTAGTCACGCTCCCTTCAGCAGGACCACCATGAGCGCCGAAAAAGGGGTCATGCTACAGCTATTCTAATTACACAAATAATGTGATTCATTTCGTAAGAAAAACAGAACTGAAACATTTGTTTTACCGAGAAATCAACGATGATAACTTTCGCGCGCTCGTTCAGCAGGACGATGACTTTGAATGTTGATTCCAAGTTTCAGGAGCTAGTCGCTTTCCTTAAACCTACATAGAAAATTAGTGCTCTGCGAGATGAAATTGATACCGATAATTTAAAATGTCTTCTCCAGTAGTTTATGAGATATACCATACCATTGGTGGGGTGGCGGTAGTCACGGTGTTAAATTTTCATTTGAAGATTTCCCTAATAAAACTATGATTTCTTCCCAAATTAGTGCTCCTAAAGAAGTTATAGTGACCAAAAATGCAGATTCCCAAGTGTTGTATTTTAAGAGAAATTAGCTTTCATTACTTTTCCATACTAAATCTCCGCGTATCAGCATCATCAGCAGCCCTTAGCAGTCCACTGCTGGACATAGGCCTCTCCAATTGCACGGTATTCAGCTCGATTCTCATCCAGCTGCCACCAGCCACCCTGCGAAGATCGTCGCTCTACCTAGCCTGAGGGCGTCCTGCCTTACGTTTGCCGATTCGTGGTCTCCACTCAAGAACACGTCTACAACGGTCATCGGTTCTACAGCTAATATGGCCGGCCCATTGCCACTGCAGCTTGCTTATTCTGTGGGCTAAGTCATAACACGTAGGACGCACTGATTGAAGACCTTCGTCTGTAGGCTCTGTGGAATACGCGACGAAGCTTCCCAAATGCTGCCCAGCCCAGCTGAATTCTTCTGTTAACCTCCCTCTCAAAGTTGTTTTTACCAAATTTAAAAGTTTGCCTGAGGTAAACGTCTTCTCGAACAACCTCGAGAGCACCTTCCATTAACAGCAATCGGTCCCGGAGTGACGTGTTAGTTGAACATAACCTTGGTTTTGTCCAAGTTCATCCGGAGATCAATGCGTACAGAAAAATCAGCTAGGCCGTCCAGCATCTGCTGCAACTCATGCAGCGATTCAGCCAATTATGACGATGTCATCTGCAAATCTCAAGTGTGAGATGTACTTGCCGTTGAAGTTGATGCCCTGTCCTTGCCAGTTTAGCGTCATAAACACATCCTCCAATGCGTTAGAGAACAATTTCGGGGAAATTACGTCCCCTCGTCTCACCCCTCGACGCAGGGGGATATGCTCAGTTCGCCGATACTGAGTTTGGACGGTCATAGTCGCGTTGTCACGAAGACTAAAATTATTTAGGTGGACCAATGGGACTCAAAAAAATAATAATATATCATTTCCGTTCGTCCCCACCAACAAAATGAGGGGGACGATCGGGACAAAAAATACGAATTCCCGTTCGTCCCCCTAGGTGGACGAAGTCGGGGGGACGAACGGGAATACACGGTTTTATAACTTCCATAGTTTCCTTTTTTATTTTGAATCCTTAGCTTAGTCACATTTTTGGACTTTGGCGTATCTCTTTGACTGTCGTTTTTTTAGGGTTCCGTACCCAAAGGGTAAAACGGGAACCCTATTACTAAGGCTCTGTCGTCTGTCTGTCCGTCCGTCTGTCACCAGGCTGTATCTCATGAACCGTGATAGACAGTTGAAATTTTCATAGATGATATCTTTTGCCGCGTTATCAACAAATACTAAAAAACAGAATAAAATAAATATTGAAGGGGGCTCCCATCAAACAAACGTGATTTTTTTTCTCTTTTTTGCTCGATATTGATAACGGCAACAGGTAGACGCTTGAAATATTCACAGAATATATTCACTTTACAAATAAATAATTAAATTAAAATAAAACAAATAGGGGGGCTCCCATACAACAAACGTGATTCTTTTGCCATTTTTATAGATAATGGCCGGTTTTTTTTTCTTTCGCCATAGTCAAGTAACGGCCAAACATTCGGCCGATACTTCGGATTTATGTTCGGAGTACCCCTTGATCCTCTGCCCTGATTTTTTGTTCCATAGATTAATAAACCAACAGGATTATCGTAAAATCTTTAAAAAGTAGATATTACGTTACTTGAGTACACTGGGCCGCACGTCGGTGGTGAACTGGTGACAATGCTAAGTAAGCTGCGACTTATTCCGTTTATCCACCCTAGGGTGGATATTCGAAAATGAGAGTTCATAAATATATCCACCCCAGACGGGGTGAATAATCGGAATTCCCTCGGCTGTGTACTTAGTCATTTAGAGAATCATTCGGGAATATTCGGATTGAAACTGGGCCAAGATACTTAGTCACACACACAGTTCTTCGCTATTACGTCTACTGCCAGCACAGAAATATAGAAAACGGTTGCAGATTTATATTAAAAACGACGAATTTATCCAGGATACATAATTACGTCTACTCAATATTGAAATTAGTTTATGTCCGTGACTACCGCCGGACCACAACGCCAATTGCTGTAATATAATATTTGGCAAATAATTAGTGCTCAATTGGTGCTAATTAGTGCTCGAACAACAGAATTGGTGCCTTAGTGGTTTTCGAGATAATCGACTTTGAAGGTGGTCCTGCGGTTGTCACGCTCCCTTCAGCAGGACCACAATGAGCGCCGAAAAAGGGGGCATGCTACAGCAATTCTATGTATACAAATAATTAGTGCTCTTAAATGTGATTCATTTCGTAACAAAAAAAGAACTGAAACATTTGTATTTACCGAGAAATCAACGATGATAACTTTCGCGCGCTCGTTCAGCAGGACCACGACTTTGAGTCTTGATTCCAAGTTTCAGGAGCTAGTCGCTTTCCTCAAACCTACATAGAAAATTAGTGCTCCGCGAGATAAAATTGATACCCAAACTTCAAAATTACTACTCCAGTAGTTTACGAGATATACCATACCATTGGTGGGGTGGCGGTAGTCACGGTGTTAAATTTTCATTTGAAGATTTCCCTATTAAAAACTCTGTGATTTCTTCCCAAATTTATACAAAAATTAGTGCTCCTAAAGAAGTTATAGTGACCAAAAATTCAGATTCCCAAGTGTTGTATTTTAAGAGAAATTAGCTTTCATTACTTTTCCATACTAAATGTCCGCATATAACCCGACTAAATTAAGTTGTCAATGGTATTGAGCTGTTTATGAGATGTACACTTGTGCACATAAATTGATGGATGTCGGAATAGTAATAACACAGTTCAATATCTATAATTTTTATACTAACTGTGTACTTGGGTACATATTTATTTAAAAAAAAAATAACCTATCGTTACCCATGGCTTGAAATACCTTTGTTAATGACATGGTTAGGTAGGTACTCGAATAATAATTTTTCTGTATTGTAAGTTTTCAGACCTTTGTATTGTCATACGAATATATGAGCGATAGGTATTTCTTATTTATTTCTTTCCTACTAATTTAACGTTGCTGCAAGCAGTACCTAAGTATTAAAAACCTAATTTATTGCATTAATAATATGTTGCTAATAACGTTAATAAAAAAGTATTGCATAAGTAATAGTTATGTATTTTTCAGTACCTGAAGTCGATTTTATCAAATTTCCACTGATATATCTATGGACCTGGGTGTATTTTTAGTTACCAATTCAATACCTACTTTATTAAAGCTAGGTTAAGATTTATGAATTAGTAGGTGTATTTTTAATGGAAAATACATTTATAAATCGAATAAGTTTCATTAATTATAGATCACAGTTCGATAACAATTTGTAAAATCAGTAGAATTTTAAGTAGGTACTTAAAAATCAACAATATAAAATGTGCACTTAAATTTATTAACACAAATCAATCAACTCGATTAGACTATTATGATAGGCCGACTAGTAGGTAACTAGGTAGAACCATAAACAAAACTAGAAATATGTTATATATCTAACGAATAGGTTCGATAGAACAGAATAGAAAAAGCTTGGATATTCATGCATAGTTACAACAATTATGGATAGAATGAAAATTACTTTTAAGAATAAGAACTTTTTTTTCGCAAATATGGGTAGATGATACATCAATAGGTGTTAGTACTGTACAAAGATCAGCCATATTTTGCCATTCGGCATGCAAATATTTAGAAAGAAAGAAAAATAATTTTATTTGTCACAGAAACACGTGCATACGAAAACATAAACTCGAGTAAGTAAACATTACACAAAACACATCTACAAAAAACAAACAAACATCATCATTTCATTTACATCAAATTATTATCTATTGTTAGTAAGTTATTTATTATTAAATTAAATACGATTAAATTAATCATTATTAAATTATATACTTTTAAATGAATCATTATTAAATTATATACCATTAATTAATCATTATTTAAACTATTTCAAAATTACAGACTTTTTTAATGCAATAAATTAGGTTTTTAATACTTAGGTACTGCGTGCAGCAACGGTAAATTAGTAGGAAAGAAATAAATAAGAAATACTTATCGCTGTCGCTGACAAAAGGTGTACTTACAATACAGAAAAATAATTATTGTAGTACCTACCCACGTCATTAACAAAGGTATCACATTACACGTTATTTGTTTTCTTAATATATACCTTACTCCATTTGATATAAGATTAGAAATTTAAATAAACTTTTTTACAGTCCGTTCAACCAATTTTGACTTCTATTCCGTAGGCATAAGGATGGCATTAAAAGCAAAAACGTGGTTACAATACCAACTGTTTATTACAGCTGCCAGTTGTCATGCCACCAACGCAATAGAAGTCAACATCGGCTGAACGGACTGTAAAAAATGTTTATTTAAATGTCTAATATTATTTCAATTTGAGTAAAGGTACACAGTTTGTATAAAAATTATAGATATTGAACTGTTGTTATTACTATTCCGACATCCATCAACTTATGTGCACGAGTGTACATCTCTTAAACAGCTCAATACCATTGACAACTTAATTTGGCCGGGTTAAATGCGGACATTTAGTATGGAAAAGTAATGAAAGCTAATTTCTCTTAAAATACAACACTTAGGAATCTGAATTTTTGGTTACTATAACTTATTTAGGAGCACTAATTTTTGTATAACTTTGGGAAGAAATCACAGAGTTTTTAATAGGGAAATCTTATGAACATTTAACACCGTGACTACCGCCACCCCACCAATGGTATGGTATATCTCGTAAACTGCTGTAGTAGTAATTTTGAATTTTGGGTATCAATTTTATCTCTCAGAGCACTAATTTTCTATGTATGTTTGAGGAAAGCGACTAGCTCCTGAAATTGTGAATCAACACTCAAAGTCGTGGTCCTGCTTAGCGTTGCCGGAGGGAAATATTGCGAAGTATTCCCATCGTATTATTCGCGGAAATATACGGAAGTTTTGAGTAATATTCGGAATTATTCGCCGAGAAGAATAATTAAGGCTAGTGCAGACTGGCGCGATATCGCGGGTGCGATGTCACACTAGTAGCACAATTTCTATGTCACTGCCTGTCGCGCCCGCGATATCGCGCGAGTCTGTACGAGCTTTTACAAGGAATATCTAGCTAAGTACATGTTTACATTTCATTCAATCAATTCAAATATTAAAAAAAATAAACCATGTCTCTAAATAGCACAGTTGTTTCAGAAATCATCAACATCATATGTACGGAACGCTCCGTGCGTCCGACTCACTCTTGACCGATTTTTTGTTGGTTTTATGAATGAAGGGCAGCGGGTCGATACGTGCAAGCGAGCAGTAGCGACGACTACAGCTTTTACCCGCTAGAGGGCCTAATGCCAGTGACTATATTACTATTACTACACGTTCATTCATAAAACTGAGTATAATACGATTTGAAAACTTCCGAATATTTCTTTTCTTCTACTTAGATATGTACCTACATAAGTAATAAGTTTTTGTATGCAGTTTAGGTGTAAACGGGATATAGAGGTAAAAACTTAATGTAGATACTAAGATGAGTTTATAAAATAGTAGTACTTATATTAAATTACGTATCTACCTACCTACTAAATAGTAGGTAATTCTAATCGTTATAATATTATTTAAAGTGCTTCTTTATAATAATATGTACCTACTTATTTGAACTATTAATTTCGGTTAAACACTATTCTACAAACTAAAGTTTTTTTTTGTAATACGTCCTCGTAAAAAAGTACCCTACCTACTTAGGTAAATACGTACTTACCTAACTATTTAATTACATTTAGAAGTAAACTAAACTTGTACTTAACATCCGCACAAAATCGACACATTCTATAAACTCAACCAAACAAAAATAAAATAATAAGTAGTCGCAGGTAGATAACTACTTACGCGCAAATATTCCCGCATAGTAGGTATAGGTACGTAGGCATCGAATAATACTTCGTTGATTTTATCAATGAACGGCTGCGGGCCGATACGTTTAGGCTAGCAGTAGCGTCGCCGAGCGTACAGCTTTTCGTCGCTAGATGGCGTTAATGCCAATGACTTCATATTATTACGCCTTCATTCATAAAACTGAGTATAATACGATTTGAAAACTTCCGAATATTACTTTTCATCTACTTAGATAAGTACTTACGTAATAAGTTTTTATATGCGATTTAGGTGCGAAAACGTTATTTTGCGAGAATACTATGTACCTACTTAAAGGGAGGTAAATACATAGGAAGGTAAAGGTATTAAGATGAGATATATTAGTTATATTTGATTAGTACCAAGGTACTACTGAGGTACCTACTATTATGTTAAGTATTTCAATTATTTCTGTAGGGATTTATTAGAACATTTAGAACTATTGATTTCGATTGAACACTACCTATTCTACAAACTTTTTGGTAAAACATCGTCCGTAATATTTCCATTTTTTTGTCCATTTGGTAGGTACACACGGCTATACATCAAGCTATATATTTCCAGTATAAGCTGATGTCGCATTGTATAGGATTTGCGTACAGTGCGAGATCAGCGTAAACTGGAAATGTATAGCTTGATGTAGCCGTGTGGACATCGTAAAGCCAAAACATTTTTACGAAGTAAACTAAGCCAACATCCGCACACAAAATCGACACATTCTATAATCAAGGTCCATACTAAAATAAAATAATAAGTACCTAGTCACAAGTAGATAACTACTTATGCGCAAATATTCCCGCATAGTAGGTACATAGGCATCGAATAATACTTCGTTGATTTATTGAATGAACGTCAGCGAGGCTCGGGGATCACGTGCCATTGCCACGTGCAGGCGAGCGCTGGCGTCACCGAGCGACTAACGAGGGAAGTTCTTCATTTACAGTTCTATACCTTCCCGCCAGATGGCGTTGATTCAAAGCACGGCGTAATATCTGATATTCGGCGAGTCTGGTCAACCTCCCTCCGATATATTATAATAATACGTTATACTACATTCAGATTCATAATTCATTCAGAGAGAAAATCGCTCGTGGGCGGGCAGCCTTACTCTGCATTCTTGCTGGGGTAGCATTCCTTCCAATCGTAGTATTCTTTTGAATATTTCCGAATTATTGCGTATAATTCCGAAGTTTTGCAACGCTAAGTCCTGCTGAACGAGCGCGCGAAAGTTATCATCGTTGATTTCTCGGTAAATACAAATGTTTCAGTTCTTTTTTTGTTACGAAATGAATCACATTTAAGAGCACTAATTATTTGTATACATAGAATTGCTGTAGCATGCCCCCTTTTTCGGCGCTCATGGTGGTCCTGCTGAAGGGAGCGTGACTACCGCAGGACCACATTCAAAGTCGATTATCTCAAAAACTACTAAGGCACCAATTCTGTTGTTTGAGCACTAATTAGCACCAATTGAGCACTAATTATTTGCCAAATATGGAAGCGATTGGCGTTGGTGGGGCGGCGCGTAGTCACGGACATATTAGTTTAGCGTCATTTCCTGGACATAATGCAGAATTTATAAAATACTACCTGCCCTGCTTCGGCTGTAAGTTTTTTTTTTTTTTACTTCGCAATATTTTTTTTGTTTAATTAAAATGAGATTTTTAGAAATATTGGACGCAAGTTTTTATTTTAATAAGTAGAGAAGTTTATTCCACTGCCGACTATACTTGGGGTAAAAAATCGGAAGAGCAATCAGAAGTGAATTCCAATTATCCATCCCGTTCAGGGTGGATAGATGTACACGCGTTTCCGAGTATCTACCTTAGGGCGGATAAACGAAATAAGCCCAAGCTGCCATCTAGTCTCCAAGATTGCGAGTTTGTCCGAAACGTATGTCGTGGCCCTAGTACACAGGCAACTGAAGGAACACGGGTGGGTTTTAGAAACATATTAAATTTTTTATTTGTTCGTTTTAGAAACGTGCATCGACGGCGCGATTTTATCCTACAGAATAGACTGACTCTCGTGCGTATCGCGTTTGTATCGCTACAAACGCGCCGTTGACGCGCGTTTTAGAAACGTGCGTCGACGGCGCGCTTTTATCTAACAAAAAATCTACAGGCTGAGTCTGACTCGCGTCTGTATAGCTACATACGCGCGTTTAATAAACGTGGTGTGCACAGGCCCTAAGTCTAATTACTCTAAGCGTAGTACTATTACTTATTCTGTGTATAAGCGCACTACATTAAATTGTTGCCCGCAACCCCTAAGACGACCCACTTTTTTTATTTTTTTTTGTTCACGGGTTGGAAAATCCTCATGGATGTCCTCCGCCCTGGGGCGGGCGAAGGGGTCTGTCAGACTCTTACTGACTAAAAACCACCCCAGTGTTCCCCTCCCACACTTGCACCGGGGATCTTGGGATCTATTATTACTTCCGCAATCCCCGGCTAGTGCCGCCGGCCCGCCTCTGCGATCCACCTCAAGTCTGGGGGGGCGGGGGGGGGTGAGGTGTCTTCCCGGCAGTCGACGCAGTGGTGACACCGGGCGTCCGGCTCCCTGTTTATGCGACACAGCCCAGATAACAATTTAAACTTGCATCAAACTTGCAACAAGTTTTATGTATCAAAGGTGAATGTTTGCTGCAAATTTGCCATGGCAAGTATATAAACTTGCAGCAAGTTTGAATCATACTTTCTAGTTTCCCAACAACAAACTTGCTTAATGTTTGTTTTTACATAGTTTATGCAACTTTGACATTTCAATCTTGCATGATTCTGTTTCTGCAAACAAACACACAAAGTAGCGCAGAGCTCATCACATTAAATGATATATGTGTCGGGATAGGTCCAACATCAGAAGTAATACTCAGATAAGGCAATACAGAAATATATTTCAATCGAACTATCAGTTATTTTAAATCGAGAGAGTATAGAAATGAAATAAAATTAATTAAATAACTAATAATGGTAGTGGCGGCCACATAGGGCAGTACTGACTGTCAGGGACAGTGGTCCATGCACCCACCGCAATAAGGATAGTACTAATTTGTCGGAGACAACGTTCCCCATCCAATAACCGGGAAGTACTGACTGTCGAGAACTCGAGAGACAGTGGTCCGTGCACCACGACGCATCCGTTCAAAATGCGTACCGACTCTTTTTTTTTTTTTTTTGGTACGGACCTATTGCAGATGGCTCCGGAGAGCCTTTTCTGCGTAACCGATCTTTGGCGGGGCAGAAGGGCCTCTCGCCGTGTTAGAAAATAATTTTAAGTAGCACAGCTAAGGGCGTCCCATAGTGGGACTCGAACCTAGGCTTAGGGCGCTACTGACTACTGAACCATTGGGGGTATGCAGTATCTGTGTATTATTATTAGGGACGTTTGTTAAAGGCTTCTACATACCGGGGCGACTTGTCGCGCGACGCGACGCGACACAAACGCACCGATACGCGGGGCCTTTGTGCCGTGTCGCGTCGCGCGACAAGTCGCGCTGGTATGTAGAAGCCTTAAAGCTACTTGCTCCGCGCGGGCGGGCGGGGGCAAGGGACGGGGGGACGTACCGACTCAACAGCGCAGCTCATTATAAAGGCGATCCGCTAGTGGGGGGTAACGTTACAATATTTCACTCAATTGACTTCAAGTGTTTTAATGTTATTATACTAAAACTTATTTATATATACTAAAATTGTAGGTCATTCTAATTGTTATAATAATTCAAGCGTTAATACTTTTTGAACTTATGATTTCGGTTGAACACTATTCTTCGAAGAAAGAAATAAGTAAGGTACATTTTTTGTTTAAACATCGATCTCTGTTAATCCATGACGAGCACATCCCTCGATAGCCAGCGACAAAATATCGCACGTGTGCGTTGAGTCGCTCAAAAAGTCGCTGGCGATAATCGCTGAGAAAATCGCCAGCGCGGGCACCCTTAGGCCCGTATTACACAACGTCACTCAATACTCAAGCACTACTAAAACTAGTTTCAACCAATCAAATGGCTTGAATCTAGTTTTAAGTAATGCTTGAGTATTGAGTGACATTCTGTAATACGGGCCTTAGGGTGATAGTTTCACCGTTCAAAGTTGAAGCAACAACGTTCGCGCCACGCACACAAGCTAACTGTAATGTTGCAAGAAAATGACATTTTCCCGAAAAAGTAGGGAAAATGGAACTGTTCCAATTTTCCCAACCTTATCGATAGACACTGGCATAGAACTTTTATTTGGGTGTATAAGGGTGTGTTCTGAAAACTTATGGTGTATAAATAATATTCACATAAATAATATTATTATACAACGTGTTTTTTTTGATATCCCATAACTCTAGGGTATGATTGAGGCCATATCAAAGAATCAACTGGCATACGAGTTATGTTCCAATCCTTCGTTATTATTTTTTCATTTTTCATACAAAATAATTCGGCAAAGTCACGATTATTAATGTAAAACACCCTTACGTGAAATATGACAACGTCGACAAGGTAGCTTTCCCTTCACTAGCTGCCGCCGGGAAGCCCCGATACCAACATACCTACATATTTTATTTTACTATTTATTTTACTACACTACTGCGAAGTTTGGCAACCTCGCAAAAGTAAAGATTCGTCATACTGGTGACAATTTTTGACCTAATTTAATTATGATTGATGATATCTCCGAAACGATGCATTTTTGGACCACCTATTCTAGGAGTTTTAGTATTATTTTTACCTACAGAATATAACCCTAGAGTTATGGGATATAAAAAAAAAACAGGTTGTATAAATAATATTCATTGCAAATAACACATACCAAAAAAAATTTAAAAACACCTTAACTTCATCAAAACAAATTAAAATCAACACATTTTTTTTCATGACACGTGCGTGGGAACCCTGTTAATATTTGGCAAATCAAAATAAAAAAAAAATACTTTTATTTGAATAGGTACTAGGCAGTACAATCATAATTATTATAATAACAAAATATGGTGTAAAATATTTTCCTTTGTCTAGCAACATTTTCAATGTCAAATTTACGATTTATTAATCTGTTTTGTTAAATGTTATATACAAAAACTATAAGATACTAGGCAGTACTTACCCGTGAAATGGAATCTTTAAATTTTTCTCGTGATTATGGGATGAGTTGTGACACCCTTGCACTACACAGTACGTCATTTTTTTGTAAAATTGCGCGAGCTCTTTATTGTAATACTTGGTCTTGATTACTGACGTGCCGAAAGTCCTAGGTAGCCTTTAAAGGCTCACATGATATGGCTTCACTTTGCATACGAGTACTGCGGTTCTATTCTAAGCCTATTACTTCTATGGTAGTGCGTATTGTGTACTCACTCGTTGTGGTGAACTCTTTACCACCTTATTCTTCTATATCCATAGATACTTCTATTTTGTCATATTCATATTGTTCTAAGAATGTAATGTCATTGTCATGTCACGTTTTAGCTAATTAAAACCTACAGATAGGTTTTGGCTATTATTTCAATTTAATTAGCTAAACGAAACGTCTAAGATCCCATGGACAAATATCTACGACCGGAGCGGTTCGATGGGGACCCATCCCTAAGCACGGCGGCCGCGGAATGGGCACACTGGAAGAAAACTTTCGTTAACTTCCTTGCAGCGCAGAACTCGGATACTACTACAGCTGATAAGGTCAAGCTTACCATACTAATTAATCACGTGTCTCCGAACGTGTATACCCACATAAGCGAGTGTGAAACATACGAACAGGCATTGACCCTCTTGAATAAACTTTATATAAAACCTAATAACATCCTGTATGCACGTCACGCTCTCGCCACCCGGAGACAAAGTACCCACGAGAATATCGACACATATATCCAAGCCTTGAGGCAACTGTCCAAGGATTGTAATTTTACTGCTGTCGATAGTAAGACCAACCGAGATGACAACATTCGCGACGCATTCATAGCTGGCATCTCTTCGACAAAAATAAGAGAGAGACTTCTCGAAAACTTTTGCTTAACTTTGGACGAAGCACATAACCAGGCGCGCTCCTTGGAGATGGCTGAAGTTAATACGCTGCATTTTAACCACATACCTATGAACGCGACTACCGAAAATATCCCTAATATCACTAATGTACGGAATACTCCTATCCCCAGTGGAAATTCAAGTGCCTCTGCAGCCACGCCGGCCTTCCAGAATCGCTTGAATCGCAAATGTTTCTTCTGTGGAGGACAGGTGCATCCACGCAAGACATGCCCCGCCTTCAATGTGACGTGTCATCTTTGTAACAAGAAAGGGCATCTCGCAAAAGTCTGTCGTAGTATGAACCCAACTAGCGCTGCCACGTCTGACCAGGAAAATGTCACTGCTTGCATCATTGCCGCATCACCGTCGTCCCTACACAAAGCCATTGTCCCTGCATATATCAAAGGTATTAGGGCTGAAGTTTCATTAATTTAAATGTTTTTAAACTTTGTTCTCTGAAGATAAAACCTAGCCAGCAGACAATCTCTATGGACTCTCTTAATCATACATCTTCAGTCAAAGGAGAAACCTGCCTCATGCTTACCTTGGGTAAACACACTTATGAGAACGATCAATTGCTTGTCGTCGAAAATTTATGCTCAGATATAATTATAGGGCACGACGTATTAGCGAAACATTCCTCATTAGAATTCGCATTTGGTGGTCCAAAGGAACCTTTCGTCGTGTGCAACGTAATCGAAGCATCTGTCCCTGCTGTGCCTTTATTCGCCAATCTATCTCCCGAATGCAAACCGATTGCTATCAAATCTCGAAGATACAGTGATGACGACCAACGTTTTATTGAAGAGGAAGTGAAGAATCTCATAAAAGAAGGTATTATTGAAGAGAGCCGGTCACCATGGCGAGCGCAGGTACTGATCACTAAGAATGCGAATCACCGGAAACGCCTTGTCATCGATTACTCCCGAACTATAAATCGATTCACAGAACTGGACGCCTATCCACTTCCCAGTGTAGAGGAACTGATATCAAAAGTGGCAACATATTCTGTATTTAGCGCCATAGATTTAAAAAGCGCCTATCATCAAGTTCCTATTTTGCCAGAAGAGAAACCATACGCAGCAGCTGGAAATCTTTATCAGTTCCGGCGTATACCTTTTGGAGTAACCAATGGAGTTTCCAGCTTCCAGAGAACCATTGATTGGCTTATTCGAACGGAGAATCTGAAGGGCACATTCGCATATCTCGATGACATAACAATTTGCGGCAAAACACAAGAAGAGCACGACTATAATCTGCACTATTTTCTTGCGGCTGCTAAGAAGTACGGTCTAACTCTCAATGAAGCAAAATCAATATTTAAACAAACTTCTATCAACATACTTGGCTATACGATCGCCAATAATATCATCAAACCTGACAATTCTAGATTAGAACTCCTTCCTAAACTTACCTCCTCCTCAAGACTTGCCCAGTTTGCGAAGAGCCCTAGGCATGTTCGCCTATTACTCAAAGTGGATATCAAACTTCTCTGAAAAGGTACATGAGCTATCAAAGACCAAGACATTTCCGCTGAGTGACAATATGATTAAAGATTTCCAAGAACTTAAGAACGCCATAGTAAAATTTTGTGTTCACGCCATTGACAATAATATGCCATTTACTGTAGAAACTGATGCCTCGGAGCACTCCATTGCGGCAACCCTTTCGCAAGCGGGCAGGCCTGTAGCATTCTATTCGAGAACACTTTTTAATCGAAGTGAGCAGAATCATTCAGCTATTGAAAAGGAAGCTTATGCAATCGTCGAGTCCTTGAAGAAGTGGCGGCATTTTCTTATAGGGAAAACATTTCTGCTCGTCACTGACCAGAAATCCGTTTCTTTCATGTTTGATGCTAAGCACACCAGTAAAATATAAAATGAGAAGATACAGCGCTGGCGATTAGAACTATCTCAATACAAATATGACATCGTATACAGACCTGGCACGCAGAACAATGTAGCGGACGCCCTCTCCCGTGTCTGCGCTATCGTCGACCTGCAAATTTACGATCACTTCACGAAGCCCTTCGTCACCCGGGTGTAACCAGAATGGCACATTGGGTGCGTTCCAAAAACTTAGCCTATTCGATTGAAGAGATAAAGAGTATGACGAAGGACCGTCGCATCTGTTCTGAGGTTAAGCCTAGATTCATTAGAGCTGATCCACAAAAATAAACTGATTAAAGCGATAGCGCCTTTTGAAAGGCTGAGCATGGATTTTAAGGGACCAGTACCATCTAAATCGAGCAACAGATTCATTTTAACAGTAATCGATGAGTACTCCGGCTTTCCGTTTGCCTTCCCGTGCTCTGATATAAGCGCAAAGACGGTAATCAAGCATTTAGACAGCATTTTTAACATGTTTGGCATGCCGGCCTACGTACACTCGGACCGAGGGACTTCATTTTTATCGGCTGATGTAAAAGATTTTCTACACTCCAGGCAAATAGCGACGAGTCGTACAACGCCATACAACCCTCAAGGCAATGGTCAAGTTGAAAGGCTTAATTCTATGCTCTGGAAAACTGTACAGTTAGCATTGAAAACTAAGAATTTGCCGATAGAGAGCTGGGAGGATGTCCTATCGCAAGCATTACACTCCATACGCTCGCTTCTTTGTACTGGTACAAATTGTACGCCGCATGAAAGGATGTTTCGCCACTCTCGGAGATCGCCAAATGGAGATTCAATTCCGACATTGCTAACGGGCTCAAACAGAGTACTTATGCGACGCTTCGACCGGAAAACAAAATATCAACCACTAATCGAGGAAGTGGAGGTACTGGAGACTAACCCCAGCTATTCGTACGTTCGAACAATGGATGGTCGCGAAACTACTGTGTCCAACCGCCATTTAGCACCTTTGGGAGACAACGGAGAAGACATGCCCGCCATCAACGACTTTGAGTTTTTGGACGCCGAACCCCAAAGATCACAGTCACCTTCACCATCACCACCGACAACTTTACATTCTTCACCGACAACATACTCGCCTCCAGTCTTGCTGCCAGCGACTCCCACATCACCGCCACCATTGGAGGCTTTGCAAGGAGTACAGGAGCGAATGAGTTCGGACGGGATCGAGCCCTCCCTAGTTCCGGCCCCAGTCTCGGAGCCACCCCGGAGGTCAGCCAGATTACGGAACCCGCCGAAGTTTTTACTCGATTACATCTGGCCGGGGTGGATGTGGTGAACTCTTTACCACCTTATTCTTCTATATCCATAGATACTTCTATTTTGTCACATTCATATTGTTCTAAGAATGTAATGTCATTGTCATGTCACGTTTTAGCTAATTAAAACCTACAGATAGGTTTTGGCTATTATTTCACTCGTATTCGAGTCACGAATACTAGTGAGCGCAAATTCGTGAATTTTAGCGGAGAGGGTGGGGGAAGGAGGATGCCGATGAGGCGCTGCACACATGAACGCGATCTCTGCTAGACATGGGCGAACTAGCTCACTGAAAAGTAACTCTTTCACTATATAGAGCTATATCACTCTTCTAGCTCACTAGCTCTTCTATAGCTCAGTGACTCAGACGCCTACTGTTACCTCATTTGACTCACGCCGCGCCGCACGCGCGTCGAAGGAGACTGCTCGGCTCGCTCAATTGTCAATAGCTCTTTGGAAAAGTTTGGGCTCTTTGTTACTCACTAGCTCTTCTATAGCTCAGTGGCTCAGACGCCGACTGTTAGGTAGCTCATTTGACTCACGCACGCCGCACGCGCGTCGAAGAAATTGCTCAGCTCGCTCAATAGATGTCCGTGACTACCAACGCCAATTGCTTCCTTAGTTGGCAAATAATTAGTGCTCGAACAACAAAATTGGTACCTTAGCAGTTTTTGAGAAAATCGACTGAAGGTGATCCGGTGGTAGTCACGCTCCTTTCAGCAGGACCACCCTGAGCGACAAAAAAGGGGGCATGCTATAGCTAGTCTAAGTATACAAATAATTAGTACCTACCCTTAAATGTGACTTATTTCGTAACAAAAACAGAACTGAAACATTGTGCACTAAGATTTATTTCCGAAGGTGACGGCAGCGGCGCGCGGCGTTGCATTGCGGCTGCAGTCGGCAGGCAGCGAGGAACATTTATACTCTAGCGAGACAGGCAGGCGACATACAGTGCCGCTTACCAATACTATAAAGTGCTCTGTGGTGCCGCTCATAGATTATACACCTATAAATAAGAAGTGCCGCTGCTATTTTTATTCCGATCGTCACGACACATTACGTGCACATGACTTTAAACTCAAAGGACTTAAACGACCGCAGACAGAGTCTCTACCACAGAACACTATTACGGAGGTCACTCACTACTCTTTTCATCACAGACTTCTTCAGTTTCGTTCGCGAAGTGAGCACCACACACTACTTAGAGAACAGGTTGAGAGGACTTTACTGACTATAGACAAATAATTGAACATCCGAACAGCAGTAATATTTCGATTTACTAACTACTGTTTGTGCTGCTAGTGCCACTAGTGAATTTCTCATGTTTTGTGGCACTTGGGTGCCTTCTTCCCAAATGTAAATGTAGACTGTGTTATGTATTGCACTCTCTGACTCTCCTATTGAAAAGTCGGTACCAATCAATAGGAGAGTCAGAGAGTGCAATCAGAAAGTTGGCAAGTATAGTCCGTGTGGTGCCGGACATAAAGAATAGCACTAACCCATTTCTTCCCGTGGGTGTCGTAAAAGGCGACTAAGGGACTAATTACTAGCGAATGGGCAGCAGCGTTCTCTATGCATTTTAACACCATACTGCGATCGCCAACCCGCCTGCCAAGCGTGGCGATTTGGCAAAACCCCCCTTTGCCTATTACCTATATGCGACACAAAGGCACCGCTCGTCACTGACACGTTGGGCTTTTGTGTCGCGCCGGTCTGTAGAAGCCTTTATACAGTCCGGTACAGTGCACCAAGTATTCCAAGTAAACAAAGTCCGGTACACGTACACCAAGTATTCCAAGTAAGGGCAGTGGTTTTTGTTTTAGTCTGTGCAAATAAAATAATCTTATGGAAGTAATGGCAACACCACAGTTATTAAAAATAATTTTGTAGTTTATTACTTGGTTTTTTCTTTTTTACAAACAAACAAATTACTATCCTCCAAAGATAAGATAATAAGCTGAAGTGGTAACAGAAGTAGCTAATTCACAATTAAATTAATTATACTGTGCATGGATCTACAACAGCGGTCACCGAATTTTAATTCCTATTTGTCGGCGGGTTGTTATTACGTTCAGTAATATTATCAGCTCGTGTATTACCTATTTGTTGAAGAACCCAGCCTGAATATGAATCTTTCAGGTAAGTTTACTCCCTAAACCTTGTATATTGTGAGTTGGTTGTTGATGACATTAGTATTATTTGTTATATTGGTTACTATTGCTATTGTTATTGTCGGCGTTTAACCTCAAAACTACACAACATCCTCTCCAAAGAGTATATTATTAATATCGTCTCTTAAAACTTATTTATTGGTGTACCGGTAAGATTTATGCATTATCTATTGCTTATCACCAGCTTTTTCCCACGGCATTGCCCGTGTTGTGGTCGGATATTATCCTACCGGATAGTCCACAAAGATCAAAAGTAGCCTAAGTCCTAACCCGCGGCTTGGTCTTCCTGTGTGCCAAAATTCATCAAAATCCGTACAGCCGCTAAGACATGAAAAGTAACAGATAGACAGGGGCACAGATAGAGTTACTTTCGCATCTAATTATAATATTAGTGTGCATATTCTTTTTCTTCAGATGATGTATAATTTTTGTATTTCACATAACTGTCTGCTTTTGAAAAATACATCTGCAAGTTTTTCTATATTCTGCTAGTACAAACAATGAAAGCAGTTATCAAAATACTTTTTTCATAATTTATTGATGTTTAACAGACCCTTCCGATGATGACAGCAGCAGTGATGAGAGTGTAACTATACCTGCCAAGCGTGCTAGAGCTGACACATATGGAGCATCTTCTACCACCTCACATGGCTCTGGTGAGTACCAAACACTAAATGATAACACAAGAGTCATAAGTGCAAAATGTATAATAACAGTTTCACTTTCCACAAAACAGACATCACCCTGAGCTACATGTGGTTCATGTGTCAGTTAAAGAGTTAAGGTCTAATGCTGCTGTGATTGACAATATTAATATTGGATAGCAAAATGATAGACAACTAATTGCAGTCACATTTAGTAAGATGAATGTATGGCAAGGCTCCAAATTACAGTATGCCAAATTCACTAGCAAATTATATGTTGGTCCACTTAACAAGATACATAATTTTGTACTATTGTCACATACAAAATAATGATGTATACTATTTTGTTTGAGCAATGAGCAAACAAAGATCTAAATTCCTTTAATAATAATTATATAAAATGATTTACTATTGTTTATTTAGCACTTCAAGAATCAGATAAAGACAGCCCAGACACACCAATTACTGAAAATTATGGAAGTGATTTTCAACAGCCAGGGAAAGTAAGACAAAGCTATGGAGATCGAAGTCCTGAAGAGAACATTAGGTTAAGCAGAAGTAGTTTAAGTGAGAATTGTTCTTCACCCAACGATCAATATGATGATTATCGGCCAGTGTTTGATGAACCAGAAGATGGAGAAGGTTCTGGCCGTCCTAGCTTCCAAGATTCAGGAGACACATTTTATAACAAAAATCCTGAACAAAACAAAAACTTTGAGGAAACATATAGCGGGGAATATTCAGAAAAATCTAAACGGATGATGATGAGCATGGGTTTTAAACCAGGAAAAGGATTAGGTAAATTTGAACATGGTAGAACACAACCTGTTGAGGCATCTGCACAAAAAGGTCGCAGAGGATTGGGAGCCAAACCATCAGCAGTGGGTGTTTTGCCTCAAGATATTAAAGAAATCACCGAGGAAGCAAAGCCTGAAGCAAGGGAGGAAGTAGTAAGTTGTTTAATTATAAATACATACACACAGTAAGTTGTTTAATTATACATATAGGTTTTGCCTGCGGCTTCGCCCGCATGAATGTCGGAAAATATCCCACGGGAACGTACTACCGGGATTAAAAGTAAACGAAGCGATCGCATTGTGCCCACCGCGCGCCCCCGCTGCCGCCGTCAACTATAATTACTGTGATATCATAGGCATATTTTAACCTGAATGCCCAATTAAAATAATTATTTTATTTATTGATATATTAAAAGGAGGAAGATATGTTACGCGCTAACATCGCAATCAGTAAACCTGGGCTCGGCGCACGACTACATGCACCAAAACCCACACATCTGTGATCAGTGTGATCGGTTGATCACAGTCGCAATTGTCGCAAAGTCGCAAACCTACAGTTACCGATAGACAAGAACAGAGATAGGAGACGACGCTGTCGTGCGAGCGAAATCGCGTTAGCTGCCGAATGCTGGCCGAATGTTTCTGTACTCGTCGCCAATAAGTCTGTCTCGCAACTCGCGCATTAAGTCCGTATCGTGTCTCTCACGCATGTTTGTAATATCTATCTCGCTCTCATCAACATGGCGAAGCAAACATTAAACATTATTATAACTTTCAAGAAATTAGCATTTTTGTCTGCACTTACGAGTGGTAAGTAATCCCGTGTGTCTTATTTTTCTTCCTTGTATTAACACTGTTTAGCTGCACAAGAAGTCATTTTCATGCGTATTTATCACAAAATCTGTAATTATTGAGCTGTTTGATCAACGATATCCCGTGCGCGACTGAGTGCCAACTACGAGCCATCACTTAGTTTGATAGGACCAGGCGCTGTTACAAAGTCCCGTCTACCGCTTTTAATACATCAATGATTTTATTGGATAGGGATTAATAATATACCGGGCAAAATTGCTTCGGAAATAACAATGAAATTGTTATTAAAACTCTGAAAGATAAAAATGGTTACTGTGGGTCCTTTGAAGATGAAGATAGACATTATGCTGTCGCGGACTTTTTTTGTTGAACCTTTATGATGACTGATGTTCTGTTTTGTGTATCCAGTAGAACATAAATTGTTTTTATCTCTTACGGTTTACGCGCCCCATACCATTAAAGCTTCCAGTCGATATGATTTTTTCCGACATCTTCAACAATTATCGTCATAATTCAGACAATGAACACAAAACTTGAATGAATTATGCACCTAAACCTTCCTTATGAATTACTCCGTCCATTGGTGAAAACCGTTTGAAAATCCGTGCAGCAGTTTTTGAGTTTATCTCGTTCAGGCAGACGCGGCGGGGGACTTTGTTTCATATTATGTAAGGATAGTTGTATAATAGTAACTATCTTATCAATATAATGGCATACATTGTTTTGTCCAGCTAAGAAACATTCTTAATTATTCATCAACTGAAGTTTACCAATACCATGAATGCCAACATTGCCAACCAAGGCATTGGTAAACTTTAGTTGATTTTATTAGATTCGGCACCCTAATTGCGTAACACACCATCAATCACAATTGGTTTCAATTTGACAGCTCATCAACATTCATTGCGTTATTTACGTTGTTGAGCAGACATATTTTTGGAACTTACGAAGCAATGAATTAGCAATATACCTACTTCAAAATTATTCAGATTGTGATCGATCGTGTGTTACGCAATTAAGGTGCTGATTAAGACAGTACCTCACTAGAATGTACTGTTTTGTTGGCTAACTTTTCTTATTGCAGTTATGGATTGATCCTGCACCAGAGGAACCACCATCTGGTGATGTTTTGGAGAAATGGTTACGAAGAGGCCCAAAAAAATCAACAATTGATGATGAGACCCATTTCGTTGACCCGGCTATATTAAAAGGCGTGTTAGAATCCAAAGTAAGTATAGTATATTTTTGATCTTTGAATGAAACCTGACTGGGAATGGCCAATAAATAAATTCTACTGACTTCATTACTGTGTTTACGGTGAGGGCGTAAACCTAGCGTAAAGGCTTCCACAGACCAGCGCGACTCGAGACGCGACACAAAGGCACCGCTCGTCGCGCGACACGCGGGGCCTTTGTGTCGCGTCGCGTGTCGCGCTAATATGTAGAAGCCTTAACTTAGGCAGTACAAAGTGAGTCGCCAAAGTTGCGTTGCATTCGGTTACAATACAAAATTAGTCTTTGCGCCACACATAATACTCGTTTTGTCTTACACAATAACACCGGTTCATACTAGCTCCTAACTTTAGGACACATTTAATATTTGACTATGTTTTATGAAGTGACGAAAGAAGATGAGAGACTTTGATTATACGTAATTATGTAAATTAAAACTTGTTCACAAAAATAAAAAAAAATAAAAAAAGTAAATGTGTTTATTATGTTAAATCTATACAATTAAGTTGCCGGGGCTTCCCAGAAAGTAATCCGAAGATACTTGTGATGGGATAACAACTTAATGATCTCCTAATGTTTTAGGAGATCATTATATAGGGCTTCCTTTCTCGTACCCTTTTGCTGTGTCCTACAGGGTGCATAATGATCTAAATTATATAGTTACCACCTCAAATACACATTATGGTAAATCAATAAAGATATTGAGATTATTGAAGATAAGTACAGACGGCTACACTACAAGCTATAATTTTCCAGTATAAGCTGATCTCGCATTGTATAGGATGTCCGTACAAGAGAGGTCAGCGTATACTGGATATTATAGCTTGATGTGAACCGTGTGTACCTACTTATTATTTTATTTTGCAGACAATTTTCGATAGTTTGGATGATGACGATTTACGACATGCGCGGTTTCGTAGTAATCCCTATGAAACTATTGGTGCAGTGATATTCCTGAACAGAGCTGCCGTGAAGATGGCCAATATAGACGCTGTATTTGACTTTAATTTCACAAACCCTAAGAAACAAAATGGCGAAGATGCTGTAGATAATAATGAAATATTGTATTTTGCTGATGTTTGTGCTGGTCCTGGTGGTTTTTCCGAATATGTGTTATATCGCAAGGGTTGGAGGGCAAAAGGTAATTATATTTCACATTTGAGTTTCTAATTTATGTGATTTCGGAAAAACAACTTTAATACCTTCACATATTGTACCTTCATATTGTTTTTGTGGAAACAATGTCATGTTGAAACAAGATTTTGCATAGACTGTTTGTTTATTAATTTATCTGCCTGTGTTGTATGCTGCATGCCTACAAAAACTTTACTTCTTTATGACTACAAAGTTATATTAAAAGTTTAGACTTCCTCGCGAGTTTCCTATATTTTTTTCTTCCTAGAGGAAGTCAGTACATATGAATTGAAAAAGTCAAATTGGTCCGGATTTGAACCCACAACCTTGGTGCATGTGAGGCAGGGCCTTAAGCACTGGGTCATCACAATATTATTATGTATATTGTTTTAATTATACAATGGGTTATTGGTTTTAGGTTTTGGCTTCACTTTAAAAGGACCTAACGATTTTAAACTATCTGACTTCTATGCTGGGTCTGCTGAAACTTTCAATCCATTTTATGGAGTGAAAGATGATGGAAATATCTTTAATCCTGCAAATCTTACGTCATTAAAAGAGCATGTACTAAAACAAACAGAGGATAAAGGAGTACATTTTCTTATGGCTGATGGTGTAAGTATTTATTTTCTCCTCATATACCTAACTAGCTTGTCCGCGACTTTGTTCATGTGAATTTTCTTGTTCCCCCATTCTACCCCATCGCATTGCATTTCCCGACCGCGTTATTACTTTGTTTTTCGCTTAGCATACTTGCTGACTTTTTTCCTTTTGTTCGGCTCCTAAGAGCCGTAGCGTGCTGTTACGTAGCGTAGCGTGATGTTGCGTTTATTTTTGTATTTCTTGTGCGTGTCCCAAATAAAATATTTTTCTTTCTTACTTTAAATAGCCTCTAACCTTTCTCAAGAATTGGGTTATCAAACGCAAAAATATTTTTTCAAATCCGACTGGTAGTTCCAGAGATTAGCGCGTTCAAACAAAAAAAAAAACCGGTCGAGTGCGAGTCGGACTCGCGCACGAAAGGTTCCGTACCACTATCTATAAAAACGGCAAAAATCACGTTTACTGTATGGGAGCCCCCCTTAATTATTGGTTTTATTTTAATTTAATTATTTATTTTTAAAGTGAATATATAACTAAAGATTCTGTGAATATTTCAACCGTCTACCTGTTGCCGTTATCCATATCGATCAAATACGAGCAAAAAATCACGTTTGTTGTATAGAAGCCCCCTTAAATATTTATTTTATTCTGTTTTTTTGTATATGTCGTTATAGCGGCAACAGAAATACATCATCTGTGAAAATTTTAACTGTCTTACTATCACGGTTCATGAGATACAGCCTGGTGACAGACTGACAGACAGACAGACAGACGGCGGCGGAGCCTTAGTAATAGGGTTCCCGTTTTACCCTTTGGGTACGGAACCCTACAAACAAACTCTTCAGCTGTTTATACCTATAGAAGATTTGCAACAGTTAAACATCAATAAAATATTTGTTTGTCCTACATTTTTCTTTAAGGCTTCTACATACTGGCGCGACACGCGACGCGACAAAAAGGCCCCGCGTGTCGCGCGACGAGCGGTGCCTTTGTGTCGCGCGACAAGTCGCGCCTGTATGTAGAAGCCTTTACATATTGATCATTTTCATGGATATTTCAGGGCTTCTCTGTAGAAGGTCAAGAAAACATACAAGAAATTTTGTCAAAACAGCTGTACCTATGTCAATGTCTTGCTGCTTTGATGCTCGTGAGAACTGGCGGCCATTTTGTTGTCAAACTCTTTGATGTCTTCACACTGTTTAGTGTTGGCTTGATTTACATCCTGTACAGATGTTTTCATAAAGGTAAAATAAATCATAACTATTAGCAAATAAATCTGCACTTTTTTTGTCTTCAGGTTTATTCTTTTTTTTATGCATTTCAACTGCCGTTGTATGTTTCAGTTTGTATTCACAAGCCTGTGACTTCGAGACCCGCTAATTCTGAGCGATACCTTGTATGTTTGTGGAAGAGGCTGGGGACTGAACCAGCGGAACAGCACCTCGCAGGCGTAAACTCAATACTGAGGAGTGACGTCGAACGCGGCGGAGACGTCACACAACTTGTACCTTTAAAAGTCATAGAAAAAGATAAAAACTTTTTTGAATACATTTATAAAAGCAACTGCCTGTATGTATGCAGTCATGATAACTTATGGTCTGTTTCACGTCGTCAGGATAGTCACAATCTACTTGATAAATTAACAGCTTGCTGGGGGTTTAATTGCGCCACTTCTTCCCAGCTAAAGCACTAGGAAGTGGTGAAGGGCGGGCGTTTCTTGGGGGACTGTCTTATGTAATTTTGATGTTCGAAAAGTGCTGATTTTCAGCCTAGTAAATATCATATGATTTTGAACAAATTAAGCAATATTAGTATGATTTTTTTTTGCAGATAAGTTAACTGGAACTTATCAGGGGGTAGTGAAGCAGGCCATTAATCTCTTAAACATTTAATAAATTCAAAAACAAACACCTTCACGTAGCAATTATATTTTCAGACTTGGAGAAAGACAAATTCAAAACTTACTAAAAATAGCTAGGTTCAGCAAAGATAAAAATTTAAAGGATACTACACAAGCAGAAATGAAAGAGCAGTGTTTAACTTTGTGGAAGGTAAGTTATAAATAATGTGTGTAATTTTGCTCTGGGACAGTGGAGGAAATTCGAACCCATAGAGATACAGAGAAACTGTCTTAGCAACAATTCGCTCTTTTTCATAAACATTGGCATACATATTTTATTAGTCATTTCGGAGTTAGTATAATTGACCAATTTTTTCCAAGAAAGTTGGCACCAGTAAAATGTGTTTTTTTTTGCTTAAAGAAGGTTTTTAAAGGGTTTTATTCCGACCTCCACGCAGGTGAACCCGCGGGCAAAAGCTAGTAAAATATAATATCTTTCTTATGGTAATATGAAAGAACTTTACTAATTAATAAATTATTTTTAGTTACCTGATGCAGTGAGAACACAGCCAGAACGTCGAGGACATGACGATACATTATCGTCTATCAGATCCATGATAAAGAAACCGGCGTCAGATGCGGACAGCTTGTTTTCTTTTAAATCTAACATATTAAACAAACCGCCCAATTACTTGGAGAACTGCTCCGATCTTAAGGTGTATTTTAGAAATGTATTAGACTGGAATTTCGTGTTTTTAAGCAGTGGGAAAAATAGCCCGGATTTAAGAATATTCATAGGTAACATAATGTTTGGTATTTACTTGTGCTTGGTTTATGGTGGTGCGGATAATTTATAAGTTTGTGGCATCATAGGAGGCCATGATTAATCCATTTCGATTATTTTTAACCGACTGCAGTGTTGAAAAAGAACTAAAGAAGTGAACTGAAGAACAGAAGTGTTTCGCAATGTTGGTTCGCAACTCATAAACTTTTAATCAGATTTTGACAAACGAGGTGTTGATTGTTTTGTCTTTTTGTGAAAGTGTCTCATGCTGTTTTTTTATCATTTAAGGTTGTGGAGGCAAGCAAGTTTTTAAATTGGAATCGAATTCTTGGAGACCAGTCATTGATTTAAACTTGACGTTACCGGCTAAAACACTGATATACGGAGAGGTATTCACAATGACACCTACTACTGTATTTTTCTAATATTCGTTTTTCGCTTAAACGCAGTGGCAGATTTACTACAAAGAAATGTGAAGAGTCCCATAAGGAAAACGTTAATTAACTTAAATACTTGTTTTTAGGTTGTAAAAGAATATCGTGGACAGGGCAACAATCAAATCTATAGCAAGGCGTTGCACATTGTAGACGCTTTGATGTTGGGTGGCGTTGATATCTCTGGCGATTCCCTGAGCGACAGGTTAGTCATTTTTAAGGTCTTTTTATCCTGTTGTACAAACTATATTTAACTATATTTTGACTAATAATGAGGCGTATAATAAGTATACGTACTTATTATCTTAGATCAACAATAGTATTGATCGAAGCTTATTATGGTTGTTTAAAAATGAATTATTTATGTTTATATTTTCAGAATTAATCAATGTAATTTGTTTTGTTCCGCACTGAATAAACCATTTGATAATCAAGCTCTTCCAATAAGAACCAAGAGATTGTACAATATGGAACAATTCCAATCGGCGGCTAACAATTTAGAATATCGCGCCATGAAACGAGTGAAGACAGCGGTGACGATTAATACTCCCGATAGGATTAACAGAAATGATATGTTCTATGTTGTTGGATCCGTCCTATTTTTGAAAGAAATAAAAGGTAAAAAAAAAAATGGAATTTTGCACACGTAGTGTATTTTCGCCTCCATCTCATCTCAGTACTTGCATTTCGGCATGCTTACATAATAGATAAACAAAACTTTAATATCAGCGATAAACCAAGTTTAGTCTTACTGAATCACAACGTTTTTAAATTATCATCTTTCAGATCCTTGGATCGCGGCTATATCGAAGAGCAGTGGCCGGAAATATTACTTCAGCATGGGCAAGGATGGAAAACCTAATAGCGAGTACTATATTCCAGCAGATGCCAAAATGGATACTTTAAGCACACACACACGGCGCGTCATGTGGCCCTGGGAGCCATCAGCTAGTGCTATATTTGACAGCCAATCAAGAGAAAGTGTAACACGAGCAGATATGGAAAAATATATAGCAAGTGTGAATAGTAAATAGTCGAGCCTTCAATCTACTATTTACTGATCACACATAACTTTTAAGTATAGATATAACTGTAAATACTTAATAAATTAAGGATAGTAAAGACTAGACTAAATGTACCCTCAAAAAATAAAATGTATTTTATTACTAACTTACAAGAATTAATGTTTCAATGAACTCTTGTAAATATTAGATAAACAACGAACTCCTACCTACATGATTATATTATGTACCTGTAATATTAAGTTAGTTAAATGAAATCAATGTTATTATGGAGCTGGTGACATGTGGGTGGTTCACCTTTAATCCAGACGGGGAATAGAGGCATGATGATATGTTATTATTAATTTGTATAACAAGTAAATCTGACAAAAAATTGATGCCTGTTATTTCAGCAGTGAATTTGTAGCAGTGAATGGCAGGTGGAGTAGAACCCTTACTGAATGGTTGCCGAGAGACTGTAGAAGGAGAGTTGGCAGACCCAAGTCACACGTAATCTGTACGATCACATAGTAATGACGGCTATACGAAAACAGAAAAATCGATGTCTTGTTTATACCCTTTAACCGACTGCTAAAAAGGAGGAGGTTATGTGTTAGGTAGGTATGTTTTTTTGTAATTGGCATTTAAAGTTTAAAACTTTCTAAAGGTAAAAACTGAAGCCGTGGAGGATCACTCGTGTGTCTGAATGTCTGTGTCCATTCGTCCGTCTGTCCGACCGCCACAGCATAAAGGCTTCTACATACCAACGCGACTTGTCGCGCGACGCGACGCGGCACAATGGCCCCGCGTGTCGCGGGACGAGCGGTGCCTTTGTGTCGCGTCGCGTCGCGCGACAAGTCGCGCTGGTATGTAGAAGCCTTTAACCGCGTGACACAATAAATAAAAGAGCGTACAGTGCGGGGTCTCAATTTTAATAATTTTATTAATTCATAATTTAATTTAAAGTTATCTAAGAAAACAATGAAAATTGACCATTACTACAAAACTTTTGAAAAAAATACAGAAAATAGTTGTATACTAATAGATTACAGGACAACCTATAAGAAGTCTATGGTCTTAAAATAACATGGTTGGATAAATCCCTCAATATTGTGCGTACAAACTTACATTTGCAGTTGGAATGTAAGGGAGAACATACTTTTCAACTAAGTATAATGTTATGTTTGTTCTTGGGATAAATTCATTCCTACAACCCTACATTGTGCGTGGTCCGACACGCACTTGGCCGGTTTTTATTACTAAAATTACCCCAATTCCATTTAAGATTAGCAAATTTTCAACAGCGGTGCTAAGTTATGACTATTGTAGACAGTCTTTGGAGACTGCTGATAGAAGTGAAAACAGTATACATATGGCTCATGGAAAGCGTTCGGTGACGATGACGCGAGTTCCATGAGTTTTGTTCACCCAAAAAGTGCTCAACGCGCCTAAAGAAGTTTTCACTTAAAAAAAACTGTCAATCGTAGGACTGCACGTCTTAAGGCACGTCCAGATGTGAAAACTAAGTAAAGCGTTCGGTGACGATGACGCGAGTTCCATGATTTTTGTTCACCCAAAAAGTGCTCAACGCGCCTAAAGAAATTTTCACTTTAAAAATATGGTCCGCTGGTGTCGGGAGCAGGGTCCAAGCTAGAGTACTGCCTTCTGAATCAGGCCCTTGATCGAATCGCCTAACGAGAGCCTCGAGAGATGTTGGTCGAGGCTTACGGCCGTCGGATCCGAGGCCTGGGAACTCGAGGCGAAAGTACTCGTCACTGTATCGGTGGCGCGGGGCGAGTGGCTGATGCAGCGACATGTGGAGTTGCGTCGGTCGCACCTTCGCGCAGCCCTGGTGGCGGAATGGCGGGACAGGCTTTCACGCCCTAACATACTACCTCATCACCATCGGGGCTTTCCGGCCAGTACTCGCACAGCTCTGACGGCTCCCTGTCGTTTCGCTGTCGTTGCCGCAGGTGCTCTCGGCATGGGCGGGAACCGGTCGCCCGGTGTCACCACTGCGTCGACTGCCGGGAGGACACGGCGTGGCATACGCTGGCAGAGTGTGCCGCTTGGGAGGAGCCACGACGTGCCCTCATCTCAGGAGTAGGCAGCGACCTGTCGCTGCCGGCCGTGGTCGAGTCGATGGTCGGCAGCGAGGAATCCTGGGACGCGGTGGAATCCTTCTGGGAAACAGCCGTGTCGCAGAAGGAGGCTGCGGAAAGGGAGGACGCGAGGTGGCGGCGCCTTATGTTCCACGCGCGCCCATTTTACACGTCGCGGCAGGGGAGGGGGGGGGGGGGGTTCAAACACCTCTCCCCTGCCGCAGACTTGACTCCATGATCCCAGGTGCAAGTGTGGGAAGGGAACACCGGGGTGGTTTTTAGTCGGTAAGACTCTGACAGACTCCTCCGGCCCTGGGAACAAAAAAAAGGATTACGGCCATCAGGTCATTGGCCGTTATGACAATCGGCACAATGACAGCCGAGCTCACATTCCACATGTCAAAAACCAGTGTCCTAAGTCGAGATATTTTGTTTCTCTTTCTCAGCTTTCACGAGGTTCTCGTCATGTGGAATGGTAACATCGACTATCATTGCGCTATCACCACTTTAATATAGGCTTATTGGCGAAAATAGTCCTGAAAGACCGATCCCAGCACAACGTGACGGTTATTTTCGAGAATTAGGTCGGAACATGATGTGTAGACGAGAACAACCAGAGACCGTCTTCGGGGGGCTTTACTTCAGCGCAATGCGTACAAACTCAATCAAAAGAATGCTGATATGGTTTTAAACATCTGAAAAAATGGTATCTCGAATGACTTCAGCAGTCCTTTATTTAAAAACTGCTGGCGCTGCTGCAGAGATGATAGTGAATAGTGGCTTCGATGTTTTGTAAAATAAATAAGTTAAGTAGGTACTTAGGTACAGACGCCAGCACATCAAGCTACTAAAATCTGTCAAATTTCTTTAATAGATTTTCAACTTTATCGCTCTATCTTAAGGTTCAAGGTTGATTGGGAAAATTAGACAGTTTCGGGTAGCTTGATCTGCTGGCGTCTGTACTTTTTTTATTTATTTAACATTTCACAACTTTCTAAAATTTATATCCTATTCTTTCCCTATCCTTTCCATAACCTATTATTCCTGGTTTTGCGAACTAGCTACGCGTTCCGGGCGGTTCAGGCAGTCACCGTAAACGAGGACTGGCAGTTGTTGTGCACACTGCTACACATCAAGCTATACATTTCGTGTCGTACGATAATTTTCGAATATTATATGATACGATGTCACCCGCACTTGTCTGGCAACCCTGCGCTTATTGGGTATTTTGATCTGGCAGCACTGCTGTGGGTTGTCGGCATTGACATATAAACCTAGTTTTCCCATTGACATATAAACCTACTATCACAATGAGTTTTCCTATCTCAATGGTTGTCGGCTGTCAACATGGAGTATTACTTTTTTTTTTTTTTTTTTTTTTTTTTTCTTCTGGCTTCGCACGGTTTGTGCATTTAGCCAATGTCACGTTTTAGTTTTATTAAAAAGGTAGGGAAACAAAATTAATATAAATATAAATTTTGACGGGATTTAGGATAGACGGGATAGGATCAGTATAATTATAAGTAACAAGGAAATCTTATGGATAAATGAGCAAATTACACAAAAAAAAAAAAAAAAATTACAACTTAATATTATTTAGAGTAATGAATGAGACTATACATTTATATACAAGAGAGCTATTTGTACAAAGTAAAGAAAGTATTGAGGTAGGAAAAGGAGTATGGAGGGATAAGAGGTTACTAAGAAAGGAAGAACGGTCATATAAGGGACAGGAGAAAAAAATGTGATCTAAGTCGCCTACATCTGTGCCACACAAGCATAAGGGATCGTCGATGATATGAAGTTTGGCAAGATGAGCTGGAGAACAAACATGACCCAGTCTCATCCGTATTAGAATGGAGGTCTCCATCTTGCCAAACTTGGCCCTGCCAAACCACGGTTTTTCTGGAACGTCGGGTTGAATATGTGAAAAATAACGTCCCTTCGATTTGCTTCCGATATCCCAAGCCACCTTCCAGGTTTCCCGAAGAAAAGTCTTTGGTAACGATACGAGGTCATAAGTAAAATTTGTATAAGGAACTAACTCCCCACACTGCACCGCATCACCGGCAAGTTTATCAGCCACTTCATTGCCATGGATTCCAGCATGGGCTGGAATCCACACAAATTGTAGTGTATTACCCTCAGAAATGGTCCTGAACGCAAATTCTCTTATTAAATAAATTATAGGTAACTGCAATTTGTGTTCGAAAGCGGATTTATTGATGGCTAGAAGAGCACTTTGAGAATCGGTAAAAATTATCGATTTTTTGAGCTTTAAAATACGGATATATTCTATGGCTTTAAAAATGCCGAAACATTCCCCGGTAAAAACAGAAGTCTCCGGAGGCAGTTTTATTTTTTGTTCGATGTTGTATTGAGAATGGTAAGTACCTATCCCAACACAACCCGTCGGAGAAGGCTTGGCAGCATCCGTATAAATATAGTGGTACTCTACGTGTTCAGCCAGAAAATGATTAAAACTTAAAAGGCAATCGGGATCTGATTTACTTACACAGTTATATTTTATAATGGGACTGAATTGTAAACTCTCATAACTATTGCTAAATATGGGAAGTTTATTGGAACGGTGAATAGGAGAAGAAAGTGAAAGGAATTTTTTATAACTTACAACTAAACAAGGAGCACGTCTATGGGACCAGTAATCTGACGATTCAATCTGCAACACTAATGTGTCCAGTTTAGGAATAAGAGGATGAGTTGAGAATTGAAGAATCCGGAACAAATATTTGTCAGATAGGAATTGTCTTCTAAGATATAAAGGAGCATCCCCGCATTCAACTTGGAGTGCATTAATGGGACTAGACTTCATTGCACCTGAAATAATGCGTAATGCTTTAGACTGGATGCGATCCAATTTTTTAAAAGCCATGACACTACCTGGCTCTAGAACGAACAATCCATAATCCAGAGTGCTTCTGATGATTGCGTTGTAAATGAGTTTCAAAGAAAAGGGATGTGCACCCCACCACACACCAGAGAGGCATCTAAGCATGTTTAGGTGTTTTTCACATTTGTTAACAATATATTCACAATGAGGGACACTACTTAATTTACAGTCAAGTATTATACCTAGATATCTGAATTTATCTTTAACTGGGATTGGTATTTCCTTATAAAGGAGATTTACTATGGGAATATTTCTCTTCCGGGTGAATAAAACAGCCGCGCTTTTAGACGTGGATAAATCCAAACCATTTAATGAATGAGACTATACATTTATATACAAGAGAGCTATTTGTACAAAGTAAAGAAAGTATTGAGGTAGGAAAAGGAGTATGGAGGGATAAGAGGTTACTAAGAAAGGAAGAACGGTCATATAAGGGACAGGAGAAAAAAATGTGATCTAAGTCGCCTACATCTGTGCCACACAAGCATAAGGGATCGTCGATGATATGAAGTTTGGCAAGATGAGCTGGAGAACAAACATGACCCAGTCTCATCCGTATTAGAATGGAGGTCTCCATCTTGCCAAACTTGGCCCTGCCAAACCACGGTTTTTCTGGAACGTCGGGTTGAATATGTGAAAAATAACGTCCCTTCGATTTGCTTCCGATATCCCAAGCCACCTTCCAGGTTTCCCGAAGAAAAGTCTTTGGTAACGATACGAGGTCATAAGTAAAATTTGTATAAGGAACTAACTCCCCACACTGCACCGCATCACCGGCAAGTTTATCAGCCACTTCATTGCCATGGATTCCAGCATGGGCTGGAATCCACACAAATTGTAGTGTATTACCCTCAGAAATGGTCCTGAACGCAAATTCTCTTATTAAATAAATTATAGGTAACTGCAATTTGTGTTCGAAAGCGGATTTATTGATGGCTAGAAGAGCACTTTGAGAATCGGTAAAAATTATCGATTTTTTGAGCTTTAAAATACGGATATATTCTATGGCTTTAAAAATGCCGAAACATTCCCCGGTAAAAACAGAAGTCTCCGGAGGCAGTTTATTTTTTGTTCGATGTTGTATTGAGAATGGTAAGTACCTATCCCAACACAACCCGTCGGAGAAGGCTTGGCAGCATCCGTATAAATATAGTGGTACTCTACGTGTTCAGCCAGAAAATGATTAAAACTTAAAAGGCAATCGGGATCTGATTTACTTACACAGTTATATTTTATAATGGGACTGAATTGTAAACTCTCATAACTATTGCTAAATATGGGAAGTTTATTGGAACGGTGAATAGGAGAAGAAAGTGAAAGGAATTTTTTATAACTTACAACTAAACAAGGAGCACGTCTATGGGACCAGTAATCTGACGATTCAATCTGCAACACTAATGTGTCCAGTTTAGGAATAAGAGGATGAGTTGAGAATTGAAGAATCCGGAACAAATATTTGTCAGATAGGAATTGTCTTCTAAGATATAAAGGAGCATCCCCGCATTCAACTTGGAGTGCATTAATGGGACTAGACTTCATTGCACCTGAAATAATGCGTAATGCTTTAGACTGGATGCGATCCAATTTTTTAAAAGCCATGACACTACCTGGCTCTAGAACGAACAATCCATAATCCAGAGTGCTTCTGATGATTGCGTTGTAAATGAGTTTCAAAGAAAAGGGATGTGCACCCCACCACACACCAGAGAGGCATCTAAGCATGTTTAGGTGTTTTTCACATTTGTTAACAATATATTCACAATGAGGGACACTACTTAATTTACAGTCAAGTATTATACCTAGATATCTGAATTTATCTTTAACTGGGATTGGTATTTCCTTATAAAGGAGATTTACTATGGGAATATTTCTCTTCCGGGTGAATAAAACAGCCGCGCTTTTAGACGTGGATAAATCCAAACCGTTTAGATGTAACCATGACGCCAAAATAGATAAAGCAGAATTGATAGCAGAGCTAGCTTGCTCAACAGATGGACTTGAAGAATATAATAATAAATCATCGGCATATTGAAGAACCTTAACATGACTAGTTAAGGATAACTCTAAATCATAAGTGTAGATATTGTATAGAAGGGGACTGAGCACAGAACCCTGTGGGAGACCCCTCCATACAAGATGAGATACCTCATGGTCTCCTATTAACATGTTAACAGAGCGTTCAGTCAAGATATTAATAATGAAATTCAACAAATTCAATGGAACTTGTAAGGCTTCTAATTTATTTTGTAAAACCGATAATACAACATTATCATAAGCTGCATTAATATCAAGGAAAACTGCAACGGTGGATTGGTTATTAGAGAAGGATAACCGAATATCGGATGTTAATATACTTAAACAGTCAGTTGTACTTTTACCTTTTCTAAAGCCATATTGTGATTCTGCCAAGAGACCCTTACTTTCAACATACCATTCTAGGCGATTTTTAATTAAGTGTTCCGCTAATTTCATCAGAATTGAAGACAAAACTATGGGACGGTATGAAGAAGCATCAGATGGAGTTTTATTTGGTTTAAGGAATGGCAACACCATTTGACGTTTCCATTCAACAGGGATGTTTCCTGTATAAAAAATAGAATTAATAAGTTCTAAATAATAACTGAGGACATCATCATTTAAATTAGCAAAAAAGGAATACGGGATGCCATCAATGCCTGGTGCAGAATCATTAGTTTTATGGATAACAACCTTTAATTCAGTGAGAGTGAATGCAAGATCTAGCGTCGTATGAGTGTCTTGGATATTGGAAACGAGAGACAGGTTATGGTTAGTACTAATAGCCTTAGCCTCAGGAACCCAAGGCGGAGCTAATATATCAAAAAAATCACTGGCTAAAGAATCAGGAATAGGAGAAGGGTTGTTATATATGGACCTAAATCTACGAATATTGCGCCAGACAATCGTAGGGTGAGTATTCGGTGAAATTGATAAGCAAAAGTTACGCCAAGATTCAAATTTTTTCTTTTTAAAAAGTTTATAAGTTTCATTATTTAACTTAGTAATGATATCAAAATTAGTATCAGACATATCAACGTTATAATTATATTCAGCCTCTTTACGTTTTTTAATCAATTCAGTGCACTCAGAGTCCCACCACGGAGGTGAGGGAATTGTACTAATGTTGTTATTTTTTACAGGAAAAACTTCATCTGCCGCTGCAATTAATATGTGTGCTAAAGCTTCAGCACAACTATTTTCATTGCCATCAGAAATTACGGGCAAGGAGCTAAGCTTACTGTCAACAATGTTCCTAAATTTACCCCAGTCAGTATTATTTCTATTAGGAAGTTTATATTTTAAGTTTGGTTTCCTTAATTGTGCATTTGGTTTGGAAAGAGGATAAGAAATAACTATTGGAAATGGTCACTACCATAAGTAGAGGTCAAAGTATGCCAAGTTAATGAAGAGGCTAAGTTTGGAGAACAGATAGAAAGGTCAATTGCACTTTGGTTCTGATTAGGATCTGAACGACGTGTGGCAGCTCCTGAATTTAAAATACATAAGTTGTGTAAGTCTATTATATCTATTAACTCATCACCATAACAGTTCGAAGTTGAACAACCCCATGATTGGTGATGGCAATTAAAATCCCCCAGTATTAATAATGGCTTTGGAAGAAAAGAAACAAGATTATTCATCTCTTGAAGAACAGAAAAAGAAGGGTGAGGAATGTAAATAGAAACAAGACAAGTATGATGCACTTTAATAGCTACAATTGAAATTTCCTCACTATGAGGAGGTAATGTAATGGTAGAGAAAGGGATAGAATTCTTGATAAGTATAGCTACTCCACCATACCCATCAGATCTATCCTCTCTAATGGTTATATAACCATTAATTTTAAAAATATGATTAGGTTTGAGCCAAGTCTCTGCTAAAGCAAAGGCAAATGGCTCATATTTGTTTAAAATATGTATAACATCACTCTTTTTGTTTACTAGACTGCGGCAGTTCCACTGGATTATTTTGGATGTGTTGTCCATTAAGGATGGATTGTGATACATTGAAAGATGGGGCAACGTTGGACGGTGAAATGTTGAACTGAGACAGAAGATTGTGTAATGCAGAAAGAAAATCGTTTATGGAAAAACTGGCATCAATTTGTCCATTGTTATGATTAGAAAAAGCACAACCATTTGCTGGTTGAGGAATGTCGTAATCTTTAATAATGGCGTTGTGAGCCTCTTTATTATATCCTTGTACAGATTTGGGAGGCGAGCGTGGTTTAAGGAAGACAGTTTTTTTATAGCTACTTGAAACAGGCATTCTATTAGAAGAAGGGAAAGATGGAGTATCTGCAAAGTTTTTGGAAGGAGAAGACAAAAGTGTATCAGCATACGATTTAGTAACTGGGGGATACATTTTTGCCGCTTCAGCATAAGATACTGAACTTTGTGCCATGTATGTTTTAATTAATTTTTGTCTAGACATTTCTGGGCAAGATTTATTAGTAGCATAGTGAAAACCGGAGCAAAGGCAGCAAGATGCACTTTCTTGTTCTCTTTTACAACTGTCCCCAGTATGGTCTTGGCCACATTTATAACAACGAGGTTTGGACCTGCACTGAATTTTTGTGTGACCAAAACGACAGCAATTGAAACACTGTACAGTAGGGAAAATATATAAATCCACAGGTAATGCATTATAGCACATAAAAATTCTTTTAGGCAGAATCTGCCCATCAAAAGTAATAACTATCGATTGGGATGGTTTCCAAATGGTTGTACCATCAACAACAGTTTTAAAATTGAGGCGTCTGACTTTTAAAATTGGTACTGTTATATTATCAATAACTTCCTCTGGAGACCATTCCGCAGGAACACCACGTACTAAACCCATTCTAGTAACATTAAAAGTAGGTATAAAAGCTTTATAATTATATGTTTCAAGGCTATTATGTGACATAAAAGAATTTGCGTCCAGGAAATTGGAAAAGCAAAGAGATATTTTATTGCGCCCGATTTTTTTGACGCTACCGTTAATAATATTTAGGAAGGCGTTGTGTTTTAAGAACTTGCCAAATGTAATTGGGTGCAATGACGTTCCATCATCTGGTGATAATAATATTTTTTGCACATGAACAATGTACGGCGAGCTGTCAGTTTTGTCATACGTTTTTCGACCAATCTGAGTGGGAATAACTGAAGGCGGAGCTGGAACATCAGGAATATCGTTAGATACGATTATTTCAGAGCATTTAGGCTCCGATGGAGTTAGCGAGAGAGGTGTAGACTCCATGCAACCACAACCCGAAGACTCGGAACCGTGGTTTTTTCTAATACGACGGCGTTTGTTGCAGTTTTGCACACATGCACGCGGCTTCTTTTTAAGTGACGAGCCGACGACGACCCATCGGTATCCATGCCTGATTCATTGGATTGGATAGTTACAAAATTGCCTGCCGGGGGAACAAAGTCCCCCGGGTCAGGCGGGTCTTTCATTTTCCCGCTTTAAGAAATAATAATAAAAAACTTACCCTACAGAAGAAAATGTACAAAACTACAATTAAATTACAAGTGATAGAATAAAAAACACTAAAACTACCACTACTGATCCTATATTATAATTAATTAATTATTTTCAATTTTAACAAAAAAGGACACGTCCACCAAGTTAAGTTTCCCGCGCTTTTCCGAGTATTACTTTAGTCTGTGGTAGTTAAGTAGTTTTAATCTATTCTTTTTTGAATATGGCAAGCAAAGCCGATGTCGACTATTCTGCCAATGTCTAAAGTGAATTGGAAAAGCAAGTGTGCAGTTAATGTAGTTATATAGTATAGTACTGTGTTCTTGGCGGGAAAGTGAAGTGACATGTTTAGCAGATAAAATTTCTATTTGTGTTTAGCCGAATTATGGTGGATTATTTATTAATCATTATGTGATCGTGACTTTGAGTATTTAACTCTGGAGACGCCATTGCTGAGCGTTCCCCTCTGCCAAAGTCAATTGGCCTAAGGCCATGCACGTTATATAAAACTAGTTCATTTGCTGACAGCCGACATTGTGAATCGTATTCAAAGAGTAGAGTAACTATATACGGAAAGAGTAACAACTCTGTGGTAAAATTTGCATGTATGGAAAGTGGTGCCACCTTGAGTTTGGTGGAAAGTATACTAATAAGTATGTATACCTATAGGTAGGTGTATACAAATGAGGATTTATTATTCTTATTCAATTTACAGACCTCTTACTCAACTTGTTGTCCTAGTATTTTTCTCTTATTTACAAATTACTTTTGTCTTCAATAGTGAACGAAGTCAAAAGTACCAGAAACTGAGAAATTAGGACAATCTGTAGAGCGAGTCTGTTTAGGGTCAGCTGGGGGTGGGTTCACCTAATTAAAAAAAACACATAAGATGTTCAGATTAGTGTCATTTTATTAACATCAAACGACTTAATATTTTTTCGTTTTGTATTTGTTGTAATACAGCTGAGCTGCGTTTTTTGTCACATCTCCACCTTCGTAGGTGATTTTTCCTTCTAATATTCTATTTATAGACCTGCACCAACTATAAATAATTATATGTATGGAAGTGTCAACAAAACATTGTTTTACTTTTTCATGATGTATTTCACAGTCTATAAAACTAAAATCGGTGAATAATTCAATGAAACTTTTTATTCTTTCTTTGATGTTCTTTTCGTGGCAATCGTTATTCAAAAATGCAACGGTTGTTTCTTGTATTTCTTGAAAACAAGCTACTAGGCAGTCGGAGGGATAGCAAAGCCATTTCTTATTTTGGCAATATTCTTTGGCACGTATATATTTGTACATTTCATTGTTCGAATTGCCCAGTAGTTTGCTTTTACAATCTTTACAACCTTTGACGACTTTTTGTAGACACTTCGTCAAGGCCCACCCACAGACATAAGTTCTTTGATCAGCCCCTGAATCAGAAATATTTCTTGTATTTTGCATAACATTTAGGGGCTGATCAATTACAATACTTTGGGATTGCAAGGGAGCATTACCTTTTTCCTTATTTTTAAGGAAAAAGGAGAGATTGTAGACAGTCATTAGAATCCTCTTCGCAATTGGAGCCTACTGAATGATTCGTGCTGAAATTATTTAATAATAATGTTTTAAATGCTCCCTCAAATCCCACACAGTTGGGTGTAACATTTCGCGCACCCAAACTTCGAACACATCCAAAGAAATTTTCGAGTGGGTCTTGGTTAAAATTGCGTGTCAGCATCGCGTCAAAGGAATATTTTTTTGATAATAATTGCCAAATCGATTTAAAACCTTCTATTGTTCTAATAAAATTATTTAAAGTTGGGACAGACTTTTCAATTTTCTCATCACCTTTTTTCACCATAAATTTGGCAGTTTTTAACATTATCAACGCATCTTGCCATAACATATGATGAGGAGAATTTCGCTTTACAGCAGCTCTGTATATTTTTCCATTTGGCGGCGTAAAAGATGACGCGTTAAATGTGTCAAACAATTTGTCTATTAGCAGTATAAACGGTATTAGATCCCGACATTCTGAGGGACAATCTCCTCTTGCAATTACATTATCAGTAGCAACTGCCATACTATAACTTAATACTTGAGCCGCATTTTTCACCCTCATTTTTTTTATTTTGTCAGGATCTATGTGTTCATTGGTCAAATTGGGTAGCATACGCAACTCTCCATGCGACCTGTCGGCTTCAAAAACCCGCTGAAAGTATTCCCACTTTACTATTTTTAATAAATTTTCGTGCATATAATGCATTTCTTTATTTAATAAATTATTTCTAATTCCTTTTAATAAGTGGGGAACATCAAACAGCGGGATTATATCATATTTGTTAACACGTATTACGTCCTTTCGCCATTCTTTTCCTGCTTGGAAATATGCAGTTTTGGCTTCGGAGATTAAGCTATTTATAGTGCTTACATTTGCCGAGCTTTGGTCGCATACAGTTGCGATTATCTTTAGACCAGTAGCTTGTACGTTGGCTATAACGTCTACTAACATTTCTTTAAGTTTTGATGTCTTTAATGTTTGGGTAAAGTAGTAAGCTACTGGTTGTTTGTAATTTTTCCTCACCCCTTTGACCATGAACACCAAAACATGATTGGCAAAATTTGGCATCTTACATTTCCCATCGTTCTCAAAACCAACAAGATCGTCTGTGTATACATTGTAATGGATATGGGGAGATATGGACATTTCATCAAATACTAACGTACACAGACGATCTTGTTGCAACATTTTCGACACTGTGGACTTTAACTCTTTAAAAACGATTTCATTTATGCCTGGAGTCAATTTTACTTGAGCAAGCAATGACTTCAGGACTTTCTTAGATGGTAATGTAAAATGTTTACACATTAACTTGTAGGCTTTAGGACTTTTCTTAAAAATTGAAAGCGATAAAATCTTTTCTTCCTGGGTAAATCTATGCCCCTTCTTTTTCTTCCGTCCTTCTATGCATTGCATTCGAGTAAACAATTTAGCCGACTCGGACATGTTACGAGTTAATTTCTCAAAATCTCTGTTCGCACTATTCTTTTGGATTTGTTTAATGCGCAACTTGAAAGTTTTAAGTTTTTGGCGCAATCTCCTGACTTCATTTTGCGTTTGTCTTGCTTTTCTAGCACACTGCGTTTCAGCCTTTTTCTGCAGAAACTCGACTTTACCTGAAAGATTAAATTTAAAATTTTAAAACATACATATTTAAGATGTTCTGTTGATGTGTGATGTTGAGACTAAAGATTTGCTAAATTCTATGAATTATGTATAATGGATGGAAATAAAAAGTTGTTCGTTTTTTGTAGCCTATGGTATGTCCCAGTGCTGAGCAAAGGCCTCCTTTTTTGCCTTTCAAACTTCACTATCTTGTGCAGTTTCCCACTGCTGCTCTTGCCTGCCCACCACCATATTTATTATTATACATATTTAAAATGTGAGACTTATAATAAACCTCAAGGTCAGTGTTGCACTATCCTTATCTACCAAAAGTTTAGATAAACTCGAGCTCGAGGGACTCGTGGTTAGGAAACAGCCGCACAGGTCAATCAATCAAAGGTTAAGCTACGCTTGCCATGGTCGGTCCGTAGATGGGTGACCATCCATTTCATACCGAGACCCCTCTGTGCCTCGGAAAGCATGTTAAGCCTTCTGTCTCGGCTATCATTTGTAGATTTTTGACATCTATTATGGATAATCAGAAGGCCAAAAGTCTGACAACCACTCTTACCCAAGGGGTATAGTGTTGAGCCAGTAACATTGCAGAGGTCAGATAGGCAGTTGTTCTATGTAATATATGCATATGGTTAGACTGGTAGTCAACCCTAACATAATTCGGAAAAGGCTGGGCAGATTAATTGAGTTTGGATAAACTTAACAATACACACATCATGTTAAATGGATAAACAGCCTAAAACATTCCACCGTTTGGAAAAGAAATTATGTATGCAAATGATAAATTAAACCAGTTAGGTAGTGCTATGTGAATATATAACAAACAAGCAGACAGACCAGTTCACATTTATAATAATAATTATAAAAAAAACAAAGTACCTGCATCAAATTTTGTCAATGGTATGGGAGCATGGCACTTTTCACTTGACATTAAACAGGTAGATCCAGATGGCCCTGAGAATTCTGTAGAACCAACAGCGGATGAAGGTCCAGATCTGGATGGACCAGGTAGGTGTTTAGTTTGAACCGATGACCCAGCCACGTTGGTGATATCAATCATAGGTCCGCCATGACCAGATTGTCTTCTAGGTTGACAGTAGCTATGGTCTGTCTCCACAAAGGTACTGATTGTTTGCTGAACACCTGTAACATAACATTGCAATATTATAATCAGTTGAATTACTTTTTTTCTGATATTTCTGTGTTTTGATGCAACTTCAGTCTGTGTGAAGTAACTAAGATGTTCCATTTTTACTACATAAAATAGTTGTTTATAATTCAGTAACATAAATATTAAAACTATATCTATGTTGCCTTTTTGTACCTTTGATACTTTGAGAAATAAGTCTTTTAATTCTTTTTTATTAGAGAATTTAAGTAAAGGAACAAAAAGTGCCTTTATTTTGATCCCAATGAAAACCCACCATTGAGTAAATAAAATAATAATTTAATTGGTTTCTGTATTAATAGAGCAAAACAGGGATCCCTTACATTCATTATAATAACCTTCAGATTAACTTTTTTATTATTAAACAAAAAAAACACAATCAAAGTTTTGCCATGACACCTGACAGGTTAAGTTGACAAATCTCTTGTACAGCAGCAGCTCACTAGTCTTACAGGGATTTGGTTCAAATGCAAAAATAATAGATCCCAAATCCCTGTTTATTCCACAATTTTATTTTCAGAGTACTTTTATGTTACTCTGACGAGTACAACAAATCAATAAAATTGATAATCTGAATCAATTTGGTATTGTTATAAATGTTATTTTCTCACAAATATTGAGCTAATTTAATTCTACTTACGATTCAAATTAACTGATGGTATGGCTGAACAAATAAGATGACCTCCAGTTGTCTTGAATGTAGGATCAAAATGGTGATCACATATTCTTTTGTTCTTGTATATCTTCGTACGGTCCCTTTCTGTAACCTTGCTGCCAACAGCCGCTATCCAAGCAGCGAACAAATCAGGTCGGTTTTCAGGGTTTGGAAACCGGTGAAGGGGTACACCGTATGCAACTGAAAATGGAACGAAATTTATGAATATCAGAGTATGACTAAATAAAATGAAATTATGGAATAACATAAAACTGTTTTCTTGCTTCTAGTAAATACGGTACGGTATGGTAATAAACACTCACCTAAAGCATCACAGCCAAAAATACAATATCTTCTTCGGAGTTCACTCATATTAACAAAACAACAAAAATGACCAACAAAAAACAAAGTGATAACAATAATATGAAATAAAAACAAAACAAATAACAGTAACAAGACTAACAAGTAACAATTATTAGAAATAACTGAGTTAGTGAGTTTAACTCGGGAAGCGCATCAACGCCGGTAAAACCTTGGTAAAACCAGAGCTGACAATGGCCGAATGGCGACAATGACATTTGTCTGACAATTTGACAAACAAGACAAGATGGCTGCCAAGTTTTGTTAACCCACCAAACTCCAGATGTCGCTGTCGCCCATGGAAATTGATGACAGTGCTAAGTGTGCCCCCCCTGATCGTATTGTGTTGGTGTCGCAAGTAAGTCCTCCCGAAAAATGGTAAATTGTGCAGTTTTCTGTTGCAAAACGCGATCTGCCACTTCTAATTTACGAAACAATAGTGTTTCCTACCACATGTGGGTATATATTATACATCAACATGGTTTTATTTAAGCGCAATTTCGAAATAATCATTATGATATTTACGATAGAAAAATACAGTGGTACGTTGGTTGCACAAACGCAGTACAGGGTAAGGATTGGCATAGTGCTGGGACAACGTGATTGAGAGATTGATAAAACAAATGATTTTTTCAGTCAGTATGTTCAGTAACTATTATTTATTTTTTTGTGTATGTATCTGGAATAGTCGGCACCCTAATTTCGTAACACACAATAATCACAATCTAAATGATTTTGAAGGATATTGCTAAGTCATTGCTTCATAAGTTCGAAAAATTGGTCTGCTCAACAACTTAAATAACGCAATGAGCGGTTGAGTCTACAAGAACCCAGGCACAGGAGGGAAACGTAGTGCACATCGTTCAAGGGGGTCTACTCCCTATGTCCGTCAACGAAGTTACGGATCCGTCTGAAAGTAGTTGATCCGTTAAAACAAGTGACAAATTCAATTTTTCTAACGGGTAAATACACATCGGGATTAGGGAATACTATCAAATCTCAATCTCGTCGCCCAAACCCGCAGTGTTTGAAGACTAAGGTCTTCAACCAGTGTGTCCTGCCCATTATGACATTCGGTGCCGAAACGTGGACACTGACAGTCGGGCTGGTCCATAAATTCAAGGTCATTCAGCGTGCTATGGAGCGGGCTATGCTCGGAGTTCTCTGAAGGATAAGATCAGAAATGAAGTTATCCGGAAAAGAACCGGAGTGGCCGACGTAGTCTGCAGAGTAAGCAAGCTGAAATGGCAGTGGGCTGGCCATGTTTGTCGAAGGATCAGTGGCCGGTGGAGCATACGAGTCCTGGAGTGGAGACCGCGTATCGGCAAGCGTAGTGTGGGACGCCCCCCAGCTAGATAAACCGACGACTTTAAAAAGGTGGCTGGGATGGGACAGACTGGATGCGGAAGGCGGAGAACAGGGTGTTGTGGCGTAGCCTGGGAGACGCCTATGTCCAGCAGTGGACAGGCTGAGTTGATTGATCAAATCATGTTGTTTAATTCATGTTTAATTAATTTGAGCCCTGAACTAATCTTACGTCCGTAAGTGATACGGAGTAGAAAACTTCGGCCGAAACTACGGATGTAGTGATTAGGGAGTAGACGCCAAGGATCAACGAGCACCACAAGGAATATCACAGAACCCATTGATTGCTTCTCTCTATTTATTACTAATGATATGGTCTGTAAAATTCTGACACGAATGAATAGCAACAAGAAACCTATGTCACGAGCACGACGATCGTATATAAAAGAAGTATCGGCAAAACTGTCTGATGAATTATCCTATTTAGGCATCGCTTCAAAAGCGATGCCTAAATAGGAAAATTATTGAAGTACTTGGCCATACTTCGTCCAATGCTCAATCACAACCCAGTGGGTTACAGAAAAAAAATGTGGTTTCTGTAATTTAAAAAAAACGTCGAATAATAATGTTCTGTTGTACCCAGTGAAAACAAATCATTTGTATGGATCACCGAGCAATACTGTGTTGATTGCTCTGAATAACAATTTTTTTCATATATATTTCATTTAAGTAATTATTAATAAATAAACAACTTTTAAAGTTCAATGTATTTTTTTATTGTTTTTTATAAAACTAAAATCCTCGAGAAAAATGTGTACGTCTGAGAGGCGAATGTTTTGAATAGTGTATCTACCAAGTATGTTTATGAATCTAGTGTTAACCAAAAAAGTAGATCCGCAGAAATGTGTTCGACATGTATATAATAAACTGGTACATTTCAAAAATCTGTGATTTCCTCTAGTCGTTATCATTCAGACACATGACTATGAACTATAGATTATGCCAATGGAGAAATACCTCGCATCGTTTCATAAATAAGATAGCAAACACATCAATTTTGTTTTGTTTCGTAATTTAGCACAAGTGCACAAGAAAATAAACGATACCGATATTTCGCAAACCAGCCAACTCCACATTTCGTCAAACACATTTAAGATTTTAAGATTTCGATTTTTATTTAAATTTTTTTTTTTAATAACATTTTAACAGCAGATATTATTATCCACCAACGGTATTTTAAATTTTTTCATAAGTAGTCTAAACAAAATATTATAAAGTTTTATAAGTGTCTCCTGACACTAAATTTGCTCATACGGAGTTAGCTGGTTTGCGGATTGTATCGTAAAACGAATTAAAATTTTGTTCAATGAAATACCCATTGACATAGGAATTCAATCAATCAACAAAAAGAACTCATTGTTTGTATCACATCACTAGCACCTTTGTGTTTGTTGTCATAGGACAATTGCATAAATACACACAAAGTCAATCTGTGTGTGCGTTTTTGTAATTGTGTGGTTATTATTTTTTCGTGTGCGTTTATAGCAATAGCAAGCATGTAGCTGTGTGCTATTGTCAAATTTTCGTAGTGTACTGTATGTGTATTCCTCGCCCCCCGCAGAAAGTGGCAGAAAAAGTTGTTCGGTGATTCGCTTTTTGGCATCTCCTGAATTAAATACTCAAAGGTTCGTGATCGTGCATTAGTATAGGCAAATGAAACAAAACAGTGCAACATCACTTCAAGTTCTCTCAAGAAGTCCGCGTGAGGTCTCTCTCAGTAAAGTGCCACATCTTACTGAAACTCAAGGGGAGCGGGTGGGGATATCACCATCATGCATTGAATTCTAATTAATTTCATCAATATTTGTAAAATAAAGACTTCGCTAAATAGGTCCCAGCAACCAGGCCATTAAAATAAAATATTATAAAAACTACTCTGTGGTCTGTGGTTACGCTGTGGTTCTGTTTGTTGTTGCGAATTTCGTTAGTTCGTATGTGGTTCGTATTAGCTTGTAGGATTTTCGGGAATTGGGGTTTCAAATAATTTAACTCACGATTAGTTTATCATCAGATAGTGGGTATTAGTTACATAGTTTAAAATGACTGTAGGCGAAGTGAGCAAGAATCTGCCATGGTTAGTTACCCGGTGTTTTCTAACCACAATTTTGATTTTGATGCTTCTGATATACAAATATACCAAACAGACTTCTTTTCTTCCACCCCTAAGATGACTAACCCTTTAATTTATTTATTTAACATGGAACACCAACAGCATTACAGCATAGACATTGGCACACAATTGTGTTTAGGAAAGGTCATAATTTAAGTACTGCTAATGTATACACACATGTTTCAGGGTCGAAAAGTATCGTCCTTCAAAGTTAGAAGAATTAATTTCTCATGACGATATAATTAAAACAAGTAGGTAACTTTTCATTCTAAATGTAATAACAATAATAGTGACCTACAGAAAGTGTTTGTTCATTTCTATTACTAATGATTTCTGTACATTATAGTAAACCAGTTCATGAAGGAGAACCAATTGCCACATTTGCTTTTTTATGGACCTCCTGGAACTGGCAAAACATCAACAATATTAGCTTGTGCAAGACAAATGTACACACCACAACAGTTCAACTCAATGGTAAGTCATTATAATTTTTTATAAATAGATAATGAGATAGAGTTTAGTGAGAGTGAGAGTTTTCAGACAATATGTATAATAATATACGTACTTAAACAATGTTTATGAAATAATTTTTATTGCTTACTTATTGTAATATGTATTTAAGTTCCTAATTGCATAAATGATAGCTTTTCTTCCTCAGGTATTAGAATTAAATGCATCTGATGATAGAGGGATAGGCATTGTAAGAGGTCAGATACTTAGTTTTGCTTCAACCAGAACAATATTCAAAGCTGGACCCAAGCTGATTATATTAGACGAGGCGGATGCTATGACTAATGATGCACAGAATGCTCTCAGAAGAAGTAAGTAATATTAATCTATTATAAATAAAAATGAAATGCTGTTCTTTGGTAAGAGCATCACTTAAGAACAGCTGGACCGATGAGGCTATTTTTTGTCCAAGGTTTAATATAATATATTAGTAATAAATTGGATGTTTGGGACTTGGCGTGTTTGGATGCTTCTTACCCAGTCATGCTTTGCATTCTAACGTCTTTTTCTGTTGTGTGCATTAAATGCACACAACAGAAAAAGACATTAGAAGTCGCAAGTAGGTGGGCCTGCGTCCCCGAGATTTGCGGAGTTCCGCATATTATGTAATAAAATATTGATAAAGAATACCACCCTTACCTTCCCAACTACGGAACTCTTCATTGTGCGTGGTTCGACACGCACTTGGCCGGTATTTTGTTGACAATGTTTTCACGGAATATTTAATGGTATTTTTCGGCGAATTAACTTTTTTTTTTATTGTTTTCCTCTCGAACCTTATTAATTATGTTATCTGCTTGTTATTTGTGGTATTTAATCAATCACTAAACGATCGCTGCAGGCGCTGTCGTGCTATTTGAACATACCTATCAATACCTATTAAGTTGCCATGGTTATTTAATGAAAACAAATGCTTCTGGAATCATGGTATCATGGTTAATTTCTTAATAATGTTGATACTTCGTTTCAAGAATTTATCGCATTTGATGATGTTAGACAACTGTGATCTTTTAATTCGGAAAATCCGTTCAAAACTTTAAATGGTTCGATGACAAGTTCTGTATGATGTACTACAGTGAAAACGACGTGGTTGAGACCAGGACCATTCAGATTGCTGTTCTTGGTGAGCCTAAAACTGGGAAGGTAAGTGTTATTTTGCATGTAATTTTGTTAATGCTCATTTATCTGTATCGTAACGCGATCTGGGGGCCTAAAATGGACGCTTTGGCAGAATCATAATATGATCTGCGTACAATTCATACATCCCGCAATTCATCTGTTTGACAGCTGCTATTTCACATTAGACTTCAATAGATAATTTGTGGACCATTTTACGAAACTCCATACAAGACTGTCAAACAGGGGGCCTAAAATGGACGCTTTCGCAGAATCGTATTATGATCTGCGTACAATTCATATCCCGCAATTCATCTGTTTGACAGTTGTGTATGGAGTTTCGTAAAATGGTCCACAAATTAAGAATTAATATAGTGAAGTCTAATGTTAAATAGCAGCTGTCAAACAGATGAATTGCGGGCTGTATGAATTGCACGCATGATTCTGCCAAAGCGTCCATTTTAGGCTCCCAGATGAGTTGTGAGATATGAATTGTACGCAGATCATATTATGATTCTGCGAAAGCGTCCATTTTAGGCCCCCAGTAAGGAATTTAATCTTGACGCTTTATTCATAGTCGTAAATGATAATCTTGGCTGGATCTATGATGAACATATTTTTATGATTGCTATCATACTAAGTAATATCAACTCACTACTCAGCCTATCGTATATGTACAGACGCCAGCAGGTCAAGCTACGTGAAACTGTCAAATTTTCCCAATCAACCTTGAACCTTATGCTTTATCGATAAAGTTGAAAATCTTTTAAAGAAATTTGACAGATTGTAGTAGTTTGATGTGCTGGCGTCTGTACCATCATCATTCTCCTGCCCTTATTCTAATTTGTTTGGGGTCGGCGCAATGTCTTTTTCTTCCATACTTCTCAAATAATCGTCATCTCGGTAGTAAGTTTGGTAATATAATAAATTAATAATAAATTGTACCTATAATTGTAGAAATAGCTAAAAGCTCGAACTCCATTCAATGACTTTTTCATGAAATTATGACATTGGGTAACAAATCTAACATAGAGAGATGTATTAATGATGCGAATGATTATACATCTGTAAATTCATAACTGTTATAGTCGTGAATCATATTTTGATCAAAAATTTAAGAAACAAGCTGACACAGACCTGCAAATTGCAAAGAACGTAAGAAAATTTGAATTTCGCGGGCTGCAGCTGCGGATTTACCTTAAGGCGACGATAACCGACTTTTAATGATTTTATACTGAAGATCACGTCTAAACGAGTAGTGTTAATGATTTGAAAAAAATATATGTTATATTAGAGCATTTTCTCAATAACTTAATATGTGAATATTTTAGATTATGTTTTTATTACATAGTGAAATTAATTTGTAAAGTTATGTCTAACGCGGATAAAAAACTGAGAATGGCGCAAAATCTACCAAGCGTATTTTTCTGAAACCTTCACCAATTTAAAGATAATTTAATTATTGATCTTTTAGTATACGCGTTTTATTAAAATAACTTTTGGTTTGTGTATAATAAATTAATAATGCGTCAAATTGGGGACAGCGCTCCTTGATGAGCGAGTCCTATTACTGGCTGAACGTACGACGCGTTGCGTGAGCTCAGTACAGAACACGCAAGCTAACCACTCAAGGTCACTGGCATATATCTCCGTCTTTAGCTCTCACAAGTTGCGCCACAACTCCTTTTGCATCCAGATCCAGCCGCCTTTTAGTAAAGTAGGCAGTAAGTGGCAATGGGTCACCTTTGTCGGTTGAAAGTTCGATAAAACAAAAAATATAGGCAGTCATGGGGGCTGACGACATAAGTGAAAACTTATCGCTCAACGCGCCTAAAGAAGTTTTCACTTCAATAAAATAATGATTATCTTTAAACAGAATTGAAACAATGCACAGTATACCTACATACACAAATTAACTTTTCACGTGGTCAATTTAACTTCACTTACTGCTACTACAGCATGGTGGCGCGGGCATGTCGGTGACGCGAACCTACAAGTTTTTCCCCTACCAAAAATCGCTCAACGCGCCTAAAGAAGTTTTCACTTAAAAAAAATACTTTCTTTTCTAACCTCATAATTTCAAGTAATTACATTACCAGCTGCCGTTGACCCCGTAGTCAGCTGTAGTTACCCATTCTGCGGAGTTTCGCTAGCTAATTTAATTACACTGATTATAATCAATTTATGTACCGATTGTAAATGATAAATGATAAATGATTTTATTTCTGTAAGTAGGTTTGTACAAACACTTTTACACGTCAATCATATTTTAAAAACTAGATGAGGTCGGCGTTTCCTATCTGACTACTCTGAGAAGAAAGGCCGAAACAAACTCAGAGGTCATAGTCTCTTTTAAAGTCCAGACATAATCTTGGTCAGATCATGTGAAGACCATGTAGATTGGTGTCTGAAATGGTCTTTTGAGGAAAGAACCACACAGGTTGAGTGGACCTGACCAGTCAGTGCACGCATTTGTCAGTAATCGTGCAGCTCTACTCAGAATATAAGGAGCTCAACGATGCGACTATCAATACCAAAGAAAGGCCATTTGGGTAGGCCACTTATATGACTCAAACTGCCAGACCATGATTAACACTAACTGAGAATAAAAGAAAGGGAAAAAAAAATATTTTGCAATAACCCACATAGTCTTCACATTCACAATAATTAAAATAATATAATACTTTACAAGTAAATATTCCTGTCATTGTGTATAAAATAATAATTAAATGTCACTGTTTATAAAATAATAAAGTTAGCAAAAACAAAAAAAAAAAAACAATAAAAATAAACTACCTCAATATGTACAAAAATTGGAGCAGCTCAATCCCAAGCCTTTTTGTCCTCAATATAATCTTTAACAGTATAAAAGGCTTTCTGGCACAACTTACGTTTAATGAATGATTTGAATTTATTAAGGCTTAGATCTTGAACGTGGCTTGGAAGTTTATTATAAAAGCGTATACATTGACATCGAAACGAGCCACCTATTTTCTTGAGCCTTGTTGTAGGTACAACAAATTTGTGTTTGTTCCTAGTATTTATATTATGGATATCACTGTATTTTTTAAATAATTTTATATTTTTATGGGCATATAATAGATTTTCAAAAATATACTGAGAAGGCACAGTCATTACATTAATCTCCTTAAATTTCTCTCTGAGAGAGTGTCTTGGACTTAATTTATAAATTGATCGAACAGCTCTTTTCTGCAAAACAAAGATAGTCTGAATGTCGGCAGCATTTCCCCATAACAGAATACCGTACGACATTACACTATGAAAATAGCTAAAGTACACTAAACGGGCTGTCTCTATGTCAGTTAAATTACGAATTTTTCTAACAGCATATGCTGCGGAGCTTAGCTTTTTTGACAGTTTATCTACATGTGGGCCCCACTGAAGCTTAGCATCCAAAGTCAAGCCCAAGAATACAGTGCTATCTTCAGGATTCAATTCTTCGCCCTTTATTAACACATTAGTTTTCACCTGCCTAACGTGAGGTAGCGTAAACTTAATGCATTTGGTTTTTTTTTCATTTAGAAGTAAATTATTAACATTAAACCAGTGAACTACTTTTGAGATCGCGCTATTTACATCGTCAGTAACCAGCTGCTGACGTTTAAGTTTAAACAAAAGTGAAGTGTCATCTGCAAACAACACTATATCATGATTATCCTTTATGAGGTAAGGCAAGTCATTAATATAAATAAGAAACAAGAAAGGACCAAGAATTGAGCCCTGTGGGACTCCCATTCTTACTATAGATCCGGGAGATCTTTTCCCATTGACGTCAACGCTCTGAATCCTATTACTCAAGTATGAAATAAGAAGATCCAGAGCGGTGTTCCGGATCCCGTAGTGGCGGAGTTTCCTGATTAACGTTTCATGAAAAACGCAATCGAATGCCTTGGACAAATCACAAAAAATGCCCAAGGCATCGCATTTATCTTCCCATGCATTATAAATATGTCCTAACAGTTCAACACCGGCCTAAAATTAATTTCTCAAAAATTTTACTAAAGGTAGGTAGTACTGAAATAGGTCTATAATTTGAGGGGTCTGATGTACTACCTGATTTAAACAACGGTATTATTTTACTATTTTTCATAAGGTCAGGAAACTCCCCACAGTCAATACAATTATTAAAGATAAGAGCTAAAGTAGGTGCTACAATGTCTATAATAGACTTAGCAACTTCTACAGAATTACCCCACAGATCTGCAGTCTTTTTTACATTTAAAGTGTGAAAGGTTTTAATTATATCTCTACAGGTAATATGTTCAAAATGAAATTCTGACTCGCAAACATTAACATTTTCCTTAAGCAAAGACTCAGCAACAGAAGGTGATGAGTTTAGGGATTTAGTAGTTGAAACGGGAATATCTGAAAAGAAATTTTCAAAGGCCACGGCGACTTGTGAGTCTGATTTTATTATGTTGTCATTAATTGACAGGCTATAGTCAGTATTTCGGTTACTAGACCTTCCCGTTTCACTATTAATAATATTCCAAGTCGTTTTAATTACGTTACTACTGTTTTTAATCTTCGAACTCAAATAACGCGACTTTGCCATACAACAAACTTTTTTAAATAATTTTGAATAATTTCTAACATACAAATTGAATTCATCAGTGTTTACATAATACCTTTCATTGTACACCTCATAAAGCCGTGTTCTACTTTTATGAATACCAATGGTAGCCCAATCACTGAAAGATGCGTTACTATTAACCGAGATAGTCTTGGGAATAAACGTGGAATTAAATTGTTGACAGTAAATATAAAAAAAATCATTATATAGATTATTATGATCAGTATGCATAAATGAAACTGGTAATTTGTTACTGAGTTTACCTTTAAAAGCTTCCAAGCGCCTTGCAGTTTTGGGGTTAACAGTGATATCCTTTTTAGCCACTTTGTTGTTTTGGTTTTGGATAGTAATCCTTTGCCCACAGTGATCAGAATCTAGTAAATTTATAATTTCTTTGTGGCTTGGTATAATATCTGTATAAATATTATCTAGGCATGTGGCACTAGTAGGGGTTATTCTTGTGGGCTCCAAAAACAGGTTTACAAGATTATATGACTGAAACAGACTTATTATTTTACTACAAGAACCCGAGTTTTCTAACAAATTAACATTAAAATCACCACAAGTGATAATGGACTTGTTCGAGTTACAAATCTTGTGCAACACTTCATCCATTACCCTTTCAAAGCAGTCATACAATCCTGAAGGGGGTCTGTACACACTTAATACAATAAACTGCTCCAATTCTATACAGGCTATTTCAACTGTCCGCTCAACAGATAGGCTCACAATATCCTTACGGTCTTTAAATTTAAGCTGGATACTTACTAAAATTAATGAGCCCCCGTGTATAGCATTTACTCTGCTGAACGAACTACCAACCTGGTGATTATTAAAATTGAACAAGAACTGGTGGCTTTTAAGCCAATGTTCTGTTATACAAAGAATATCAATACTGTTAAAATTCATAAATAATTCTACTTCTAAATCTTTGTTTAGAAATCCTTGAATATTTTGATGCACCAGGTTGATACTATTGACTGAGTTTAAACTTTTATTTGATTTATTTTTGCAATTATGTACATTATAGCTAGAGGTTGCCTCTATTGTCCTAATTTCTAATTTAAATTATTTTGAATGTCAATTTTTGTTACCAATTTATTGGGTGAATTATTTAACATGTCATTGCATTGCTCAATAGAAGCAATTTGTTTAGCCAAATTCTTGGCTGTAATAGAAAAATAATATGATAGCGACACAGCTATCTGTCTTTTACAATATTTAGAAAGATTGTACCTATCCATAAAAAATCTATCTTTTGTCAAATAAAAATGATTACCAACATAATTGTTAATGTCAATTAATTGGAATAAATTATTATTATACGTCAAATTATGCAATGTCACATTAATTTCTGATCTAAGGTTGTTTTCTTCCTGTGGCAAACTTTGGCTGTATGGGAATGTGAACAACACAATTTTTCTTAAACTTAGGTTACACAATGATCTATAATATTGGAGTAATTCTCCTTTGTTCACATTACCCCTATTACCAACAAATATTAATATTATAGTATCCTGGTTAAAATTACATTTTATAACTTTTTTCATTATGTCATATAAAGAACAACCAGGCATACAGTAGTTCATTATAGAGTGACCCGGATATTTATTTGTCAACAAGTGGCCTAGATCCTTTCCAATTTCATCACAAAATAAAACTATTTCTTTATTTACACTCTGTTTAGGGAAACAGTTAGTAATTGAAACTGGCAAACTAGCACAAGACAGCGGTATGGTGGTATCACATATTGTAATGTAATGAAACTTCATACGCTTAATGTGAAATCATAGTGTAATGAAACTTCATACGCTTAAGCAGGATACAAAGTTAGTTAAGAACATTTTCGAAAAATAGTGTTACAGCCAAATTAGACCGATTTTTTAATTTCCCATAGAAACAGAGATTTCCAGTTATCTGTATTTAAATAAGATATTTCGAAAATGTTGTTAACTAACTTTTTAAACCTTTGTATCCTGCTTATGCGTCTGAAGTTGAATTAAAATTGGTTTAGCCATTTCGAAAAACAAGGGCTTGACAGTTTGTATGAAATGCTGTACGTCGTAAACGTTCTTAAATGTTTTTTGTAGAGCTGTCTATGTCATCGGTACCTGGGTGGGAACAGCGTGGCTCCGGTGGGCGGCACGCAAGGCGCTGAAGTGATGGCCGGCCAATGTATAGGGCTGCGCCCCGCCGTGCCGCTACAGCTCTGTGACGTCGCCGGCAATGCGCTGCAGACGCATATGCTCGCTAACTATCTGTATGCTTCTGATGTAAGTGAAAATGGATGTTTGTGTTCCTATGTACTCTTAGCATGACGAATATCCTGCAAAATAATATATGTAGTTACCGTTTGAGAAGTACCTATCGTACAGAAATTGGTAAAAGTTCCATGTGTGTGTGTGTGATTTCCGTGTGAAGTAAAATTTATATTCAGGGTCAAATTAAATTAGCTAGCGAACCTCCGCCAACCGGATGGGTATCGATATCTAAACATTACAAAACAATAATAAAATATTTTTGATAAAAATAATTGGGTCAACCGGTCGGCCGTAGGTAGTTTAGTTACTTGAAATGTCAGTTTGACAAATCTGTTTGATTTGGGATCAAATCAAATCAATCAAAAGTCATTTATTCAAACTAGGCTGAGAATCAGCACTTTTCAAACGTCAAAAATTACATAAGACAGTCCCCCAAAAACACCCTTCACCACTTCCTAGTGCTTTAGCTGGGAAGAAGTGGCGCAACAAACTCCCCAGCAGCACAGCTGTCTGTTGAGTTAGAAAACATGATTCTATACAATGTAAAATAATTTGCATTACGCTACACAAAACATTAAATTATTAGCCATATTATGTTAGCTAGATTAACTTCACAGAAGTGATGAGTATATAAAAAATAAACTCATTTTATCAATTCCTGCTTCAAGTTATATAAAAAATAAAATAAATACATTATTTTTTGTTCTATGATCTTTAGATATCGAAACCCATCACGTCTGTCGAGTTTCACTAGCTAACTTAATTTGACCCTGTTTAACACCCTTATGTGTGAAAATAGGTTAAACTCAAACTTAAAGCATTTATTTCCATACCACCACCACCATACCAACCTTAAAATAGAACATACAGACGAACATAGAACCTCTTCCTTTTTGGAAGTCTGTTAAAAAACGAATGGAGCCGGAGAGAACCCTGTCTGAAATGTACCGAATGTACCGAATTTCGGTAATCAAAAAGATATTTTAACAGTTTGTTTTTTGTTCCAGATTATATTGTTCGTTTATGACCTCACGAATCTCCAAAGTTTTGATAAACTTACCGAATGGATTCGCAAAGTGAAGGAGATATTCGAAAATGAATTGACGAAACCCTTGATGGCTCTGTTTGGCAATAAGTCCGATTTGGAACACCAGAGGGCAGTGAGACTGTCTTGTGTACAAAAATTTGCGTCCGAACATTTGTTAGAGACTTTTAAGGGATCAGCAAGGACAGGGGAGATGGTAAGTACCTTTTTTGAAACGAAATGTGTTGTTTTGCCAATTTACTAAAATCTGTAAATTAATTTCGCAATTGCCAACCTTTATGCTTCCTAGGAAATGGCTAGGCACTGGGCGTTGAAACTGAATTATATTTAACAACACCCGATTTTTTTTTAAATTACAACATAATAACAGTTATCTTCTATCCATATAAATTAAAATCAATGTTTGTTTATTTGTTGGCCCTCTATGGACTCCGAAAGGGCTGGCGTCGTTTTATGACTGGCGAAGCCAAAAAACGAGGGTTGTTCTGCATACGCCCGCAAAAGTTTAGGGGTCGGGTATACCCATACCCCTAGGAGTAGGATAGGATAGGGTAGTGGTAGGACAACACGAAGTCGCGCCGGGCAGTATATCTATATAAATGTGTTACTTAGATATAAGTAGGATAGCCATAGAGACTATAATTTCAACTTACTTATAAAAACACTTTTTTTGCATTATGTTTTACGTTGTGTGTCTGTTTAACAATAAATTGACCTGATTGTATAAATGAATGTGTTGAGATGATTGCGTGGACAATGTGTCTAATTTCAGGTCAGCAACGCTTTCACAAGACTTGTGGCGCGCGTATTGGGAGTGAAGATGCATCGCTTGCCGCCGGCCATCGTGGATGGCCGGTCTTTGGTGCCCAAGGACCCACAACAGAACGGCCACGCGCCCTCGCCGCAGTCGGAACCTGTGCAATCTCTTATTATGAATAGAAAAGCTCTGAGGAGAGAACAGCGAAAAGCATCGTCGACTATATGTAGCGTACAATAATAAAAAGTCTCTCACTCACTACTCGATTTTTATTTATTAGTAGCTCTTGCCCGCATAGTCGCCCGCGTGGAGGTCAGAAATTATCGCATGGTAACGCACTGACGATGATGGTATAAAAGGTATCCTATGTCCTAACTCATATCATGGGTTACCTGTGTGCCAAATTTAAATCCATTCAGTCGTTTTAACGTGAAAGCGTAACAAAAAAACAAACAACTCACTTTCGCATTTATAATATTAGTTAGGATGGATATGGATTTACATGCCACGTACATATCTGATAAATCATAAAATATTCTTCGTTTTTCTACATCATTATTTATATAAATATTTTAGTATGTTTCACAAACTGTTTGTTTCAGTCATAGAAAAGTTTACGGAAAATGTGAGGTTTTGCATAATTTGCAATTATTTGGGTAAAATAATACCAGCGCTGCAGTCAAGATGTACGCGATTTCGCTTTGCACCTCTGCAACAGACTCAGATAGTACCGCGACTACGGGAAGTTGCCACTGCCGAAGGGTACGTTAATTTCTTTATTTTAATGTATCTTCGGAAAGTAAAATTACTGAAAGAACAAAGGTGAAAATCACAATCACCATCAACAGAACATCGGCAATAGCTCTCTCCAGCAATCGGTTGTTTGGTCAGAGGCAGGTTGCAAGTTTGCCTTTATATCAGGAGATATAACTCTTGTTGCAATCTGAACTTTAGGTCCCTTAACACGTTCACGACGGGGTGTACCACCGGTGGAGCACGGAGTACTCGCTGATATGGCGGCGTGTACCACCGGTGACCACATCACACTAGACTAAGAAATAAATAAAATTTGCGCTGCCTTCAGATAACGTGTTGGATTTAACGTTCCCGCCCTGTAAAATTGACTAATATTCATAATGTTGCTCAAGAGTTGGACATTATTAGGCAGGACTTTTGTTTTATGGGGCGGTGGTGTACCACCGATGGCCATGTGAAGTTTTTCCCGTAGGACAGCATATAACAGTTCATGTGGTCCCGTTCTGAACGTGTTAACCCAAGAACACAATCTTGATTTACAGTGTAAAGATATCTGAAGATGGTATTAAAGCCCTGCTGGCTCTGTCGGGCGGCGACATGCGGAAGGTACTGAACACCTTGCAGAGCACGTGGTTGGCGTACCGTGACGTCACTGAAGATAACGTGTACACGTGTGTGGGTCACCCGCTGCGCTCCGATATCAACAACATACTCAACTGGCTACTCAATGAAAATGACTTCGCTGTGTGCTTCAAGCGTATCCTTTTTACCAATTTAAGGGACACTAATGGCCGTTTTCACCATCGTTCCTTAAATTTAGGGAGGCACCTAAGAAATTTTAAGTGTTAGTTTCGTTTTCACCATCACATAAGAGACACCTATGGTCCTAAGGGGTCCCTTAAAAATAGGGGCCAATACTTGGCATCTTAGCGCTAAGTGACACTTTATTTGTTATTGAACGAGAATAGTTGAGACGAAATGGAAGATTTTATCGATAGTTTAGAAGCTATCGAAACTGTGGATTTAGTTAGGAATCAGTTTATTCAGACGGCCACATATTTATTGCGAAATACTGGATTTTTTCACGAAATATGACAATGAGGACTTCTTCAAAAGATTTGGGTTATCCAAGGCCAGTGTGTTATTTTTGTTAGAAAAATAGAACACTATTAAGAATACACAGATGACAGATGATTTTTTTAGCTACTTAATATCTACCTACAAAGTATTTACTTGTTTACTTCTATTTGTTTTTCAAATTTTGTGTTTTATATACAAAATACACTGGTGATTATTAATATTACGACTCGCTATACCAATTTTTTATGTATTAAATATTTGCAGGAATAAGTCAGTACCTCCGACATGGGTTGGCGTGTAGCCTTAGGGGCACAATGGCGAGGGCTTAATTTTTATTTGGTTTTTTTTTATTGCAGTATCGGGTTAACCTTGACCATAGAAACCATTTAGGTTCCGAGACGCATGGCCCTACGACGCACCGTTTCCGAGATATGGGCCTTACATGTTTTATTTTATTTTATTTATAACGATCTATATTTCCAAAATGGTAGCTCTTATGAAATGCTTTTCTGGAAAGAAATTGTTGCTCTAGTCGAAAACCATGAGGTGATGTAAAAAAAACTAGCAAAATCGTACTATTTTACATTAATCTACCGCGGACTCCCTGGTTTAAAAAAAAACTGTCACTTATGTAAGTGGTCCTTACGTAGGATCCCTTTAATCTGGTGAAAACAAAGTTAGGTAAGGGGCTGATTTAAGGAGTCTCTTAGGTTAAGAGACCCTTAGTAAGGAAGGGTTTGAGGGAACGATGGTGAAAACGGCCATAAACGCCATAGGCGCAGTAACAATAAAAGTTCTATTGTGTCTCGTTCAGTGTCCTTCAACCGATTAGTAATATTTGTTTCAATGAGCTTGAATAATCATAATATGTGTATTGCTAACTTTTTGTTTTTCATCCGACGAGACTAGGTATGTACAGTTACGGTATAAAAAGATTAAGCACGTTATGGGCTGAATTTTCCAATGCCAGACGAGACTAATAATCCGTGGTATTATTTTGAATTCTAGACGAGTTTTTCCATACAAAAACTGTCAGGCTTCAATTTTATTCCACAGATAAAAGATATCTGACTTTGGGAAAATCTGCTTATATATGCTTATGCAATACCTATATCTACTATACAAAAGCATCACAACAAAATAAAAAATCTCCTTAACAACATCACACAGACATTCAAGATCTCAAACTTACAAAAGGGTTGGCACTCGGCGACATTTTGACTGAAGTTCACACGATCATACAAAGAGGTACCTGGAAGTTACTTACATTATGAACTCCTGATAATATGTTGCATAGGGATTTAGTGTTTTCAAGGAGATGTATTCTTTTGATAACTCTGCGTTTTCAGTGTCCACCCTTAGAGGACATCCGTATAAAGAGTTTCCCACTCTACGCTTTCTCATTCCTTCTTTGTTCTTGCAAGGTCTCTTCTATATAATTAGGGCGTAGATCGCTTTTACTCACAGCCCTGTTTACTTAGTTTAAGATAAGCTATGAGCTGTCGCACAATTCAACTGTTCTATTAAGTTAGAACATTCACGATCGACGTAAAACCAGTAGTAAGTCATTAAAATGGAACTCTTATCTCGGTAAGCTAAGGTATAAATTGGAATGATCGCCGAGAATTTTCTCAAACTCACGGCAACCATTCTAATTTATACTTGCAATGAATTGCCTACTAATTGTTTTGCGTCATTCAAGATCGTTAATGACGCAAAACCTACCTTAAAGTTACGAAAAGTCAAAAACCGAAATGTCTCAAAATAAATAGACAGTTTCGTCGCCTTAGAGTGAAAAGCTCGGAAATGCAATTTTGATAATTTTTAGGGTTCCGTATCCGAAGGGTGCCAAACGGAACCCGGATTACAAAAAATATTTTTATTGTATAATGTTTCATTGATAAACTTGTCAATTATTATGTTATTTTAAGAAAAGCTCGCAAATAGCATTTTACGCTTATACGATAATAAAATGAAATAATTATGTATCTTATGCATTTACCCAATGGAATAGCAATGAAGGCCAGTCAATTTGAGAGTTAAGAGAACAGTGATATTTAGTAACGAATACTGTCATTTTGTTCAAAAATTCATAAAAAATAGGTTTTCTGGAATCCGATGAATTTTCGCCTAGGCTTTATGGGGTGCTTAATTATTGCAAATGGGTCACACTATCACGTCCTAAAAGGAATGCGTTAAATTTTAAAAACATTTGAATAGGGTAACGGTGGAGTTTCTTGCACATTCTTCTCCATACGAAACTACCCATTAGAAGGGTCAACTAGTATCAATTCTATTTTCTTGTTCGTTTTGACGTTCAAAAGTGCCTTTTATGTGCCTATTTGAATTAAATGATTTGACTTTTATTTTACCATAGGTACACCTTTGCCTAACGTTTCGGGGATTACAGGCGTGATGTTATGTGTTACGTTATTTTTAATTTTTTTTTACTTTAATATAAAACATAAGACACAACACATTATATATGTACAAACACAAAAGAATACAGCTACTCAACAGTCATACGCTCATCTCACAATACTCCAGACATGTTGACAAGATCTTCTTCCATTCATCCCCAAACACATCACAGTGAGGCTTAGCGTCCAAGAGAGCGCAGAGTGTGCGAGGGACAGGATACTGGGCTCGAGCGACGGTTCGACTCCAAGGCACAGCAAACAATCTGTGCCTCCTGCTACGGTTATAGTTCATCGGAGCAAAAAGATTGGACAGTTCGTCATGCAATTCAGGAGCATCTGTTTTTCCGTGAAGGATCTTACACATATTAATAATTTGGTCATTTTTTCTTCTAACCTCGAAAGAATTGTAATCTAAACAGCCTAAAAGAAAGTTCGAAATTTTTGCGTTTCAGTGAAACTTCCTCCCGATGTTCTGATAACGTTGCTCATAAAGATGGCGGACGCCGAGGCGCGCCTGGCATCGGGTTGTAGTGAACGTATCGAGCTGGCGGCACTCATCGCAGCCTTCCAAGTCGCCAGGGACCAAGTCAAAGTCGATGCAACGGAGACTTAGAGCAAGAGTCAAACACCCAGTTTCTTGAACGAAAATACAAATTAAGTGATGCGATTGGCTGTTGATAAATCATTCAGCCAATCACAGCAGTTTATGCGCGCTTGACAATTTGTCACATTCATTTTGCGATAATTTTCGTACGAGAAACTGCACCCTAATTGCGTAACACACTTTCAATCACAATCTGAATGATTTTGAAGTATATTACTAATCCATTGCATCTATGTTCGAAAAAAATTTCTGCTCAATAACGTAAATAATCCAATGAAAGTTGTTGAACCGTCAAAAAGAAACCCATTGCTGCTGATAGTGTGTTACGCTGGATTTTTACGGTTTTTGGCCGGTCTTTGACTTTACTTTGTTAAGTAAAGTAAGCGTCCCATACGATCATGGAACCTTTTTTTATAACACTAAAATTCATATTCGTATGAATCGCTTATTTAGCGAAGCAAAGTCAAAGTACGGTCACTCAGTGTAGTGTTGGTTATGTAAGTGCGGCCGAGGTGGTGTATAAAAGCCATTATTAGCCTCATTATTATGTTGGAATGTTTAATTAAGTATGTTTATTTGGTTCTAATATAGTAACCCCTTTATTCCTAAACGTTGCTTAAAATTAAGATACGTTTAAACGTCAAAAATGTATGGTTAAACAGACGTTAATCATTACTTAACTTTAAGCAACTTTTATGAATCAACCCCTTAATGTTTACATTTATTTGTGGAGTCTTTAACAATCCAGGGTAATCGAGGTTTTTTAATGAACACAATACAAGTATTATGTTATAATGTCAAGAAAAAACAAATAAACAACACTTATATGTAATAAATTAGTTTTTATTTTAACGTTAAAGCATCTAATCTTATCCACTAATGTATATTTACAAGCTCCTTAAAAATATTTTGATCTTTTCGTAAGAGATCTTTGCTTTTTGGGGTCGAGAGTCCTGCGATACGTACTATTGGCATTACAGCATAATTTGGTATATCTTGAGTATACTTTTTACTTAATTAAATGCGGAAGTATATCTTTTTATCTTACAATACGGCTACTCTGCTGCGCAGTCGCCTATTCTTTAAATATATTAGTTTAAATTTCATTTCTATCCGATGACCACAACAGTATCTGAACATGTACTTAATCACGTAATAAATATTTACTTATAATTTTACGGAGAACCTACTGATAAATTACGTCTTAGTAAGTAGCTGAAAATATGAATAATTAATCAACATTTTTATGAGTGTTCATTTCTATGTTAGGAAATTTCAGAATCTCAGTATATTTTTTTTTATTTCATAGAGAATAAAAGAAGTACTGTATCTACTAAACATTGTAAAGTGAACACTAATTAACAATAATTAGTGTTCACTTTACAATGTTTTGATTCTGAATTTTTGAATTTCGAGTAGTTAATAAATACAGGAATATTCCACAAGGAATAGCCCTGTATTTATTTTTTACTCGGTAAGTATTTGATTGTACAATTGCGTCAATTAATGCCATCCCAGTGAACACAGGTGTGGGCACGTATTATGTCTTGTTAGAACCATCTTCAATCCAGTGCGAGAGAGATGGGGTTATAAAGGACGAATATCATTATCTCTCACACCGGACTCATTGGTTTAACACTTCATAATCGACGCTTGCTCGATTCGTTTTATTGATTCAGTTTATCCGAAGATGTTAGACACGATGCTGTTGAAGGAGTTGGTGAGCGATGAGAAGATGCCGGGTGGGGCGGGCGGGGACAGCGGGGCGCGCGGGGGCAGCGCCACTGGCCGGTAGTATGGCCCGCCGTCTATGCGCTGCAATACCACAATGTTATAAGATAAACTACTGCTCTATGTGCAAATCTATCACAATCGTATTAGAGTTGAAAACTTCCAAGCAAGCACTGTTTATTATAGGTAGGAACGCTAGCGGAAAGAATTATTTAAGTACCAAATTTTTAAATACTTTATGCATAAGTATCATGCGTTTTAAAATTTACATTGCATTATATCATTAACAATAATTATTTAGCATATCATTAGAGGATGCTAAATAATTATTTTTATGGTGTAGTTATTCGATCATTATTTTTGTATTTGCGAGGTAAAATAAGCATTTTTTTAACAATATTCTGCAATCTTAATTAAATTTATATTTATAGTACATTTTTTTAAGTTACTCACCATGCTCAAGAAATCTAAAAAAAAACATAAGGGAAAAGATTTATGTACAACGTTAATATTATATAATGACTATATAATGTAGGTACTTTCTAATGACACACAACATTATACACACATTTGTACTTAAGTAATTGGAATAACACTAAATACTACTAAGCAGCAATTTTATGATACATACAACACTCCTCTCTAAAAATAAGAGCAATATTTGATTACATTACAGTTAAATAACTCAATTGCTTTTGTACGCCGCTTGCACACCAGCGTTACGGACAGCAGTAACTGCCCGATGCGCGGCTATTCAATGATGGAAGTCTAACGACACAACACTTAACCCCTCATGTACCCTTATGGACCCGAGATAACCCCACGGAAGAAAAGGAAAAACAAAAAATCGGGACGGTTTAAAAAAAACCCCAGCGGTGGTAAGCGGTGTTGTGCTGTGCAAACCGCGTAAGTCTAACAAAACATTGTAAGTAATTCAAAGTGAGCGATTTTTTCACATTTATAAAGGAATCATTCGGGATCAGTCTTCGGGAAACACAATAGCACCGTCGTTATAGGGGGCAGAGGTAGCTGTGGTAGGTGCTGTGGGTAGGGAGGTAGTCTTCACAGTGGCCGCAGGTAGAGCACCAGCCGCCTTCGGAATGTAACCCTAGGCACATAAACTAATTGTAACCACACCACCATTAGTGCAAAGTTATACAAGCAAGTGGATTACGGATAATGTTTACAGTTGAATAATTACAGATATTGTAGGGTATTTTTTACAATGGGACGTTATTGAGTAGGTATAAAAAGACAATGTACACTTGGACAGTCAGGGATTGATTGATAAGCAGATTAACACCACGTCAATTTGTCGTGATAAAGCTGTTATTTATTGGACTGTAAAAAAATGTCAGTTGTGATTTGAATTTATGGACAATTTAAGTTGATTTGCTTATCAATCAAGTCCCTTGAACTTATAGGTTATAGTTTATAAATTCAGTTGGTACCCACCTTTGCTGAATGTAGAGTAACATTCAATAGAGTTGGATGGCTTTCTATTACAACGAACTCTACTTCTTGCGGCATATATCCTTCCGCTGATACCTGCAAGTGGATATGGAGAAATTAAGATGACACTTTATATACCTATAATCCATTTGAAATAAGATTAGAAATTTAAATAAACCTTTTTTTATAGCCCTTTTAATCGATTTTGACTTCTATTCCGTAGGCATAAGGATGGCATTATAAGGAAAAACGTGGTTAAAATACCAACTGTTTATTACAGCTGCCATTTGTCATGCCACCAGCGCAATAGAAGTCAAAATCGGTTGACCGGACTGTAAAAAAGGCATATTTAAATTTGTAATCTTATTTCAAATAGAGTATAGTTAATGTACCTATAGATTCCCAAAACGTGAGTGGCAGTCTACGTCTATCACCATCGCAATTCGCATGCTATCACGAAATCTTAATTATCGCAAATTTAATTTTAAATATTCAGGGGGGATATAGGACCAGAAATGTTATGCTTGTCAGTCTCAATCACTCAAATCAGAATCTTAATATTCTGATTTAGACATGATCTAGGCAGCGCGGCGTAGCTACCGGAGGGCTAGACGGGGCAGTGCCCCGGGCAACCCAAGCTCAGGGGGCCTAAAATGGACGCTTTGGCAGAATCATGCGTGCAATTCATATAACCCGCAATTTATCTGTTTGACAGCTGCTATTTGACATTAGACTTCAATATAGCAATTCTTAATTGTGGACCATTTTACGAAACTCCATACACAACTGTCAAACAGATGAATTGCGGGATATGAATTGTACGCAGATCATATTATGATTCTGCCAAAGCGTCCATTTTAGGCCCCCAGGAGGCCCCTCGGACCCTGACTTACAAACTATAAACAGAACTAGTGAACATTTCTTCCACATTCGGAATATAAATAAACCAGATTCCAGGAACGCGACTTTAATAATGTTCGACTTTAATTGTTCATAAAAATAAGTTACAATTAAGTATAGGTACTTTTTTGGTTTTTAATTTTATTATGGAGTCGACTGTATTACGACGAGTCTGGATCATGACAAATCTAGAGTAGGTAGGTACGTCGAATTTTAAATAGTTTAATTGGGGCCCTAGTTTATTTTTTGACCCAGGGCCTTTGGTTACCTAGCTACGCTACTGGATCTAGGGCACCAATATATCTAACAATCGCTCAGGCTGTTAGGTACCTACTATCTATACTATACTACTCGGTAATAATGAGGCTTTAATATATCTACTTAGATACACTGCTAGAGATAGAAGTTTGAATGATGCTTAAGCGCGGGCCACACCGCCAGCTGGCGGGCGGGCGGGCTGGGCGGGCGAACGTCGTTTCACCTCTTTACATGGTCAGTCGGTAGCTCGCGGTGTGAACCGAAGTATGTAAAGAGGTGAAACGATGTTCGCCCGCCTAGCCCGCCCGCCCGCTAAGCTGGCGATGGCGGTGTGGCGCCTGCGCTTTTGACTTGTCAGCGTTGAGAAGTGGACGTCCGACGAAAAACAATTTTGAGTAATGCCGTCTTATACAGTCGAGTTGTAATGAAAGCCAAACACGATTAGGTACCTACTTAATTAATTTGGTATTTAAAATCGTATTTCCATCGTAGGTATATCCTGCCAGGGTTTCGGGCTTGTCTGAAAGGGATATCGTGGCACACAGGCAACTGAAGGAATACTGGTGTGTTTTAGTCAGTAAAAATCTGACACGCACTCCACTCCGGCGGGAGAAGTTATTTGATAGGTAATATCCCACACAAAAAAAATAACTTCAACTAGGCACGGTTGCTCCTAGCTTTTAAATTACCAAGGGCTCGAAAATCATAGCATACCGCCTTGTGTAGGTAGGTAGGCTACCTTTTTTTCCGACTAAGAAAATTTTCTCATACATGACCCCAAGCCTCCTCCCCTGGATCCGCCCTTGCTTTTTACGTTTACGGGTTGTCAGTCATTCTTTCAGAAATGAATTCCGTTCGAGTTCTGGGGTTTCCACGAAATTCATAAACGGTTCATTTAGCTAGGTTGTAGGTATTAGGTACCGAATAGCACTTTACAAATAAGTATGTACTGTCAGGGAAACTTATTGTCTAAGCCATTAGAGCCAAAAGGGCAGCCAACTTTATTGTAAGTTTTACTAAAGCTTGTTCTGTATGTGAGATTGAATACTTTTGAAATTTTCCATGGTTAAGAATAGCAGTCGTAGATGGCTCCATAAACGTTAACGTTCACTTATTTGGGATTCCCTTACTTTACATAGGTATGATAATGATTTTAATTATTACATCAATCCTGTAGGTTCCGGGCAGTAGTATGCGCCAGAACTCTCCGTACTTGGTGGTGTGGTACGTGACGTCACGGCTCTTCACTTTGACGGTGGCGCGCTCCACCGGGTTGCCATTGTCGTCCATCACGAAGCCATGCGCTCCACGGTGTGCCTCTGCCAAGTATTTGATGAGGGACTGCAAACAAATATATCTTTGGTCAGTACTTTCTTGAATATTTATGAAAAAGCGGGGTGTGAGCTATGGTGTGCTAGCTAGCTAGATATGGCTCAGACATAGAAATTAATTTAGCAGGTAGGTATAACCAGTACATATAGTTACGTACCTATAATTATAAAGCATCCTTGCATTTAAACTACCTAAGTTATATTTATAAAGATAAGGATGGAAAGTGTTAACAAAACAAATTAATTAGGCAGGTACCTACATTATTAATTATTATCTTATCAACCAATCACGTGAAAGTACTTAGCACTCCTTAAAACATAACCGACTATTGTGACTGGAAAATCCGCATTGGCTTTCGAATTTTATAAAATCTGCGTCATCTGCTAGGGCCATTGATCACTAATAAAGAATTCTTTATTAGTGATCGTTGGCTAGGGCGCAGAAAAGGTTAGCGTTAATAAAATTAGTTCTTTCAGCAGTCCATTCTTGGCTCAGGGGGCCTAAAATGGACGCTTTGGCAGAATCATAATAATGATCTGCGTACAATTCATATCCCACAATTCATCTGTTTGACAGTTTTCTATGGAGTTTCGTAAAATGGTCCACAACTTATGAATTATTGCTTTAATGAAGTCTAATGTCTAATAGCAGCTGTCAAACAGATGAATTGCGGGATGTATGAATTGTACGCAGATCATAATATGATTCTGCTAAAGCGTCCATTTTAGGCCCCCAGGCCTTAAGCAACTACTTGTCCTTCCTTCTTCTTGAAGATCTTGCTTTATATTATTATGGTCTAGCTAGTGGTACAGATTGGTGAAACCTAACATGTATCTGATTTTATCTTATCTATAACAGTATTTAAGATTGATAAGCACATCACTTGTAAGATTACCGTTCGTTTGAAGTCAACTAAAGTTCTTTTGTATACATATTGGAACACACGTTTGTTCATACCTCACGATGTTTTTCCGTTTTTTATATTTTATCGCAATTTTTGCTGTCGCCTACGTTAATGGTGAAACTAGATCTGCTGTAGCACAACTAATATCGCAGAATGTGACCGGGAGTATCGTGTTCACTGAGACAACAGATGGGCTTCGTGTCACTGGAAACATTACTGGTTTAGGCGCTGGCTCCTACGGGTTCCATGTACACGAATTCGGCGACACGACAACTTGCGATTCGTCAGGCCCGCACTTCAACCCTGACGACAACACTCACGGCGGCAGGGATCACCAAGTGCGTCATGTTGGCGACCTCGGGAATGTTGTGTTCGAAGGAAATGGCGTTGCTCTCGCTGATGTAGACTTTGTGGACAGCGTAATTTCACTTCGAGGCCGTAACAGCATCTTGGGGCGTACTCTGGTTCTCCACCAGCAGAAGGATGACCTGGGTCAGGGAGGAGACGCGGATTCCTTGCTAACGGGTAACGCGGGCCCACGAGTCGCGTGCGGAGTGATTGGAATCAGATCTCCTGGTGAGCCTTGGAACTCCGCTGCTACTACGACTCCGTCGGTGCTTCTGTTTCTTGTAGCAGCAGCATTTGTTTTCCGTTCAGTTTAAATAGTTAATTCTTTTTAAATTTATGTTTGTGTTACTAAGTGAGTTATGTACAACCCTATAGGTGACTTAAGGTAGATAAGTGACTTATAGGTATCTAATTATAAGATGCAAATTAAAGGATGTTCACTGTTCAGTTGGTCTACGAACGATTGCCTAGGCAGTCAAAAATTTATATTCAGTAAAGATTATTATATTTTTATAACCGCTAGTTTTCTAGTTTGGCAATTAATAAGATTTAGGAGTCAGGAACTTACGAAAACTGATCAAAATATAATATGGTATTATACACTCCTAGGATTTTAGTATGTTTGTTTTACTATAACGCCATCTGTGAGTGAATCTGTATTCACTCACAGATGGCGTTATAGTAAAACAAACATACTACGAACTGATACGAACTGGTGGTACTCCAGTGTGAGATCAGTGAAACATTATTTATATATTTTGATGGCCTGACTAGACTGCAGATTTTTGGCCAACATTTTTTTATTGACCCATGAACCAATTATTCTATAATGTATATTTCCTTGAAATTACATCTTTAGTTCTATAATTGGATTTCATTCCTCAATACCTAGGTACTTACCCATTTTATGTATTTTCAACTATTATTTGTTCTTACTGAATTAGGAATTATTACAAAAAGTAAGTAATTATTGTAAGTAATTTTGTTTTCAATAGGTACCACTATGAAACATAGAATATAATTACTTACTTACGTCACTTTATTAAAAAAAAAAACACGTCATAAGTGGTAGGTACACAATGTCTTAGTACCTAATCTTGGCGTATTTTACACGCAATTACGTTTGATATAAAATCACGCAATTACCTAAGGGACAAAATGGAACGTCGAAAACATCGGAAGCTATTTGATAGGTATTGTTTTTTTTTAAAATATTGTTCCGCAAGCTTAAAAGGCTGAATAAATCCGTAGTAATTTAAATCTTAATTTTTAAATAATTCTGTAAAACCCGCAAACTTGAACATTACCCGTAACCAGTGGCCAGAAACTGGACGCATGTCCTTTAGTTAATGACTCTCATGGCAGAGGTTTTTTTTACGTACCTACGGACGAATTACGTGCATTAGCTGAATCTTAATTCATCATTTGCTCGCATATGATATTAAAGATAAAAACAATTTTTTTTCTCATTAGGGTTTGTTTCACTGGTGGCAAGTGCCATACCGGAATCCCGGGTACCTTTAACGGAATAAAATAAGCCGATTGTTAGGGACTCATTATCATTCATCTAAGAAATATCGAATGATTTAGTTCGATCGCAATGAATTCTGCTAGAGACTGAGTCTACGCTGCGCATGTGCAAGTGTTTGAGTAATCTTATTAAAAGGGGCTAGGCAACCGCGTAAGGGTCTTACTTACCTGTTTGTTGTCTTGCCAATACTTGGCTAGTTCATGCGCAGGGGGATACTTGCAGCAAGAGATCTCTAATGTTATCTCCATACATCCGTGCCACAGGTAGTTGTAGTCTTGCATGCCGCCTGGAATTGGACATAATTGCTTTTAATAATAATAAAAAGTTTTATTGATTCATTTATAAACAAGGAGGAACGTTCGGTATGTGACACGGCGATGTTTGACGTATGACGTCACTAGCATCTTTGACGTCAATGCAAGCCAATTAATTTAATGCCTCCATGGATTATCGTAATTACTGTAAATTACTCAATTTAATGATTATGTAAGAATGTCTTTTAAAATGTTTATTTAATAATACCTGTGAGAGGGTACCAAGCCGCGCCATTAGTGATGCCTTTCTCAAACCTGGGCGAGCCTGACTTGCAGGAAACGCCACGCGACATCTTGGCGTGGTTGTTGGAGTACACCAGCGACAGATGACGGAACACGTCGTCATCGGGTGCGATCGATGGCGAGTGCGCATAGCTCTGGAACACTGCGTTCAGGCCACATGTTGAACAAAAACAAATGTTATTAATTTTATTGATATTATTAAGTTAGAAGGTAAAATGATACCTCACCGGAACACAGAACTGATGATCTGCATATTCCTGATTTGCGTGAAAATAAAAGAGAAACATTTCAATAGTAAGTACCGTAGGTGGTACCGTGGTAACAAGAGTATAAAAATAATATTATAAAATAAAACGAAGAATTATTTTTTGAGATATACAGGAAAAGTTTTTATCCACTGCGCAAATTTTGACAAGTTAAACTTAAACGAGTTTTATTAAACATATATTTTTTATTTTTATACGTCTTAGTACAAAAAACAAAAAATATCGTTAACGAAAGATGTTTACTTTAAAAGTGGTTGTATGGCTACCCGGCGGCGTGCGGCGAAGCGGAACGCGCGAAAGTACCTACCTATCAGCTGTGCGCTAGCTCGATTCGCCGGCGTAGGTATTTACGTGGGTTACAATGTACTGATCGCTAATTTTATCAGGTTCGAACTAGACTTTTTTATGTTTAGGCCGTGACCTGTAGTTATTTGAAGAGTAATTCCAATTTTTCCTTCATACTTTAATGGGCTTAGGATGGCTTTTTCGATTTCGATCGCCAGTCGGGGTCTGCCAGACCTTCGTGCATGATTCGGGGTTCTGAACTGTCCGTGATCAAGCAGCCTTTGAGTGGCCGCTAAAATGGTCCTTTCATTAGGGACCGCGGGGTTAAGGATTCCATGGGCTCGCATTCGAGGTATGCTCTCCGTCGCATACATTCTGCGAGCTGCTCGCAAACTTTTATCACTCAGTACATACACTCGCACCATCTCGTAAAACTCGCGGTTACTGAAGTCCAACATCGTGACCGGTAGCACGGCACACGTGCGGCGCGGCGCTTGCGCGGGATCGATTAGACGCGACGTAACACGACAGCGCGTGCGATGAGCGAACTGTCGAGTGTCGGCCACAGCGCCCGGGGCGCCCTGCCGCCCGGGAGGGGGTTTCACCCCCGTGCAACACCGCCGCTTGCGCCGGCCGCCGCGCGCGCCCTTTGATATTATTACGAATAGATTGTGTCCATATTTTGCTGATTTAAAGTAGGATAAAAAAAAAAAATAAGTATTGAATAAATAATGGAAATGTGTTCTGTTACTGATATTGAACCACCAAAAAAAAATTTGCGCACTGGTTAAAAACTTTTTCTGTATAGACAGAGCGTCTATATATCTCAAAAAATAATTCTTCGTTTTATTTTATAATATTATTTTTATACTCTTGTTACCACGGTACCACCTACGGTACTTACTATTTTTACGTTCAAATGCCCTAAATATTGACTATATGAAGAACACCTCACAGTTTCGAAAACTCCAAAGCCATACCTACAGAGATGTAATGAGAAAATAGATAATAAAATGCATGCATGAGAAAAATTAACATAAAATACCCATGAAACACAACCTCGGTAAATGCAATGATCGAATTCCGGCAGTTGCGGCTATGGGCTATTAGTATGACATGTGACCGGAAGCGCGTGACGAAACTGACCATTGAACATGGTTAGAGAACAATAAAAGTGCAATTGACAGTTACTGGCACTGGGTGTGTTGTCGAATGGGTACGACGCCACGAGAGCGCCGCCGTGCAGTGAGCCGGAAAGCACGAACTGAATCTTGCTGATCCACTCCTTGATGGCTTCCGTTTCTGGCTGCGGCTGCTTCGTGTTGGCCTTGAAGAAGTCCGGGAAGTTCCTGTTTAGGTCGTAGCGACGAGCGTTGTGTCTGCAAATTAATAACTGCCACTTGTACAATTGGTGTTAATTTGTCCAACATTAAGATTTATTGAACATCAAAACAGATGAAAATGGCTTATCGGCATTGAAAAATAGTTGTGGGCTATTCAAAAAGTTACTACTCGGTATCAACTTTTAACGAAATACCAGTGAGATTTATTTAGCTATCCTTGCTAGTCATGATAGTGAATATGTAGGTTATTCGCTCAATGTACAGACGCCAGCAGGTCAAGCTACGCCAAACTGTCAAATTTTTCCAATCAACCTTGTACCTTAATCTGTAGCGACAAAGTTGAAAATCTATTAAAGAAATTTGACACATTGTAGTAGCTTGATGTGCTGGCGTCTGTACATAAATTGTTTAGATAATTGCCACATTTTCCTATAACGATAAAATGACTATGTATTATGGTTTAGCAATGACGTTACAATGATATAATACCCATCGCATGGAGCAGTGGTGGCCCAGTGGTAACGACCGTGGACTTACCCATAATTTATTTTATTTTTTTGAATATGTACAGGCGAGTGACGCAATTTCTTATTAAACACAAAATTCTTGTTGACCAGCAATACAGGTTTAGATAAAATAAATCGACGACTTTGGCAATATTTACGTTAGTGAAAGCAATGATGATGAATATGAATATTAATGATAAAATACCTACTTGTGAATTACTGTTTAGACTTAAGTAAGGCGTTCGATCGTGTTGATCATACGCGGCTTATAGAAAAACTTGAAAGATACGATATTAGAGGTCCAGCAAAAGAATGGTTTCAATCATATCTAGCCTACAGAAAACAGGTACTTAACGAGTTTATCAAAATTGAACAAATTATGTAATACTTTAGAAGATTTTGATTCTGAAGCACGGACTAATTACTCTGGTGTACCACAAGGTAGTACCTTGGGGCCATTATGTTCCTTCTTTACATAAATGACATGCCTCAGTCAATAAAACATCAGTGTGTATTGTTCACCGATGACACCACTATTATTATTAAAAGTAAAAACTTACAAAAAATTAACATGGAAATTAAGCAAGCATTAAAATGGCATTAGGTATAAAATGGTTAGATATTAATAAATTAAAAATAAATATTTCCAACACTAATGTGCTTTATTGCAAAACATTTAAAAGTAAACCTGTACGCCTTAATGTTACACTTAACAATAATAATATAGAACAGGTAATGCAAAGTTCCTGGGTGTAACACTTGATGAGCATTTTACTTGGAAGAATAACATCGAAATAATAAAAAAAAAGTTAATCAATCCGTATTTGCTTTAAAAATAATTTAAAATATTACATCGGTGCGTACCGCCATATTGGTGTATCACGCATACGTCTGCTCAGTAATACGATACGGTATAGTTGTGTGGAGAAACTCTTCCGAAATGGCGAAGATCTTCATCGCCCAAAAAAAGTGTATTCGTGCATTATTCAAAATGCGGTGATCTGACTGATGCAGGCCTTTATTCGAATCGCACAATCTATTGACTGTCCCATGCATTTATATATACGAAATTGCTAGGTTTGTGAGGTCCAATCTTGAACTGATTGAACGAAAAGATAACACAAATAAAAGGAAAGTTACCTACACATTTAGATTTTGAAATGCCCGTTCCAAAGCTAGAACTTTTTCGGCAGAGCTGCGTTTACATGGCTCCCCTAATTTACAATGCTTTGCCTGGGTCAATTACTCAACTACCCTTCAATAAGTTTTGTGTTGCGTTGCAGAAATGGTTGTTACAAGAATGTTTTATTCTATAGATGAGTTCTTTCAAAAGTGTCCCTGTAAATTTTATACGTTAGGAGCGTTTACGACGTACGGAATTTCATACAAACTTTCAAGCCCTTGATTTTCGAAATGACTTAACCGATTTTTGAATGAAACTTCATACGAGTACGCATGCAGGATACAAAGGTCTAAAAAGTTAGTTATGAACATTTTTGAAAAATAGTGTTACAGCCAAATTAAACCGATTTTAAATTTTCCATAGAAACAGAGATTTCCAGTTATCTGTTTTTAAATCAGACTTTTCGAAAATGTTCTTATTTAACTTTTTAACCGACTTTCAAAAAGGAGGAGGTTCTCAATTCGGCTGTATGTTTTTTTTTTTTTTTTGTATGTTTGTTACGCGATTACTCTGTCAATTATGAACCGATTTTAAAAATTCTTTTTTTGTTTGAAAGGGTATACTTCCGAGGTGGTCCCATTGCCACCAAATCAGAATCTGATGAGGGGATCCCATGGAAATCGAGGGAAACCCTCAAATTTGATATGCAAACCTATAGCGATTTGGGTATTTCTCCGAAAGCACCATTTAGTGAAGTGGAACTGATGATGGAGACCACAGATGGCCACCGGAATAATAATGAGTACCTATTTAACGTGTTGCGATTAAGCAATTTATGCTCATCACTATGCATAATGGTGAGTGGCAGTTCTCCTGGTTCTTACCAGGAGAACTCCTCAACAATCAGCATCTCAGCATCGGGAAATGCAATATTTTGTAAAAGGTGATGAGCAGTTAACATTAGGCTATTGTAACTTAGATAAATTCAAAACTGACCCACTAAAAAGTGAAAAATAAAAAACTTTTTACAAAAAAATAATAACCGACTACCAAACATATCACCTCGTACAAAGTGAAAAATAACTTTAATTTCGGAAGTCGTTGGCCAAAAACTCAAATACAGATCCAAAGACACCGATTTCCGAAATTAAAGTTATTTTTCACTTTGTAGTGATATGTTTGGTAGTCGGTTATTATTTTTATGTAATAAGTTTTTTTTAGACCTTTGTATCCTGCTTATGCGTATGAAGTTTCATTTAAATCGGTTCGGTCATTTTGAAAAACAAGGGCTTGAAAGTTTGTATGAAATGCCGTACGTCGTAAACGCTCTTAAAGCACAGATATACAGGGTTATTGGTAAAACACCAATAATCTCTTAAGGGGTCATTGTACCAATAACCTTGTATAATTAACTGAATTTAAAAACATGTACTATTGCATGCTAAATATTGGCCAAATGTGTGTTACTAAATAAGTATTTTATCTAAGAACTTCATGTTCCTACCATATTTGATGCAATAAATGAATTGAATTGAATTACGAGTCACACACACAGACAGGTCCTTTACTTTGTCTAAATTATTTGCTCACCACTGCTCTCAAAACGGTGAAGGAAAACACCGTGAGAAAACGATATATTATGTCCTAGAACCAATAATTCGAAGACATGTGACATCTACCAACAGTACCAACCCGCACTGGGCACGCGTGGTGGATTACGGCCCGCTCCCTCTCACAGAGAGGAGTCCTGTGTCCCAGCAGTGGGAACATTATAGGCTGATTATGTAGTTCTTGTAAGTCTATTACAAACAGTATAGTGTCTAGATAGCCCGTACCTGCCATATGTGTTGTCACACTGTCCTTCTTTCGAGATTGCGAAACCGTCAGGGTTCATAGAGGGCATTATATGGATCCTAGTGTTGTCCAGCAACCATTTTATGTAGGGATCGGTATCATATGACGTCACGAGGTGCTGTAAGTATTGAAAAGGGTGTTTTTTATAAATGCTTATTAAGGTGAGATTAAAAGCTACCTGACGTACCTACTTACATAAAAATTTGCACTTGTAAACATTAACCCCCTTATTACAAAACAAGGTTTATCTTCAGACCCAGGTTTAAAACATGGAGCCATTATTGAATTTCGAACTTTATTCCGACTATGGTAAAGTTCCCAAACACAAAACTGACAACTTAGTACCAAACTATGTTTTCAGTTTTGTATAAAGAACGGTATTTCAATCACCGTTACGTTCTTTACCAAAACTGGCTCCATGGTTTAAGCCATGTCAAAATATAAATCTTGTTTTGTAATAAGGCGGTAAGACTTCAAATTGAAACATCTTTTTGTAGTAAAGTTAGCGTACTCTTGAGTTTATAATAATACGTTACGTACAACAAGAACAAACAAAAGATAATGTTACTTCAGATAACTTACTTCTAGAAAACGAGATTACACGAACAAGTATCTAAAAAAAATCTCTAATACAACGTAGGTAACAATCTATGTAAACAGGTAGTCTCTGATTATGACAAGGAAGTGCTCATTGCAGCTAAGCACCGGTTGTGGCAACTAACTTGAATAAGGTGCAGAAGTAGCTCGCGACCGACGGGTTCGTTTCCGTGAATGTTGCCGACGTACTTCACGTCGGGCTTGCCAATCATATGCTCGTACGGCGACGCTGATACCACCATCACCCATAGATCTCGGCCTGGGGGACGAAAATCACTTTATTAGGGTCGAGGAAGGTCGCTTTATCAAAAAAGGTAAAACACTTTGGGCATGTCCATTGATGCCCTTGATAACTCATAAGTAGGTATAGATACACGGTCACAAAGAGGGATCAATCTGAACAGACGAATCTGCGCCAGATCGGTCCGACCGGATGTGAAGGTACATAATACATATACACGAGCAGACTGCTTAGTTTCAACGATTCGAATCGTTCCGACCATTGTCGTGGGTTGATCGTTCTTTAGGTCGTTACAGCCACACACGGTCCACGGTACGTAATGAATCTGAAGGTGAGACGGGCCATGTCTGATAGCCTAGCAAATGCCAGCATTTTTCTTACCTTGCACAGATTTCCCCACGGAGTAGAGTGCAGTCAAAGCCGGATACTTCGCAGACACAGATCGCAAGTATCTAGTCATTTGATCATGGTCGTGGTACCGGAACTCCAGATCTGGGCCGTTCTCCCTGGATTCGATTTCGCCTAAGTTTGTAGATACCTCATCTGTGTAATATGATGCAATAACTGAAATTAGGAATCTGATAACTGGTGATTTTTAAAGAGATAAATAACAGGAAAACTTTGTGTTGGAAAAACCTAATTTTGTAGGTGAAGACATCTTCGAAACAAATAAGATTAAAACCAATATCGTCGTGCTAGCCGGTTTATACCTGCTTAGTTTATTTAGAAACCCAATTGAATTGAGTCAGCATCAATAATCCAAAACTGAGATAAGTCCCGACTCCCGACTGAGGCATTGAGTCATTGCAAACGGTCATTGTGTTGATTGATTTCATACCTATGCATATAGATATACGAGTACTTAGCAAAGAAGATGAGTGTGTTGCATAATCAAAATGACAGTAGGTACATATTTTTGCGATTGTGTGGTAGGTACATAGTTATTTAGATGTTTTGCAATATGTTGCATGATTTCCACAGAAATAATACTTTATTATGTTTTTCTTGATGAATGCGCACTGCACCTGGATTGTAAGTGGGATAAGTGAGTGACTGCGCGCCCGTCGCCCGCAGAAAGGTCAGCAAAAGGAAAATGCGAGGTATACTCGCTTTCGCACTGCAAGCCATCTGCAAAACAAAAAAGTATTCTAAATAGATAACGTAATTGATTTTCCGTGTAGTAAGTAAGTAAGGTTCCTGTTTAATGGTTTGGTTGTTCACACACTGATTAAATAACAAACTATTTCAGATTTTTTAAACGATTGTAATAGGTATTAATTATAATAATATCTACCTACCTACCTACTTAGTAAAAATTTAGACTAATTTAGACTAGTGTCATGGCAAAAGATTAAAAGGGCAAGTTCTGTAATTATTTTGTCTTTTAAAAATAAAACTTATGGCCTTTAGGGTGCTTGGCAGTGGATACTAAGCCTGTAAGCCTGGGGCGGCAAAACTAAATAATGGGGCCCACCCAAGAACGAACGTCGAAATATTTAACACCCTAAGAAAATAAACTAACTTTTTAGAGGCAGGCTGCTTCGAAAAGGTTAGGTTTTCTTTTGAAGACCTTTTGAATACAGAAATAGGAGATAGGTACCTACGTTTGTCGGAACAGAAAAGCTAGAGCATCAAACGAATAGAGGTTCGTAGAGCGAGTGAAGCAAATGTGAAAAATGTTGGACTCCACCTAGTTTAAATTTGTTTTGATATAAATATCAAAACAAATGTGTAAACACAGAAATAGGAATTAACTTGTCAACCTATACCGAAAAGTCTGAAAATGTAAGATGCAAGAGCGAGCGAAGCGAGCTCGAAAATTTTAGAACCCCAACCCGGATAGGTAAGGTTTTCTTTTGACTATTCGTACATAAATAAGAAATAAAGAAAATTTAGGTTTTGCAAGCTACATTCTCTTATTCTTTTCTGCATACTCGACAAAGTAACTCATAGAGTCAAAAGAAAACCTTACTTATTCGGGGTGGGGTGCTAATAATTTCGAGTTCGCTTCGCTCGCTCTTGCACCCTGTGTTTATATTTAACTTGACCAGACTACAAACGTTTTTACTAAACATATTTTGCCCTTGTTTGGGATTTGATTTCTCAAGTTTTGGGGGTTCCCCAAGACCGGGGGTCCGGGGCGGACAGCTCCTGTCGTCCCTCCTTAGTCCCGCCAATGGTGCTGGGTACTACAAGTATAAAGTAGGTACGCAACGCAGGTTGTCAATGTGAAAGTTTTATTTTATTTTAATAGGTAATACAAAAGAACTACATACATTTGTTGCTATATTTTTTGGAACGTCGAATTTAAACTGGATCGGGCTAATACTAGCTTTGCTTAACGATTCAATTCATGAACTGTATTGTTCACAGCGTTGTGTTGTGATGGGTCGTCAGTAGGTGTGAGGAGCTTTCTTTTGAATATTATTATAGTAATGTTTGGGCGAGCGCACCAGTTATGCGGCGTAACCGGTCGCTGGTTCAAGGTCACTGGGTTAGTGGACCGACCATAAAGGCACAGCAAGTTTAAAACGTCTTTTGATTTAGTTAGGTGTAGGCAGGTAGGTACTGGACGAGTTCTTCGTTTCTAACTAAGATGTCTAAGATGAACATTGTTTGCAACTGACCTTTGAATATTGCCCTCGAGTGCTAAAATTTATTTTAAAGTGGTTTTTTTAGTTTAGTTTTTGTTATTTACAAACTTTGTTATAGCGGGTATTAGAAGAAGTCTGATGTAATAAATGTGAAATAATATTCCACGTTCCTAGTTCACTCATTCATTTTTACGGTCTACTTTCATAGTCGAAGTTATTTAATTTTGAAATTGTCATTTATGAAATTGTTAAGTTTTTATTAAGTACACCTAATTTATCACGGAAGAGCACTGTTTTCCAAGATACCTACAGGTTTTTACCTAGTTTGGAATTCAGGAGTTCATATTTATATAGTTTTAGCCGGCTACTCACTTCCATGATTTGTATCCTAGTTCTTAGGAATATAAATATTAGGCTATATTTTATTGAGTCCTAACGTTATTTTTAATAGGTATTCATTTTTACCGTACGTGCGTGTAGGAGGTAATACACAATAGGTATTATTAAATACATAGGTACCGCCCGGTAGATAGGTACTGGTACCTACTACCAAACTTTTGATTGATAGATCATAAAATTGATTCATTAAATTAATAAAGAACCAACACCCATCAGCCCTACAAGTCCACGACTAACAAACTGTACATAATTTATTATACATTCCGGTTCCGGCCTAGTTACTTATATCGTCGGGTCTCTGCTCTATTTTTATGCAATCCCTGTAAAACTTCCCGCCCGCCCTGTGACGCAGCGCCCGCCCTCGGCAAACCACTAGGTACAATCTCAAGCAGTCTTGAATATTTTTTTGATATGATTGTATCCTATCTACGTAACAATGTATACAATCAAATGTAATCTACTTATTTGTCATAAATACCGGTTTCTATAGTCCCAACTTTCAAACCTTCTTCGTAGGTACCTACACTAATAATTATGCGACACATTATTTTATGTACCTAATGACATCGGGAGGATACCCTGCACACATTGGGCCGGTAAACAGAATCCTTAAAAAAATAAACTAAATGTACATAAAGGCAAAAACCATAGGTATATATACGTATAGTAGGTTGAATAAATTAAGATGCTTAAAAAACAAATGGTGTAGGTTATTGAGATTACTTCAAAACTTTTCTGTGACTGCAAAATATCTGCAAACGATAAAAGCGTTGGTATTTGACAACTTTCTTTTATTTATTTAAGTACTCAAAGCGTGACCTGTGTTATTACTGGGTATTTTGTATTAGTCATGTCGTGCCGCGGTCATGTCCGCACGTTATTTGACCCTCCCCGCTTGCTCTAGTGTTGTAGGTGATCCGTGATATTGACATCGCCATAATATCACGTACGTACAAGATCGCCTAGTTTATTCGCATGACAGAATTCAGGAAAACTGCATGGTTATCTGACATTGTTTCACGGTAGTAGGTATGATTTCCATGTTTGAGCGTATGGTAGGTACTTACTTATGTGTAGCTTAGTTCCATAATCTTGTGAAGGTGTCATTTCAGTATGTTAATTATCGCCCCATATTACATGGGACTTAACATAACTGGCGAAATGTAGGTGTACTGTAGGTACACCTCTGCCTAACCCTTCAAGGATTACAGGCGTGATGTTAAGTATGTAATTATCGCAAAAATTCGGATTATTCCGTTTATCTACCCTAAAATAGTCACTCTAGGGTAGACAGGTACTCGGAAACGCGTGTTCATCTAATCCACCCCAGACGGGGGGGATAAATGGAATTCGTATATAATTTTTCTTCCGATTTTCTCCCACGGCTGTGTACAGTCATTTAGAAAAACATGATAGAAACTGGCCCAAGATACTTAGTAGACATTAGCATAACTATACAAATACATACATACTTCTTCTTTCAAAGCTGAAATGGTTTTTAATTACCTATCATTCAATGTGACATAATTTCAATTATAATTGTCATATAACAATTTCAAATAAAATTAACGAAGTTTTTGGAAAGCTTGCAAAAAAACGCAGTTTTTCGCTAATGTGTCTGTTGTAGCAAAGAAATTTAGAAAAATATTGCAAATTTACATTAAAAAAGACGAATTTATCCAGGATACACAAAATACGTCTACTCAATAATGAAATTAGTGTTGGTCATTTCCTGGACATAATGCAGAATTTATAAATGTCTTAATAATATTATTTCAAACGAGGAAGTTCCATTTGATTTAAATGCAATACGTAATATGATTCTTGTTATTTAAGTTTTGTGGTTATTCAAAAAATTATTAATAATTTATTAAAGTGTATGAGTATATTGTACTGTTGTATTATGGATGATGACATTGATGACTGTACTTGGTAAAAAGTCGGAAGAATGATCAAAAGTCAATTCCAATTATTCACCCCATCTGGGGTGGATAGATGAACACGCGTTTCCGAGTATCCACTTAAGGGTGGATGTTTTAGGGTGGATAAACGGAATAACCGACAAATTCGGCACGAGGTTAAGGCTCAAAACTAACAATGCCTCTCGACAGTCGTCCATTGAGTACCTACATATCCAATAATCCCATCCAAATGAATCATGAATTCATGATGTAATAAGAACCTCTTGTAAAACTAGTAAAAGTAACAATTCATCACCCACTTCGACAAGCAACAATAAATGCTTTTTATTAATAAATCTCCCAACACGCACGACTGTTAGGTAGGGGCTACTAGAGAAATCGCAGTGTATTTATAATTTAATCAACAAGTGATTGAAATAGCCATTGTGAAACTATTAAACACAATCTGTGAAATGATTTTAATTTAATCATTATGCATAGTTTACACTTTAACACCCGTTTAGTCCTAGTTACCCCTTTACATTAAATATACCTAAATTTATTTATTTATTAACTCATCATCACTATCATTACAGGGATTTCCTAATTCAATAGTGTGGCCATAATTACAATTTTATTATTCACTATAACATATTTTAAACATTGTGGTTTTTGTGAACTCGCTCAGAGAACAAGTAAAAATACCTATGATGTCTGCTAGATTTAATAGATTGTGGTCTTAGACCACTTCACTCCTTTCGGTCTCATCAGTTGCTGTGTCAAAAAGACGAATCAGCAAGTGTTATTTTCTTTCTACTGTTCGTTGCTGGATCATGGGTATAACACAAGCGTGTCTTAACTTTTCAATCGTATTGTCTAATAATTAGATACTTAGTTTTCCTTTTCTATATCAAGATTTAATAATACATATCTTTCTATTTCCTGTTACTTGCTTGTAAATTTTCAATGGAAATTTGTTGTTGACAGAATAGGCAGGTAGGTATGTACCATTTTTTTTGAAAATGCTTGAATATGCGCACCCTTACCAATCAGCCTCTCTAACACCCCGCTGACTGGTACTATTTTTACACGGCATGAGAGTCTATGTCGATACGATTCATCAGGCTTTATTGAAATGATAACGTCTGTGTGGAACCTACCTAAAATGCTCACGCGAGCTTCGACGAATGGTGGGATTTATAGTGATAGTGTGCAGCCCATCCAAGCAATCCAAGTATTATCTTAGCTTGCTTAATAACTTAATAAGCTAAGTACATTACCTACGGAATTTGTAGCCGTGGGAGAGCAGTAGTTAAGCCTAACATATTGCTCTACCACGTTTACGGCGTTGGTTAATTTTTAAATAAGTAATTTAATATGGGCGTGCCTTTTGTATCTGTGCAATAAGGATAGTATAGTGGCCGGCATGTAACTTGGCAAGGTTTTGGCGAAGTGGGAGTAAGTTCACGCATGCACAGTTAGGGCAACAAAAAAAAACAATTTTATTGCATGTCATTATTCTATGGTTATTGCTAGAATTTATTTTTAAACATATCTGTTTAGAAGAAACTTAAAGAAAGGAGAAAAACATCTAACGATTCTTGCCAAGTTACGTGCCGGCGACTATACCTAGTATCATGATTTTGTTCGGCGCCATGTGTGCTCATGCTCATGACAACAGTTTTATGTCAGTTTTCCTGCCGCTATGGCAATTGGCACATTAACCTTGTAGTCGTAGTCCGACTAAATGAAAGAAAAAACTTTCGTTTTCAAAAGACCGTAACCATCTCAAGCCGATGTGTTCCATGTTACTTAGGTATATTATTTATTACGCTTACCTATGTTGAGTCGTATTAACTTAAATTGAACTTAATCGGTAGGTTAAGTTGGTACCTGTATCGTAAAACTGGGACACAAGTTATACATAGTTAAAGACTACAAGATCAATTACCTTGGCCCAATTAAAGTCAAACAATTATCTAGTAAGTTTGTTGGTATTTTCGCATTAGCATATTGCTAAATTCTTTTGCGACAAGTCTTCTCCTTGCGGTACTTCGTGCCACTTAAGTAAACCAGATAGTTTTTTTTTAGAAATAAACCAATGAGAATAATATATATCATCAGTATCACAGATAAAGAGGTTACCCAATAGTAATAACAAATTCTTGTCACTTTATAAAACAGAATTTTTTAAATGTGAAACTTTATTTATGCACCATGCATCGTTAATCAACAAACAATGCAGCACACTTTTTTGTTAAGTATGTGAAAGTTTTAATCTAGTTCGATTTTAATTGGCATGTCATAAGGGACATCTTATAAATGAATAATAATTTATTAACGTTTAATGTTTAAAACCGCATATAATAAAAGAAAGTAATAGCAAATCAAACCTCGCATTCTTTGACACTTTTGAATTCGTCGATATATTCACGCATTTGGGTTGTTACGATTAATAGGTACCTACTCATCCAAACGGTTTCAAATTATAATCAGCTACTATATGTAAATATAATAGATCATAGCATCATCGCATAAAATATCAAGATATTTTTTTTTCTAATAATTAACCGGTTGTTGCAATCCACTTCTTGCAAAACTAAAAATATTACGATTTGTTATCAGAATATAGGTAGTTTCCAAGAGATAGTTTATTTTACTTAGTTCTTGTTGTTCAATAACTTAAAATTAATCAAAGTTTGTAAAAATGTTTCCACAAAAGCACATAATAACACAATAATTGAAAACACTTACCTTGTAACACACTGCGTTATTGTTGTGTTTGCTATCGGGATGTCATTTATTTGGTTTCTACTTGGCAAACGGTTAACTTAGTACTCGCGGAAAACTGTATGTTACATAGAGAAATCACGTTCCAATCCTAGCAGACGAGCGGACTCCGCTCGACTGGCAAGTACTGGTAACCGTTGGTGGGTTGGTGCTCAGCGTGTCACGCCGTCATCTGCGTCATCCAACACGACACACAACCGGAAAGTGCTTTCTCTCATAACAATATTTGTAAAACTGCTTCTAATTCCGCGCAATAAGGTCTAATTCGTGTCTGTGGGAACCGCCAATGTGTTCAGTACGAGTAGAAGTTGTACTTTCCACTCTAGTGGTCACAGCATAGAAGCGAGTTTATAAAAGTTAGTTCGGTCTCTCCGTGACGTAGTCGTCGTATTCCCAACTCTCGTCTCATCTGGCACTTTTCCCGCGGATAGAATTTCTATACTACCCGATATTTAATACCATTTCAGTACCTACTTATTTAGCGAGAAAATTCCAAGAGAAATTCAATATTCTCCCTATGTACCTGATTATAATAAAGTAACATTCTGAGATTATGGAAGGTTATTAAGCTTCAATAACCCCAGGGTATTCATAAAACCTTCAATTATCATATTTATCACCGTACTAAAAAGAGGTTTGGTAAAAACCAAAACATAGTTTGAACGCAAATAAATTCTCATACTAACCAATATCCATCACCTTTTGTGTCAGGCAAAATTACCTTGAATAATCCTCGAAACTGCTGCTGTTGCTACTGTTAATTGGATTTTAAATTCCAATATTTGGTTGTTCGACCTATATTCTATATTAGTTCTAAGTTTGGTTATCGACGTTGAGAGGCCTATTAGGTCAAACGAAATAAGTTAAGCTATAACTCAAACGAAAATAAGTTAAGTCTAGCTAGTTTGGTCTACCGACACCACCGCGACTACAACCTAATTAGGCTTTTCTCAAATATAAGCCTTTAGGGAAATTATACGGTTCTCGGAGATCCGATCCTACGGCCATGACCTTTCCAATAATAAATTGATTCCCATTCCAAATGTAGATCAGAGATGCTAAGATGAATCTATAAAGGGAAGGTCGGAATTATCGTGTTCATAGTGGTTTATTTCACACTTTTCACGCAGAACTCTTTCTATTCGGAAAATGTTGAGTTCACCAACTTTTTTACTTTTAGTAAAAGGAAGGTACTTACTATGATGTAGGTTGAGAACGTTGAGAATCATCAGAAAAGACTGCATGGACAAGCATCTTCATACATTTTTATAAGGAGGATAGTGATGGTCGCTGTTTTATTCAAGGAGTGCTCTACTGGTAACAGTTCAGCTGTTCCTTAGCCCAGCTATTCTCTTGTGTGCAAACATAACGATCTCAGCTGTTGGAAAACAATGAATAGAGTCGACGATGCCAGAATAGTACATTTTGATAAGTGGAAAATGTTTGTTTGCATTCGAGGCGGAATTAACACCCGAGCCGTAGGCGAGGTTGTTTTTGAGCCGAGAACTGCAATAACAAATGTCCACGTGTACCAAACGACGTTTTTCAATACACTTTTGAAGAAATAAAATAAAATAACGAACTTTTTAATTTTTTTTTTTTTTTCTTCTGGCTTCGCACGGTTTGTGCATTTAGCCAATGTCACGTTTTAGTTCTTGTATAGTATTGATGAAATGAATTATAAATGCATGATGATGATATCCCCACCCACTCCCCTTGAGTTTCAGTAAAGATGTGGCACTTTACTGAGACCTCACGCGGACTTCTTGAGAGAACTTGAAGCGAAGTTGCACTGTTTTGTTTCATTTGCCTACACTAATGCACGTTCACAAACACTTATGGTTAATAATCCACCATTATTACACATTAATATTCGGCTAAACACAAATTTTGGAAAATTAAACAAACTGCTGAACATGACGCTTCACTTTCCCGCCAAGAAGTCAATAACGAACTTAGTTTTCTTTTTTTTCCGCGCTTTTTTTTCACCAGGTTGAAGGAGAAGCAAAGGTATGAAGCCGATAAACAGCCTAATATAAAAAATAGAAAATTCAAATATTTTTGAGTTTTTTAAATACAATTAAATGTTAATTTGTTCATAAACGTTTTTAGGGTTCCGTACCCAAAGGGTAAAACGGGAGCCCTATTGCTAAGGCTCCGCCGTCTGTTTGTCCGTCTGTCACCAGGCTGTATCTCATGAATCGTGATAGCTAGACAGTTGAAATTTTCACAGATGATGTATTTCTGTTGCCGCTATAACAACAAATACAAAAAAATAGAATAAAATAAATATTTAAGGGGGCTCCCATACAACAAACGTGATTTTTTTGCTCGTTTTTGCTCTATATTGATAACGGCAACAGGTAGACGCTTGAAATATTCACAGAATATGTAGATATATATTGACTTTAAAAATAAATAATTAAATTAAAATAAAACAAATATTTAAGGGGGCTCCCATATACATCAAACGTGTTTTTTTGCCATTTTTATAGATAATGGTACGGAACCCTTCGTGCGCGAGTCAGACTCGCACTTGGCCAGTTTTTTTATTGTAAAAATCATGATATTCACATTCCCTACTATAGTGTCGAGCCACATCCAGTTGGCGTTTATTGAGTGTTACACGGATACTTGTTTGCATGTATAGAACGAACAGTTTGAGTGACCAAAAGATTTATAACCTACCCTCGAAACATTTTAGATAATCGAGGTTTAAACTTTGTAATACCCCCAACTTTATGTAATTTTTAAGTGTTTAGTTTTAATATTCTCATGTAAGTGAATAGTGTTATTCTTATGAGAATAAATAATCTTAAACCAGATATTCTATTTATAAACATTATTTAAATATTCCAAAAATATTTACGCCGTAAAGACGCATCTTTGCCGAGATAAAAAAAAAATCACCTCCGAATAGAGAGGACCGTCTCGCGCGAGACGGTGTGAATAGAGGCATTGAACCAATTTAGACTAAGTATAAGTATAAGTTATCTGTGGCAATTTTTATTCCCACACACGTGTTGGAAAATAAAAAATCGCACGCGTGTGAAATACATTGCATTGTGAACCTAATCGTAGTGCGATATTCTGAACCAGTTTTCGAGGAAGCGTATTGAAATAGTACATTTTGATACAAGTGGAGAATGTTTGTTATTGCATTCGAGGCGGATTTAAAACCCGAGCCGCAGGCGAGGTTGTTTTGTATTTGAGCCGAGAACTGCAATAACAAATGTCCACGTGTATCAAACAACGTTTTTCAATACACTTTTGAAGAAATAAAATAAAATAACGAAAAATATTTTTGTCACGAAATATTAGCAACCTATGATTTAATTTTCTTTTTTTCCGCGCTTTGCTTTCGCCAGGTTGAAAAATGGGAAATTCAAATATTTTTGAGTTTAGAACACAAATAAATGTTAATTTGTTCCTATACGTTTTTGTTATTGTAATAATCATGGTATTCTATTTATTAACATTATGTATATATTCCAAAAATATGAACGTAAAGACGCATCTTTGCCAGGATTAAAAAATAAAAAACCGGCCAAGTGCGAGTCGGACTCGCGCACGAAGGGTTCCGTACCATTATTTATAAAAATGGCAAAAATAACACGTTTGTTGTATGGGAGCCCCCCTTAAATATTTGTTTTATTTTAATTTAATTATTTATCGTTAAAGTCAATATATATCTACATATTCTGTAAATATTTCAAGCGTCTACCTGTTGCCGTTATCAATATAGAGCAAAACCGAGCAAAAAAATCACGTTTGTTGTATGGGAGCCCCCTTAAATATTTATTTTATTCTATTATAGAGTATTTGTTGTTATAGCGGCAATAGAAATACATCATCTGTGAAAATTTCAACTGTCTAGCTATCACGGTTCATGAGATACAGCCTGGTGACAGACGGACAGACAGACAGACGGCGGCGGCGGAGCCTTAGTAATAGGGTTCCCGTTTTACCCTTTGGGTACGGAAGCCTAAAAATCACCTCCGAATAGAGGACCGTCTCTGGCGCGAGACGGTGTGAATAGAGGCATTGAACCAATTTGGACTAAGTATATTATAGAAGTATATGTTATCTGTGGCAATTTTTATTCCCGCACACGTGTTGGAAAATAAAAAATCGCACGCGTGTGAAATACGTTGCATTGTGAACCTAATCGTAGTACGATATGTACCAGTTTTCGAGGAAGTGTATTGAAAAATTACTAAGTATTTACACTTGCTTTTTGATGGTTTACGGGTTATAGGCATAGGTAGCACAGAAAACAAAAGATGCTGGCAGAGAGATCCACCCATCACTTTGGCGGTGCGCATAATTAAAGCTCAGCAGTAGCGCTGAGTTCAACATGTCGGAATTTCTAAAACATGCGGATAGTACGTCCTGCAGTGCGTTTGGAAGTCCGTTGGTAAAAGGCGGATCAGGTCGTGTTGCTCCTCCTCTCTGTAGGACCTAACGTAAACTACTCAAGTTTACCCCTGGCCCTATGTCACGAGCTGCACTTAATGTTAACAGTATTACAGTTTCGGAGGATTAGTATATTTGGGCAAAACCTGCCGAGATTCATTCAAATATAGCACAATTAACCATTGAAAGAGGTTTATACGTTTTCATGTTTATACTCGTAATAAAATTTAATTTAATTGTGTGTAATTTTACTTACTGGTCATTTATTTTGCATTTATCTGTATATGTGGACATTGTGATTTGTAACAACGCCTTGGATGAGTCTCTAAAGATGTTATAATTGTGATAATAACACCGAGCTGGGTAACATTTCGCCAATGTACTAATCTGTGGAACCTGCGGAGCGTGACCACCAGCGCCTCGCCGACTATGAACCATTTCTGTGTACGGTGCAAGGAACATGATAGTAGCGGGACTGATAGAAGTTCCTTTGTAAATAATTACCTACTGTATGTAAATCGGCGGTCAAGTAGTTGCTATGAGTCGTTTACAAGTAAATATAATACGTAGGTAAGTAGATACTAGCGCTTTAATGTTTTAGTGTGGCTAATGCATTTGATTTAAATCAGCATGAAATGAAAAATTAATAATATTGGTGATTGCAAAGAGTCAATTCATTAACCCCAGACAGATTTAATTTATTTTTTAACCGACCTCAAAAAAGGAGGAGTTTCTCAATTCGTCGGAACCTTTTATTTTTTTTGTATGTTCCCCGATTACTCGAAGACGGCTGGTCCGATTTGGAAAATTATGTTTTTGTTTGAAAGGGTATACTTTACAGTTGGTCCCATTGTCATCACGTCAGGATCGTATGATGGGATCCTGGAGAAATCGAGGGAAATCCTCAAATTTTATAGGCACACTTATAGCGATTTGGGTATTTTTTACAGTAACTTACAGTGCATTTGCTCTCGGAAAGTACCTTTAGGTGAAGTATAACTGATGATGAAGACCAGAGACGGCCACCGAAAAGTACTTAATAATAATTAAGCATTTAACGGGTTGCGATTCGAGTAGGTACTTTAATAGTGTTGCTAAGCAATTTATGCTCGTCATAATGCATATGATTAGTAGCAGTTCTCCTGGTTCTTACCAGGAGAACTCCTCAACGATTAACGGCTCTGCATCGGGAAAAGCAATATTTTGTAAACGGTGATGAGCAGTTGACATTAGGCTATTGTAATTTAGACTAATTACAAACTGACCCACTAAAAAGTGAAATATAAAAGAAAAATTACAAAAAAGAAATAACCGACTTAAAAAAAAACACTCTAAAGTGAAAAATAACTTTTATTTCGGAAGTCGGTGGCAAAAACCTAAAATACAGAATCCAAAGACACTGACTTCCGAAATTAAAGTTATTTTTCACTTTGTAGTTTTTTTTGGAAGTCGGTTATTTTTTAGTACCTACCATTCGAAACAAGCTCTTGGCACAGGTAGTACATACAGACCTGTAGGTACCTATGTATTATTTTCGACTAATATAGCTAAGGAGTACCGAGTAGGTACCATCAAAATCGATGCTCAATTAGACACTACTATTAAATGTAGTTGTAAGCCCTTTTTGTAAAAAAAAAAAATACCGGCAAAGTGGATGTCGGACCACGCACAATGAAGGGTTACGTAGTTGGGATGAATTTATCACAAGAACAAACTTAACATTGTAGTTGAAAAACATGTTACACACACATACATGCAACCAACACACATTCCAACCACCCACATGACCCATACATTCCAACTGCAAATGTAAGTTTGTACGCACAATATTGAGTGATTTAGGTACCATGTTATTTTAAGACCATAGACTTCTAATAGCTTTTCCTGTAATCCTAAGCTCAGTAGTTTCGGAGATAGGTTATTTTTTATATAAATAACTGTAAAAGTGTTTATTTTAAAAATAATATCTGAAATCCTTCCAACAAGCGCTTTTATTTGATTTGTCACACGGTACCGTATGCAAAACCTTGTTTTTAATTTTCTAATTAGCCCCCTAAAGTGCCCCCATAATCAAAATTTATTTCCGTCCGTGTTCGGGTCACAGAATTTCATATTTGTAACTAGTTTCAACTTAATCGGTCCAGTAACAGGTCGGAACAGTAACAGTAGGACTGTGACAGACGGACGTGTCTGTCTGTCTGTCACAGTCACAGCCAATTTGCTACGAGGGATCCTAAAAGGGTACCGTTTTTTTATTCAGACATATAAACAAAAAAACAAATACATTTATTTTTCGACTTAAACATCGTGTCATACATAAATTGAGGCAGCTCCAGTAAGTTACGAAAGTAATTGTGTCGGAGCTGTCTCACACTTCCCTTTAGTGGTTGCTTTACAAAGACAAGTAAATAGATTAAGTATACAGAAAAAATAAATAACAATAAAAATTAAATAAAACATTAATTTAGCAGCTCTAGGTGTATGAGTTAGGCACATGTACCTATGTGTACGTAATGTATATATTGGGTCTATATGTGTGTGTGTGTGGGGGTGTGTGTGTGTGTATGTATATGGGTGTGACGTACAGAGCCTTAAAACGCATCTTGAATGCGTGTTTCGACTTTATCATGCCTGTTGAAGATATCTGAAGAGTCGGGTCGATCGAAGGTTAAATTAAAAAAAAAAATTCAGACCAAGGGAGCGGGATTAAGCTACGCTTGCCGCGGTGGTTTCGTGACCATCCATTATGTATCAAAACCCCTCCGATTCGTAGATCTTTGACAGTCGTTACAACCAGCCTTACAAAGGGATATCGTGTTACCCAGTTACTGGGTTGTGGAGGTCATACACGCAGTCGCTCCATGTAAAATACTGGTATTCGGTCGGGTTAGACTGGAAGCAGACCCCAACATAGTTGGGAAAAGACTAGGCAGATTTCTGACCGACTCTCGGTCACGGGCGGGGCGGGGCGGCGGCCAATATCAATGGAGATTAACGAAGTGGGTACGCAAGAGATGTTCTAGTACACCTACACGAGTGTCTACGCAAACACACTTCACTCACTTTCATTGTCCGAAGGGTAGGACGGTCATCCGATTGACCGGGGACAGGTCAGGCGCAAGACCAATGGCTATACGTACTTTCCGAGGTCCGTGTTTAAAGCGTCGTTGTGTTGGAAGTTAGTGGTGAGCAACCCCCGACCCCCGTGGGTCGGGGGTGTCATACCACTAACTTCCAGTCTCCGGTTTGCTACTGAAAGTTCCTCATGGAAAAAATCAATTTATACTCAAAAATCAAAGTATTTATTTCAATTACACTTAGGCACTTTTGAATTGTCAATAACAATTTGTCCGAGCTGGGAATCGAAACCAATTTAACCCACTCATCGCTTTTGAGAACCCGAGACCAAGCCTCAGTAGTCAAGTGGCCGTAAACGCGACTGCAGACCATGGGGTCCTGGGTTATACCCCGGATTAGTCTAAAATCTGATTCAATCAATCCCGGTAAGTGGCAATAGGCTCGCCCCCTATTACATGGACGTTACAACATATTAGTAAATTCACTTATAAAAGCCCTTTTCAATATCACTAATTGGTTCTGTTCGTGACGTCTTCAATCTGATTCCATGACGTTGCAGAAACGGTCTTAAAATTGAAAAGATAACCTTGGCCTAATTTCTCTTTCATTTTTTGTTACCTAAGTCTTACGTTGACCTCATTTTCGTTGATATTTTGTGACCGTCACCTCACCTGCCCTATATATGATACCTAGCCCTGGCTTTGATTTTTCGTCCAAGGCCGTAAAATATTCTTTGTCAAGGGTTTACGGGTTCGATCCCCTCAAAATTGCTTCTCGATGTAAGTAGGGATTAGATCTACTTTAGAAACACGTAAAAGTTAGAGCATAATACGTAGGTACCTACTAACAGTAATAACTGAGTTGTGCCTCTCTGTTAATTGCAATCAGCTAACAATTCTGCAACCGCAATCTATCTATTAACGTTCTTAAATTCAGTGACTGACAGAGCACGCACAAACTACAACCTAGGTCTAGTAGTATGATATTTAGCACAAGAGTTCCATAAATAACGAAAGTGATGAGCACCAAGGAAGGATCTTAGAAAATTCACCCCCTGGTTAAGGCGACGATAACAGACTTTTAATGATTTTATACTGAAGATCACGTCTAAACGAGCAGTATTAATGATTTGAAAAAAATATATGTTATATTAAAGCATTTTCTCAATAACTTAATATGTGAATATTTTAGATTATGTTTATATTACATAGTGAAATTAATTTGTAAAGTTATGTCTAACGCGGATAAAAAACTGAGAATGGCGCAAAATCTACCAAGCGTATTTTTCTGAACCCTTCACTAATTTAAAGATAATCTAATTATTGATCTTTTAGTATACGCTTTTTATTAAAATACCTTTTGGTTTGTGTATAATAAATTAATAATGCGTCAAGTTACAGCGCTCCTTGATGGGCGAGTCCTATTACTGGCTGAACGTACGACGCGCTGCGTGAGCTCAGTACAGAACACGCAAGCTAACCACTCAAGGTCACTGGCATATATCTCCGTCTTAAACAGGGACAGGTTCAACCTGTACATGGATAGTTGTCTGACAGATTTGAAAAAGGATGAGTGCGAATAAACTGAGGATGAATGAGTTGCCTATCAAATGCCTTCTGTTCTACTTGCATCGTCAGCAGAACAGTTGCAAGACATGGTGACTGTGATGGATGAAGCATATAAGAGGAAAGGGATGAATACCTATAAATGTCCTTCCCTTTTCTTATTTTTGTGTTTATGTTCTTTGTTGCGTCATGTTTACCGCAAATAAACGTATTTTCTTTCTTTCTTTCTTTCTTTCTTTCTTTCTTTCTAAATGTGAATAAGACGAAGGTCATGGTGTTTGAAAGAGAAGAAAATGTATCGGTGTTGATGTGAAAATAAATGATGTGGAGCAAGTAAGTGAAACTATCTTTAAAAGTTTTTGTGAAAACTGCCCACTTTCTTGCTGACTAAGTGACTATACATTTTTTTTTTCAAAACCTTGAACGCCGATCAAAATAGCTCAAAGTTAATGTGAATCTGCAGCTATAGCCCGCGAAATTCAAATTTTCTTAGTTTTTAGGGTTCCGTAGTAAACAAGGAACCCTTATAGTTTCGCCATGTCCGTCTGTCTGTCTGTCTGTCTGTCTGTCTGTCTGTCCGTCCGTCCGTCTGTCCCCAGCTTAGCTCAGAGACGCTTAGTCCTAGAAAGCTGTAATTTGGCATGGGTATACATATTAATCATGCCGAAAAAATGGTAAAATAAAATTATGAAAAACATTTTTTCAGGTACCTCCCTAACACGTGAAATGGGGATGATATTTTTTTTTCTCGTCTATTCCATGGTGTGGGGTATCGTTGGCTGTTCAAAAATATTGTGGGTTTGGCAAAACCATTTTTCAATTAAGGGATCCGTTTGCGTAATATTAAGCTTTAAAGTGCAATTTTTTGTTAGAGTCAAGTGTCCCCCCCCCCCTGCCAGCTAAATGGTTGGTTTTGGATATGTGAAAAAATTCATGGCAATAGTATATATAACGAAATTAAAAGGAAAACTATCACAGCTAAGTAGGCTTCACAAGTTAACGAGTAATAGTCGACCAACTTAAATTTGCAGTTGGAGAATTGACCGTAACGTATATCGATGTATGGGAGAGCATGTTTTTCAACTACAATGTTAAGTTTGTTTTTGGGATAAATTCATCCCAACTACGGAACCCTTCATTGTGCGTGGTTCGACATGCACTTGGCCGGTTTTTTTGCAATATGTATGCGGGTCAGTGTCAGGTACCTATCTTGATCAAAATGTGATTCGCGACTATTACAGATATTTACAGAATTATAATCACTAGAATCATTAATAAGTACAAGTTAGAGATTTGTTCCCCAATGTCACAATTTCATGAAAAAGTCATTCAATGGAACAAATCTATCACAGGGGTAGTCAATTCTCCAATTGCAAATGTAAGTTGGTCGACTATTACTCGTTAACTTGTAAAGCCTACTAAGCTGTGATAGTTTTCCTTTGAGGCGACGACACTTGACGTTAACAACAATTTAAAGCGTATTATTACGCAAACGATCACTCCATCGATCAATTATGGGAAACGTTAAAAAAGACTGTCCGCTAATTGTAAAAGTCTGAAAGTTCTAAATTTGAGGTAATTTTCTTCTCAGAACGTCCGCAAATCACAAACAACAAACTATCTTGTTCTAAAGCTAGTTTTTTTTCCTGTTCTTCTGGTTTTTTAAATTTAATTTGTCTATAATTGTATGTTACTGTATAGCTGCCTAAGAGACTGACTGTTTCGACTGAGTGTTTGGCCGCCATAAACCCGCCATATATCCAATTTACCGGCGGACGTCACATACGCGTCGTGTGGCGATGGCGGTGGCCGCCACATAGCAGTGGCTGCTCCATAGTGGTGGCCACCACATAGCGGCCAAATACTACTATGTGGCGGCCAGCGCTTTCGGTGGCCGCCACATAGCGTCCGCCGCCAAATAGCGTCCGTCGCAACATAGCGGTGGCTGCCACATAGCGGTGTCCGTCACATAGCGTCCGCCGCCATATGTGGTGGCCGCGTCCGCAATTTAGCGGTGGCCACCACATAGCGGTGGCTGCCACATAGCGGTGGCCGCACATAGCGGTGGCCGCCACATTGCGTCCGCCGCCACATAGCGGTGTTTAACACGGGTGAGTCACCAATTCCTTTCGACCTGTATGTTTATTTAAAGTCTTTTAAAGTCTGCAATGATAACCGGTCTTACCTAAAGTCCGGGGAAATTACGCCGAATTTTAGGCTAATTTTGCATTAATTTAAAACAGCAGGTTTTTTCCTTTATCGTGTAGTGTAAGGTATGGACAAAGGAGGACGGTCTATGTTAAAATGTATACCGCGAAAAGTTCACCACCGCGTGTGCGTTTTTTTTAAGAAAACATGTTATTTAAATTTTACTTGTTAAAATAAAATATTAATAATGAGACGTGAGGCGCGCTCTTATCCACTGTTTGCTACACTCCCTGTCGTACAAATGCAGGAGAGAGAGCGCCGCAGTGGGCTGAAAATCGGCTTTCATAGACATTCGATTTTTTTTTCGAATTGGTCAAATTTTTTGATTGGAATTGTTTAAAACAATCATGACCTTGAGGTATAATTGGTATGACGTCATAGAACATAGTGGAAGATAGACTTTTGATTTTTTTTCAAAATACTTGTATGGGAATTATCATAAAATCTTCAATATCTCAGCTATCGCATATTTGCGCAAAAGAATTCTTTCACACAAAAAATCTCCTATTTTTTTGCCAATTTTTGATATATTTCACTTTTATGGCAGAGGTGCGATGAAAAAGAAAAAAAATAAAAATAATTTTATTATTTTTATTTCTTCATTTATAACGATTATAAATGATTTTGAAGAATTCGGGGAAGTACAGTGACAGCCTTGCACTATATAATGCTGTAGTTTCTCGTTTGAACTTAAATCTCTCCGATGAAGATAATTTAACATTAAAAGAATATTGCAGAAGGATTACACTAGCTATTACAAGGAAATGGAAGCAAGCCAACAGAAAACTGGAGTGTTTCTTAAAGAAACACAAAAACTGGCTTGAGACTGATATTGATTGGCCTAGTTGCATAAAAGTACCTGCTGCTTCAGGCATTGTGGATTCTGAAGTAAATGCCATATCTCCTCAACCTTCCACATCTACATCAGCAGCAATATCAGTTGGAACAATGACAAAAAGAAAGGCACCAACTCGTAAACCATTTCAAGATCTAGGAAAGAAACAAAAAAGAAGGAGAATTACAGATCAAGAAAATTGTGAGTCCAGTGAGATAGCATATGCTGCTATCATAAAGATGAGACAAGAAGGAAAGGAGAATATTGCTTCAGCACTAGAATTCATGTTGACAAATCCAGGAGCTGCTGATAAGTTCAATAATTTAATTCATCAATCGTCGGCCAAGCAAGTTTTCACACCCGAGAAGGCACTTGGCATATTTCTCTCTTTAAAATTATCTAAGTGGCAATATATAACATTGAGAGAAACAGCCATACGTGAAGGCGTAAAAGATTTGTATCCATCTTATTACAAAGTTCAACAGGCGAAATTACAATGTTATCCTTCCAAACAAACAATAACAGTGACGGATTCATCAGCAAAAATTTCTCTTCAAGGATTATTAGATTTAACAGTCAAAAGAATCTTCGACAGTTTACCTGAGTGCGTAGAACAGAAACAGTTAATATTAATATCGAAATGGGGATTTGACGGTGCGTCTAGCCAGAGCAGATATAAACAGACAATGGACAGTGAAAATGATGATTCTAGTGTCTTCATGACATCATTAGTTCCATTGAAACTAATCAATGGCAGTGACACCATATGGAAAAACCCGAAACCCTGTTCTTCATCATTTTGTCGTCCCGTGCGATTTAGCTTCATGAAAGAAAGCAAACTGGTTGTCAATGAGCATTTAGACAGTATGAAAGAAGAAATAAAAGCGTTGAGACCGACAGATAGTGGCAGCAACAAGGTCACCCATGACCTTAAGATGACCATGATCGATGGCAAGGTCTGCACTTACATCTCTGAAGCCAAAGCCAGCTCAGTTTGCTATTTATGTTTGGCAAAACCTTCAGAGATGAACAATTTAACGGAAGTGTTAAAAAGGCCTGTTTCTGAGAATTTATACGAATTTGGGCTGTCTTCGTTACATGCACGCATCAATTGCATGGAATGCCTTTTAAATATTTCTTACAGACAAGATCTTAAAAAATGGATGGCAAAAGGGGAAGAAGATAAAGCTATTCTGCAGGCAAGGAAAAAAACAATCCAAGACGGTTTCAAGCGGAAACTGAACCTGATCATAGGTGTGGTTAAACAAGGCTCAGGAACAACCAACGATGGAAATACAGCACGGAGATTTTTTGAATTTCCGGAAAAAACCGCAGCCATTACGGGTCTGGATGAGAATTTGATTCGGAGATTTGCTGTTATTTTACAGGCTATTACATCAGAAGAAAATATATATATTGAAAAATTTAAAGAGTACTGCCTAAAGACAGCAGAGAGGTATTTGGCACTTTATAACTGGTATTACATGTCGTCAACTGTGCACAAGTTACTTGTACATGGGGCAGATATTATAGCTTGTAATGCAGTAGTACCAATTGGGTGTCTTTCAGAAGAAGCATCAGAGGCTCGTAATAAGGACTTTCGAAGATTTAGATGTCATCATTCAAGAAAAAAGAGCAGACAATGTTCTAATGAAGACATTCTAAACATGCTTCTTCTCACTTCAGACCCTCTCATTTCTTCAGTTAGACCAATTATGGATGTAAAGAACAGGAAAGCTCTCTTCGCTGAAACTCGGGATCTTTTGGATAACCTGCAAGAACCCGATGTCGAATTTTGCGATATAAATCAATTAGATTCCGAATCTGAATCAGAATCAGAATGTAGTGATTGTGACTAACAGTAGGTTAAGATGTTTTTGTTTATTTACTAACTTTTTATTAGTTTTACTTTTGTTAGTATTAATTTAGAGCATGTCTGTAAATAATCAATTAAATTTTATTTTTAGAATGTATTTAGATTTAGGTACTATTTTTGTTCTATTTTTTTTTATATAAAACTATTTAAAATTTAAATGTAAGTCATATTTGTAGTTGTATATTATATGTTTAACTGTTATTATACCCTAATGATAATAACCCATTAGGCACAGTGATTCTGTAAGTTCTACCTCTGGAGAACGATTAGTAATCAGCCTAAAAACCCTTCATTGTCATAATAAAACTTAAATTAGGTGATCAGTGATCACCTACCTATTAGTTAATAGGTAGGTACCTATTAGCAATAATTCTCGGTAATTGTTATAGGCTAAAAGGGTCAGGCTTCCGATAAAGTCGAGTATTTGTTGTCAACAATTTAAGAATAGTTTTTTTACGTATAAGATGCTGTTTTTCTGCTAGGTAGTTTAAAAATCAATTATTAAAAAAGCGGCTCACGATGGCCTAGACTATTTTGCTATATATTCTTTGTTATATTATTCTAATGCGTAATACAATTCATTTATAATCGTTATAAATGAAGAAATAAAAATAATAAAATTATTTTTAATTGTTTTCTTTTTCATCGCACCTCTGCCATAAAAGTGAAATATATCAAAAATTAGCAAAAAAATAGGAGATTTTTTGTGTGAAAGAATTCTTTTGCGCAAATATGCGATAGCTGAGATATTGAAGATTTTATGATAATTCCCATACAAGTATTTTGAAAAAAAATCAAAAGTCTATCTTCCACTATGTTCTATGACGTCATACCAATTATACCTCAAGGTCATAATTTTTTTAAACAATTCCAATCAAAAAATTTGACCAATTCGAAAAAAAAATCAAATGTCTATGAAAGCCGATTTTCAGCCCACTGTGCGCCGCTCCAGAGATTAGTTCAAGCTTACAATAATAATTTTAACGATATCGATGTCTTTGCCTTAACTAAACGTAAATTTGAATAACAAATGATTAAGCGCCTTGCTCAAATTTTTTAATTATTATGTAGTATTTTAGTATGTATTAACTTTTAGGTTTTAAGATTGCGAAATAATTGTATTGTTGTTATATGTATTGATTTTATGAAATTTTCTAAAACTGTATCTTTTATACTAGTAACATGTGGAAACGTATTGGATTGTACATTTACTTATAGCATAGTCTGTATCTTTGATTTAATATACAATGTAGGATTGTTTGTCTTCCCAAATAAAATGAAATTAACAGATATGTTTGTATGGAGTGTTTGTCGAAGAAATGAGGCAAGTAGGTTAAAAACTTTAACATATTCGGCCACGGAAATTTTGTTACAAATAAAATTACAAAATGTTTGAATTGTACTTCAAGCAAAAATATTAACAACGGTTTAAGGAGATACGTAAAAAAATAGTTATAGCGAACTGGGTGGGCAATGGCATAACAAAGTGACAGAGTCAATTGACGGCACGGTTGGTGCAGTGGTTAAGCGATCGACTGCTGCGCTGCGTGTCGCGGGTTCGATTCCCGTACGGAACACATATTTGTATGATTTACAAGTAGTTGTTCCGGGTCTGGCTGTTTGTGTATGTAAGTTTAAATGTTTGTAAAGGCACCCACAATACAGGAGAAATTACTAGTGTGGAGCAACGTTTAAAAAAAAAAATTACTTCCCCATGCGAAAAAGAGAGAGCACAATTGGCGCTGGAACCAAAATAAAACAACGTAAGAGCGCCAAACCAAATAAAAATTGTTTAAAAATAAATTAATCTATGTATCAAAAATATGTTCAGCCAGAGTTTTCAATTAGAGTATACAATTTTTTACGCACATTTTGGATGCAATATTGCAATTAAATTCCTTAGGATTTTGGAATTACAGAAAAAAATATAAAAAACCGGCCAAGTGCATGTCGGACCACGCACAATGAAGGGTTCCGTAGTTGGGATGAATTTATCCCAAAAACAAACTTAACATTGTAGTTGAAAAACATGCTCTCCCATACATCGATATACGTTACGGTCAATTCTCCAACTGCAAATTTAAGTTTGTCGACTATTACTCGTTAACTTGTAAAGCCTACTTAGCTGTGATAGTTTTCCTTTTAATTTCGTTATATATACTACTAGCTTTCGCCCGCGGCTTCGCCCGCGTACATGTCGAAAAAAAAACAGCTTCTCTATCAGCAGTATTCCCCCAAAACATTATACCATATCTTAGTTGGAACCAACGTAAGCGTGGTAAGCAGATAGGAGTGCAGTTTGATTTACAAATTTACGGAGGATAATAATATAGATAGCATATAAATACCAACTTCGTTTTGTACATACTTGTTTAATATACGTGTCCTCCATTTAATTTGTTTATTTTTTCTACTGTTTTTGTTCTTAGATAATAATTGATGTATACCAACTTTTGAGTTATTCAAGGTACACAGTAAAATTCTCCCGAAAACTTATTTACCTGATTATTTCTTATTTTATAAGTAATAACCAAATTATTTACCGTAAACCAATCTTGGACCTGAAGAATAGAATTATTCACGTCGTCGTCAAGATTTTGTTACCATCGGTCTATTCTAAAGATCAATGACGTGTCATCTGCAAATAACACCATCTCCGGTTGATTTTGAAGTAATTGGGGTAAATCGTTAATGTAAACTAAAAAGAGGAATGGACCCAATGTCGAACCTTAAGGAACGCCCATTGCTTTTTCAGACCCCAAAGAGTTCACGCCGTTTACTTGAACTCTAACCTTTCTATCTTTCAGGTATGATCTAAGTAAATCAAGAGCTGTATTCCTAAACCCATAGTGTTCTAGTTTCAGCAGAAGTGTCTCATGATTAACGCAATCGAAAGCCTTAGAGAGGTCACAAAAAATTACAATGGCACCTTATGCTTCCTCCCAGGCGTTAGAAATGTTCTTTATTAGGGTGACACCGGCGTCAGTGGTAAAATGACCTTTAGTGAAACCGTACTGTTGTTCATGAAAGATGAATTTTTATTGAAGTGACGTAACATTTGATTGAGCATCAACTTTTCAAACACCTTACTGAGAACTGGCAGAATTGACACGGGCCGGTAATATAGTTGGGTTCTTTACTATCTCCGGATTTGAACACAGGAACTACTTTACTGTGTTTCATGAGATCCGGAAAAACTCCTTGGTCCACACTGGTGTTAAATATGAAAGCTAAATAGGTCGCAATGGTTTCGATGACAGATCTACAGACTTTTACAGACATAGATCTTCTGTTGATTTAATTTTAAGATTTAAAAAGTTTAAAAAGTTTTTATAACAGCCTGGGGGTTTGTATCCTGAAACCTTAACTCCAAAGGGCATACCTTTACATTCTTTCTAAGTAAGGCAGCAGAAAGCGCGGGTGAGGAACTTAAAGTTTCGGTAGTTTTATGGGGAATATTAGCAAAAAAGTTTTGAAATTCCTGAGCTATTTCTACCTCTGAAGTGATGGGTCCATGTGCAGTCTCTAAATTAAATTCAGTATTACGCTGTTTTTCCTACCTAATTCATTATTTATTATTTACCAGGTAGTTTTTATTTTATCATCAGCTGATTTTATTTTTTTGCTAATATAAAGAGTTTTAGCTATTTTGCACACACTCTTAAAAGTTTTAGAATATTTTGCAACACATTGATGAAAGCTAGTATTATTCATAATATGTTGCTTTAGGCCATAAAGTTCAAAAAGATTTTCTCTGCTTTTACGAATACCAGAGGGGCAATTCTACTAATTTTAAGAACGTTCACAGTCTGATCTCAGTCTCAATCTGTCAAAAATACCTCTTATTTCCCTACATTTTGACAATTTTTTGACGTTTGTTTGTCGCCAAGATGAGATTGCGACTAGATTTTGAACGTTTTAAATTACGAGAATTGGCCTTCTGGAGTCGCCCAATCACTAAATACGAACTTTGAGTAAATACTTTTAGTCTTCAGTGGTAAAGTGTCATTAAATTGCGTGTTTAATAGTGAAAAGAACTCGGCGTAGAACTCATGGGTCATAAATATTATTATAACTTAGAATTTTTTAGGTTAACTAATAAATAAAAATTAATCCATCACCGGATGGAGTTGGGCATTTGCAATTTTATGGTAAATATACTTAGCTTTTTTTATTCCCGTTTATACCTTCGTTAACTGTTATACAGTTAACGAAGGTATAAACGGGAATAAAAAAAGCTTTCAAAATAATTATGAGTTGTCTTTGAAGATTTTTTTGAAGTATTAAATTATGTTTAATTATGTTTTGAGTTCCATCACCTTATGCACAAGACTTGATAAAATATCATACTGTTTTTGTTTTGGAAAAAATATTTACAGTTTAAGAGATACACTGCTTTAAAAACCACATTTTTGACCATTTTAGAAATCTCCGCCATAAAGAGTAGTTTAAAAAAAAACCTTTCAAGAGCGAGTCGGACTCGCGCACCGAGGGTTCCGTACGTATATATATGATGTTGATCATTTCTGAAAAACTGTGCTATTTAGAGACATCGTTTTATTTTTCCTGTAATCTTTACGTAAACTTCTATCACATAGAATAATAATTTCAGATTTTTATCTGTGGAAACTTCGGAGATAGGATTAGTATTTTTTTTTTAAATTTTCATCAAAAGTCGGGAACTATGCTGCCTAAAAAAGAAAAAAAAATGTGTGAGAATGTGCAAATAGTGTTCTTTCATATGATACCCCACATGCCCTGGTAGTCCCACTTCAAATATTTAAGACCCCGTTTCAGTCCCTTTTGCAAAAAAGAGATTTATTTTTAATTTCTTTCTTGTTTGCGAAATAGTTGGGCAAACGTCATATAAAACTATTCTAAATTTCAAGTTGATAGCATTAGTAGTTCTTGAGATATCCAGGTGTGACAGACAGACAGTCTCACCATAAAATTTTACCATTTTGGTACGGAACCCTAAAAACAAAAAATGTCACACTTTATAATTTACTTAGGTTAGTATTCGTGCCAAGTTTCAGGTTTATTAACTCAAGGAATAAGATTTATTCCCCTTTTTCACCCCTTAAAGGTCGAATTTCGAAAAATCCTTTCTTAGCAGGTATGGTTGAAAACTATAGGCAGGCATCCTGCCTATACTTTTCAACCATAAGCCGAAATATTAGTGATTTTAACTTAAAAAGAACTTTCATAAAAATAAAATTTTATCCCCTTTTTCACCCCTTAAGGGTTGAAATTCTAACAACACCGTTGCATTAGCTTCCAACCATAACCCTAGATAATATATTTAGTGATTTTTACTTCGAAAATTAAGGACTTTGATACACAACTTAATCCCCCTTTTTAACCCTTCGGGGGTGGAACTATTAAAAACGCTGAGACTCGTATAAATTATTTTTCAATCTTCAGCCTATACATTAAATTTGAAGATCCTAACTTCAAAACTGACGGACTTTCATATAAACTTCCATTCCCTATTTCACCCTCTTATGGGTGGAATTTCAAAAAACCCTTTCTTAGTGGATACCTAATCTTTACAAAGAACACACCCTCCAAATTTCATGTCTCTAGGACCAGTGGTTTAGGCTGTGCGTTGATATATCAGTCAGTCAGTCAATCAGGACTTTGAATTTTATATATATAGATAGATTGCCATGAATTTTTTCACATATCCAAAACTAACCATTTAGCTGGCAGGGGGGGGCGACACTTGACTCTAACAAAAAAAAGCACTTTAAAGCTTAATATTACGCAAACGGATCCCTTAATTGAAAGATAGTTCTGACAAACCCACAATATTTTTGAACGGCATATCCCACACCATGGAATAGACAAGAAAAAAAAATATCATGCCCATTTCACGTGTACGGTACCCTAAAAAAATATGTATTTCACAGTTTTATTTTACGACTTTTTCAGCATGATTAATATGTATACCCAATATACCCATGCCAAATTACAGTTTTCTAGGACTAAGCGTGTCTGAGCTAAGCTGGGGACAGACGGACGGACGGACAGACAGACGGACATGGCGAAACTATAAGGGTTCCTTGTTTACTACGGAACCCTAACAAGTAGAGTTCTGGAATGGAATTACATTCTATCGAGGAAATTGAACCAATTGCGTTTCCCTTCAGTCAGAGTATTAATCAAATAGTCAATAAACATATCCAAAAATTTAATCCATACATGCTGTAATATTGAAATAAATGGTTACGAAAAGTCCCCAATTTATTTTGGTATCGCCTTAAATTCCCGGCAGAAATGTAACAGAGAGAAAATTTAGTTTAACTTTATGTATAGGGTCAATATGACATAATTCCAAGAAAATTACACATTAAAGCAAACCGTATTTTTTTAATTATTGTATTTGCTTTAATGTGTTTGATGTTCTTGTAATTAAGTAATTTTGAACCTATACGTACATACAAGTTAAACTAAAATGAACTCTGTTACATTTTTGCCTGAATGAACCGGTATTGCAAAAAAACTTTGATTAATATCTTGCGCTAGCACAATATGTTTAATTTTATTGGATAGCGTATTAAAATATTTAACTAGGCAATTTAATGTAAAAATACCGCTATTAATGTTATTGCTTGAAGTACAATTTAAAAATTTAATAGTATTTTTTTTATCGCCGTGGACAAAAATGTTTAATTTTGAAAAAATATATTGGTTTTACCAATTTTTAAAAATGATAATGTAACCAAAATTTTCCTGTTAATTGTTTTGCCTCAATTTTTATTCACAAAACGCGTATTCTTTTTTTTTACCTTGATGCGGTCCTGAAAAAGGTTTAATTTTTATTATTATTTGAAGAGCTAAGTTCAAAAACACGATTCAAGAAAAAAATCGCTTGCAGGGTTCAAACCTAATTTCCCCAGCTTACTAGGAGTTTCGTATTACCCAGTAACTGGGTTGTGGAGGCCAGATAGGCAGTTGCTCCATGTAAAATACTGATAAGCAGCTGCATCCGTTTAGACTGGAAGCCGACCCAAACATAGGTTTGAAAAGGCAGATGATTTTGTTTTTTTTTTATTAACAAATGTCCAACACATCCATCCTAAACGAAAACACAATGAGGTACAGAGTTTTGAGTATTTTAAAGATAGAGTTAATTGTGTGACAGACCAAACCCTGACATAATGATTTGCATTATAGTGAGAAGGTTCAGATTTTCATTTCTCTCTCCGAGGCGGGATGCAAAAAAATTCGAACTCACGTAGCAGCTTTTCTGCATGAGACAATAATACCAGCCTATTATTGTCCCACTGCACAGCAAAGGCCTCTTCTTATAGATACAGAGAAGGCATAAGTAAATACCACGCTTGCTGAAGACGGGTTGGCGATTTCAGACTTACCACTAGCAGCTTCTGTCCGCGATTTCGTTCGCCTGGAAGTCGTAAGACAATATACTAAAATACCAGCCACATATTTATAAAAAAAACTGCCTCGTTCGTTGATCTAGTGGTCGCAAGCGCTACTGTTGAGCCACTTTTTTTTTTTTTGGTGGGAAATTATCAAATAACTTCTCCCGCTCTGGGCGGAGCGGGAGGTGTCAGACTTTTTCTGACTAAAACCCACCCGTGTTCCTTCCGTTGCCTGTGTGCCAGGGCGACGATATCCCTTTCGGACAAACTCGTAACCCTGGCAGGCATTGGCCCTAACGGACCCCGTTAGTTGGTGCTGAAATCTCCTCCTTTTTTCATATACTTAACCAAATACAACGAAAACGAAATTTCGTTGTTTTTGGATAGGTTTTTTTCATATATCTATATGAAAAAATTAATGGCAGTAGCCATGAATTTATCAGATACTCGTACCTATACAGATATATCCAAAAACAACCATTTAGCTGGCAGGGACTTGACTCTAACAAAAATGAGCACTTTTTACGCACCTCGGTCTTCATAGATCCTCAATATTTTTGAACGGCCTATCCAACAATATCCCACATCGTGGGATAGACGAGAAAAAAAATATCATCCCCACTTTACGTGTAAGGAAGATACCGTAAAAAAAATCCTGACTAGTTTTACCACGTTGTCGGATTAATGTGTAAGTATACTGTACCCATGCCAAATTATATCTTTCTAGTACTAAGGTCTCTGAGCTGAGCTGGGGACAGACAGACAGACGGGCATGGCGAAACTATAAGGGTTCCTTGTTATTAGTCAACAAGGAACACATAAAGTTTCGCCATGTCCGTAATCTGCTTAATCACTATTGAGCAATTAAAACTGCCCAGTACTCAGTAGTGCTTAGGTATGCTTCTTTTGTATTTAATCGATTTTGATTTGGTTTAAATAATAATCATTGCCAGTAAATAATAAGTAGGCCATTGAAAAATATAGTGACGTTCACGACCTTCAATTCGAATAGAGCAGGTACAATGCCAATACTTCTGCATCTGGGGCGGTATAGAGCTTGGAGCAGATATCTCAGTGGGCGAGGGCGGCGAAGCAGGCGCGTTGTGCCGAGGGAGTATCGATCGTTGGCTGCGAGTTGCCGCCACTGCGCGCGCAGGATACGGGGTTCGTGTCTGGCTAACTAGGGCTTGAGGTTTTCCCGCGCAGTGAAACAGCGCATAACTGCGCGCAAGGCCAAACAAAGGGGCGAAGAGAGGGGTGTCCTCCGAGGGCGCGAGCTCGGCCCGGGACCCTCACATTACGTAACATTAAACGCACAGGACGGCGCACAAACAATGTGATTTTATTTTATCTTAACATTTTCTAAAGTTTTTGATTACATATACAATTTCTAGGATTAGTATCGTGATATTATGTTAACTTGTGGGCAACGAATTGAGTTATTTTTATCGTATTATAATTTAAACACTGATAAATCGTGCAGATCTACTCTAGACCCAATATCTTGCGAAAAATAATGTTTTGGTGAAATGGCAGTGAACATTTTCGGGACAGTGATAATATAACTGAGTTTTTAAAAACAAAAATAAATCGATCGTTTTAGGAATGATAAATACGTTAATTAATAATAGTAATGTATAGTAATACTAATAATAAGGATAATGAAAACGTTTTCAAAACAAATTAATAGTATTGTACTAAATGTGACAATACGAAATAATTCATTTCTTTGACAAAGAAGTGTTATACAAGTCGTATGTTGCGTTGATTTTCTCAAGATGACTATGGGTAAGTTTTCCATTAAGTATATTCTTCTATTTATGTGAAAGCCCTGTACCGATACCGGTTCTATTCTGTTACGATGGATTAAGATTCAAGTTTAAGAAGTTTTGTCGTAGGACAGCGTAGGAACACATTTACTGAACAGCTTTATCGATTCTCGATGGTACTATGAAGGTACTAGTAAAAATATAGGTAGATTCAAGTAGACTGTAGAGTAGATAAAGGCTCTTACAGACTCACGCGATATCGCGGGCGCGACAGGCACCGACAAAGAAATTGTGCTATTAGTGTTGCGTCGCGCCCGCGATATCGCACCAGTCTGTACAAGCCTTAAATCCTCATCTGCCCGCCTTTTCCAAATTATGTTGGGGTCAGCTTCCAGTGTAACCGGATGCAGCTGAATAGGTACACAACCCAGTAACTGTGTAATAATATGATACCCCTTAGTAAGACTGGTTGTCAACTTTCGGGCTTCTGACGATCCGTAACATATCTGCCGAAGATCCACGAATGACAGCCGGGACCAACAGCTTCACGTGCTTTCCGAGGCACGGAGGGGCCTTGGTACCTATGTAAAGATGGTCACCCATCCACGGGCCAGCCGCGGCAAGAGTAGCATAACCTGATCGATCGACCCGTGTGGCTGTTATAGCCAAGACGATTCTCGCGTCAAGGTGGACGAGGATGTCGAGGATTGATTTGTGTACTATTACTCCGCCGATCAAGACAGATGTGGTAGGACGAAGGCAGGTTTCGATGGAAATTATATATTACATTACCAGTTTCTGCCCGCGACTTCGTTCGCGTGAAATTCCTTGTTCCCCCTTACGGGTAGGACCCGCGCTATTACCTCGCTTCGCGTTATTTCTGTAATTGTTTTCTCTTTGTTCGGCTCCTAAGCCTTAAGTGTCGTAGCGTGATGTTAAATAGCCACTAACCTTCCTCAAGCATTGGGCTATAAATGCAAAAATATTTTTTCAAGTCCGACTGGTAGTTCCAGAGATTAGCGCGTTCAAACAAACAAACAAACCAACTCTTCTGCTTTATTATTATTTTAGATGACTGTTGAATTAATAAGTACCTGATAATAATTAATAAGTACCTGATAATAATAAGTACCTGATAATAATTAATAAGTACCTGATAATAATTAATAAGTACCTGATAATAATTAATAAGTACCTGATAATAATTAATAAGTACCTGATAATAATTAATGAGTACCTGATAATAATTAATAAGTACCTGATAATAATTAATAAGTACCTGATAATAATTAATAAGTACCCTATAATGGCGAGCCAATCTAAAGTCACGAAAGAGTTAGCTGCTCTACATTTATAGCTACACAAACCAAAAATACTTAGTCATCTTTTAAAACTGTTGTTTATTATTGTATAAATAACTATATAGCTGCTGCCCGCGGCTTCACCCGCGTGGCTGTTTCTAAACATATAAACCTTCCTCTTGAATCACTCTATCTATTAAAAAAACCGCATCAAAATCCGTTGTGTAGTTTTAAAGATCTAAGCATACATAGGGACAGACAGGCAGCGGGAAGGAACTTTGTTTTATACTATGTAGTGATATATCGGACGATCTGAGATGTCAAGCACATGCACAACATAATAGTTGCAAGTAAGCTGCTTGTATACTTATCTCTTTTGTTGACTGTACTTATGGATATTTTAAACAAAGCTAAAGAAACACAGTGTTTGTCATCAATCAAGAGAGCATCCGATCCTCCTTATCCCCCTTTTTTTTTCATTAGGGAAATTATCAAATAACTTCTCCCGCTCTGGGAGAGCGTGTCAGACTTTGACTGACTAAAACCCACCCGTGTTCCTTCCGTTGTGTGCCAGGGCCACGATATCCCTTTCGGATAAACTCGCAACCCTGGCAGAGCCTCTTATCCCTGAGGGTCTAACTCAGAGCGGGAGTAAAGGCTCTCCCAGACAGACACGACGCGACAGCGTGGCCTAACACTAGTAGATTTTTTTTAATGAAAACTTCATGCAAATAATTTCCAGGCGCGACAATGCGACGCGATTTTGGTAGAACAATAAAATTGTTCTACCAAAATTCTATTGTCTGCGGGAGCCTTACGGAATACACATTCATTACTCAAAGGGATTCGTTTTTTTTTTTTAATTTAAGTGCAATAGTATTCAATTAGGTATATTTGAAAACTGGCGTAGGTATCTGAGCCGGGAATCGAACAAATGCAAAAAAAAATATACCTGAATTTTAAAAATAATACTCTATCGACTGATGACATAAAAATTATAGGGACATAGTAATCTGTCGTAAAAACATATCAACTTGCTAAAATGTTGTCTCTATGCTATTCAGTACCTAAGCGTAGGTATAGCAAAAATGCAACTCGTGTGTTTATAATACTAGCCCGGTAAACGATGCAATTCCAAGCAGACACAACAATACAAGATGCATTGCGTCACCGGATGAGTCGCGGGTAAACCGCACCGTCTGTTATTCAGTACCTCTACCATGAGTTAACACAGCCAAAACTCGCTAGCGTCTCCGAAAATCCTATGTATGAAATATTGTACAGCGCCCCTTGCGCTCACAGAAAGAATTAAAATACGTACCATGAGCACTATAGATTTCGATAGGTAAGAAACCTAACGTAATCTAGTCGATAGTCACTAACGTTTTTCAGCTGTTACCATATAAAACGGCACCATGAGTCACTAATTCGACAGACGCTATCGAAAAATACGCTTGCGATAGTAGTTACGTAGCTCACTAGCATTTTGAGGTGTGAAACATTTGTTTATATTCAAATTATACACGTTTTGAGTCTATTCAAGTCAAAATAATGGCCGGAAGAGCTTATTTAGCATGAAATATGTTAGTGGCCAACTTTATAGACTCTCTTGAGAAGCATTTGAAGATTTGTGCTTATTATTGAATAATGTTACGGACTTGAAGTGAACAAAAGAGTGGCATTAGAACTATAACAATAATTTTCATTTCTCTAAACACTACTTATTCTATTTTTGTAAACTTATTTTAATAGTCAAAACCGCTGCGGACCACACAACGTCAGCAAAATTCCAAATTTAATTGACGACATGAAATATTATAAGGATTAAACATTCAACAACTACTAAATGCCATAGGTACCTCGTCCATGAACCGACAACTTACTCACAACAATGTTTACTGTAATACGAGCTTATGAGCCGTTCTCTCTTCATATTAATGAGAAAGAAAGAAACAAAACATAAGGAGTGAAGTTAGCTATACGACACGATCTATCGAGCTTACCTTATCCCCTGCGTTAGACTCCGTAAAACTCATGGTGCAAGCGTTGTAGAAATCTATTTCACCCACGTTAATACGCTGGCGAGTTTAACGTTAGCGAGTAATTTTTCGATACAACTCATGGTAGACGTACTGATAGTAGTACCTACCTTGTATCAAAGTAGAGTATCACTATGAGCACATGCTCACACCTGGCCGATGAAGATAGGTAGTTATTAGGAGAGGAAGGATGTTACGTTACGAACACAACATTAGGTACCTACTTAAATACCAGTATACTTAGGTTGATCTTAACATATACATAATATATATAGTGTTAAAGAAACTGCGTGCCATAGCTTAGCGGTAGGTTCAGTAAGGAACCCAGGAAAAATAAAATAAAAATTCAGAATCAATTCAAGAATTTTAAATTTTGTGGTGTCAATCGATGTCTTCTGGACCAAGATATGGTTAGAGGCACTAAATGATAGATCACATATTGATTGAAGATTTTTCAAAAATCAATCTTAGTTGGAGTGAAAAGGGGAGATACAGTTTATTATGAAAATGATTTTTCCTTTGATCAATAAACTTGTAAATATAATGAGTATAAACTATCGAGGGTTGAAGGGATAATTTTAGAGAACCCTAGATTTTGTAGAAGAAAACACGAAACCTACGCGGATGAAGTCGTGGGCGAAGTGCTAGTTACTAATAAAATTATCATATTATTATACGATCTGATCGCTGTGAAAATTGACTCAAGAGACTTCTTGAATGTCTTAAAAAATTTCTCGGCATTTCGATTACTTACCGATATGTAAGATGGCGCCACACTCTGTTACCTAATACCTACATCTACTTTATGTAAAGTGAGGTAAAAGTGGGTAATTTTTGGCTAGTTTATTTACCATTGGTATTCTTTTGGTAGGTATATATTTATTAGATTTCATTTGGTAATTTTCCCACGAGCTCCTCCTTACTTAACTATATGTATAAGCAAGCACGATAATCCCTTCTAGTGCTTATTTTCCTCTGGTAGTGTATGTGAGATTAAACACGCTCAAAATTATAGGAAACTATACAAAGATGGCCAAATTTAATAGGTCGCTTAATTAAGAACGTTAATTTGTTTGTTAATGACTTACGCAATTTTGACGTTCCATCTAACCTGCCTGATACGGATGTCAGTTTGTATAGCGGCGCGCGCAGTGCGAACGTGCGCCCCGCAGCGGAACTCTGCGCGTGAGTCGCGCCGCGCCTCCCTGCGCCCGCGAATGTCCACGGTTGTTCCTCAACTACTTACTCCATGTCCTCGCTTTACGACGCGCGCTGATTGTCACCAGCACCGTAACAATATACACGCTACAATTGAACTCCAACGTGCGTGACGAAAATTCCCGCGTTTTTCTCACAATTTACAAAGCCGATAAACCAACCATTGAAAGTTACAATACAAATCTTAAAACTTAAAGTTTACAAACAAATTGATTATGGAAAAAACAGACTCATTTGCTATTTTGGACATCAACATTGGCGATAAGAAAGATGCAGACTCAGAGAAGACTATCAATCACGATGTTGCTAAGAAACAGAAGCCCTTTACCACTGTTATAAAAATTCGTAAGTTTATCTTATCAATTACCTAGGTTCCAGCTGAAAAAAAAAACGGATGCAGAAAAAAGGATTATTAATTTGTACGAAAAAACCGTATGTAGCTTATTTTGTAATTAGGCGCTATGACTAACAAGTGCATAATATTCTAATCCGTACTTATGAACGGTGCCAGATTGTAGGTACTCTGCTATGCCACTGAATACCCCGTAGTTCCTTCAACGACTTGATTATTTAGAAAATTATTTATCCACTCCCAACTCTTTTACCATCAATAGTAACAATAGTGTTTCGTTTTATGTTCACACAGTACCTATACTTTACAATCTTGCAAGAAAATGTTTGCTGTAACGAACGCTTTTCTTTGTCTAACTGTAAGACCGTGGGAGGAACCTAGATCGCAGAGCTCAGAGGTTACACCGATAAACCTTTTTCTTGTAGTCATAGTGGAACGGTTAAATAGCACCCTTATCACAATCTCAATGATTTTGAAGTATATATTGCTAATACATTGCTTCATATTGTTCGGATTTGTCAGGTTCAACAACGTAAATAACGCAATGAAAGTGGTTGAACTTTTAAAATAAACCCATTGATGCTAAGGCTGTGTTCAGATAACCCGCGCCGACCACGCGTCCGCCTCGCACCCGCTTATACTACCAAAAACGCCCTTGATCACAGTCTATACGGCACTAGCCTGTGCAGCGCGTGCGCGGTGCGGGTGCGAGGCGGGCGCGGGTCGACTTCGATAAATACAATTTGAGATCTATTGATGTGTCATAAGTTCATATAATAAGACTCAAATTATATCCAACTTTCAAAGCGAGCGGGGCGGGCGCGTGTCGTCTGAAGGCAGACATGGTGTTGTACATTACGCCATCAACCAATTGTAAAACATATCAAGTATGTTCTCAGTAGATTATATTAATGGGATTTCAAATAATAACAAAGTTGATAATTAGGTAAGTCATGCGGCGCCTTTAGTTTCTCTTCGGAATAGATAACAATAAGAGTTTGTGCGTACGTATTATATCTGAGTGGCACGTTTGTCGCTTCCGCTAGTCGTCCTTATTGTCCTCAATATCGGGTGGCACGCGCCTCGTCCCTGGACGGCGCGCGGCGGCCCACGGCCAGGCTCCGAGGGAACCAGTCATGTTCCACTCCGCTGCGCGCGCGTTGCAATGCCCTGCTTCCTATAGGCTAAACAGACTTAGTTTAATCATAGGCACACAGAGAGAATAATAAACGGCCTACTGTTGTAAACTAATTAATGTTAATCGCGTATCTTCCGTAATTGATAGTGTGTCAACTGTCAAGCTTGTCGCTGACAAGCTTAACATGAATGACTGCATGCGTATTATCTTCTACTCTACCTGTTTCTACCCCTGCCCAAGACCCTGCCCAACACATTGGCAAAAACATTTGCACGACTTGAACCTGAGAATTCAATTAAATGAATGATCACTATTCAATCTATACGCGATAGGTGTACAGGAAACTGTGTTTACTAAATACATAATTTTTCGTAAACTTAAATACCTACTTACCAATGTATGTTGGTATCGTATCGATTACTGCATCACTGATTTATGAAAAAACCGGCCAAGAGCGAGTCCCAAACCAAACTATACTGAGCGAGCAGTCTTTCAGGTTACTGTTCTGTCGTAATTACTGTATTGCGCGAAGTAAATAAAGTTGCAGCTTCTAACTATGCATCTAAATGAGATAGGTAGTGTAAAGGAAAAATAATATGCACTATCTATTGTTATGATTGAGCAAACTATCAATATCATAGGTACGCCATAAATAAGTAGGCAATTATTGTTTTTTTTTTCAGCAAATATTACACCCGCAAACGGCTACAGTTTTCCTGTAAAATATTGTCTATACATATAACCTAGTGGTATGGGTAGTTAAAAGTAAAGCTATTAACCCTATTAAACTCATAATTTTTAGAGTTCTGTGACAGACAGACAAAAAAGTGATGTTTAATATATCACTGTTAAGCCTTTTTATGGCTCCGTGGTCTGAATGAACCCTAAAAACTGAACCAAGTTCTTACTTTGATTGACCGTGTAATGTTGATATTGTAGAAAATAAGTAATATATCAGGATTTCCGACAGTATTACAAAACTACGCCTGCACGATCTAATAAAAGAATCCACCACTTATTCAATATAGTCATTCGTAAATAACTAACACTGTGGATTAGACTGAATTTATGTTTCTAAAACCATGAATAACATAGAGCATTTAATTTGGTTGACAGAACGTGATCGTGGTGAGCGTGACTACATCGGCTTCGCGACGCTGCCCGAGCAAGTGCATCGCAAGTCGGTGAAGAGAGGTTTCGATTTCACACTCATGGTAGTCGGTGAGTCAGGGCTGGGCAAGTCGACACTCATCAACAGCTTATTCTTAGGAGACCTTTACAGGAACAGAAAAATACCTGACGCTCAGGGTAAGATATAAAGGAGGGTTGTCAGAAAAAATGCTGTGAGTCTGCAACAAATCGAGATGCTTTAATATGTATTGTTCACATTGCAGACAGAATAGAAAAAACAACAACTGTTGAAAAGAAAACAATGGAAATCGAAGAACGGGGAGTGAAGTTGAGGTTAACAATAGTAGACACGCCCGGGTTTGGAGATGCCATTAACTGCGAAGACTCTTGGAGGGTTTGTTCTGCGTACATCGACGAACAGTTCAGACAATATTTCACAGATGAAAGTGGATTAAATCGGCGTCACATGCAAGACAATCGAGTGCATTGCTGCCTCTATTTCGTTCCGCCCTGGGCTCATAGGTAACACATTTTATATTACAATACACGACATTTTACCCAGTCTTAGATAACTTTCTCTTTTGTTCTTTTCTGCTTGCGTTGTTTTAGAAGCCATTGTGTTGTCAAGCAAGTCCCTCCACCTCCACATATCTACTTGAAAATTATAGAGTACGAACACCGTGTGTAATGAGGCGAATAATCTGAAATTGACCAATTTGCCGTGGGTCTCTTACTTGGCCACGACTTTCGGTCTATGGAGAAAATACACATCGACCCAATTCCGCTATATAAATAGATTCTATCTCTTGTATCTATCTGATATCTCCCATGTGCAGTCTACGACTGTACGTGTCCGGAGGAGTGTATTATTTTTATTAGGTCAATTATGGTCAGGGCCATAGTGATAGGAGCACTAATGCGGAAGCACGCGTGCCGTTAATGTTATAGCTACTAGAGCTAAAACTTCAAACAAAAAAAACGGGCGAACCTTATAGTCGGTTATGATGTGTAAGTGTAACATCTGACATCTCTCCATGGTATAGTACTTACAAATTCTTTGAGTACACTGATTCTATGCTATTAAAAAGCACTTACTTATTCCGTACTCAAGCTGTCACTTCCTGTTACACACTTCCGTCCCTTTTCACGAAATCACTCCCAAAGAAAGCGAAGGGGATATTCTAAATACCGTCCTCATTATATTATATTATTACAATAACTATGTGGTTAGGTACCTGCTATTTAACTGCCTGCCAAGTATTTGTTATCTATCAACATTCATACAATTATTTTCAGAATAACTAATCGGGCATCGCTATCAGGAAGTTAAATAACATGTGTTTTAGGTTTTTAAATAATTTATGTATTCAACACAGTACAGAGCGAATACTTATCGCAGGATGATTAATCAAATACCCTACAATGCAGATACAAATCCATATGGACGGACATTGGATTATAATATTGCTGGGAATTATCGTCAAGAACTGGCATGATTTATTTAGCGCATCGTAAACAGCAATTACTTCACTTTATTTGATAGCTAGCAATAAACAGATCAATAACGACTCGATGTAGTATGGCTATTAAAACTCTTATGATGGTATGCCAGCCATTTCCCCTCCGAGATATTTCTCAACATACATTGACATCCAATCATGGTCGTTAAAAAATCCATTGAATTAATTTTGATTTACTGATGTCTGACACTTTCTATTAAAGCTTCCATTGATTGGTATTGTAACAAATTCGTTATTAGTAGATTGAAAGGTCTCAACTATACTGCCAATGCTTGTTTTATCTCTCATGAAATGAATATGCATCTACACCGACTAGACTCAATTCTATTCTTTTGTAAATGTTGACGTTCAAAAGTGCCTTTTATGTGCCTACGAGTATTTGAAGGATATATTCTCTATATGACGTAGGTATTCTCATCATCCTCGAACAAATTAGGTTCTTTTTTGTAGCGATCAGCATCTTATTGAACTTGAGATGATGCATAAGCATGCTCTACATTTACATTGGTTGAGGCATCGACAGCAGTATGTTTAGAATAACTAGATAAAGTATTTATCTCTTTACGACCACCATCTCAGTTTTTGAGCTTTAGTGATGTATGCAAAGTCACTATTAATACAACGGCTCATTACAGCTTACGGTACGTGGACTTGGAAATGATGAGACGATTGCACCGTAAAGTGAACATTGTCGTAGTGATAGCGAAAGCGGACTCTCTCACAGCAGCCGAGGTAAAGCGGCTCAAATCGCGCATACTCAACGATTTGGAAGAACATCAAATACAAGTACGAACGGCACCCTAATTGCGTAACACTGTTTGAATCGGAATGATTTTGAAGTATATTGCTAATCCATTGCTTCTCAAGTTAGAAAACTTTGTGTGCTCAACAACGTAACTAATGCAATGAATGTTGTTGAACTGGCAAATTGAAACCGATTCCTACTGATAGTGTGTTACGCAATTAGCCTACAGTTTATTCGTAGAAAATCATTACAAACATTTGGTTATTTTTCTTAGTAACGGAAATGCAGCAATACATTCTGTGAATTCTTTATCAGGTTTATCAGTTCCCTGAATGCGATAGCGATGAAGATGAGGAGTTCAAGCAACAAGACCGTGAGTTGAAAGCGGCGGCTCCCTTCGCCGTGGTCGCTTCAGATATAGTACTAGAGGTGGGAGGCAAGCGAGTGCGTGGGCGGCAGTACCCTTGGGGAATCGTCGATGGTAAGCGTTAGATAATTTAACATCCTTTTTCCTTCTGTTAATTAAAGTAAAACACTTCATAAAATGGTTGACGTACTTAAATCGTAGAAAAACCAACAAGTGCATTTTTATAATATCAAAGAAAATGGAAAATGAAGGAAACCTTCGTGCACCAATCTAATTACCTATCGATAGATGCGTTTTCGTTTTTAATCGGAGGTTCAGTATACTGTTGGTAAAGGTACCACAGGTGCACTCACTCATGCAATTCAAGTGCGTTATTAGATTATGTTTCTAAACTTATGAATAGTTCCCGGGTGAAGATATGACCCACACGAATTTCGCGACTTCATGTCTTTGTCATTACACAATGACAGTGGTACATAATGTCGAGAGTTAGTAAACACTAACTGCATTCTAAAACAAGAATCAAATAATAAACTGCATTCACATCCGACGACTGCGGTCTAGTATAGGTTAGTAACACAACAACAGATTGCTCATCAGGGACAATAATATGTTTGAAAACGATGCAGCAAACAACAAATAAACATCAATCATCTTATCTGTTTCCCAGTTTACTTGGAGTAGGTACTTGGAACTATTTTAACATACATGACTAGTTTCAGATTAGGCAAAAATACAGAGGATGCCATATTAGAATTGAGACGTTCAGTAGCTCAAAATCTAAACAACAAAGTTAAATCTATAACTATCTTCCTTGATCTTTCTAAAGCTTTTGACACTGTCTCTGTCCCCCTTCTCCTCAGTAAACTAGAAAGGAATGGTGTAAGAGGCCTACCGCTTAGTTAACCTTAGTGGTCGCTCGCATATCATCAGGGTAAACCACACCAGTAAGGAAGCATTCCTTACCTACGGAGTTCCGCAAGGTAGTGTCTTGGGACCTACCCTTTTCCTGGTTCATATAAACGAGCTGTGTAAACTTGATCTAAGAAACTCCATATTAATTACTTACGCTGATGACACTGTTATCCTGGTTCGTGGCAGTGACTGGAACGAAGCTCGGCTTCAGGCAGTGTCAGCGTTGCGAGTTTCTATGAGACGGCTCACACTGAATTAGCTCACTCTCAACTTGGATAAAACCAGATTTATCACTTTTAGTCCAAGGAAAGCGTCACAGGCAGCCCCACCCTTCCGTCTGACAGCTCATGCGTGCCATACAATGAGGAATGCCACCTGTGCCTGTCCTGAAGTTATGCGCACGGACTCAATAAAATATCTTGTAGTCTGGGTCGACAGTACGTTGCCATGGAGTGGGCAAAATGGCAAATCAATTCACAGGTCTCTAGGGTAAAAATTTTTTTTTTTGTTTTAAAAAATCTAAGGACCTCCGCCAATTTCACTACCCTGAGAACTCTTGCCCATTCCGTAACGTACTCAATTTCGGCCTGGGGTGGTGCTGGTAAATGTCTTCTGTTACGTTTGGAGAGGGCGCAGAGGGCTGTCCATAAGGTAATTGCCTTCAAACCCTATCGCTTCCCTACCAACGAGGCACTCTTTTGTGCCAAGTACAGTGTTGCGAAAACACTCAAACTTGTCTTTTGACCCTGAGTTTAGAAGACAAAAAAGTATAACTGACAGAGTCTGCCCGACATCGGGTGTTAAATTGGAAATTGACCGTCGTTCGTGTCGTCGTCGTAAAAAGTTCATTTTCTGCAGTCCCGTCCTTCATAATAGAACTAGCTGCTGCCCGCGGCTTCTCCCGCGTGGCTTTTTCTAAACATTTATAACATCCTGTTGAATCACTATCTATTAAAAAAAACTGCATCAAAATCCGTTACGTAGTTTTAAAGATCTAAGAATACATAGGGACAGACAGGAAGCGGGAAGTGACTTTGTTTTATACTATGTAGTGATAAATAAAGTGCTTACCTACTATTTATATTATCCGTGTAGGTACTCTTTGGGATTGCAAAAGAATTATTGATCAATGGCTTCATACTCTCACATACGAAGAATTGGAGATTTTAGCTGAACCATAAAGATCTTTCAGTCATGCACGTAGCGTTGAGTGTGCTCATGGGGAGGTTCCACAAGCACACTGTACACTTACACCCCACAGACACGCACTACACTCTCATACAACAGGGAGCATGCACAACATTAAGCTCTTACCTATTTTAATTTTTACTGTTTAAATTGTTGACAATTAAAATTTTTTACTTATTCATTTTTTATTATTTTTTTTAAATATTGTTATTGTTCTTTTTTAACCCCTACTGTATTTTCATCTCTGGAATCTGGAACGCTGTTGTAGGTAGGTTTGTAACTAATGTAGCTATTTACGTACGCATTTACGCAATAAATGTAAAATGTGTTTTTGTTCCAATTAAGATTAAGTATATGAAGATTACTTATATAAACTTAATCTAGCAGTAATCTGTAGTAGAACTTCAAAGAGAGAGTGTTGCTTTTATGGGAAAGAAAATAAGTTGGACTCAAGATGGTTCCCTGTAGCACGTCGTAGTGAATCCACGCGGTTCAATGCTACGTTTTAGTATTTATTGATTTCACATAACCCCCGTCCATTGTACCTCATTTATATAAAACCTCAGCTTACATAAAGGGAAATCCTTTGGTTCCAATGGTTGCAAACGTGTTATTGACCTAGGTCCCAGTAAAATGACCTGAGTACATAAGTAGTCCAAAAACATTCCATTAGTTGTAATGTGAACAGTGGAGAACCCGCGGCACTCAGACTTCACGAAGCTGCGAACGATGCTGATCTCGACGCACATGCAGGACCTGAAGGACGTGACGCAGGACGTGCACTACGAGAACTTCCGAGCGCAGTGCATCTCGCAGATATCGCAACACGCAATGCGGGAGAGAGGGTTTGTAAATATTACCTTTTTCTCTTTCTTCTACTTCATCATCATAGCCATTTCAACCAAACGATGTTTTCTTATTTTCCTCTTCAACTAGTGAAGGCAAGGAGTCTAGCTAAATCCTCTCTGACCGTATTTCTTATAACAACAAAGTTCTTAAGTGTTTCATAAGACCGTGTCCTATTCAATTTCATCATAAATTAGGGAGAAGTAAGAGTCCAAACCGCCTACAATACTTATATTAACGGTCACGTTGACCTCACTAACTAAGCTAAATTGCCCTGGTAAATAAAATAGGGTTCACCTCAATAGACCATGAGTCGGGTCCAGGAACCCGCGAGCTACTCTATCGTTAAATTAGTGCAGTAGATGAAATTAAAGATGTCGAAAGTTTAACTTTTTACAATAAAGCTATATTTAGCTCAACAGAATTGGTTAAAAGATGAGGTCAATTATTGTGCTTGGAATATACTTGTCCTGGCTAGAAATAGAACAATTTAAAAGACTTACTTAGGTGTATTTAGGGCCAAGGCCAATATACAACTAAAATCAGAAGTGCCTTAGAATTTTATGCGAAGTGTTTACCTTTTTACAATAGCTGGGTTAAAAGCGATTTGTAGCTATTTCTTTGGTTTCATTTCACATTCACTAGAAGGTATCTTCTGCTTGAGCTTTTAACCTATTTTAAACGAATGCTTACAGAAAACTGAAGAGAGATTCGATGGGGAACAACAACGACGTAGTTATCACGGACACCGACCGCCTGTTGCTGCAGAAAGACGAAGAGGTAACGTACTTTTTGGTTCCGTAGTCAAAAAACCCTTACCGCCTTATTACAAAACAAGATTTATATTTTGACATGGCTTAAACCATGGAACCTGTTTTTGTAATAAGAACGTAACAGTGATAGAAATACCGTTCTTTATACAAAACTGAAAACTTAGTTCGGTACTAAGTGGTCAGTTTTGTGTTTAGGAACTTTACCATAGTCGGAATAATGTCCGAAATTCAATAATAGCTCCATGTATTAAACCTGGGTCTGAAGATAAAACTTGTTTTGTAATAAGGGGGTTATAGTTTCGCCATGCCCATCTGTCTGTCCGTCAGTCCACGGCTTAGCTCAGAGACTCTTATTAGTAGAAAGCTGTAATTTGGCATGGGTATACACATTAATCACGCCGACAAAATGGTAAAATAAAATCCTAAAATATATATTTTTAGGGTACTGCTTCTACACGTAAAGTGGGGATGATATTTTTTCTCGTTTATCCCACTGTGTGGGAACGTAAGTCGTTGGAAAGGTAGTTCAAAAATATTGTGAGTGTGTGAAAACCATTTCTCGATTCAGGGAACCGTTTGAGAAAAACTTTAACCTTTTAAATTAAACTTAGTGTAGAATAAGTATATACCTACCTAGGAATACATTCAAAACGTGTTTTATACGATTGCTAAAACCGATACGGCCATAAGTGACCAAAGCAACTTAGATCAGTTTAAGGGTTATGCACACGGAGTATTAAACAACTTCGTCGAACATCCACCTATTCAGGCATTGTAATCAGACTTTGAGTAGGTATGAACTAATTTTTGTTTTCTTTACAGATCCGACGTATGCAAGACATGTTGACTCAAATGCAAGAAAAACTCAAAGCTTCCGATAAAAAACATGACAGTATTATAGATGTATAAAAAATAGACTGCAAAGTATGTAGGTAGCGTAGCATTAAAAATTACCTACTCACATAGTTATAACAAAATAAAATGAGAACCTCTTTAGAAAATTCAAATGAATTTAGATTTTTATAAATATAATAGTTAAATATATTGTGGAATAATTTTACACCTAATTTCAAAGAAAACTTGACTTTTTTATTAAGGTAGTTGTTCACTAGGAATGTCTTTAAATGGCTATAAATTTTATGTGGATCGAGGTACGGTAGGATACAAGTCAGTGATAACAAAATTAATATAAGCTGGCCTCTTATTATATTGAAACCCCGTACTACGCCAGACCATCTCAAAGTCAAAGTGTTACCACTGCCATGCCGCCTACTGTACACGACACAAAAGTAATGTCATGCAATGAATATTTTATGGAGTTCCTCGCTCCAAACCCGACGCGAGCCACTAGCCGAGGCCGGCCGTGGTGCCATGAGGAAACAGCAGTTGCGTCCAATAATATGTGCCATGCCATGTCTAATATTGATGTGCACTATATTGGAACGCGCAATAGACACCCACGCCGATGCTACTTCCGGAAGTCCGGAACGCACGGGGCCAGTTTGCGTAGATGAAAATCTGTCTGTCTATCAATAATTTAATTAGGTACAATTTACACAAAATTATATCGTCTTATTATGTACCTAACTTGGTCTATGGTCTAAACTATGGACTATGACTATGGTCAAAAGTAGGTAGTTATATTTTTATCCCTGCATAAGATTCCACATAGAATGACGTAGGCATGTTATTAGTCCTAAAGTCAACTCGTTCCATGTTTTGTATAGTTGTTATACCATTTATGTATTTTTACGTAAAAAATGTATGTGGAATCTTTACGAAAGAGCTCCTTTTAAATGAGACAACTTCATATTACAATATTTTCAACTTACTACCGTTCTGTGTATTATGTAACCAGAAAAAGGGCAAAAAGATTACAATGTTAATAAAGGTATTGTTTCTTAAATCGTCAGGCCCAAAATCCTTTAAAAATGTCAAGTAAGTACTTAGTAAATTCTGTAATATAAACAAGTATGATGCACATTGTTTAAAAATGCAACATAAATCATAACACACTTTACAAAGGCAATTATTAGTTTTTGTACGATTATTTTAATACTTGAAAACTTTGTTCTATGAATTAACATGTAGGTACGTTTAGCTACCAGTTAAAACCCACCAACACTACTGTCACAGTCTAGGCATACCAAAGTGTTTATTGTAATATAAATTTTGTATCGATATTATTGAAATTAAACAATAAATTGATACTTTACCTACGTTTACCTTTTATTTATTGTAGAAATAACCCCGCCCCGACTTTGCTCGGATAATAAAATATTTACAACACAGCACTCACTGATGACCTAAACCTTCAATGGGGAATCTTGGCAAAAGTAGTACTTATACCGCCAGTTGCAGGTAAGTCCATTCAATTTAATTCTCCATTAAAAGTAATGCTGTCTCTATCTAACGGAACGTATCAGAAAGTGACAGCATTACTTTTAATGGGGAATTAAATTTTAATTGACTTACGTGCAACTGGCGGATAGTATTTTAATCTAACGAAGCGACGAGCGCTTTACTTGTGGTTGTGGTTACTAAGTGTACAAACACGCTGTGAATGTGTGTGTAAGCGCAGGAGCTCTGGGTAGGTACCGTCCGAGACTATGGCGAAGTGGGAAGTGTGTGTGTGTGCTGACGCTACTCGTCTTCATACCCACATTCACAGCGTGTTTGTACACTTGGTTACCAAAAGTAAAGCGCGCGTCGCTTCGTGAAATCGTGAGATTAAACAATACTCGGGGCCTACTCGGAGTAGGCCCCCAGTATTGTTTTATCTACTACTACTCCAAAGCGGTAATCCAAAGTATCGGCCGAAATTTCGGCTGTTTCTTGACTTCCAAAGTTGGGATGATATGACTTTGAATCTTTACCTGACTTCAAGTCACGTTTTTGACTTTGTCTTTTCTCTTTGAACGTCGTTTTTTTTTTCTTTCGCCGTAGTCAGCTATAGTCAGCCCGAGTCGTAGTCAGGAAACGGCCGAACATTCGGCCGATTCTTCGGATTTATCTTAGGAGTAGACCCGTAACTGACTATGAAAACCGGAGTCAATTTCAACAACTCGATTTTTTACCTAATTTCCATGGACATTTTCATTTTCAGGTATTGTAAAAAACTTTAAAGATAAAGCGCAATATATCTACATTATATACACATTTTCTAAAAGCGGATTATATAATTATATTACTTAGAGAGTTATTTGGGCCACCGAAATTGGCTAGCCACAAAATTTTTATTATTGCCACCGAACTTGTATTGGTTACACAGAAATTGTGCGTGTGCACTGAAATTGTGTATTAGGTACTAAAAAATGATTTTTTGGTCATAATATATATAAAGAAAGATAAGGTATAATAAAAAAAACTGAAAAAATACGAATCATTTAAGCATTTATAAAAATACCACGTGGTGTACTATCACTTAAAAATCAGTCTTACAAAATTAGCAACCAGCTTGTCGATTCTGTAAAAATCTCACCGTGAATCGGCGTGAATTCTTGCGTGGAGTGAGCTGTCAGTGTCATTCCATTGATACTAGGAATTGACCAAGCATTACATTTACAATCATAATCGAGATTATAATAATATTTTTATGCTAATTCTATTGATAATTTTATATTATTTCAAAGCTAGTATTTATGTGTCATAACATTACTATTTATGGGGTTCTTAAATAAAATAGCAAAACAGAAATTTTGTCAAACCCAATATAATGTAAAAAAACAAAATTGAGTTTCTGTTCAAAATCTCGATTATGATTGTAAATGTAATCCTTGGTCCATCCCTAGCATCAGGTAGGATGACACTGACAGTTCACTCCACGCTCACTTCATCTAAGTTTTCATTGGTTTTCATGGTGAGATGGTTACAGAATAGTACTGCACGAACTGATTATGTTTTTCACTCATATGAGGTAAAATTTACTTTAGTCTGAGGGCTTGTGTCTTCTTGGTTTTATTTTTATTAGGTACTGATCATCTTACTTAGGACTTATTTTAAGTGTCTGCTCTAGTCTTTGTAATCTCTTTCTGTATACTTATTTTTCCTTCATAAGTTTTAAAATGCTTTTTTGAACATGTCATTTTTTTTTCTGATATTTTTTTAGTTGTGTATTTACTTCTCGTTTTAATGTTATGGAGTTAATGGATATATCAGATTTGGGACTACATGGTGCTTTGGTTGAAATAGGAGAATTATTTATGCTGCTTATACTAGGAGATATAAGTGGAACAGGTGATGTGCAAGGAAGTGGACTACTCGTTTGCTGAACTGAAAAAATACTTTGTAGCTCTGTTTGTGTCTCCTCAACGCTGTCACCATGGTTTTCTTGGTAACAATTTTCTTGAACGTAGATTTTCCAAAGGGTGTCGTGGAACCTGTTCATTAGCATGTGGAGTAATAGTAATATCTTGTGATTTGGCTTGAGATGAACATGTTATAGGGCTTTTAGGTTGCGTCAATATTGAACGTGATATATCTATATCTCCACTCCCATTTTCCTGTAGTTTGAGTCATTCCTTTTTTTGTTGTTGTTTTATTCAATGTTAATTAATTTCTAAATTTTTTTTTTTTTTTTGTTTAAGTCAGGGGTAAACATTTTCCTTCTTCTTTTTTCCGATGATAACGTTCTCGATCTTTCCTACGCAACTCCTCAGCTTTGCCATGGTCACTTTTAATTATTTCTCTTCTTTTTTGCTCTGCAATCCTCTTCTTTTTTAACCTTTCTTCTCAGCTATCTTTTTTCTTTTTTGGATTCGTAAAATAAAAAAGGTAGGTATTTAAAATACTGTTGAGTCAATTTAAAGTCTCACATTTGCATTAGCAAAATAATGATGGAATGGATGGGATATTTTAAATATAACAGACTGTAATGGATTGGATAATGCTATAACCGCTATAACTGTGTAATCTATAACTAGGTATGATATAATAATATGAGTTCTGTCAAAGTAATTTCGGCATAACAAATGTTTCTTTTCAAAAACCTTCATTAACATTAATTGATTGGTACAATTTCTGTGAAGTCATGTAATTTCCGTGGACACCCAGATGCCACGGAAACCACAGAAATTAGAAACGTGGCTATTTTTTAAAATTACAAGAAACTATCAAGGCTATGACTATTGTTTTCTATAATCTTAAATGTGTACCAAAGGCTACATAGCATGCTTATATGTGATACCTTTATTTCTTGAAAAATCCTTTTAAAACCTGATCACCGAAATTGCAAAATTTCGTTCCGATATGGTGCACTACCGTTCTCACTACGCGTAAGCGCACGAGCGTCTCTTGCCGGGCAGGGATTTATTGTCCGTTTATTTATACTCATTGGTGGAAGCTCAGGGACGACGAAACAAAATTACCATAGAAATTAGTAATTTCGCTCGGACATAACTATTGGTAACATGAGTCTAAACATTCAAAAATAATTAACTTCTTGTAGGTCAATTAATACTTAACGCAATCAAAATACATTTTCTTATAAATGTTTGAGATTATCTGCCTGAGAGGTAAATACTGTTTATGAAAGTGATTGTGGACAAAACACAGAAATTGAAAATTCATCATTTACTGATTTTTTTCTTAAAAAGTAATAGTCTTTTTAATATAATTTAAGTGGCTTCCTTTAAATTCACGTCTCTATAATTCTGAGGAAAAAAATCGTTGCAATATCTGTAAACCAGCACTGCGTTTTCAGCCTAGACGCGTATATTTTTCGCCTGAGAAATTCACTCACGTCTACTAACGAGCTATTTTTATAAAATATACCTACATGCCGTGTGCCCAATGGTCCAATCCCGATTTCCCATCGGCAAGAATTACGAACTTCTATACAAAATTTCATCCCCAATTTCACCTCTTTCTAGGAGATAAATTTTGCACAAGTGTTCCATATTGTGCACAAGCTTAGGTTACCCAGCGCTGTTTAGGCTGAGCGTTGTTTGTCTGTGAATTCATTTTTAGATTTAATAATTAAAAGATTACATGAAACTGTTTTTAGGGTTCCGTACCCAAAGGGTAAAACGGGAACCCTACTACTAAGGCTCCGCCGTCTGTCTGTCTGTCCGTCCGTCTGTCACCAGTCTGTATATCATAAACCGTCATAGTTAGACAGTTGAAATTTTATTTCCGTTGCCGCTATAACAACAGAAACTAAAAAACAGGATAAAATAAATATTTAAGGGGCTTACATACAACAAACGTGATTTTTTTGCTCGTTTTTGTTCGATATTGATAACGACAACAGGTAGACGCTTGAAATATTCACAGAATCTTTAGTTATAAAATAAATCATTCATCATTGCAGCCGAAAGACGTCCACTAGTGAACATAGGCCTCCCCCAAAGGGGGGGTTTGCCGTAATCGCCACGCATGGCAGGCGGGTTGGCGACCGCAGTATGCTGTTAAAATGCATAGAGAACGCTGCTGCCCATTCTCTAGTAAGTCCCTTAGTGGCCTTTTACGACACCTACGGGAAGAAATATGGTTATGCTATTCTTTACGTCCCACAAAGAAAAAAAAAATAAGGGGGGCTCCCATACAACAAACATGATTTGTTTGCAGTTTTTATAAATAATGGTACGGAACCCTTCGTGCGCGAGTCCGACTCGCACTTGGCCGGTTTTTGTTATACTCTCTTCCTTTTCCAACGGGTTTCATCCTACTATTAATTGTTTCACTTTTGTACCATTTTCAAAGACTTCAGCCCTGGTCTATGATGTTCTGTCTCGTGAATGGTGTTATATGATGTCATTATTCAGGGATGGTGTCATAAAAAAATAAAATTAAAAAAAAAGTTAAGATTTGTAGTAACAAGAGTTAAAAGACCGTCACAGGGAGTAGATTTTCTCGATTTTTTATAAATGCCCGTAATTTTAAAACATAGCAAAGAATTTTTTTTATATTTTTCTGTTAACTAACTGTCTTGACCTATCACCCGATTCCAGCTTGACGTCGATTTCTGCGTTACCCTGTATATAACTAGGCTTTATAAGATAACGGGTAATTATAGACCAACTTACATTTGCAGTTGGAATTTATGGGAGAACATATTTTTCAACTACAATGATAATTAAATTTGTTTTTGGGATAAATTCATCCCAATTACGGAACCCTTCATTGTGCGTAGTTCAACACGCACTTGACCGGTTTTTATTCTTGAGTGATATCACAATTATTCGCACCGGGTGTCCCATGCTATCTACGCCACTGTACCTACCTACCAATTCGTATGCCACTACTTGTGTTTATTTATCTAAACAACTGTGACAGAAAATATAATAACATCATTTAAATAAACAAAGTGGATTTAATACGTAGGTATTATCGCAGCTAATTAAAAAACTACCCAACAATGGTAATAAAAAAATATGGGACCACCGCGCAAGCTTCCTCTACCAAATGAAAAAGAATTTTCAAAATCGATCCACAATATCGATGAACATACTCGTACGTAAAAAAATACATGCAGCGCGCTTGAGCGGTACGGCCCACTTACCACCGACACTCACCAGCTAACCTGCACCCTCCTCGACATGTCACTCCTGTTGCTATTGTTGTATCTTGTCTTAGGAGCGGTACGGCCCACTTACCACCGACACTCACCAGCTAGCCTGCACCCTCGACATGTCACTCCTGTTGCTATTGTTGTATCTTGTCTTAGGAGCGGTACGGCCCACTTACCACCGACACTCACCAGCTAGCCTGCACCCTCGACATGTCACTCCTGTTGCTATTGTTGTATCTTGTCTTAGGAGCGGTACGGCCCACTTACCACCGACACTCACCAGCTAGCCTGCACCCTCGACATGTCACTCCTGTTGCTATTGTTGTATCTTGTCTTAGGAGCGGTACGGCCCACTTACCACCGACACTCACCAGCTAGCCTGCACCCTCGACATGTCACTCCTGTTGCTATTGTTGTATCTTGTCTTAGGGGCGGGGGTGAACCATGAGGGAACATGGAATTAATAAAGTGTTCACAAATACGAACATAAAACCTCCTTTTTTGAAGTCGGTTAAAAGGGATGTGCACCTACCACACACCAGACAGGTATCTAAACATGTTTAGGTGATTTTTACATATTTTAACAATATAACCACAATGAGGAACACGACCTACTTAATTTGCAGTCAAGTATTATACACAAAGTGGATTTAATACGTAGGTATTATCGATGCTAACTCAAAAACTACCCAACAATGGTTAATAAAAAAAAATGGGTACACCGCGCAAGCTTCCTCTACCAAATGAAAAAGAATTTTCAAAATCGATCCACAATATCGATGAACATACGTAAAAAAACACATGCAGCGCGCTTGAGCAGTACGGCCCACTTACCACCGACACTCGCATAATAGCCTAGGTATCTCCTTAAAAAAGAGATTTACTAAGGGAATATTTCTCTTCCTGGTGAATAAAACAGCGCGCTTTTAGACGTGGATAAATCCAAACCGTTCAGTTAAAACCATGACTTCAAAGTAGATATAGCAGAATTGATGGCATAGTTAGCTTGTTCAACAGATTGACTTGAAGCATACATAATAAATCATCGGCATATCGAAAAACCAGGACGAGACTAAATCAAAAGTGTAAATATTGTCTCTACGGGGACAGCACAGAACCCTTATAAACACCTTAAATTCACGGTCGTTACCGCTAAAGACATTATAGAATCTTTTAAAGACCTTGATATAAAAAAGACTGCGGACCTTTGGGGGTTATCAGTACATACCATGTCTTCAATAATTAATGTTATTTCACCCTTTTTAGCAATTGTTTTTAATTCTTGTATTGCATCTGGTGTATTTCCTGATCTGATGAAACTTAGCAAAGTGATTCCTCTGTTCAAATCTGGCAGCACAACTGATCCTACGAATTTTCGGCCTATTTCGATATTACCTACATTGAGTAAAATCTTTGAAAAATTAATTTTGAAACAAATGTTAGGACATTTTAATAAACATAATCTACTACATCTGAAACAGTTTGGTTTTACTAAGGGTCGTTCAACTACAGACGCGGGCGTGGAATTACTGAAGAGCATATTCGAGGCCTGGGAGGAGTCGCGGGATGCTCTTGGCATTTTCTGCGACTTGTCTAAGGCCTTCGATTGCGTTCATCATGACACACTCATCAGAAAACTGCACCACTATGGTGTGAGGGACAGTGCTCTCGACCTTCTGACTTCTTATCTGAACAACAGAATTCAGAGGGTTGATGTTAATGGCAAGAGATCTGCAGGATCTGCGGTCACTATGGGCGTTCCGCAGGGTTCAATTCTAGGTCCATTCTTGTTTCTAATTTATATAAATGACTTACCTTTTCACATAAGGGATAATCACAAGATTGTATTATTCGCAGATGACACTTCACTCATTTTTAAAATCAAACGTCAGCTAGTCAATTTTGAACATGTTAACGATGCACTCTCTAAAGTTGTCCATTGGTTTAATGTAAATAATCTTCTCCTGAACGAGAAAAAGACTAAACTCATTAAATTTTCAATGCCAAATGTCAGGCAGCTAACTACTAATGTTCAACTTAATGGAATAGAGTTGGACCCTGTTGAGTCGACAGTTTTTCTTGGAATAACTATTGACGGTAAATTACAATGGGGCCCACACGTAGAAAAATTGTCAGGAAGGCTTAGTTCGGCCGCCTATGCTGTTAAAAAAATTAGACAGATTACTGATGTAGATACTGCCAGAATTGTTTATTTTAGTTATTTTCATAGTCTTATGTCGTATGGGATCCTTCTCTGGGGAACATGTGCGGACATTAATAATATCTTTATTTTACAGAAAAGGGCTGTTCGAGCTATTTACAATCTAGGTCCAAGAGATTCACTTCGTGAAATATTCAAGGAAATAGATATTCTGACTGTAGCCTCTCAATATATACTTGAAAATCTATTATATGTACACAAAAATAAATCAAATTTTAAGAAAATGTCCGATATTCATAGTTTAAATACCAGGAATAAACACAATCTTGCTGTACATCGCACTCGCATCCACAGAGTAGGCAACTCTTTCATGGGTCAATGTATACGCTTTTACAACCAACTTCCTACTGACATTCGGAACTTACCCATTAAACGATTTAAAATCTGTATTAAAACTAAACTTTGTAAAAAAGGGTACTATAAGATTTCTGATTATTTAGAGGACAAAAAAGCTTGGGATTGAGCTGCTCGCTCTGCTAGCCTTGTGATATAACTTGACATTTTAATTATTATGCATGATTTTATATACATATTGACATTGCAGAATATTGTATACAATTTTACATGAATGTTTACTTTGAAAAGTATTATATTTACTGCTTTAATTTATTGTGAATGTGAGCACTATGTGGGTCATTTTTTTTTTTTTTTTTTTTTTCTTTAAATGTTTTCCTTTCTTTTCTCAGTTAAGTTTTAATGATGGTCTGACATTTTGAGCGCTTTATGCGGCCTACCCAAATGTCCTTTTTTTGGTACTGTTCGTCGAGTCGTTGAGCTCCTTAAGTTTTGAGTTGAGCTGCACGATTACTGACAAATGCTTACACTGATTGGTCAGGTCCGCTCAAATTTGCGTGGTTCTTTCCTCAAAAGAACATTTCAGACACGGATCTACATGGTCCTCACATGATCTGACCAAGATTATGTCTGGACTTTAAAAGAGACTTTGACCCCTGAGTTTGTTTCGCCATTTCTTCTCAGGGGTAGTCAGATAGGAAATGTCGGCTACATCTATATTTTTTTTTTTTTTATATGACGTGTAAAAGTGATTTTAATATCCTATTTACAGAATAAACGATTTCATTTCATTTCATTTCATTTCCCTGTGGGAGACCACAGTACACAACTAATGTATATTAATCTATGCACAACATGACCTAAACATGTTAGCAGAGCGTTCAGTCAAGATATTAATTAAATTCGACAAATTCAATGGAACCTAAGGCTTTTTTATTTTGTAAATCTGATAATAATAATATCAAGGAAAACTTGGTAAAAAAAACAAAAATACAAACAAGTTTCCGAGTCGAAAATGACACATTATCGGTTACCTGATAGGCCTTTCGGGTTTCAGATTTGTGGACTCCTACGTTATCTTTGATGAAGCATAACGAAATGTTTTGAATGAATATTAGCGGCATTGTTGCAGTTTTGCTCTCTGTCTGAAAAGACTGGTTATCAAATACTAAAATAATTACAATCTTGTCTCAGTGGTCTCCCCTGTGTCAAATTTTCGTGTTGTCAAAGTTGTCAAATGATGAACCAAACCAATAGCGATTTTATGAATTGATTGCTGCGGGTGAAAAATTAAAAATTTTTATAGGTGTAAAGTTGAGTCCATTAGAATAGAGCATGCGATAGTATTTTTTTGTAATCAAATAGGAATTCAAAATGGGTGACCGAGACCTTTCTATGGGTCCCCGACAAGGTGTAACCTATCCACTAAAGGTTCAGTATTGTGGAAATTGTTCTATGCCGATAGAATATTGTGAATACTATCCCGAATATGATAAATGCAAGCAATGGCTTGAAAAAAATCTGCCAACTGAATTTGAAAAAGTGAAAATCGGTGAGTTTTTTGTGAGAATCTTGACATAGCTAGGTTAAGTTTATCCATGGATTTATGTTGGACTTTTGTATTTATTAAACACTTAGTCTTAGATAAACTGTTTACATATTAAAATGATCTATCCAAATTGCCAAACCAGAAAATGGAATGTAGTAACAGAGAAAACCATTATGTAAAAAACATAAAATTATCTGATTCACCACTTATTTTATAACTCATTCCAGATGAAGAAGAAAATGCAGGTGGTGAAGAAGAAAAGAAGCGCCAGAAGCGTGGGGGCAAAGGCATGTTGAAGTCAAAGAAAAAGGAAGATGTTCCTAAGCTAGTGCAAGTGTCTAGGGCCCCTCGTGGTAAGAAGAAATCTGTCACTGTGGTGTCTGGACTGAGTACTTTCGGTAAGTTTTTGTGATCATTATATGGTTCTCTTAATTTCAAAATTCTTAAATACATGGAACCCTTGCTTTATGTTATTATGTGCGTGTGCAACCTATCTTTGCCCTGTTTGGTAAAGTTAAAGCATATTATTATTTAAACAATCATCAGCAAATTTTCAGCTAAATAAATTGTTAAGGGTTAATTTATTATGGACAATAATAACTATAATAAGTATTTTTTTCAGATATTGATTTAAAGGTGGCAGCAAAATTCTTTGGTACAAAGTTTGCTTGCGGCTCTTCAGTTACTGGTGACGATGAGATTGTAATTCAAGGGGATGTGAAAGATGATCTTTTTGATATTATTCCAGAAAAATGGCCTGAGGTATTTCATGGAACATAATTATTTATTTTATTTAAAAAACTCACATTACTTTATTGAAGAATGAAACTAGGAAGGCATCATGACACCTATTAGATAACTGTAAACATAAGTGTCATTATTTTACATTTATCTATAGACTCATGCATTCAACTTGGTCACAATGTGTCCATGTGGTGCCGGATGTAAAGAATAGTACTAACCCATTTCTTCCCGTGGGTGTCGTAAAAGGCGACTAAGGGACTAATTACTAGAGAATGTGCAGCAGTGTTCTCTATGCATTTTAACCAGGGACCGTACAACCCCGGTTAAGGGTTAAGCTTTTCGAAGGGGTAACCCATTTAATGGGTCACTTTTATTATGGTGTAACCCATTGGAAGGGTTTTATACTAGAAACCCATTGAAAGGGTTTTATACTAGAAACCCATTGAGAGGGTTACATGATAACCCATGGAATGGGTTTTATTCTTGAAACCCAGTGAAAGGGTTACATGATAACCCATTTCAATGGGTTCTATACCAACTTGAAACCCAGTAACATGAAAAAAACATAATATTATGTTATTTTGATATCCGCCCAGCACGCGTAGCAGGACCAATTCTATCTCTATTCTACCCAGGGACCATTTTGGTTACCATTTTAGTAAAACCCTATCGAAAACCCTTTCAATGGAAAGGGTTTTTGATAGGGTTTTTCTAAGCAGTTAATCAAAAACCCATATGGTGTGGGTAATTTTGAAGCCGTTCAAAAGGGTTTCCCACACCGTATGGGTTTTTATCGAAAACCCTTTCAATGGGTTACCAAAATTTAATTTATGCCGTTCATAAGGGTTACCCTTATCAAATGGGTTTTGGTTTAACTGCTTAGAAAAACCCTATCGAAAACCCTTTCAATGGGTAACCAAAATGGTCCCTGATTTTAACACCATACTGCGATCGCCAACCCGCCTGCCAAGCGTGGCGATTATGGCAAACCCTCCCTTTGGGGGAGGCCTATGTCCAGCAGTGAACGTCTTTCGGCTGAAATGATGAATGTTGATGATGATTCAACTTGGTAACTTAAAAAAATATTCCTAAACACCACAGCAATTCTTGTATCTAAATAATGACTTTCTTTTTCCAGATTGATGAAGACAGTATTGAAGATTTGGGAGATCAAAAAAGATAGTCACAACTTTAGTGAATTGATATTAATTGATATTGCTTTATTTCATAACTATTTATTTATCTGCCTAGCCTTTTCCCATTAAATGATCAATTAAAGTTTTGAAGGCACAACCATTTCTCAGTTTTAAATATTATTTTAAATATCTCTATCACATTATTCACTAATTCTGTCACTAACTTTTGTCCTCTGTTAAGAGTATATGTGTTCTGTGCTTCTGTCACTCTAAAATTGAAAAGAAATAAAGCATTATCAACATTTTCTTATTAATATTATGAGATTCATAACTTGAATAAAGATGTGGAATGATTGTTGTAATTTGTATTTCAAAATCTTTTGATTAAAAGAAAATTGGCCTGGATACCTACCTACCAACATCTTAATATTATTATTATTTATTATATACTTTATTGAAATAAGTATACAACATTAGTTTTTGTTTATACTAAACCCGAATAGGGTAATTGTACTCATAATTTTGAACAATTTTTTCTATGGGACCAACCTTGAAATCGCGAAAAAAAATTACATTTGTGTTCACATAAATCGACCAAATATATAGAACGGCTGATTTTTATTTACCGATTTCAAGTTTGGTCCCATAGAAAAAATTGATCAAAATGATAAGTACAATGACCCCTTTTCGGGTTTAGTATAAACAAAAACTAATGTTGTTTATGTACTCGTATAATAAAAATAAATAATACCAGCCCATTATTATCCGCAAGGCAAAGGCCTCATCTCGTACAGAAAAAATAGGAAAATGTGCTGGGACTATTTTAGAATAGTACCTAGTTCAAAGCAGGGACCGTACTACCCCGGTTAAGGGTAAAGCCTTTCGAAGGGGTAACCCATTCAATGGGTTACCTTTATCATGGTGTAACCCATTGAAAGGGTTGTATACTTGAAACCCAGTGAAAGGGTTACCTGATAAACCATTTCAATGGGTTCTATAATACCTACTTGAAACCCAGTAACATAAAAAAGTCATAATATTATGTTATTTCGATATCCGCCCAGCACGCGTAGCAGGACCAATTCTACCCAGGGACCATTTTAGAAAAACCCTTTCAATGGAAACGGTTTTCGATAGGGTTATTCTAAGCAGTTAATCAAAAATCCATACGGTGTGGGTAATTTTGAATGGCTTAAATTAAGCCGTTCAAAAGGGTTACCCACACCGTATGGGTTTTTATCGAAAACCCTTTCAATGGGTTACCAAAACTTAATTTAAGCTGTTCCTAAGGGTTATCCTTATCGTATGGGTTTTCGTTTAACCGCTTAGAAAAACCCTATTGAAAACCCTTTCAATGGGTAACCAAAATGGTTCAAAGTAGTAAAAACTCATTTAGTGACTGGGTGTTTTTTTAATATTATAAAACTTTATGAATACAATTATAGCGATCATTCAGGGGGCTAACCACGACAGGACAAACTGAACTGCCCTGTATTTAGGGTTCTGTACCTCAAAAGGAAAACCAGAACCCTTAGGCTGCCTGTCCACCGGAGCGGAGCGGAGCGGATACGTTTTACGCAAAACACGTAAGAAAATTAGAATTTCGCGGGCTACCTTAGCGCGTCCGGACGGACAGACACACGAGTGATCCTATAGACCCATCTATAGGATCACTCGTGTGTCTGTCTGTCTGTCAGAGCCGATTTTCTCCGAATCTACTTGACTGATTAAGTTAAAATTTGGTACATCTATAAATATCTGTGACCCAAACACGGACGTGTAATGTAAATACTTAAATGAATTTTGAATCTAAGGGTCATTTTTGGGGGTCTAATTAGATAATAAAATAAAAAGATTTGCAAACTGTACCGTGTGATACATCAAATGAAAGGGCTTGATATGAGGGTTACAAATATATTTTCTTATAATTTTAAAATAGTTGTTAAACTTATTCAAGTTAATAGATTTAAAACCATTCCTACCCTTAGCTCCGAAACTACTGACCCTACAATTTTGAAAAAAAAAACAGAAAATAGTTCTATACATTACGTTTTTTAGGATGACGTTGCGTCATTGCTCAACTATGGATATCGATATCGTAATTTTTATCGCAGAAGTCGAAAATGACCTATTCTACAAAGAAGGAAATAGACTTCTGGGTAAGACACAAAGCCAAAACATTTTTACGGTACTTCGTAAAAATGTTGCAGAGGTGTGGTCGATTTTGTGCGGATTTCTGTCTTTCTGGGTAGAATCTTGCAACTCAAATTTCGAGCACTTCTCGATTAGCTATGCGGGTGAAACTTTTAGGGTAGATTACAACTCGATGACAATGCATTCTAAATCTATATATTAGCATGCAATGATGATCTGACCTTAAAAAAAACACAAAAATCGTTATATCTTGCAAAGGAAGCGAGATAGATCAAAAATAACACTTTTTGTGGGCTTCCTAAAGGGGTTTCACTAATCATGACACATCGATCGAGAGGTTCGCAAACCTGAAAAAATAACTTAAATTTTTCATTTTTTGCTTTTAACTTAGCAAGAAATGATTAATCATCAAAATCTTCTTTCTATAATCTGAGCCTATAACACACGCCTACAACCCATTTTATTCTCAACCTTATAAAAATAAAATAATAAGTGTCTAGTCACAAATAGATAACTACTATTCTTCGAAAAAAGAATTAAGTACATTTTTTGGTTAAACATCGATCTCTGTAAATCCATGACGAGCACATCCCTCGACAGCCAGCGACAAAATATCGCACTTGTGCGTTGAGTCCATCAAAAAGTCGCTGGCGATAATCGCTGAGAAAATCGCCAGCGTGTGGCACCCTTAAAGTTTGAAAACAACAATAACAAAAAAAAATATCATCCCCACTTTACGTGTAAGGAAGCTTACACGTAAAGTGGGGATGATATTTGTTTGCCGGGTGTTCAAAAATAATGTGGGTCTGTAAAGATCATTTTTCGATTCAAGGTCAAAATCATTGACATCTGTCAAACAGATGAATTGCGGGTTAGAGGGTGTGTGGCGCGGGTGTGCGGGGAGGGGTGGGTTACTGCGTCGCGCCGTGTTTCTGACCGAGGAATTAAACGCAGATCATATTATGATTCTGCCAAAGCGTCCATTTTAGGGGCCCTGATCAAGCCCTTCACAATTATGTAAGAAACTATTCTATGATATTCAAAAAAGTCTGTGCTCAAGCTAAATCTAAATGAATTAGTAACAAAATTAGTACTTATTTCTAATAATAAAATAAAAGCTGTGTGGCAGGTAATTAACAAAGACACTGGAAACACAAAACAGCGAGATCAGAATGAATGGTCTTTAAAAATTCATAATGAAACCATTTCAGATAAGTTAAAAGTTGCTGAGACACTAGAAAATTTCTTTACCAACATCCCAATAGACCTAACGAAATCTCTTTCCTCATCATCTTTATTAGCTGAGTCACTTCTCAAAGAAAACTTCTCTAAGGACATTCCAAGTTTTGAATTGAAGCCTATTTCTATTGTCACAATTAAAAAAGCATTCAAAACTCTTAACATAAAGAACACTGAAGACTTATGGGGGATTTCCGTTAAGGTTCTTGGAGATATTATTGACACAATAGCTCCTGTTCTAACAGACATATTTAATCAATGTTTAGACAGCGGTTTATTTCCTAATTTAATGAAACATAGTAAAGTAGTACCAATTTTCAAATTGGGAAGTAAGAGTGATCCCTCTAATTATATACTTAAAGCTGTGCTACCAGCATTGAGTAAAATATATGAAAAAATCTTGCTACACCAGATGTTGTCGCATTTTAATTCAAATAGGATTTTACATACTAATCAGTTTGGTTTCACGAAAGGTAGGTCGACGACTGACGCTGGAGTAAAACTCATCAGTCACATTTTGGAATCCTGGGAGAAATCCCAGGATGCCATTGGCATTTTCTGTGACCTTTCAAAAGCGTTTGACTGCGTTGACCACAATACGCTGATCTGTAAATTACACCACTACGGAATTCGTGGACAAGCTGCTGATCTTGTTCTTTCTTATCTATCAAACAGGCAGCAAAAAGTAAACGTTAACGGGGTGACGTCCTAGGGATCTCTAGTAAGGATGGGCGTGCCTCAAGGTTCAATTCTTGGCCGTTTCTTATTTCTAGTTTATATAAATGATCTTCCTTACATGATGGCTAACTTATCGGATATAATTCTATTCGCTGATGCCACTTCTCTTATTTTTAAAATAAATAGAAAAGATACGGATGTCTTACAAGTTACACGTCAACGATAGCCTGGCTGTTCTTTCGAAATGGTTCGCAACTAATAATCTCTTACTTAATGCGAACAAAACAAAATGTCTTAAGTTCTCATTACCAAATGTACCCCAAGTGGGTATAAATTTAAAACTTGATGGCAAAAAACTAGATGCTATTACGGAAACTGTATTTCTAGGAATTACTCTAGATTCCAAATTGCAGTGGGGTGCCCACATTAGAGTTCTTTCAGGTAGATTAAGTTCAGCTGCTTATGCAGTAAGAAAAATAAGGCAGTTGACAGATATAGCCACAGCTAGGTTAGTGTACTTTGCTTACTTCCACAGTATTATGTCTTATGGCGTTCTGCTGTGGGGATCGGCAGCCGACATAGATTCAATTTTCATGTTCGTAAAAACTTAGGACTTTTCAAATTAAGAAGTGATTTCCATAATATAAATACACGTTGTAAACATGAAATTGTGATACCAAAATTTAGATTAACTAAAACAAGCAAGTCATTTCTTGTAAACAGTATCCGCTTTTATAACAAGTTGCACAATCGGTTACAGAACTTAGTGATGGAAAATTCAAAACGCACATTAAACGTGCCCAAAAAGCATATTATAAGATTAAAGACTACGTTGAAGACAAGGAAGTTTGGCATTAATTCCTTCTGTACATGTGGCTTCCCTGGTACCTCATTAACGGCAAAACTATGTGCAGTCTATTAACTGCTCCCAAAATAGGAAGTTATTTTTTAATTTAATTTTATCTTTTTTTACAAACTGCACTGACATACTTAATGTTTTTCTTAGTTGACATTATTATACCTACAATTTAAATTTCAACAAGGTTCTAATTTTATTATTTTAATCATATTTTATATTGTTTTTTTTTTTTGTCAATGTGAGGACGTTGCGCGCTGTAGATCTGTAGACCATTTTCTATTTTGTTCTAGACAGGGTAGGTTGTACCTGTAACCTGGTACTTCTGACGGGCCTACCCTGTCTTCTCATACCTATTATACTGTAATTTGAAAACATTGTAAAAACCAATTTAATTTTTTTTAAAGAGTGACCGTGGAGTTTCTTGCCGGCTCTTCTCCATAGGAAACGACCAATTGGAACCGTGCACCTAGCTTCTGACGTTTCATAAGTGCCCATGTAGGCATAAGTGAAATAAAAATATTTTTGATTAAATTTTGATTGATTTGATTTGAAGGATCCGTTTGCGTACATAAATTAAGGTTTACAGTCTGTCGAGCAGTCTCAAGGGCCAAGTAAATGTGTGCCAGCTAAATGGTTGTTTTTCGATTTGTGAAAAAGTTCATGGCAGTAGTAAATATAACGAAATTGAATAAAAATCTACCACAACTGAGTAGGATTTACAAATTAACGAGTAATAGTCGACCAACGTAAATTTGCAGTTCGAGAATTATTGACCGTGCCGTATATCGATATAGCAATGTTTTTCAACTACCTACAATGTTAAGTTTGTTTTTGGGATTAATTCATCCCATTTACGAAACCCTTCATTGTGCGTGGTCCGAAACGCACTCATCCGGTTTTTTTATAGACTTCATACCTGGATGTGTATACGCCTTGTATAACAATCTTGTCGAAATAAAATACTTGGATAGCAAAATAAGTTTTAATACTTTAACAGTGAAGCGGAGCGGACCGGAGAAAATTAGAGGGTGTGGGTTGCTAGTTGCTAGCCCTACATTTCTTAATTCCACTTATATTGAAAATGGTGTTGCCAGTAACTTAATATTTCTTACATTACAATATACTATATTAGAATGTACTCTGTGAATATACTGCAATACCAATGTGCGCTAATTGACGACAGCAGCAAAACGACTGTTGAACGTCTGTAACGTCAAAATAAAGATTTGGTAGCCCCATTCTCGAGGAAGGATAAAACCTATTTAACATCACGCTCGCGACCCTTAGGAGCCAAGCAAAAAGAAAAAAAGTCAGAAAGAACGCTACCTAAGCGAAAACGAAGTAATAGCGTGGGCGAACGATGCAATGCAAACAAGAAACACGCGGGCAGAAGCTAGTGAACCAATATAGGTACAGTTCGATCCATGCGGCTCGGAACATGAGGCGAGTCGCTGCACAGTAAGTAACGAATTCATGTGTCAGCGGCGATAAGGCCCACCCCTCATCGCCGCTGACATATAAATTCGTTACTTACTGCATACAGCGAGTAGCGCACTTCAGACCCTCTCTGAGTATAAAGTGTTCCGTGCTTCAGACTCTTCCTTCAGAGCCGCCATAAAAATTTTACGCTTATTTTATGATTATGTGTTTAATATAAATTATTAAAGAAATCTGTAGGTAAATGCATGGAGAACGCTGCTGCCAATTCTTTTTGAACTGACTGGAAATTGAATGTTTTTTAAGATCTCATAGTAAGCCCCCCTCGCCTAGTACCGAAAAATTGTACGGAACCTTACAATTTATGTGGCCTGAAATGCACTGGCACTTTGTCACTTTTTACTTGATGCACAGATAATCATACTCGGTTGTCATAATTAATTGGTAGGATTTCAATTTATAATCTGGCAATATGGCTGTAAAGGACCTATTACACGTTCGGTTCAGGTTTCAGCAAGTAAATAGTTTTTCCACATAAAAAAATCCCGAGATGCAGTGGAAATTATCATGGTTCGCGGGGAATTGCGTAACACACTTTGATCGCAATGGGTTTCATTTTGACAGTTCACCATTCATTGTGTTCATTGCGTTATTTAGGTTGTTGAGCAGACAAAGTTTTCAATCCTATGAAGCGATGGATTAGCAATAACCTTTAAAACTCTCGGATTGCTATTGAAAGTGTGTTACGCAATTAGGGTGTCGGTAAGCGGCCGTTCACACGGTGCTGAATACGATATTTTGCTCAATCTGTGATCATATGGTAACATCCCGCAGTTCAATCAGATAAAACAAGAGATAAAGGGGTTGTGGTTTTAGATAATTTATCTTCAATACCAAAATCATGCAAACGAATTAATAAAATACCTATCATTTTAATACGCGACAAAAATTGTTTCGTGGAACAGGAACTTTCTTGTTCATGGTAGTTTTTATATTCGCATAATGGGCAACATCGTCTTCTACTTCGCAAAACAACACAAAATAAAATCACTTTACTCATTTTGCATTCGTTGTGTGTTGTGTTTTGTTATAACAATAACGATGATACGTTAGTGTATTAAAAAGTGAAATTATTACTTTTATTGGAAGCATGGAAGTGATTAGCAGCTAGTTGTGATCATAATGTAGCGCTCAGTCAAGTTCCAAAATCCATTATCCATAAAAGTTATTGATCTTTTATTGTATGAGACTGTAAATAAATATAAACTCTAAAAAACATGTCTGTGGTCAAGGGAAAACTTGTGAAAATGGAAGTCGTCCAAGTTGGTGAATATGAATTCACCAAACAAGACATTATAGGGCACGGAGCCTTTGCTATGGTATACAAAGGAAGGAAGAGAAAGGTATGTGTATGATCTCAATCTGAGGTTCCATGACGTGCTTTTGTCCTAACTTGCCTTCACAATATTACTAATGTGGTTAGCCTGGAAAATAACAGAATCAGCATCATTGCGATAAATGCTATGTTTCTCTTGTTCGACGTAACTATTGTATTGATTTGTTTCGACCGTGGGTGGTGGCAATTCATCGTATTTATGATCCAAATTCAGCACTCTTTTCGTAATTCATACACAATATTGCAATTTTCACCAATTAAACCAATGTTGATATAAATAATTAAAATTGTAACAAATAATAATATTTTGACTGGGAGTGAGTGCGTGAAAATAATCAGCTGATAATAAATAACCTATAAAACTTGTAAACATTATTATCTTTACTTAACTACTACTAGGTACTTTGTAAATAGACATCCGTATCGTTATTTGATTGATTATAGTATCCAAATAGTTTGTACTCATGTATCCAAGAAACAATTATTAACTCCACAGATAGATAAATCCACCATAAAAATAACAGATTTAATTCTTCATCAAAATTAGAAAGACTCAATCCTTTTTACTGGTATTGACAATAGTCAAATTATTGTAAATTATAGCTTTAATATTAACAAACAACATGTCTACATATGTGGAACTTACAATTTAAATCTAATAGAGAACAAATAAATGATTTACCTTATTTAAAAAAAACATATTTAATTCCCTCTAATTTATTAATTTGTGATACCGAATGAACATACTAAATTACTACAGACTGCTCTAAAACTGATAAGATAGTATTGATTCAGAATTCAGAAGATGATTATGAGATTGAGGCTAAAATTTATTACAGCTATTATTTTTTGTCTAACTGGTAAAAATACAAATACTGCGTTCTGAAATTGAAAATAGAACCAGCCAAGAGCATTTAGGGCTCACACAATTAGGGTACCAACCAAACTAGACAGTCTGTAGAATGGTTGCTGGTATGGGTCAACAAAACTATGCTAGCAAAGCCAAAGTCATTTATTTGCAGTAAATGCGGTACTAAAGGTGGTAGGTAGGTAAATAAATTGTTAGTGCGATGACACATTTCCCCATAAATTGGCATGCAAATATTAAAGTAGCAAGGTGCTAGTTTCAATAAGCAACTCTCTACACAAATGAACACAATAATAAATTCAACATTACATTATCTAAAGTAAATTGCTTCTTAAATTAAACATCTAAAAAAAAATGGCATGGCTAGCATTGCTAGCTCAAGTAGTGTCAAGGAAAAAAAAATCTGTACTATCTGATTCAGTTAACTATTGTTTTTTAACTGGCTTCTTGAAAAAGGAGGAGGTTTTGAATTTGAGTTTAAAATATTAAAAAACATATAACGGACTTCTTAAAATAATTTCGGAAGTTGGTGGCAAAAAAACGAAAATATAAAACTTCTGAAATTTAAAATATTTTACTTTTTTATTTTCATATGCTATTATGATAAATAAATATATGAAATTATGAATGTAAAAAAAAAAAAAAAATTCACTTCATAGTGTTTTTTTTAAAGCTAGTTGTTTTTTGTTTAATAGTGTTATTATTGATTGATGGTTAGTAGGTAGTTTATTTAACCTAAGAAGGCAAAAAAAATTTAAGTTCGTTATATTTTGTAAATAAATCAACCAAAGCTTTTCTTTTAAAAATGCCTAGAACCAATTTTGAAAGTAGTACTCATGACCCAACTCACTATTACATAGATAAGATATTTATTTCGCAAATATGGGTACTAAAACACGGTGACATGAAAAATATTTATAGACACTGGTTGACTAATATTATCTAAAAAAACCGGCCAAGTGCGTGTCGGACCACGCGCAATGAAGGGTTCTGGAGTTGGGATGAATTTATCCCAAAAACCGACTTAACATTGTAGTTGAAAAACATGTTCTCCCATGCATTGATATACGTCACGGTCAATTCTCCAACTGCAAATTTAAGTTGGTCGACTATTACTCGTTAACTTGTAAGGCCTACTTAACTGTGATAGTTTTCCTTTCAATTTCGTTATAATTATATACTACTACCATACTACCGAAAAATGGGTTTCACAGACTTACAATATTTTTGAACGACCTATCCAAATACCCCACACCATAGCATAGATGAGAAAAAAAAATATCGTCCCCACTTTACGTGTAAGGGAAACCTAATTTTTTTTTCCAATGTTTATTTTACGCTTATGTCGGCGTAAGTAGTATAATACATAAAGACCCATGGCAAATTACAGCTTTCTAGTACTAAGAGTCTCTGAGCTAAGCCGGGGGGGTACAGACGCATTTATCCCAAGAACAAATCTTAACATTGTAATCGAAAGACATATTCCCTCATACATTCCAAATGAAAATGTAAGTTTGTACGCACAATATTCAGTCCCTGTTATTTTAAGACCATAGACGGTTTTTCTTTAAGTAAATATCTATTTTCCGTATTTTTTTTCAAAATTTGAAGGTGAAGGTGCAAAGCTTACAACAAGACCTTTCATTTGAAATTTCACACGGTACCAATTGCAAAACTTTTTTTTACATTATCTTAAATGCCCCCCAAACGTAACCCCCATATTCAAAATTCATTTATTTACGTTACACGACCGTGTTTAATTTGTGTACCAAACAACTTAATCGGTCCAGTAAATTCGGAGCAAATCGGCTGTGACAGACGGACACACAACAGACACGATTGAACCTATATTATTATGCCTTATAGGATAACTCTAGGTGTGTCTGTTTGTCCGTATAAGGGTTCCGTTTTTCCTTTTTAGGTACGGAACCCTACAAAACCAGGCAAATCCGTGGATAGATATTTACGCATGCACAGTATTGATTTACTTGATCCGTGAATGCTCACACATCAACAACCAACAACACCGAACCAAATCTTCCGGAGTAAAAGCTCTGGTTTTATGGTGAAAACACTGAAACCCGTATCAAAATCCATTATGTAGTTCATAATCATCATCATCATTTTAGCCGAAAGACGGCCTCCCCCAAAGGGGGGGTTCGCCATAACAGGCGGCAGGCGGGTTGACAATCGCAGTATGGTGTTAAAATGCATAGAGAACGCTGCTGCCCATTCTCTAGTAACTAGTCCCTTAGTCGCCTTTTACGACACCCACGGAAGGAAATGGGTTAGTGGTATTCTTTACGTCCGGTACCACACGGACGTATGTAGTTACAGAGATTCAAGTTGTCACACAGACAGACACGAAAAGCGACTTTGTGTTCTACTATGTATATAATAGACTAGCACTTTGCCAGCGAATTCGTCCGGGTAGATTTCAGACTTTCTCATATCATAAAAACTTTCACCCATTATTTTCTCCCACTTGGGGGAAATTTTCGAAAATCCTGAAAAAATATGAAACACCTGCTGTGTTTCATATTTTTTAAACGGAACCCTAAACATAATTTTTCAATAATTAAAACTAATAAAAATGGCGGATTTTCATACAAACTTTCATCGCCCATTTTGTTTATTATTTTACCTACTTACTGGTAGAATTCTCAGAAATCCTAAAACTATATTTTGGCTTTTAACCAAAGTTTAAACATGCGGTAACGAAACTATACATTTAGTAGAAACTTATCAATTGAAATTTTGTATGACGGTAAAGCTTACAAATCAGTCCCGAGTTGAGTTCAATCAGTTTATAGGTACTGAATGATTTTGAGATGGGACTTCAGTTCAGTGCATAAGAGAGATAGAGAAGATAGAAGAGCTCGTGGCTAAGTAATAACATGGGTCGATCCATCAGGTTAAGCTACGCTTGCCGAGGCTGGTCCGTGGATGGGTGACCATCTTTACATACCGAAACTTCTCAACAAACAAAAACAACCAATCAACATTTATATCTGTATTTTTTATGGTGTAGATAATAAAGAGTATTCTATTCTCTTCCGTGTCTCGAAAATCACGTTATAAAAGCCTTTGGTCCCGGCTCTCATTCGTGAATCTTTGACAGTCGTTACGGGTCGTCACAAGTCCGAAAGTCTGACAGTCAGTCTTACCAATGATTATCGTATTACCCAGGTACTGGGTTGTGGAGGTCAGATAGGCAGTCGCTCCATGTAAAATAATGGTATTCAGCTGCATCCGGGTAAACTGGAAGCCGACCCCAAAATAGTTGGGAAAAGGCGGGCAGATTGATTGACTTCAGTTCAGTGCATAATCGAATACTATGCTCTACCACCCATAAAAGCAAAGTAGTTAAAAAAATCGTAACGTAATCATATTTCCAGCATCAGTGATTTAGTATCTGCGTTGATGAATCAGTCAGTCAGGATCTCTTTATATATGTATAACTAACTAGCTTTTGCCCGCGGCTTCGCCCGCGTGGTAGTCGGAAAATATCCGACTACCACGGGAACGTACCTACTACCGGGTCTACCGGGATTTTACTGGCCTTTTTATAACTATTGGATTACGAGGCGCACGCTAGTAAAGCTCCCAGTCGGCATGATTTTTTCCGACATCTTCAACAATCATCGTCATATTTCAGCCAATTTACACAAAACCTTAATTAATTATACACAGAAACCTTCCTCATGAATCACTCCGGCCATTAGTGAAAACTGTATGACAATCCGTTCGGTAGTTTTGAGTTTATCGCGTTCAGACAGTCTATACGCGGGAGAACTTATAACTTTATAATTATGTAGTGGAAATAGTGATAGATTGTTACAAAAGTGGGTAGTCGTTCGTTTACACTTTAGTCCAGCTTTTCTGGATGCGGTGCCTTTGACTGTTATCTAATAGCTTCTCTCTGTGACATCTTGGCGTCACCTCCCGTATCGCCGGGAACCTAGGCAGCTGCTCGACTATTCCGGTTTCTGTTTGCAGCTGGCTTAACTAGGTTACTTTGCACGTGTGGGTACTTAAAATACACACTACTTATTTGTGAATCCCGTATAGGTAGTAACCACCTACATCACGCAGGATTTCACTAAAGAAGAACTACAGAAAAGAAAGCAAAAATCTGGAAGTAAAAGAGAAAGTGAAAAAAGGAAAAGAACAAACACAAACTCCCCACAAAACATTGGAAATAAAGAGGCAACAGTAATTAATTTAGATTCTAAGTTACAAAAAACAGATGCATTTGCATACATGCGCGCAAGATCATCTTCGCTGTCAGAAAATAAGAATTCTAATTGTAGAAAATAGGAAATAATTGACACCGGCAACCAAAAACAACTACATAAACCAACTTATACGTCAACAACACTAAAAACAAAACACCCAATAAAACAATCACATGAAACAACAAATAATTATAATATCCCCAATCCGGTTGGTCACCAACACCCTCCATATCCAAAATTGCAAAAGAAAAAACTGAAACACCTATACATAGCAACACTTAACACTAGAAGTTTAAAATCAGAAGAAAGTCTTATAGAACTGGAATGCGCTCTGAACGACACAAACTGGGACATATTGGGCCTCAGTGAAGTTAGAAGGCAAGGAGAAGTGATAGAAACAAATGGACGATTTTTATTCTACCATATTGGCGAAACGCCAGGTCACCACGGAGTGGGTTTCATAATAAAGGAAGAGCATGCAAAGAATGTCGAAGAAATAGTTGGCATATCAGAACGCATTGCCGTCTTGAATATAAGGATCCCAGGCTATAAAGATAAATGGACTATTATCCAAGTGTATTCACCCACAGAAGCAAATGACAAAGAGAAAATAAAAGATATCGAAACATTTTATTCAGAATTAGGCCAAACAGTTAAAGATTACTCTCATAAAAATCTTATCGTAATGGGTGATTTCAATGCTCAAATTGAAACTAGGAAAGACTTCGAGGAAACCGTAATGGGACCTCATACCACAGGAAGAAGAAGTAAAAATGGAGAAATGCTCATTAGCTTTGCTTTCGAACACAACCTCACGATTCTCAACAGCAAATTTCGGAAAAAACAAAACCGTAGATGGACATGGAAATCCCCTAATGGAGAAACTAGAAACGAGATTGATTTTATCCTCACAAATAATTCAAAAAGTTTCGATGATTTTAACGCTCTAAACAACTTTAACTTCAACACAGACCATCGAATAATAAGAGCGGACCTCAAAGCTGTACCCACAAAAAAATCTAGGTACAATTATCATACAAAACCAGCAGGATTAACTCATGAAGAACCTCTCCAAATAAATAAGAATCTACAAAACCTACTTCAAAAATACGATGAGACAGAAACACAACTAACAGTACAAGAAAAATACAACCAGATAGAAAAAAGTTTAAAACGAACAGCCAAGACAGAATATAAACCTATAGACACAGAAGTACCGGATGAATTAAAAAAACTACTAGTAAAAAGGAGAAACCTGTTAACAGAAGGAAACAAGAACAAAGGAATTCGAATGGAAATATCACAATTAAGCAAGGAAATAAGAGAAAATATTAGAAAACAAAAGAAACGAAAGAGATTAAAAATAATAGAAGAAGAAATCACCAAATCAGGAGGAATACGAAAAGCGCAGAAAAAACTAGACGTCAAAAAACATTGGGTTCCAAAGCTGAAGGACAAATTTGGTCGCACCAGGACTAAAAGGACAGAAATTATAGGAGCAACCACTGAATTTTATACTGCACTATACAAAAATCAAAGAGAAGGACAGGTGGTTGACGTTCAAGGCGATACAGACCAGACTCCAGAAATATTAGTGAGAGAGGTAGAACAAGCCCTTCAAACCCAAAAAATTGAAAAATGTCCGGGACCAGATCATGTAACTAACGAGATCTTACTAAAAACAAAACGGTTATCAGCCATAATATTGGCAAAAATATTTAACGAGATTCTGATCAGCGAATATATTCCCACCCAGTGGACTGAATCAGCAATAATCCTTCTTCACAAAAAAGGTGATATCTACAATATCAATAACTACAGACCAATCAGCTTGATGTCCAACATATACAAAGTGTTTTCCAAAGTTATCCTAAACAGAATATCTAGAGTACTGGACGAGAATCAACCTATTGAGCAAGCAGGATTCAGATGTGGATATTCTGTCGTAGATCACATACACGCAGTGAAACAAATTTTTGAGAAATATAACGAGTACAACCTTCCCTTGTACTGCTGTTTTGTCGACTACAGTAAGGCATTTGACTCTTTGGAACACGACACAATCTGGCAGGCGCTCAAAGACCAAGGCGTCCCAAACAAATACATAAGAATTATAAAAAATGTATACTCAGAAAGTTCAGCAAAAATACAACTCGAGAAAAAAGGTATAAACATAAAAATCAAAAGAGGTGTACGTCAGGGTGATCCACTCTCCCCAAAACTGTTCTCAGCCGTTCTAGAAAAAGTCTTTTGTAGACTGAACTGGGATAACTCAGGAATATCGATCGATGGAGCTAGACTGACCCACCTTAGATTCGCTGATGACGTAGTTATCTTTGCAGAGTCACCAACTACCCTCAAAGAAATATTAGTAGAGCTAGCTAAAGAAAGCGGGTTAGTTGGACTTTCTATGAATACCGAAAAAACAAAACTTATAACTAACCATCAAAAGCAAGAAATCATGGTAAACAACAAAACCATCGAATATCAAGATGATTACTTATACTTAGGACAAATTATCTCCAGCAATAACCAGGGCGTAAAAGAAATTGATCGACGAGTAGCGCAAGCATGGAACAGGTATTGGTCCCTGAAAGAGATTATGAAGAGCCCGGATTTTAGTTTAAAATTGAAAGGGAAATTATTTGATTCGTGCGTGCTGCCGGTCCTAACATATGGATGCCAGACTTGGGCCTTAACAAAATCACAAGCCAACAAATTAGCTGTATGTCAACGTGCCATGGAAAGAAGCATGATGGGAGTAAAAAGAAAAGACCGAGTTAGAAACGAAGTAATAAGACAGGGTACGACGGTGACTGACGTCACACGGAAAACCAGGAAACTTAAATGGAAATGGGCTGGTCACACCCTCAGAGGCTCAGACAAATGGAGCAAAAGAGTAACCGTCTGGTATCCGAGAAATGGCAAACGACATAGAGGAAGGCAGAGAAAACGCTGGAACGACGAGATGGAAATCACGGCAGGAAAATTATGGACTCGAATAGTAGTCGATAGAGAGAAATGGAAGGAAATGGAGGAGGCCTTTGCCAATGGGCACACAGACTAAAACAGCCGATGTCAGTAATAGAATTATTTTTATTTTACTTTTCAACTTTATTTTTTTTTTACAACTTGTCAATAATTTTATTTTAGTAGCATAAGTTTCAATGGTCTGAATAAATGGCTTTATTATTATTATTATAGGTAGTAACATTTATGTATACAACCATACTTAAGACAGGTATCGCAACGCAACACCGCTTTTTCAAAGACAACGATCATAAATGGCTTTGCTGTGTCCATAGCATAGTTGATTATTTTCATTAGGAATCGTTTCCTCATCAGAATGGTCCTTTCTGAACTGAACTAGGGGTCTACTCCGAAGCGATAATCCGAAGTATCGGCCGAATGTTCGGCTGTTTATAACTTCGAATGTTTCCTTTTTTGACTTTGAGTCCTTACCCGACTACAAGTCACATTTTTGACTTTGGGTCAGCTCTTTGACTGTCGTTTTTTTTTTCTTGCGCCGTAGTCAAGTTAACCGTAACCAAGAAACGGCCGAACAGTCGGCCGATACTTCGGATTTATGTTCGGAGTAGACCCCCTTGACCGTATTCTTTATTTTTGCAAAATCCATAAATATAAGAAAATATTTCTATGGCAAAAACACTTGGTTTGATTCCTATTCATGTAGCTATACCTGCAGTTGACTCCTTTTAAAACCGCGGTGGGACCTGATCTGACGTCATGGACGAGCCTACCGGTTAAGTTCTATGTTGTGCGGTCCGAGCGTTAGGTTTCTCGTCTTTGTTTTAAGCCACCGGACAATAGATCACCGCACAATGTGATACGCAACGTGCGCACCGTGCTTACGCCTCAAGGGCGTTACACTAGGCACGTGCTTATACTCACAGGACATCTAAAACCATTTAAATAAATTGTAATTACTTCCTTGGTTGGTACCTTTGCTACAGGAAATTTGCTGAACCAAAACATCCTGTAGGTATAAGAGTGTAAAAATCTTGAAAGAAATCATCTTTATGATTTATACATGATACGAAAAAACTAAATTGAAGTGGCTGTTTGTAGTGTCAAAATAACAGCTTTTTAATAAATGCATAATTGTGACAGTATATACGGTACTTATAACAAAACAGCAATTAAAAAATAAATCTTTTCCGGATAATCTCCGAAACGGCTGGACCGATTTTGAAGGGACTTTCACTGGCAGATAGCTGATGTTATAAGGAGTAACTTTTATTTTATAAAAAATCACGCGGGTGATGCCGCGGGTAGCAGCTAGTTATCAGTATAAACCAAGAGCGTAGTGTACTCGTAATTTTGTCAATGGAATTATCTGTAGGGAAACCTGCATGTCGATAAAATGGATATGAATTAGTCATCTTATCTTTTATAATATATTATATTGTTGCACTCATAGGTATATGAACTTTCCCAGTACCTAGTCCACCTATGAGCCATTTTTTGTGAAATCGGTATCCCGTAATATAGGGTTGTAAAATGTCACATCAGAAGATATCAGTCTGTCGCAGGCAATTTGTATGATTCCGCTTTTTACAAAGTCGACTGTTTAAAAACGCTCGCAGATATGAAACATGCCGAAGGCAAAATGTAAATCTATTTCTAAAGGCGCTCGCCGGCCGCTTCCGCGGCACCGCTCGCTCAGCTCGCGCGCGGTTTGTCATTTCTAACCTAACCCATTTGGTCGGGGTGTCCTGGATGTCGAAATTATAACAATTGCACGAGGTGCCAATTTACCTTCGGCATATTTCATAACTGCGAGCGTTTTTAAACGGACCGCGCCGTATGAATAATGCCGAATCATACAACCTGCCTGCGACAAGTCTATCGCTTTTGTTTGTAAGGAAGTAATTTCAGTTGTCCTTCTAGCCATTTTTGGCCCATTCTTGATAAAAATATTTTAGACAAATCCTGCGGGGTAATTGTGTAACACAGTTACAGTAGGAATGGCTTTCATTTTGACAGTTCAACAACATTCATTGCGTTATTCACGTCGTTGAGCAGACACATTGTTCGAACATTTGAAGCATTGGATTAGCAATATCCTTCGAAATAATTTAGATTGTGATTGACAGTGCCTTACACAATTAGGGTGCAGCTTAATAAGATAATATTAAAACTGATAATTTCATCACCATCATACTTCCAATAGTTATTTTTTTATATAATTGATTTTGTCTCTTGTTTTATACCTATTTGTAAGTAATCTTTGTTTCCGTAAAATGTAGTCGATATAAAGTATGTTACAGATAACTTAGTGCAGGACATATTGCGCCTTGTAATAAACGTTTGCGTAAGCACGATATTGCCATTTCCATACCCCACTTTCAATTCATTTCCCAAGGTTTTTCGACTAATCGCTAGGGTGAGCTAGTATAATTTTCTTGACATGACATTTTATGATGCAACTACGTAATTGCATTGGCAAACGAATGACGTTGGCAAGTGAGAAGTGCACCACTAACGGTGACCGTGACCGCACTTCAGACATCGCAGTATCAATACATACTTACTAGTGTAGGTGTGGTATATTGAAATTTTATTGAAATTTATAATTGCATGTTTTATTATTATTTTATTAACAATAAACTCCTTCCAATCATCTTAACCGATGTACTTGCGTGTTTTTGCCTAATAAGATGCAACTAAGATGGAATTGGTCTAATTACGATCTATCACGGGGCTCGTGATGAAATCAGGTCAATTTGTAATCGCTCCACGAGCCTACGGAATGTAGGGCGAGCTAATGTTAGATCTGCGCCGGCGCACCACCCTCTGGATAAACGCAAAATTAAACCAAATCGTACTGAAGGCTTAAAATAAATCCTTGCACGTTCCAACTTAAACTCTCCTGGATTGTGGAATAAACAAACACTATAAAATATCATGCGCTCAGACGCTGATCATCAGGCGTGGCGTGGCCAACATTTTGGTTTTCAACAAGACCACAATGTTACTGAAATATTGGCAAATGTAGTAGATAGAATTCTGTATTGCTTGTTAACAACCATTATAATATCACATACTATCAGCCATCAGTATAGGTATTCAGTGCTGAACCTAGGCTGGTCAATTACAAATTGCCTACCGTTGTCTTACCTTGCGAAATACCACACTATTCTTATTTTTCCATTCAATTCGTCATCATCCCAGCGATTTATAGGTAAGTATGCCACAGATGAAGCATGCATTTAAAACACTGTTGATAATTTTGTTATCTGAAATTCTGAATGATCAATCAGCATGAAGAGCGATATAAACGCATGTAGGGTAAAGATGATAACAGAAAAAAAAGCAACAGACATGTTTTTGTTCATGTGTCTGTTGTTTTTAGGGTTCCGTACCTCAAAAGTCTGTCTGTCTGTAAGGGTTCCGTCTCCCGTACGTTCCAACTGCAAATGTAAGTTTGTAAGCACAATATTGAGCCATTTATCATGTTATTTTAAGACCATGGTTTTCCTGTAGGTAATCTCTGAGTAGGTAACGAATTTTTATTTTTATTCACTTTCGTTTCGGATATATTTTGGTCCTAATGGTCATAAATGGTAAATTTTCGTCTATTTTCTTAAATAACTTTAAAATTATTTATTTTGAAATTATATAGCAAAATGCGCACGCTATGCACATTCCAAATTGGTCACAATCACAAATGATTTGGCTATTTAGTATTAGCGCAAGGTGCGTTTGTCGCATGCAAGTTTGCAGTTCACGATTCCTTGTTTTGCCATGGATAGATTATACATAGACTATCGAAAAATAATGCGTTTCAGGGCTTAAAATGGACGCTTTGGCAGAATCATAATATGATCTGCGTACAATTCATACATCCTGCAATTCATCTGTTTGACAGCTGCTATTTGACATTAGACTTCATTAAAGCAATTCGTATTTTGTGGACCATTTTACGAAACTCCATACAAAACTGTCAAACAGATGAATTGCGGGATAAGAATTGTAAGCAGATCATATTATGATTCTGCCAAAAGCGTCTATTTTAGGCCCCCAGGTTCACACTTTTTCGATCATTTACAATCTCGCTAGATAGGTTATAAACTAAAATAACGATGTTCATAATTATACGGTGACAATCATAATTAGAAGTACTACTTTACATATACACACATTATGTGGCCTGGCGTAAGCAGTCAAGTACCCTAATTGCCATAGAGACAATCTATGCAGGCCTTGGTGCACGCATGAGACTCGCCCACCTGCAACGCGACGTCCTTATGCAACGCTCACTGCACTTGAGTGAACTATCATTTCACAGAACAACTCGCAATTAGAACAGCTAATTTCAAGGCGTATTTCGTCATACATAGAATTTACAATCCCCGAAGGGCTAGGCAGTGGTGCACCTATAGTATACTCCATAGATATGGTATACCCACATTTCGCCAGTTTTGTTTAAGTCCCATGTAACGGGAGGCGAGCATATTCCCATCAACCGGGCACAAATTCAGACTCGGGGCATCTACTGATAATTTCCAGAGGGAAAAATCTAATAACACTGTCCGACCCGGGAATCGAACCCTGGACCTCATGCTCAGCACTAGCGCTTGCAACCACTAGGCCAACGAGGCAGTCATAGAGCTTATTGGCATAATAAATATCATCGGTTGATCAACTAAGGAATCCTACAACTGACTGACGATGCAGTTCATGCAGTACGCTTGTGCTAGATTTGTATTGTCTTAGTAAAGGGTGAGTAGGCCGATAATATTTTGACTCCTGGAATGGACAACCTTAAAAATGTCTGTTGTCCTTATTGGTAATTGAACAATTAGGTTTCAGAAAAGAGATTTTTGTTTATGTACAGTAAAGTTAGCGCCAAAAATCGCGGATCCTTCTGAAGTTTGATTATTTAACACATAATGTAGCCATGCCATCAGAAAGTTTTCATTCACTTAAATCTCTTAGAAAGAGTGAGGCATACTTTTATTGCTGACTGTGCTAACCTATTACCTACCGAAATGCAAAATGTTAATTAATAAATTATTACTATGCTCCAATAAACTAATAACAATGCACAATGTACACAACTACCATTCAGCATTTTTTATTTTGTTTCAGAATGCGTCACAATCAGTAGCTGTAAAAGTGGTGACGAAGAAAGGCATACAAAAAGCTTCAGAGATTCTGGTGAAGGAGATAAAGATCCTTCGTGAACTCACTGCCCTCCACCACACCAACTTGGTCGCCATGCACGACTGTATGGACAGCCCCGCCTACGTCTATGTCGTCATGGAGGTGAGTTCATAATAAACATACCTTTACGTATAAGTATAAATTATATAATTTTCCTCGACAGCTGCGAGGTTGTCTTTATCAGACAAAAAATTGATGAACATGCAAAAACTAACTAAAAAACTTTTAACAGTTCAAATTTGCTACAAGCATGTACTTGTTTACTGGAGTTGGTATTCAATGTGACTCATCCAGTAAAGTTTATTGCCTTTTGGTCAGTGAGACGTTTGGGCCTTGGGGTAAAAGACAGCCTCGCAATGATTGTAAGTTTTTCAAGCCTCGTTACGTTTTGAATATAGTCGTCCGCGTGAGTGCAGTAGGTATTTATCAAATATTGCCATTTGCCATTACAAACTGTAACCTTGAATTCTTGACGCGACATTTCTCAATCAGTGGCTAAAATAGCTCCCGTCAGAGAACAGTATGTACCGTTTGCAGAAGTGATTCTATTTTCAAACACGCGTTTCGGGTTTCCGGTTAAGAGCAGGCTAACCCCGAATAGGCGAAGACATAACTTGAAACAATTCCTTCGCCCAGTGTTCATCATTGTAATTTCCGAAATGGAAGAACGTACTTATTCAATCTATTACCTAGTCGGTAAACGTATTTGAATCGTACGTAGCTATGAATTAATTACCGCAATCATAATAATATAACCATAAACTGGCCTCGCTATCGCAACCAAAATGATCGGATATTGTTCCCTTCGATTATTCATAATATATGCTTAGATTGGTGTAAATAATTTATTATAACCAGGCCAACACGTGACTGGAACTGGTATAATCCATAATACTTCCTCTATGTTGATGATGTTATAAACTTAGCAAGTAAGCAGTGGTACACAAATATGTGTGGGGTATCAATCAGTACTACAACTAAAAAGTGAAAAATAAAAAATATTTTTTCCAAAAAAAAACCTAACCAACTTCCAAAAAAAATACAGTGTATTTTTTTTTAAGTCGGTGATATAATGTATAAAAAAGTTTGATTACATACTTCATTCTAATCGCATTCAAATTTAAATAATAAATACTGTTTTTTTTAAAATAAATAATCAAATTAAAAGTTTTGAAGACTTTATGAATAGTAGTCCGATAACAATTTTATAAACGTAGTAAGTATATAATGTAATTAAAGGTGACGTGAGTGGCTTGACATTTTTATCGCGTATAGATTAAGGGCAAGGTAACTAGGTTACGGACAATAATAAAGCCATTTTATTTAATAATATCCTGATATATTAAAGCGATGTAGATCAAACATGTCAAAACGACGCATTGTATGGTAATGAAGTAATAATTAAATGATTCCGGAAATACACAAAAAGAAAAAAAAAGTAAAGTATTTCTTTTGTAATTGCTTTAAAAAATGAGAATATCTTAAACAGAGACAGAGTATTGTATTGTTAGTAAATAAAAAATAATAATTAAGTAACAAAATACCTAAAAAAACGTGTTTTATGTTCGTTTATAATTAGGTACCTACACATATTACAAGCCTAGTACAAAAATCAAATGTTCCTATTATCGTAAATCTTCGGTCTTTGGCGTACTAAGTCAGTTCTAATATTTGACTCTATCGAATGGATTAGACATGGAACATGGATAACAGTTTAAAATCATATATCGTAGTGAATTTTTATTGGTGTGTCGGCAACCATGCCGGCTTCCGCATGACATGCGCGCATGTGGATTCGCAGCAAGGTCACTACGTAATAGATAAATAGTAGTCTGCTTCACCACGCAGGCAGGGCGTGTCGCACGCTGTCCGTTGTCTTCGCAGATTACCTAAATACATTTGATCTGTTGCCCCGAATACGACTCTTTTCTGTATTGCGCAGTTTATAACCGTAAAAGGTCAAGTCAAATCAAGATTATACAGGAAATAATTAAACAATGTAGCGGATTCTTATCTGAAGCAGAACTTTGAAGCGGTCACCATAGCAACGTGCTATCGGGTTCGACCGTTGACGTTGACCTACTAACCTATTTACCTATTATCCTTAATTATTCATTCAAAATTACTGCCACCTATAAACAAAAGAATAAGTTAGTATTGATAAATCGTTATCTTTTTAATTTACTATAATTAGATGGTTTCCTGTACTAATACCTAGTTTTATTCATTGCCAAAATTAAGCGTCGTAGGTAGGATATTATATTTTCATTGTGTTGGTTGGTCGCGTACTCATGTCGTCACATACAAAAAGATCTAGGTAGCTTACCTTTACCTATATACCTACTTGGCAAATTTTTATTAAATGTGAGAATTCTTAAGAAAATTGAATGAAAAAGTATTCATATTCTGGATAAAACTTATATCTCGATCTCGTGGGAATATCGGGATAAAAAGTATCCTATGTCCTAATCCAGGTCATGATTATAGTTAGGATTATTTTTCTGTTTTCATTTTGCCATTGTTTACAGCCTGTATATCTTTTTGCATCAGCATTTTGCAAATTGAACTTCATCCCGTCTCTAACATTATTTATCTAATTAAGTAGAGAAAGATGGCGATTTGCGACTAATGGCGACATAGTGTCTGTTAGGATCTCACACGTGTCGCCTCTGTACGTGTCTCGGCCTCGTGGCGAGATACCTACTTGTATAAATAAAACTATATTGTCTACCGTTTTACTGATATAATAGATTATTGCGCAGAAATGACGTTCGTCATCGCCAACAACGTCGATACGGTAGATAATGCTTAAGCCTAACGATAAGTATGACAGACAAACAAAACTCAACTGTAAAAATGTGTCACAATTGCATAAATTAAAGTTATTATATGATCACTGAGCTTATTTATAAAGGATAAATAAATAACGGAAAATTATTATAAGAAAAAAAATAAGATCTATGAGAGTCTTGTAAAAGACCAATAATATTTTCAGCAACATTGTTGTATGTTTACATGCAACATGAAAAGAATATTTAAATAAACACAAACATTTCGCGGCATAATATTCCATATTCTACAATACTCTACATTTCATTGCATCAAATTCAACGTTTGCCAAAAGATATAATATGGGATTCTGTTCGGTGTATGAATGAGAGTCTTATATTATAAGAGATGAATAAAATTATCAGCAATATTGTTGTATGTTTACAGGCGACATGAAAATAATATTTAAATAACCACAAACATTTCGCGGCATAATACTCTATATTCTACAATACATTTAATTGCATCAAATTCAACGTTTGCCAAAAGATATATGGGATTCTGTTCGAATTCTATATCATTATGTTAGTGAAGTCTAGCTACCTATACATACATATTTCGATCAAAAACTTGTACAGATAGATCATCCTCACGGTGATCATGAACTACATTTATAGTATTTTAATTTACATAATATTTAATTATTATGTGTGACGTTAATTTGTCTGATATACATAGGCTGAGCTTGCTTCTATGCTTGTAGCTAACATTATCGTTGAAATTTATTGCGTATTTGTCGTCTTTGTTGGTGGACTTGGCGAGGAGCATAGTTAGAATGATTGCTGCTTCTTTCCAAATGTATGTGTATTTGTAATTATAAATAAACTTCAAGGGCACACGAGTCAAATGGACGCAGCCTGGTCACAACCGACGTGGTATAGCCAAGTACCTGCGACGCTGTTCGTGTATAATATTACGTACACTTGTTTTCATTGTGCAAAAAAAACTAAAACAGCAATGCCCTCATCGCGATACAAAGCCAAACTCAAGTTCATTGGCACGATTTGCTTTTAGTTGAGGTACGTGGATAGTCGCCATGGCTGCTGTCGACCATGACTTTACTAATTGGCATCGTCAACGTTTTGGATGATTATTTATAACTTCACTTTATAATCTTCAATAACTCAATATATAATATAACAGTAACGTCAACAAATAAAAATGTAAACTAAGATAATAATTATGATGTTATATTTATACATTTTTCACTTTTATACTTTTTTTAAGATTTTTAGTTCAGAAGCCAAATTGTGCTAACCTTTCGTGCACTAATTTATATAATTTACAATCTTATAATTTTGAACAGAAATGCAACGTGGAATATTGTTACATAAACTACTTGCGCAAAGTTACAATTCGACCACGTTTGGAATCGTCACCCACCGCCACCAGTTAATATTAGTAGCAAAGCAAAAGCGTGTCGGACCACGCACAATGAAGGGTTCCGTAGTGGGGATTAATTTTATTTATCCTAAGAACAAACTTAACATTGTAGTTGAAACACATCTTCCCTCATACATTCCAACTGCAAATGTAAGTTTGTACGCACAGTATTGAGAGATTTACCATGTTGTTTTAAAATCATAGACTTCTTATAGGTTTTCCTGTAATCTATTTAACTAAAGAACTATTTTCTGTATTTTAATTTTCTAAATTTTAGGCTCAGTAGTTTCGGAGATAAGGGGATTGGTCAATATCTACTTTCTTAAATAATTTTATGAAATAGTGGCCCACATATTCAAAATTCATTTATTTACGTTACAAGTCCATGACAGACTGACAGACAGACACACGAGTGATCCTATGAGTTCCGTTTTTTCCTTTTGAGGTACGCTCTCTCTAAAAAACCACCCGGAAGGACCAAAATTGTAGCTAGGTACTGCGTCGTAATTTTTCTAGCTTGCCATTGTGATACGATTATTACGAATGAGTATATATCAAGTTCCGAGCCAGAGAGTTAGAAAAAGTTCTAAGCCAGTGTAGGAGGTTCTTAGATCCACACATTTAGGTAAGAGCAATGACCTCCTTAAGACCAAATTGATAACTGCTTCCTTATTCCCAGCTTAAAGCACTAGGAAGTGGTGAACGGCGGGCGTTTTTGTGGGACTGTCTTTTGTAATTTTGACGTTCGAAAAGTGCTGATTCTCAGAATTCTCAACCTAGTTTGAATAAATTACTTTTTATTTTGATTGAAGTCATATAAAAAGAAGCTAATGCTTGGTTTTGCAATTTAATATTGATTTTCATATTTCAAAACAGCAGCTCATTATCTAGACACGGTCTGCAGACTGTACAGTGTACGTACACACAGTATGTACTTGCCACTCAATTTAAACTGGTCACGTGCTGTCGTCGAGATTGGGACCGAACACGTGTGGCTTGCCAATGTTCCATATTCGTACAAAGTCTTAACGCTTTATTACGAGTAGCTAAGCTACACTATTCAATTCATCCTTTCATAATTATGTTTATTTCATCGATGAAAGTTTTATACACATAAGTTGTATTATGCCCCATAATATTATGTAATAATTTGAATAACAATAGTTCTTGTCATTATCGTCGTATCATCTCTAAATATGAGCAACTCAAGGACTCAGAGAAGCCTGATACGGAACTACTATAACGCTTTGCACTGTTGTATATGTAGTGATTATTGTCCATCACATTATTTTCGTTATTTTTATCAGATAAATGAATGCTACTGCTATTTCCTTACAACTTGACCATATTATTATGGTTTTTACATTTTAATTAATCTCATAAATTCTATAAATTTTATTGCACTGAAGAGAAAAGAACTGAAAGAAATCCGAAGTATCGGGCGAATGTTCGGCCGTTGTTTGATTACGGCGAATAAAACAAAAATGACAGTCAAAGAGATAAGCCAAAGTAAAAAATGTGATTTCAAGTCGAGTAAGGATTCAAAGTTTCAAAGTCAAAAAAGAAAACTATGGAAGTTATAAAACGGCCGATACTTCGGATTAACGCTTCGGAGTAGACCCCGAGGTGATAAAGGATGATGCCGTTAGAGTAAATGTGAAACTGTTGCGTAAAAAGCTGCACATCGACTGCGCACACTGTGCACGCAGAATTAACAATGTACTAAGGTCATCTGCCGATCAAATGCATCGCATGCACGTCTGATTTCATGCCGGATGGAACTGAATCACAACACACATAACAATTTGTATGAAACAGATAGGTAATATTACATCAACACCATTATCAGATTTGTCAGCCTGTAGAGTGTAGACTCGTGAGGTTTTGCTGAATATGGAACAGCTTTTAGAACGCTTTTTTTGGTGTGATTTATAAAAATCTATCCAATTCCTATTATGTCAAGAGAAAGAACGTACTTACACTAAACAGCGTACTATTTTTGTTGTATTCAACACCTGCGGGTGCTGATCTGTTTGCCAATTTAAGAGTGTTGATGATATACTATGGCAATAGCATTTCCCTGACGCACTCTCATTTCATGCCGGTTGAATATAACCTCAAGTTCTATTTTATTCAACCATTTCCACGTTCAGAACCCATTATTACGTAACGTTTGTACGTCACCTGGCTTTAGATCGTTTCCGCTGCTGCATTACGTACGTTTGATGAATGAGGACTAACATGAGTGCGCGTGAAGCCCATTTATTTAGAATTGTATCAGAAAAAATATTGTATGACTACGTGCGCGTACGATATCCATAATGGAAGAGTATTGGATATATTATTACTGTCTCAACTTTCATAAGAAGAATAAGGAGTTAATCTCTAATACCTGTACATCGTCCATCACACACAATTTTGTAGAAGTGTTGATATCGAGATTCTAATGGCTAAAAATCGCAGGTGAATCATTTAGAGATACCTACTGACATATAAAAACATGTCTCTCTTCTCTTGGCGGTTGTGATTTCACAATAAGATCGGACTCGTACAATGAACTGTGAACACTTTGAACAAAGACTGCGCTGCCTACAATGATAAGCTCGTTTCGGTTGTTTGTTCCTACGATACACACGTGAACTTGTATTTCATAATTCTACTTATACTTTTTCAATAGGTACTAAAATGCTATGTAAGGTTATTTAAATCAGCGTCTATTCGAATCACGTTATATCACAATTAGTTATTGATCCATGATTTATGGTACCGTTATCTACCATAAAAATAACTGATGAAAAATAATAGAATAATGATTTTCGTTAAGTAAAATCCGTAATCGTCATCATAATTCAGATTGTTCCTTCGGAATTAAATGGAAAATAGCGACACATTTACAGTGCAACACAAGTAATACGAGCATTAGTTCAACTTCAAAGCTCAATTTAAAGTAACTGAATAGGTATGATGTAATAATAATAATAACCCCACTGCCGCGCCGTATCTCCACGTTGACGTCGTGGTGGGGCTTGCGCACAACAGACCTAGGGTGAAGAGCTAGAGAGAGACCAACAGAGATACAAAAACACGCAATGCAGCATGTGGCGAGCTTTTGGGCAGTAGCGATCCCACGGACCCTATCTCCCCGAAGAAGTCTTGTTCCTCTTGAGTAGAGACATTGCTTTTGTGGATTCACAACACAAACGTGCTTGGAGGAAGAAAGTATTTCAGTAAGATACAATCTCGACCTTACTTCCGCGATTGTTCTGATAGCCGTGGAATGCCTCTCCAACCCACATGAACCTCAGGATATGTTGCCTCCTTGTCGCTACGTCACTATGTGCTAGCGACAGTTTTCGGGGGTCCATTATTGAGTGTGCAAGTCACCCCCTGCTATTTTATCCATGTATATGTTACCGGCCAAACCCGATTTCAGGACAAACTAGTTTAGCCTAGGCTAAACTAGTTCTTCCTATACGCGATAGGATTAACTAGTATAGCCTAGGCTAAACTAGTTTGTCCTAAGCCCGATAGGATAAACCAGTTTAGCCTAGGTCGAATCGTTTGATATACCACTCAAAAGACATAAAACCTATTTAGTCTAATATGATAAACGTGCAAGCAAGCATGCAGCAGGCATGTTTTCTGTCACGGCTCCGGCGCTGCAGGGCTCCAGCGGTCCCATGCGAGCTTATCGTCACAGATGTGTTTCACGCTCACCACCGCGGCTGAGGCTGGCCGGCGGAGCCGGCCAGCAAGCCGAAGACTGGGAAGCGTTGAAACCACCTGCTCCTCAGCTCGCGGGCCGCCTCGCCCCTACGCGCCTACGCGATTTTAAATAACACTCTAGGGGTAGGGCAGACAAGACTACGTGGAGTCGGTTTTGGTGCGATTCGTTTCGGACGGACATCGAAATCGGGTTTGGCCGGTAACATATACATCTAAAAGACATTGATCAGGCAGGCGCCATAGTCCTTCCATAGCCTAGGTAACCAGTCCACTTTAGCCACCCAAACCCTTTGTTCAATATCTTTGTTTCCATAACCTGCAATAGTCCTACACCAACCAGGGGTTGTCCTTGGTCTAATTTGCTTAATGCATACAGGGGGTTAACCAAATATGGGCGTCCAAGCAAAAAGGGTCCAATAGTGCGGTATTGAGTTAAGACTAGATTCGGTATCTAGTCAATTAATAATAAGGGTTAAAAAATTATTCAAAAAATGGCACATTTTTTTTACCTGACATTTGAAGTTAAAAACTGAAAAACCTTGATTTGAGAAAAACTATATGAACTTTTAGATAATTGAGCATTAATTAATAATCAATTAAAATCGCGAAATGCATTTTTTTCACGCAACTTTACAAAACTGCGTCTTTCTAGGAAACTAAATGCCGAGAACTGCATAGCTATTCACAACGCAACGGTACGAGTCGCTACCGTATCGGCAACGGCAGGCGCTTTTTGCTTGGACGTCCACAAATAGTGTTCTTACATTTCCTTAGAACTTAGTAACTCCTAAAATTATTGTTAAGTACAAGTTTAATATTTTAACTTGTGGACTCCACACTAGGTCAAACCTGTATCTTGGGGTCCTTGAGAGTAAGAGATAAACAATTTGCAATTTCAGGGTCAATACTGTATTGTAAATGTATTTATTAAGTACATAAAGTTTCGAAAATTTTACGAAAAACAATATCAAAAATAAAAGACTTGAAAAAACATAGGGTGCGTCGTAAATGTAGTATTTATTATTGAGATTGATAAAGTAAGAATGTATGAATAATATAGCACGGGCATTGAATATAAACACAAAGAGATGTATCAGTAGAGTCAGGTGGTGACCTCGTGGTCGCATTAATATACGACTGGTTTTTGCGGGCCCTAGTTCTCGCACGTGGTCGGTTACTGGGTACAATGGGCCCGCCTTGGTCCTTTTCTCAAGAGGGTTTTGATAGTTACTGAGTGATGTAAGTTCTCATTATACCTTTGACTTTGTACGGGATTATTATAATTACACTACAATTATATTTCTACAGTATGATACATGAATACGATGGTATTTTGTCCCCTGTCCATATCTATGATATGTTTAAAAATAGAATATATTGGGGTTTAGTTCTTATTAAAGGCTTCTACATACCGGAGCGACTTGTCGCGCGACGCAACACGACACAAAGGCACGGCTCATCCCGCGACACGCGGGGCCTTTGTGCCGTGTCGCGTCGCGCGACAAGTCGCGCTGGTATGTAGAAGCCTTCACACGAGAACACCAGTAACCTATCTTTTAGATGGGTAGGATATGTAAATAATTACATAATTTTATAAGAGGCGATACTCTTTGAATAATTCAAGACTTTAAATAACTAATTTATTATTTGCCTTTTTCCTTATTAATAAGGTATTACATTCATCTACGACGTAGAATTGTACCTCTAGTCTACCTAGTATGAAAATATAAAATAATTTATCGGCAGTGAAGGACACCTGAAGTGTGTCTAATATTCTCTTCAAAAATCAGTCGCTCCACCTATGTCAAAGTAAGTTAGATATTCAAATTGCCCATAGATAGAGAGTAGTTAACTGATCTAGTGGTCAGCTAATAATAATAACATGAGTTAAAAGCATGTTGCATGCATGCTGACACGATCACTGGTCTAGACAAATCGGCATGCTCGATTGCGTCAGACTGGTTTCTCTCAGCGCTGCAACGCCCCGGCAAGAGCTGGAAAGTGTCGTGCCGGAAACCACAGCTTTCTATATACACGCTTAATGCTCTTGTTATTTAAAATACTACCACTAAACACTTTCGGTCGTCATGAAGTAATCGTTTTCAGCCGCAGTCTGTCCTCGTTACTGCACCAAATGTTTTTACTTTCCTTTGTAAATGCCGTTGCTTATTCATATTTACTGCAGTACCTATGTAACAATTTATAATTATGCTGTTGTTGCCTATAACTACCATTATTGTATGTATAAAGTTTTGCGCGTTTTGATGTCCCAAATCGAGTGTTGATGATAAAATTGTTTCATAGACTAGAACCGGTTTGTTTAAGAACACACCTACGCTTGTTATACATGAATTTATATGATACAAAGACAAGGTCTAGCGATGTCATGCATGTAGTTCCCACTTCCCGTAGCGTCTTACGGTGTCTGAAGTGATTAGTATGTAATTTCTTTGTTTGGAAACTGTGCTAGCAAACCACATTGAACGGTATGCTCGTTCCAGTCCATTCAAAGATATCAAACTATGCACAATGCAGCTCTATCTAAAATGGAATATTGTATGACATTCTTCTTTTTTGCAAAAAAACATTGTTGTATCTTCTCATAAGGTACGAGAAGAACTCATAATATTTATGAATCTCTTTTATTTAAAAAAATCTGAACTCAATCAGTAAAACATATAAATGAACGAAATGCTTTTAAGTCCTAAAGTAAACAGGGTCAATGATTTTCCAGAATTGTTGAACACAAATATAAAACGAACGAGGGCACGGCACTTGAGTCATAACTTCAAAATTGTTCGTATATCTACTTTAATATAAATCATATAGGCATAATCTTGCGTGTATTCGATTAAAACGCGGACATTGGTAGACTTACGAGTACATGAATGCCGCATGGCATATACTGAGCCCGCTGTTCTACGCAGCTTGTTATATATTCTCTTTATATGGTTTTGCCTACAGACCCACGAAATAAATAGTGTAAAGACCTTACCGATGCCCCGTCGGATGTCAACGACCCTCCCAATGAACTAAAGTGGTGTCTTTAAAATAATATCCTTTTTCTTTTAAAGAAAATTAATACTGCTGAACCAATTGCTGGTATACATGTTCCAAAAGAATAAAGCACGCGCCATTATTAAGTATTGTTGTTCTATAACGGAGTGTAACGGGACATAGTATGGTACAGGTTGTCGGTCAGGTAGGCAGGCAGTCAGCCGCACATCCGCCTGCGTTGCGTCGTGTGCCGACTGACGCGACCCGCTCTTTAATGTAGCATTTCTTTTCATATCAACTTTCATCTACAATTCTATTGTTGTTCTGCGTGTGTGACCCGAGTAGTCGACCTTTAACCAACCTGAGCATGAAACTTATATTTCTATATTGTGCGGTTACTCGTAGAAACTGGAGCAATAAAATAAAAAACTTTTCAGTTTATCAAAACAAAGTTTTATCTATGTCACCATGTTTTGTTAAAATGCGCAACTGAATTTTCACTAAATAAACAAATAAGTTATTGAACTACGCAACACTTTTATCGTTCATTAACTTTTACGCGGAAAACATGCTTGCCTGAAATGCCTACGTAGTAGGTAGTGATCAATGAAATGTGACGTCGCCTGAAAATTAAAGTCAATTAAATACGTATAATGATGTGATAGAAAATGTTCCTTTATGTACTTAGTATGTTTTAGCCCAGGGTTACTGTTAAAATGTGTCAGCTTACGACCGTCCCGTCACTTGTGTTTTAAAGACTTCTAGATTTAATGATACTAGACACTTATCTAATCATTACTGCTTGCAAATCGAGATATCTGCAATGAATACGTTAACGGCCGAACCCAATAACTTATTTTCAGTTAAAGACAGATCGCTATTGATGATAGACAGTATAATTATATCTATGCTCGGATGGCGTCTCACAATCATTGATAAAGGCTATCTATCTAACGAAAACAATAAGTAGGTTTCTCTACTTCGCCCGCCCGTGCGTTCCATTACAACCAACATCACTTTAAAAAACAACATGTGTAATTAGGGTTATATTAAAACTTCTTTGTTTCTTAGTTCTAAATAAGTTACTTGATTAAGATGTAATTCTGTAGAGCCATATTTGTTATGGCCGCGAATCAAAATACAACCTGTTACTGACCTGCAAATTGCAAAAAACGTAATAAAATTTGAATTTCGCGGGCTACCTTAGCGCACTAATGTAATTTTTTTTTTCAACTTAAATTCATGTTGGAATGGTGCTTGCACGGGGGCCTTAGTAAGGGGGGGCAAATTTCTGTTATTTTTTGCCTAAGGTGCACCGTTTTCGAAATATAAATTTTTTAGATATAATTTTTTTTTTTATTCTTTATTTATTTGAAAGGGTTTTATCACTTAGTGATAATGTCACCCCCGTAACAGAAATATTCAACAACTTAAAACTATTTTTTTTATTACTTTAAATAATAAAAAAGACATCTATGATCATTATTGCAAGTACTAAAGAGTTAATTTTAGCTTGGCTACTTTGCGTTTATCCCTGCAATTCGGGGAATAGCCAAATCTGCCATCTGTAGTACTGTCCTGTCAAACAAATCGTATATTGGGAAGCATACTTTGGCATTTTCATACAAAGAGATATCTGTTGTATGCGATACCCCCTTCCATCAGTAGATAGTGTGGGCCGGTATGATTCATAGATTATTGGGACGTTAAAACCATCAATAGATAATTATATTTTTATATCTCCAGTATGCCGAAACTGGTGATATTAGGTTATTGGGTTCGGCCGTTAGTCTGTCTCTGTCTCAGGGTCATTTATTAAAAAAGTTGCTGTACCGCTACTACGTCCACGTAGAATTTTAAAACAGCACAACGACCACCAAATTATACCTGTGCTCTAAGGGGCACTGTGTTCGTGGATGTCGAAAAACATCATAGCATTGACTGTAGGTACTAATCGACAATATGAAATGAAATGAATGAGATGAATATACACCAAAGTAACAGAATTAAAAAAAAAAAATAGAACACTGCAAAAAAAAAAACCTGTTTCCGTGTAATAAAGTTTCTATCGACTTTAAATTAGACGTTAAAATCGACATATGTAGTAGGTTTAGGACCTTAACCAACGCCATCTCTTGCGCTTAAATAAAACTTTTTACAAAAAAAAACACTACAAAGTGAAAAATAACTTTAATTTCGGAAGGCGTTGTCATTGGATCTGTATTACAATATTTTGTCACAGACTTCCGAAATTTAAAGTAATTTTTCAGTTTTTAGTGTTTTTTTTGAAAGCTGGTTGTTTTTTTAATGTTTTTTTTTATGTTTCTCTTTTTAGTGGGTCAGTTTGTAATTTATCTAAGTTGCATTAGGCGAATGTCAACTGCTCGGCACCTTTTACAAAATATTGTTTTTCCCGATGCCGGGAGGTTACTTGTTGAGGAGTTCTCCTGGTGAGAACCAGGAGAACTTCCACTCACCGTTTGCATTGTGACGAACATAAATTGCTTAGCAACCTTATTAAAGTACCTACCTAATCCAATCGCAACCCCGTTAAATACTTATTATTAAGTAGTTTCCAAATGGTGCCAGCCATACTCAGAGTGTGCTCCGCAGAGCCCTAGCACCGCAAAAATAGTGGTAATAATAAAATAAAAAAACTAAAAGGGTATATAATATTTTAATTTACTCTGCAACCTGAGTAAAATAAAATCTATTTGCAACATAAAGTAAAAAAAATATGCACGTTGAATGTCAAGTAATATGATTACTATTAAAGAATACACCTAACCATTTTTGATTATTATAGTGCTCCGTCAAATATTTCGTTTTCCAAAAGGTTTCCGTCGCCTGAAAAGTGTAAGAACCACTGGTATAGGTTAAGAAAAGGCAGGCGTGAACTTTTGGAACTAACAGGTCTACCCCATGACTATTTAATTTAACTACTAACGCCATCTAGAAGCGATTACGTAAACAATAATTCTGCAAAGACAAAATAGATCATGCGTCATGCATGCATGATCTATACAACATATCCCGGAATTAACGCACACCACCAAACACCGATTAGATTATTATTTATAATCATAATTCATAATAATCATAATACATACATTTATTTTTTACTATTATGTATAAAACATTGTTTATTTATTAAATTAGTTTTAACTGATTGTGGGGCAAAATTGTGGTCACATTACAAAATCTACGCATGTACTCAGCCGCATACGTATAAGGGTCTAGCATAGTAGATACTTCGTCCATTTTAGTTTGTTTTGACTGTACAGCGGAAGTGTGACTGTAATTTACGTAGTTTTAATTATTTTTAGGATAAAAAATATACCGAAATCGATTAATTAAAAGATTTTAAACAAACTAATTTCATTGTGTGCATTAATTCAGTTACACATTGTATAGGTTTCAATAGGACTACCACAGTATAATCAAGTATACTGGGACTCTACATATACAAAAAATAGAGCTGTATAACAGAACCTACTCAACCAATTGAGAAGAAACATGACTCAGTTTTTGGGTTAGGTAAGCAGTTTCATTGAAATCAGTCTCGGTCGGATTTTCACGTACTTAATGAGATAAATATATAATTTCTAAAAATATAATAGATCCAACCTATAGGCTTTATTATAAAAAAAATTGTTTGTACTTCATTATGAACATGTACGAAGATGATAATGTTTCAAAAGATTAGACAAAATCAGTTTTTTTTTATGCACAATCGCACAGTCATCAAAATATGTGCTTATGCCTCCAGTTCAAAATGTAAATTTTAGTTTCGGGAGTCGGTGGAAATTTGGCAATATATACGAAAAACAAACGAAACCACAGTCAGCAACTTCCAATGACTATGCAACTTCCGAACACAGTCCCCTAAAAGGTAAAATGAGTTATATAATTATGACTGTAAATACAGCGGTCACGTGCTGTAATTAATAATTATACTTACCCGAGAAGATTCTCTAAATATTAAGTGAAGTTCAACGAGGCACTATGCTAATTAGTTTACTACAAGAACACCGGTATTTATAACTAGTTGTAATTGGAAATAAATTAGTTCCGCATAATAATGGAAAGAAGATTTAAATAAACACCTTGTTTATTGCGAAATTATACTTAATTATGTCAAAGTAAAAAACAAGTTATGCATGCTGCTTTCGTAATGTTATGATATTAAATTATTTACAAAAATACTGCAACATTTAAAAAACTTAATCTATGTCCATATCATATTAACACTAATTCATTCACACATTTTGGGCCTGGTAAAGGATGGCATTAACTATTTTGTCAATAAATTATAACATTCAGATCGACACAAATCTTAACTCAACATACACAGAACTAATATTTTTTGTTTACACGGGAGACTTCTCCTGGAGCGGGACTTCTTCAGGCGTGGTTCCATTTGCAGTAACGCTTGTTCGTTCATTTGCGTTTCTTGGAGTTGAACTAAACCGATTTTTGATAGAACTCCAATTTTTCTTAATTGTAATACCAGCTACCACAAGAACCATTCCAGCTACAATCATTCCAATAATGCTTTTATCGACACCAGTTTTTGTTGCTAAAGTGGTTGCTCCTACTACTTCATTGTCTGACTTATCAGTAGCTGCACTAGAAGATTCTGCATCTGTTGGCTTAGGTTCTACCGATGCTTTTATAATTGCAGAATGAAGAGAAAAATCTCCAGCTGCTTCCTTGGTGTCATCATTAGTCAGAGTCGCAGTTTCAGTGGTTTCCACATTTTCTACTGACGGCGCTTGTTCATTTTTCTGTGTATCATTCTCTGCTTTTACATCAGGCGGAGAATTTATGGCTGGGTCGACATCATCCTCTGGTGTAGCTCCTAAGGGAATTAGTCCTGGTAATGCGAAATCTAATAGCCCCTCCTCTATACCCTGTGGTTGCGGCGCTTCTGGGCATTCAAATAATTTTACGCTACATGTTCCTGTACATACAGCAACTAAAGATTCTTTTAATGATGTACACAAATCTTCCGCCAGACTAGCTGCAGCAGTAGGCAACGTGATTGTACGCAAAGCTTTGAAGTTAGAGAAGGATTCCGGTTTAAGATCCTGAAAATAATAAGTTTACATTTAAATGATTTGGTCATCTTGTTTATTAAGATTTTGATTCCGTTTATATTGTCAGCTTCTAAAGAGCTTCTATAGTCAGATTCTAAAGATCCTATCTATATCAGTTTGAAAGAATTCAGCAATTATAAAGATAAATTAAATTATCTCTTTAATACAAGGTATTAAAAGTAATCCGTGAAGTTTTCAGATAGACACTATGCTATAAGCCATGTACTTACCGTTCTCATATCGTTGCCTCCCAGATCAAGTTCTTCTAACTTAGTAAGGCCGAAACCATTTTTTAAATCTTGCGGATACTCTATTAGACGGTTGTTTCCGAGCTTTAAGCTTACCAGTTCAGGCAGTTCACTTATGGACTGGAATGAAAATATAAATTCGTTAGTTTTCATTAGGGTATTAGCGTATTTATCTCAGGGCCCAAGCACAAGATGCAAAATTGATTTAACCTAATTGATTCATTGTATCGAGGTCCTAAACCATATCAACTATATTAAGATAAAGCAGCTAGATCTACTGTTTGTGTGTCTGTTGCATTATTACAAATAAATAAGCTAAAATTACAAATACAAATTATAAATCATCTGTGCAAGTTAATCCATATGATTAGTGGCGTCGTTGCCGGAAGTGGGTTCAACTGGTTATGGAGATTTTTTTTTTTAACTTCGCCAATATTGACACCCAATGCCGACATGGTTCAGCTAATGCAAAGTCTCAACGCACACCCTGCGGTTTCTTATATTATTTGCAACGCACTTTAGTTTTATGTATAATTTCATGTGCACACCCATTGGAAATTACATGAATAATTATGCGTTAATCTTATTATCATAAAAATCACGTGTCACTATGTTCGTACACGCTAATCTCCAAAACTACCCAACCTATTGCAATGACATTTGGTGAATGTGTATGGTTGGTTGCAGCTCGAAAGATAGGATAGTTTAGGAACCGATAGATGGCGCTCCGTGGGAAGCAGGGGCGGGACGCTAGTGTAATATAATTTCAAATTTACTTGTCCAAGTATTTTTAAATATATGTTATTAATTACTTACACCGGAAACGATCTTCATGATTTCATTGTTGTTAACATCTAATATTTTTAAATCCTTCAAATCAGATATTTCTTTCGGTATTTCAGTTAACTTGTTATTCTGTAATTTTAACTCCGTAGTTTTAGGATCCAAAGATTTGGGCAGTTCTGTTAATTCGTATCCAGAGCAATCTACTATATATTTGTTTGAGTCTCCCTCTATATTACAAACGCATGGTTTAGGACAGGAATGTTCTTCAGTCGCGACAGCGGATACGTTATCTGTTAAGGCAGTTAATTGCACGTCCTCAAGTAATGGTGCCGCTGGTGCTCCAGTTTCAGTGACCGGTTGAATAGGCTCATCTATGACGCCTGCCCCGCTGCCCTCTAGTAAGCTTCCATCAGATTCGGGATGATTGTCAGGTGGAAATTGATTGTCATTTTCAACAGGAATGTGTAATTCATCATCGTTTTGAGCCAATGCAATCCTGGAAATTGATATTAATGCAGTAATAACATGTGACTTTATCGAATTTATCATAAGGTGACGCAAAATTGTTATAAATAAGTAGGTGATAAAAATCGTGATAAGTATATGTACTACATGGGCGTAACTAGCACACTGTCTTAAGTTTTGATTGATAGAACAAAAATACACGTAGATTTATAATTTAGATAGGAAAGTTAGATATCGCTGGTATCATTGAAGTAGTTAACACTTTTTGACCTCTTTTAAACACTTTAACCTCTTTCAGGCTCACACCATATACACTTGTCCTGCTCATGGTGTTACCAGTTATCACAGATTAATATTATTATTTTACATAAGTTATTTACTGCTATTAATTAACAATAATTGTATTAACCTGTATAACTGTCACATTGCTAGTTATTAAAGTAAATGGAACTACAATTTATTTCAATTGTTCGTGCTTCTATGTACTGCCTAGCATTACATGTAAGTAGAAATATTTATTAATAACTAAATAACTGAAACTGCAAGCTATGAAACACTTAAGCGGCTGGTACTATTTATTGCAATTCGAATGTGCACTCACCTATATATTAGTTGGTAGATCAGAATGTGACTGTTGGTAAGTAAGTACATGAAAATAAGATCTACCAGCACCTGTTAAATAAAACAAATGAAAGCTTGTGTACTTACGCAAATAGTGCCAACAATAGCACGAAAAGATGTTTCGACGTCATGGTCACTCTCATATGCGAACACTACTAGGTAGAGATTTGCCAACTGACTTTAGGAGTTACCTGTCGTGGTACAAGTACCAGCGTAGCGTACAGCGCATAACTCACTGACACTTATAACTATTATCACTCAATGATAAGATTACCAACGGCATGGCAGCTTATCGCAAATCAACCACGATAACGACGCTCTGCATAAACGAGAAAATATTAGGTGGCCGATTTTCAATATCACCTACGACTAACAAATAGCGCGCAATGTAAGTGTACGGTTTTATTTACACAGATATATGTGTAAATGATCGCGGCCGATACGCCACGATGGTCTTCATTAACTGCCAGTTGCTAATTCTACAAATACACAAAACCGCCTATGTTAATTATATATTGGTTTGTCGTTGACTTGCACCAAAATCCTCATGTAGTCCTTTACATAAGCAAATCGATTTTAATTTTAAGAACAATGATTAATTACATTAACGGAAATAAAAAGCAATTATTGAGTTAAACAAAAATGATCGAACTTCAGAAGAAAACGCACACGCGCATTATGTTATCTCTCCTTCACTGATGTTACTGGTACTTGGCTGATGCTTCATGTCTATACATTGCTTTATTCTGTAAAGTTTAATGTTATACAACACAGCTGCTGTTGGTTTTACTTATGTGACGTGTAAACCACCAATATGACAAGATTCTTACGTTGGTTTGCAAACAATTACACTTTGATTTAAATCGTTATTGTTCTGGTTAAGTTTTAAAATACCTATACCATTCTGTTAAATTCATATTTTACGATCTGGTCAAGGTCGATACGTTAATAGATTGCCCTATTTCTGCTAATCCACGCCTGACGGGAGTAAGTTCACCGGAGAGCACGGGATAAAACGTAAACGTCGGATTTTTATTACTCAATGGCATAAAGGCACTTTCCATCCTATTTATTTCATGGGGCAGCACGCAGATTGCTCCTTCACAACGAGCTTTGTGTGAAAGCTGAGTTTTGTTCTAGCATCGAGAAGAAAATGTCTGAAAGCAGGGGGGGTCTACTCCGAAGATAAATCCGAAGTATCGGCCGTTTTCTGAGTACGGCCAACTATGGCTGACTAAGGCGAAAAGAAATACTAGTGTGCTTTAGACCACACGACTGAAGTAAAACTTACAAATAGTAATACTAATTGTACTTCCGTAACGCTCTCGTCATGCATTCACCAGCTTACTCCCCAAGTCAAGCGTGCCTAAAGAAGTTTTACTTCAAAAAAACAAACGACAGTCAAAGAGATAAGTCGAAGTCAAAAATGGGACTTGAAATCAGGTAAGGACACAATGTCAAAAAAGAAAACTTTGAAAGTCAAGAAACGACCGAACATTCGGCCGATATTTCGGATTTTCGCTTCGGAGTAGACCCCCAGGGGCTGAACGACATGCGTATATCGCGTATTGGGCCGTGGTGTGCTCATCGCAGCCGCGCAACCTGAAGATGCACTTGCTGCATCATCATCATTCTCTTACCTTTATCCCAATTTATTTGGGGTCAGCGGAACGTGTCTTTTTTCTATACTTTCGTCATGTCGGTAGAATAAAAATATCTCCAAAAACACTCAATGCTCTGCATACAAAGGACGCCTTTTGTTTACATGAAGATACCTAAAGGTAATTACTTATAATGACGAAATGTCGAGTTTCTGTAACATCAATAAACTGCGCAGTACTTTCTTCTGGATAAATATTATTTTTCTCCTTTGACGTCCATTGACGTAGTTAAAAAATAGTTCCTGGATTCTGTCCAATGGCTCCATTAGCCAACAAATCACTAACGGTAATTGTTTGTTTTATTTGTTCAGTACTGCAATGGGGGCGACTTAGCGGACTATTTGCAAGCGAACCGTCTGCTCAGCGAAAGCACTATTCGCCTGTTCCTGAGGCAGTTGGCCGAGGCGATGCGAGCTATCCACGCTAAGGGCATCGTGCACCGGGACCTGAAGCCACAGAACATCCTCCTCACGCACAACGTAGCGCCGCCCCGCACGCCGCATGCCTCTGAAATGACACTCAAAATTGGTTCGTATTTGTCTTCATAATAACCAATTTCCTACGTAGCTAAGTACCTGATTGTATCTATCGGATGAAATAAATATGTCGTTATCATATCCGTCGTCTTGTTGATCAATGCATCTGACTCATCCAATTTCAACGTAAACTTCGAATACTTACGGTAATCATGGGTCAATATTTAGAATCTAAGATATAGTATATACCTATCAAAAGTAAAGGCCGAACTTAACCCAACTTCAAAGTTACGTCGTAGTATTATGTCAAACTTATGTTTAATTCATTTTTTTTTTCGTGCAGCTGACTTTGGCTTCGCAAGGTTCCTCGAAGAAGGAAACATGGCCGTCACGCTCTGCGGCTCTCCGATGTATATGGTAATATTACTTCCTTACGAATAAATTATTAAGATTAAGAATTTTATATAAATATTATACAAGTGAACTACGTTTTCCAATTAACAAAAAATAAACTACTGTTGACATCAATGATATTATAAGTAAAAAGACGTAGATAGGTTACCTACTCAACATTCGATCTTCAAAAACGGCATAATATACTATTAGATGACACCTGGAAGTAGGACGGCATGTCGTAATTAACGGGAGCGAAAAAGAGACAAGACGAAGAAAATGTGGCTAATAGCCATATTTTGACGTGCCACTTGTGGAGTGTGTATAACCTATCTACCTCTTTTTACATAGAAAATCATTGGTTGACATGCTATAATTATTTTCATCTCGAATTATACAAGAAAATAACAGACAATCTAAAGACTGGAAATATAGATCGGACCTATTTTTCCAGCCTCTACACTAGATTATCTATAATTTGAGAATAATGAGATTAGATTTGATTATTAACATTTCAATTTTTGTTTAGGCACCAGAGGTGATAATGTCACTGAAGTACGACGCTAAAGCAGATCTATGGAGTCTGGGCACGATCGTGTACCAGTGCCTCACGGGCAAGGCACCCTTCCAGGCCACCACGCCACACGAACTGAAGGCGTTCTATGAGAACAGCGTCGACTTGCAACCCAAGTGAGTAGCTACTATTTATTCACTAGCCCGATCTTATACCTATTATAATAATAAATATAGGGTTATAGGCATACAACAAAAACATCACATTAAAATCGAATCTCAATCAAGGTACAAAATTCAATTTCAGTCGTGCAAAAGAAATATCTAGAACATTTCAATTTACGTCTTAACTCGGACAGTTTTTGTGCCTAGTTTTTTTACTAACCCCCAAACAGTCAGCTCTAGCGTTCAAGGTCTATGATACACAAATGAATTTGGCTCTGTGACAATTTTGTGACATATTAGCTCTTCGGTATTACTATTAAATACGTACGGAAGGTGTCCAAAGCCGCCCAATATTTTGTAAACAGTCGAAGCTGTGCTATCTGCATATTCTACATATTGAGAGTATTTTTAAATTCAGTCGCATCGCGTCCTATCTCAATGTTTATCTCAGAGACCAAGCATGTCATGCTATTTATATGTTTTAACTAATCTTCTGCCTGAGAAGTGAATGAAAAGTGGTTAAAACATTTTGCTTTCAAATAAATCTAAGTCAATTGATTTGTCTTAATTATTGTGAGCTTGATAGTCTGTTCATAGTTTTATGATTTTTTGAAGCCCATGTTGTTCCATTGTAGGCAAAGGGCTCTCCGTTCCATTTATTTAGAAAGACGTTATTAGACGATTTCTTAATGTTATAGTTGCTTAGCAGTTTAAGTTATATTTAAATGACTGCCTTGTTGTCTAGTGGTCGCTACTGCTGAGCACCAGGTCCGGGGTTCGATTCCCAAGTCGGTCAGTGTTATTGGGTTTTTCCACCAGGAATTTCTCAGTAGCAGACCGGAGTCTGGATTTGTGCCCGATTGATGGCAATAGGCTCGCCCCCTATTTACATGGGACTTAAAGATAACTGGCGAAACGTGGGGGTACTATAGGTACACCTCTGCCTAACCCTTCGGGGATTACATGAGGCGTGATGTTATGTTATGTGAATTACTAAGGGCCTGTGCACACCAGGTTTTTTAAAAGCGCCGTTGACGCGCGTTTTAGAAACGTGCGTCGACGGCGCGCTTTTATCCTACTGAACAGACTGACTCGCGTGCGTATCGCGTCTGTATCGCTACAAATTCGCGTCAACGGCGCGTTTAAAAAACGTGGTGTGCACAGGCCCTTATTAGCTAAATATCCTAGATTGCAATGTGAATAAAGTATCACCAACTAAATACTCTACAAAAGAGAAAAAATCGTTCGATTGTAGGCAAAGGGCTCTCCAATCCATTTCTACTTTTACACATCTTTCTAGTCTCCTGCAACAAAAGATTTAAAAATTAAAAGATCTACCTAACAAACAGGAGTGTACACGTGCGTACATATTATGAACTTTTCTAGTAGGTTAGATAAGAAGGCAGTCCAAAACATAACAGTTTTTTTTTTTTTTTTTCTTCTGGCTTCGCACGGTTTGTGCATTTAGCCAATGTCACGTTTTAGTTCTTGTATAGTTTTGATGAAATGAACTATAAATGCATGATGATGATATCCCCGCCCACTCCCCTTGAGTTTAAGTAAAGATGTGAACCTTGTTTTGTAATAAGATGGTTAATGGTTAATAATCCACCATTATTACACATTAATATTCGCCTAAACACAAATTTTGGAAAATTAAACAAACTGCTGAACATGACGCTTCACTTTCCCGCCAAGAAGTCCAACATAACAGTTAATTTCTTTCTCTCGTGTTACACAGTAAAGCTCAACACACACAGAACGCGGGTGCGGGTCGGGCTCGAGACGGGCGCGGTTCAGACTGCGCGTTCTGTGTGGTGTCATTCATATAAATAATACAGAGAATTCAACCGCCGTACTGCCGTCCTGAACCGCGCCCGACCCGCACCCGCGTTCTGTGTGTGTTGAGCTTAATAGCTCAAAAGATTTGCTAGACAGCAAAATTAGTGCTCTTACTTCCAAAACTGCACTGGAGTTATCGTCCCTCGTGGATAGAGGGATATTCCCTTCAAATTGTCACACAATGTCCAGAATGTAGCAAATATGTAAATGTAATTGATGTGTTTCAGAATGCCAGCAGGCACAAGTCCCGAATTGTGTAGCTTGCTCATTGGGCTGCTGCGACGAAACCCTCGTGAGCGCATGCCCTTCGAAGCTTTCTTCAACCATCCCTTCCTACAGCGTCCGCGGACGACCTCCATCAACAGTAAGTTTCAAAAATAAATATTTATTAGTATACCCTACTAACATATCAGCCATATCCACGCCTATTACATCTGTCAAAAACGCACAAAACACACTAAACTTTGCAATCCAAAGTACGTATTACGAGGGCGGCACTGGAAATTTCGGGAATCAAGGAAGTGACACAACATTACTATTTAAAAATGTATTTATTGCTTTTCGAAGTATTCTCCGCGAAATTTGACACATTTTTCCATACGATGGAACCAATCATTGAAGCAACCATTCCATTCGGAAGTTGGGGTCTCCAAAATGGCCGTTTTGTAGGCGTCCACAGCTTCTTCAGGTGATGAAAATCTCTGTCCACGCAATTTATTCATTATTTTAGGGAAAGTATAGAAATCATTAGGGCTTAGGTCGGGGCTGTACGGCGGATGGTCTAATAATTCTATGTTTTCTTGCTCTGAAAACTCTTTTGTTCTGTGCGCGGTGTGAGAACTCGCATTGTCGTGATGGAGGATGATGCGGCGGTTGCAGTTCTCTTTACGGAGTCCAGAAACGACCTGTGGCAAACAAATGCTAGCATACCATTCTGCATTAACCGTTCTTTGTCCCTCAAGAGGAATAGTCGTAACATGGTCGGTTTTGGAGACAAACGTGGCCACCATTTTTTTTGCAACACTCCGTGAACGAACAATTTTTGTTGGCTTTAACTCATTTTCGAACACCCAAACTAGTGACTGGTTTTTTGTTTCGGGTTCGTACGCGTATATCCAGGATTCGTCACCTGATACAATGTTGTATACATCATTTGAGGATCCTGCGTGGAATCTTTCGAGAGTTCTGACGCACTAAGTAACGCGAGCCGCTTTTTGCTCTTCACAGAGCGAATGCAGTATCCATCGGGAAAACAACTTTTTTACACCTAATTGTTCATGCAAGATTATTTGTATTTGACTCATGCCAATGTCTAAAGTTGCCTGAATTTCGCGGTATGTCACATGTCGATCTTCCTCAATCAGCTTACGCACAGCATCAACGTTTTCTTGGGTGACTGCAGTTTTTGGACGACCTTGACGGGGATCATCACTGAGCTTGACACGTCCACATTGAAATTCAGCAAACCAGCGATAAATTGTGGTTTTGGATGGGGCTTCATCACCAAATGCAGAAATCATCCGGTCAACACACTGTTTTTGTGTCCACCACTTCGAAAGTCATAATAAATCATCGCTCTTGAATTTTCTCGAGTCAATTCCATTTTCTCAACGACTAAACAAGTTTGACAAAACCTTGTGACAAGACCGAGAATCTTTTTTTAAATAAATAAATGGTATTCGATTTTTAAAACCAAGGAGTTTTCAATTAAAAAGATTTTAATATGACAGGAACAGTGGAAATATTCCATTCCCGATACTTTTAGTGCAGCCCTCTTATATTATTAAATCCAATTAAGACAGTTAAGATCGCTTTTGTGAATAAACCACACTGAGTCATTAACAAGAATACAAAGTAACTAACATTGAACGCTAAATACACGACACTATTCAGAATGAGTGACTAATCATCGCTGACCCGTTCCATTGTTTATAACCTTTCGAAATCCTCTACGCGCTTCACCTGTTTAAAATGCCCTACTACTTTCATTGCTATTTATAAATAGTATTATATTATGTGCTAAATACAATTTTAATTTTCTTATGTTGAAATATTTACAAAAGATTATTATGTTATAAAAAAAAACATTATTTAACAGGTTCTTCCTACCATTCTGCGATATTTCACACAATCCAGCCATTAAAAAAATATAACATGTACTCAACAGACATTAATTGTATTGATAGAACTGTTTTATCACTATTAATAACACAGTAATTCATTTATTTATAAGTTAAAACATTTTTAAACAATACTAATTTATAACTAAGTACAATATTATCTAAATTATTACATTGATCTAGTTCACTTTATCAAACTCATTAAGTCGAAGTTAATATACTCTCAACAAACATCATTGGAATTTATCACCTCTTCATTTAGTTTCATTTAGAATAACGTTATCTAGCTTCTAGTCCATGAATTTTTGAACTATTTATGTAGATATATGTATATATCGGGTGTAAAAAGACCCTTTCCGAAGCCGAAAGCTACACATTCTACCCATTATTTGGATCGTTTTTTTCTACTAGACCATACCTGGGATTCCACTGGTTCTGGAGATAGTGAACGCCAAACTCGCTTTTTTTTTTTTTATGAAAACGAATTCCATGTGTTATTATAAAACTTTTTTCCAAGCAAACATTACCAGAATTTTTCTTACAGGTTCTTGTCGAATACTCGCGGGTATGAACGAAATTTCATTATGAGCGCGAGTATTCGACAAGTACCGCGTAGTACTCAGCGTACCGCGTAGATCGAAGGGGCGGGGCTTAACTCACATGACAGCACTGAGTCCGTTTGCCTGGGTTCGCATTACATTGCGCGCAATAAAAATTAAAATATTTTAATCCCTAAAAATAAAAATCGGTAAAAGTTGACGGCTTTTTGATGTGTCTTTTTACACCCTGTATAGGTATAATATATAAATACACATTTATGCTACACTACAGTGCCCTCAGTCACGGTGTATGAAGTTATGCATATTGTTCAGGTTTGGACTCGGATCTGCCCGACATTTTGGAGAGCGATCTCGAGGGTCGGCCCGATACTAATTGTTACCTAGAGGAGTCATGGGACAGTCCGGGTACATCCTCTCTTATTAAATCCGCTTTGGTTGTGCATGGGGTGGGGGTGGCGCATATTTTTGTAATCCGATCATGTGTAACTGTGTCGGATCAGGTTGTGCCGTCAATAGTTCTCTAATCGAACACGAATGCCACTTAAAAGCATGACATCGAACAAAACAAATTTTGCACGTACAACTCATTACTTTGAGCATCACAAGAGGACTACTGGCGAGCTCGGACCGTTGACAGACGACCGGCAGAGTTCAAAAATTTCAAGGACTACGATTTCACTCGCAATCAATCATTTCATCGCTTTCTACCTATTATTTGTCGCTTGCGTTTTGTATTATTACTTATCGATATAAATGGAAACTGTGCACAGTTCTGCATGAGTTGAGTTTTGGCTGTGAATGTAGTATAGTTTTGAAATGTGGTGTGTGTAACAGGAGCGAGTGCAAATCCTTCTTCCGTGGCGGGTGCGGGTGGGTCCAGTGGGTCGGGTGGGTTGGGCGCGCGGCCTGCGTCCGCGCCCCGTGGCTCCAACCCGCAGCCGCAGGCGCTGCCCACGCTGCAGGCCTACAAGAAGTCACAGCCGACATCCTCCGGTAAGCACCAGCCGAGCGATAAATTTGAGACCTTTACACATGGCGGTGCCATTGTTGGTGCGGTGCTATGTGTAATTTTGTAACAACGGAGATGTGAATATGAGCTAGATAATTGAGTTTCCATAAAATTATGGACTGTATACGATGCCATTTATTTTAGCAATACCAACAAATTCTGTATGTGCGTTTTAATTTACTCACTTGGCAAATATTAGTAGGTAGGTACCTATACTGAAACAATGAAAAGACAGTTTATAAAACCATTCCGCAATTTGCATTAAAGTTTCACTGTAAATAAAAGTTTATTCGAAAACAAATGACATTGTTGAATAAGTGAACCGTAACACAATGAAATCATTTCCGTTTTACACATTGTTTTACAAGATACTTTGATCTTTATTACATAATCAGCCTATAATAATGTACTGCTGGGACACAGGCCTCCTCTCTTCGAGAGGGAGTGGGCGGTAAAGGGTGGGCGTTTTTGGGGGACAGTGTCATGTCATTTTTGACGTTCGAAAAGTGCTGATTCTCAGCCTAGTTTGAATAAATGACTTTTGATTTGATTTTGAATCTACCACGCGGTCCCAATGCGGGTTGGTAGACGTCATGTCTTCGAATTTTTGGTTCAAGGACATGCCGGTTTCCTCACGACTTTTTCCTCACCGTTTTGAGAGCAGTGGTGATGAAATTATTTACACAAAGTAAAGCGCCTGGGTTCAAACCCACTACCTACAACTCGTAAGTCGGGGCCGTTACCACTGGGCCGCTCACGACTACATCAAGCTACGGTGAATTTTTGCGGCTTCACGCAGGTCTGGCCAGATGCTTATCCTGTTCACGATGCATACATAATATATCGTTTCGGCTATCGACGCGATGATTTAGCGCTATAACCCGCTACAAACATTCATGTGCAGCTCAATAAATTCAAAGAGTACTTCGCTATTAGATATTAATATAAGTATTAAAGTTGTCAAAAAATAATAGTCCCGTTTTGACATTTAAGCTCAACACATAAAGAACGCGGGTGCGGGACGGGCGCGGTTCAGGACGGCAGTGCGGTGGTTGAATTCTCTGTATTTCAGATACCACACAGAACGCGTGCGCGGGTCGGGCGCAGCGGCGGGAGCCGTCGTAGCGTGATAATAGCCTATAACCTTCCTCGAGAATTGGGCTATCAAATGCAAAAAGATTTTTTCAAATCCGACTAGAAGTTCCAGAGATTACCCTCTACGTACAAACTTACAAACATGTATTAGTATAGATTACATAATACGCTTATCGAATACGGGAAGCGCAATACATTACTATACATCACATTAAAGTGATATTTCGCCTTCACACCAGAGGTTAACAATTGCGGAAGAAAGAACAATTGTGAGCAGATTATAAGTAATACATTTTATTAGGTAATAATAAGTAGGTTAAAGTAAATAGGTACTTCTGAAAAGGAAGTACTTACACGCCTATCATTTCCTATGAAGTGTAATGATTGATTATCATCAATGAGTGTACTTACATCGTGTGCTCACTGCTTTCATAATTCGTATTAATATGATTCAGACATTTTCGAGCTAATAGATTTTGGTAGTGAATTATCGCGAATCAAAATGGTCTTGTTTTATTTTGGAAATATTTAAGAACAAGCTGCACAGATGTTTTAAAAGTTTAGAATAGATTTTATCGTTTATTCAGTTTTACAATTATATATTATTATAGCCTTTAGCATAAAAATGCATTTCTTCGAATTAGAAATTAATAAAAAATCCTGAAATATTTTATTACTGTTACAATAAAATATAAGTCACTTACATAACATACAAAAAAAAACATATTTTAACATTTTTAATCGAGGGAAAATGTCTTTCTGTTCATTATAAGTACTTACTTCGTAACAAACAAAGATTGTTTGTCAAAATTAATGTTTTTTTTACGAAGAACATTCTATTCGTTAGGACTTATCGTTATCACAGTGTCACAGGTGTCACTAATGATTACATTATATTGAAGGTGATCGTTTATCAACACAAATTCGCTACTGGGCGTTTGTAGATATGTGGCGACGTCATTACGTGTATTATTTGCAGAAATTCTTAAAAGAACTCATGACATTTATGTAACACGAGCTATCCTAAAAGTCACGTGGCGTGACCCACCCATAGTAGCAATAATGTAACGAACTTCGCTTGTGAAAAGACAGGGCCATCACACTTGATCAAATATTAAAATATACTTACTCAGAAAACGGTTCAGCAATAGTTCAAATATTAATAAAATATGTCATTGTTCTCAGTGTAAACAAATTCGATAACCCCTACTAACTTGCCCTTGGGCACCTACAGCCGGTATCAAGTTTGTTGTTGTAAACTGCAATAATTTATTGGCTGTTCCGCCATTTATATGAGTTAATGCACCCATTTACGTATTGATACGATGCTGCAGATACTAATTGTCCCACATTTTGCTAACGGTTTATTTTATTTTGACTCATCTAGAATTATACTGAATTTGGGGTGTTAGGTTTACCATAACGGTAAAACAAGATAAGGCATCTGACATCTCATTAAAATGAACAAAAACTGCAACTTGTTTTTCGAAGACCAATTTGAGTTGGAATTAATTATCGTTACAACTGCGTTTTCCATGCAGTTTTAACGATAATTAAGTTATCATCTAACAGATTAGTAATATATTACTTACGAGGTCAGTAGTTCGTGTAAATAACAACGGGGTTAGTAGTTCACTGGACTAAACCAGCTTCTAATTAAACCTAAGGCTAGGCGAAGTCCGGGTCTTTATGAGCGACACATGGTTCTTTAATGTCTGAGTTATTATTGATGTGTAAAACCTTTCCTCTCGCTTCCTGTGGGAGTGATTTTGTAAAAAGGGACGGAAGTGTAACAAGAAGTGACAGCTTGAGCATGGAATAAATAAGTACTTTTTAATAGCATGGAATTAGTAAATACTATACAATATTAGTTTTAGTATATGCGAAACCAGAAACATGTATCTAGTATTTTTATGTAAAGAATCTATGTACAAAATTTGAAAACTATCGTGAAAAATCACAAAGTTATAAGGTTGTTATGTTAACGGGTTGTCCGTACAAAAACATGCTAACAACGCCCCCGCGCCTCCAGGGTCATCTTGCGCTCATTGATAATAATTTGGCAGTAGGTACCTAACCGTACGGTGATTGTATTGTAAGTAATTAAATGGAAAACACTTAAACATTTTCCATCACACTTAAATATTTTTGGGACAAAATATAACATGGTGTAAAAATTATTGAAATCGTTTCAGTTCCTTATTCTGAACAAACTATATTCAGGTTTCGCATATACTAAAATAATGTTGTATAGATTGTAAGTAGAGGGGGTCGAATTTCGATCAGTGTCGACCACTAGTAATGAATAATTATTCGAATAAATATTACAGTATATAGCTTTTTAAATTTTGTGGTAAATTTCTGTTGCAAGTCAGTTGCTTATTACTGTAAGGCTCGCTCGTTTTTTTATTGTGTGATTAAAGAACCATGTATAAAACAAACGGTCTTCGTTATATTCGTCACCATGTCAAATCATTTGATTTTATATGCTCCTGGTTCTAGTCCTAGTGATTTTACATAGATTTATTTAAAATATATCATTGGGGATAAACTGTTTCCACGAAATAAGAAAAAACTATTCGCGTCAATAAAAGACAGAATTCTAAGAGGGATCCGTGGTGTTACGCGAATGGATAGAATAAAAAATGAGTGGGTATCAACTGTTTTTTCAAAAGTTTAATACCTACTGTCCTAAACTTTATGGGACAGCAGCTTTTTGAAGTGTAAACTTCTTTAGGCGCGTTGAGTACTTTTTGGGTGAACAAAAATCATGGAACTCGCGTCGTCGTCACCGAACGCTTCGATACAATTCACAAGTTACTTAGTTTTTACTTCTGACGTGTAGTCTTACGACTGATAGTTTTTTTTTTGCAATTTTAAAGTTGGTCTCGTATTAATAGTTATTCAGTTCGATGGCCTCTAAAGCACCTAAAGTTTGTTGGGTTAATTTTGAAACACCCTATACTATAAGAGGAAGTCTAAAAATGGCACCAGTGACTGAAAAGTTGGGTGGAAATCGGTTGTCATAGTATGGGTGTAATGCGGAGAAATGAATAAAATGTCATAAGGAAAGTTTTGAGTATGAATGTGGATGGCTATAAGAGTAAGGGAAGACCAAAGAAACGATGGATGGACTGTGTGAAAGACCCCAAGTATATTAGATTAAGAGAATGATGATGATAAGACTATGGCATGTTCGCAGCCTCGTCGTCGGACACGACGTGGGCGGGCGAGGACGACTTCGTGCTGGTGGAAGCCACGGAGAGCGGCTCGGCGGAGTGCTCGGGCGCGTCGTCCGGCTCCGACGCCGCGCCGCGCCCCCGCTCGCTGGCGCTGCCGCCCGCGCCGCCCGCGCACCACGCGCCGCACGCGCACCACGCGCCGCTGCCGCTCACCGTCAACAGGGTGAGCCTTTTCTATCTATACATAATATAAAGTCACTTTTCGTGTCTGTATGTGTGACCGCGTTCTTCTCCCCTACGCAACGGATTTTAATGCGCTTTTCACATCATTTAGAGAATTTATTGCGGAAGGTGTATATGTATTTTATTTTCATATTAAACTTACACGTAATAAAGAAATCTCGACGTTTTGTCAAGTCATACAAACCGTGCGAAGGAGGGGCGGGTCGCTAGTTTTGAAATATACTATTTTTGCAATCAAACGCACCTGATGCATTGTTTGGCATTTAGCATCCGTTCCCGTGTAAACTTCACAGACGTAATAGTTAATATAAACACGATAAAACAAAACACCTGATTTCCTCACTTTAAGTAACTGGACTAACAGCGGTCGTTGACCCCAAAATAATCAGCCCTTATTTGTTTTATCTTGTTTATACAGTGTGGAGACGAAAATACGACAATAAATGAAAACACTGGTAATAATAACGCATAGGAGTATTTTGAAATCTATAAAATAAATTGTAACATCGAAATAAAAAAATTATATTTGAAACGAAACTAAATAGTAGTGATGGGCCGACTAAGGGTTCTGCAGATCTTTTACTAGCTATAGTGAATAAACTAAAGGATTTATTTGTTTGTTTTTTTTATAAGAAGACTGGGAACATTATATGATAGACGAAGTTTAATTTATTGTCGTCTCCACCTTGTATATCGATACCCTTCACGTCTGTGGAGTTTCGCTAGCGCGTTTAATTTGTCCCTGTATACTATTTTCGCAAACAAACATAAGGTCAATGGCGGCAAAAAATAAATGTTTGAACTTTAACCTTTGCTAAAAATGTCTAAGTACTTGATTTTATGGGGTAATCTATTAAATCTATTTAATTAAACATACATCTGAGATTAATTTGACCTAAAATAATGTAAAAAAGCTATAAGATTTGTTTAAAATCTTATTAAATAACCCATGCGGGCAGAAAAAGTCACATTAGCCCCATGTTGGAGTTAATGTTTATGTTTGTTTTTTTTGTTTTCTAACGTTACATAAATAATTGTAAAGAGTACTTACCGTTACCTTTTTTCGTTTATACATAAAATCTTGCTTAAAATGCACGATAAGTATTTTTTATTGTTAAAAGTTGTGGAGACGCTTGCCAACAAACACGAGCTCAAAATAGCGACTAGCAAAAAAGCTCTGTAAGTCAAACAGTTTGAATCCCAGTGATGCCATCTGTTTATTACAGGTTAAACTATGATTTTTCTCCTGGCCAATACATGCCAGTGTATTTAAAAAACATTAGAATGGAAGATATCGCTGTTAGTTGCCTTAGCCCCATAGTTGCACTAGCCTCCATTGACCTTTCTTGATCCATTGTTTTTGTCATTTAGCATCCGTTTGACTTCATAATTGCACTTGTATATTTTCTGCAGCATTTTTTCGTACATAACCGTGACTTACATACGTGTTCATTGCAGAACCCACTCGCCGTAACATCTAACAATAACGTACCACGATCACAACCCATCGACGTGCTCCGATCGAATTACAGCCGTAACGCCACCAACATCGGCTCCCTTTCGCCACCGACCGTAAGTATTCACCTGGGGGTCTACTCCGAAGATAAATCCGAAGTACCGTTCGTATGTTCGGCTGTGTCCTAACAACGTCGAAGGAAAAAAAAACGACAGTCAAAGAGATAAGTTAACGTCAAAATTGTGACTTGAAGTCGGTTAAGGACTCAAAAGTCAAAAAACTAAACTTTGGAAGGTCGAACATTCGGCCGACACTTCGGATTATCGCTTTGGAGTAGACTCTTTGCTTCTGTCAATATATTGCACCTAATTGAGTGTTCAGATAAGGTACAAATTGAGTGTTCAGATAGGGTACTAAGCCAAATTAGTTATTACACTTGCGAAACCTATGACGTTAATCACCCTAAACAGAATTTGTCACTGTACAGAACATGATTTTGAACTACAATGTTAGTTTGTTCTTGGGATGAATTCATCTCAACTACGGAACCCTTCATTGTGTGTGGTCACATGCACTTGGCCAGTTTTTCTTTTAATTGTTATATCCGATTTTTCTGGTTCAATTTCATTTGTTTTATAAAATCAAAGTTGGGTGAAAAACTTGCATTTCGCGATTTTAATTGATTATTAATAAAATGCTCAATTATGTATAAATTCATATAGGTAGTGAATTACATTATTATGATGGTTCAAAGTACCAGAAATTGAAGAGAAAACTTTAGTTAAAAGATACCAGTGGTCACATTTGAAAATGCTTTTTCAGAGTTTCAACTTCAGAAGTCTGATAAAAAAAACGAGTGTGCTTTAGACCACACGACTGAAGTAAAACTAACAAATAGTAATACTAATTATACTTACTTAGGTACAACAATAGGTCTGCACTGTGTCTTAGATATATGAAACGCAACTGGCTATGAGAGAAAGAAAATGTGTGCTCGCACCTCTCTCTCTTGCCACTACAGTAATATACGAAACGTAACTCTGTCTCTATCTTCACTAATTTATATCTCCCTTTCAACTTCCGTAACGCTCTCGTCACGCTTTCACCAGCTTACTCCCTAAGTCAAGCGTGCGTAAAGAAGTTTTACTTCAAAAATGTGTCAGATTTTGAATATTTTTTTAGTCCTTATTATTAATTGACTATTCTAGATACTGAATCTAGTCTTAACTCAATATTCCACTACTGGACGCTTTTGGCTTGGACGCCCACATATGTGTGCTAGATTTTATTTACTAATCATGACAATTTCGTAATGCTCGAGACGCGTGTTTGCATACAATTAGGAGCAATAGTAACATCCGCTTTACGTTATCTTTTGTACCAAGTTCACGCCATTACGTAATGCTGTTACATATTATAATTACAACTGTTATAATACGTGTTGGTACTAATGTATGAGATAGTAACTGAATATGTAGGTATGCATTCAAGTGCTTTAGTAGGTTTAATGTCTAAAGTAAATATCTTGTCAATTGCTATTTGCTTCCAGTTTTGCATAAATAAAATGCTACTTTATGCAAAACTGTAAATAAAAAAACCGGTCAAGAGCGACTCTGACTCGCGCACCGAGGGTTCCGTATGTGATGTTGATGATTTCTGAAAAACTGTGCTATTTAGAAACATCGTTTTATTTTTTCTGTAATCTTTACATACACTTCTGTCACATAGAATAATTTTTTATCTATGCATACTTCGGAGATAAGGGGGGGGGAACGGTATTTTTTTTTTTTTTTCATCAAAAGTCGGAAAAAAAAATGTGTCTGAGAATGTGCAAACAGCGTTCTTTTATATGATACCCCACATGCCCTAGTAGCCCCACTTCAAATTTTTAAGACCCCCTTTCAGTCCCTTTTGCAAAAAAGGTATATTTTTTTTAAATTTCTTGTTTGCAAAATAGTTGGGCAAACGTCATCTAAAATGATTCTAAATTTCAATTTGATAGCATTAGTAGTTCTTGAGATATCCAAGTGTGACAGACAAACAGACTTAGTCTCACCATAAGGGTTCCTTTTTCCCATTTTGCTACGGATACCTAAAAAGGTGTGTGTCCATTCTTTATCGCGCACTGGATTTTCATCTATCGGTGTTGAGTCGAGCATTGAGAATCGAACAGAGTGCATCCCAGAGCGTCAAAAAAATACACTCTTGGATTATCAAAGCTCTAATGCGTTGAAAAACCAGTGGGCGATATAAAATCGCCTGTGGGTACAAATGCTTAATGTATTTATTCATTTGTGGTTATAGCGGTCCTAAGTTAGGATCGGAATCAATAGAATGAGAGATTGTAATGCCATTATCAGAGATCGGAATAGGTAGAGCTTATTTACCTAAACTTCGAGGAAGGAAGTAACTTACAGTGGATAATACCGCCTCTAAAATCCCGGAGTGATTATAATGACTTTAAAATCCGGGGATTTAAAAACCACGAATTATTTATTTGACTTTATTTATACTTACAAATTATTGATTTGAATAATACATTTTATATAACATTTTTTAGGGTTATGTATTAAAATTGTGTCAAATTCAATACGTAACCCTTAAAAATTGTGTTAAAATAAAATTACGTTGGCTGGTTTATTAAAACTTGTGCTTCGAATACAAATATTTACATACATTTTAATAATATAATAATAAAACTTTATTGCTAAAAAGATTACAAAGGTTTTAACATTGGCCCCAAACTAGGCAAGCCTGTATCTTGGGAACCAATATAGAGGGTTTAAACATTTATTTTAAAAACATGCTCAATATAGGTAACAATTTAAAAACTAAGTTTAACAAATAGTAAGGTTAGCTTCAAATTACAAAAAATGTGATAATCAATTTTTTTTATTTTTTATCTTATTATTATATTAATTTTGTTGTACAGATATTTTGTTATTTGTGCCCAGGAACAGGTAGCGGTGGCCGTTTATGTTGTTTCAAAATATATTTTGTCACACAACTAAATATGATATGATTTTTCAAATCAATAATTTGAAACAATATTTTTTTTTTTTTTCGCTGCACACTAGGAATTTCTCCTGTATTGTGGGTGTGTTTACAAACATTTAAACTCACATACACAAACAGCCAGACCCGGAACAACTAGCGCAGCAGTCAATTGCTTAACCACTACGCCAACCGTGCTGTCAAAACCAATTAAGTCCAATAAATAACACCCGGGATTTAAACGTCATTATAATTATTCCGGGATGTTAGAGTAGGTATTATTCACTCTATATGTTACTTCCTTCCTCGAAAGTTAGGTAAATAAGCTTTACCTATTCCGATCTCTGGCCATTATAACTAGATCGGCCGAACAAACTAGCGACAGTTCAGACGAAGCATCGACGTGTGACCTTTGTCTGTGTCGGGGTTCGGGCTAACATTTTTTTAGGGTTCCGTACGTCTGAATGAAAAAAACGGAACCCTTGTAAGATCACTCTTGTGTCTGTCTGTCTGTGTTTCCGTCAGTCACAGCCAATTTGCTTCAAATCTATTGGACCGATTATGTTTAATCTTGGTACACGTATGAATTTTTGTGACTCAAAGACGGAATAATTGAATTCTGAATAAGGGTCACATTTGGGGGGCAACTTAGAAAATAAAAATTTAAAGTTTTGCAAACTGTCTGTGTGATATATTAAATGAGAGGGCTTTTTGTGCGGGTTTAATTTTTTTTTTTAGCTTTATGGCAAATAAGTTATTTTTATGATAATTTATGAAAATTTACCATTATTGATTATGGACCCACTCGTCACTGAAAGTACTGCCACCAATTTTGAAAAAATACAGAGATATAGATAACAGGAAAACCTATAAGAAGTCTATGGTCTTAAAATAACATAGTAAATCTCTCAATATTGTGCGTACAAACTTACATTTATAGTTGGAATGTATGGAAGAACATGTATTTCAACTAAAATGTTAAGTTTGTCCTTGGGAAAAAAACGTACATAGTAGATAACATATTCATTGTACGGAACCCTCACCACGCGAGTTCAACTCGCACTTGTCCGGTTTTGACTTGCGAGCCGTTTCCAATAGTCTGACATAATTATCGATTAAATACTGTATTCGTGCAGTAGTCTACCTTCTGTTTTCCTGAGTCCAAGAATATTGATTGACGTTTCGCAGCCTTTGATCAATACCAGTTAACTGAAACAGGCCCTTATAATAATAATAATACCAGCATATTATTGTCCCATTCCGTGTGATGCCGGACGTAAAGAAAAACACCATCCTATTTCTTCCCGTGGGTGTCGTAAAAGGCGACTAAGGGACTTACTAGAAAATGGGCAGCAGCGTTCTTTATGCATTTTAACACCATACTGCGATCGCTAACCCGCCTGCCAAGCGTGGCGATTATGCGCCCTTCTTTGGGGGAGACCTATGTCCAGCAGTGGACGTCTTTCGACTGAAATTATGATGATAATTGCCGCACTGCAGGGCAAAGGGCTGTTCTTATACAAAGAAGGTACTCGCGTTGATCACCAACGTTTGCTCAAAACGGGTTGGCGATTTCAGACTTATATTAATTACTAGCATCTGCCCGCGACTTCCTCAACATAAAATATATCCTATAGCTGTGCCCGGCCGTTACTACGTTTTCGCATTCCTAAGGATCGTACAATAGCCTACCTTGCTATACCTTGTTCAAAAATTGGGCTATGACATGCAGAAAGATTTCAAATCTCACTGGTAGTTCCAGAGATTAGCGCGTAGAAACAAAAAAACAAATCAGCTTTATTATATTAGTAGAGATAAGTCCAGGTTTCCTCTCAATATCTTCATTGATGACAGTAAGATCTATGAAAAGCTTAGAAAGTACATAATAAGGACGTCTGCTAACAAAAATATATTGTATAATGTTTATTTTTTATGAATTTTATGAATTCATGGTTATTTTATAGGTGTTACTAATAAAGACGATGTGTAAGAAAATAAATAATATCGGTGGAAAAATGGAGAACTTACACGCTTTTGAAATTATTCTACTATCCTTGTCACGAAAAACGACGATTGTACTGAACTGCGCGAAGTTAATTATGGCGTTCCTGTGTTGTGACGTCAGATCGCAGCAGTGCTGTCTCTGTCTACACTAGACTTTAAAAACGCATACAACTTCGGCATTTTTAAGATATTGAAACATTTTTTTTCCGTGGCTTAATTTTTTTGTTAGTTTAAAAAAATCAGTCAAATACCCTGTTATGAATTGAAAAAGTCACATTGGTACTGCCCACATTTTAACTCACAACCTCGTGCTTGAGAGGCAAGGCCTTAATCACTGGGCCATCACGACATTGAACCACGAAACAGGCGCTTAGTGAATACTAATAATGTTAAATCGGCAGGTCCCGTTCACGATGACGCCGCCATCCACGCGGCGCCGCAGCAGCAACTCGGGCAGCTCGCCGCCGCCCTCGCTGTGGCAGGTGTCGCCCACCAACGCCAGCCCGCTGCGCAGATCAGGTTAGCATGATCAGCCTATAATGTTCCCACAATAAAAGAAAGAAAAAAAATTATATTTTATTTGGGACACGCACAAGAAATACAAACAGCATTTAAACTAACAATAAATACAAAAAAAAACAAGACTTGTGCGATGCCAGAAAGGCTCCTATCTCAGAATAATGCTCCGATAATAAAATAAAAAAACATGCGGGGTAGTCTGGGGACTGCCGATAGAAGTGAAAACAGTATACATATCGCTCATGGAAAGCGTTCGGTGACGATGACGTGAGTTATTTTTGTTCAGGGTAAAAATGCTTAACGCGCCTAAAGAAGTTTTCACTTCAAAAATAACAAGTGTGTTCTTCCAGGTTCGTCTCCGCCGGTGTCGCTGGCGCTGAAGGCGAGCGGCGAGCTGGGCGGCGGCGCGGGCTCGCCCAAGCGCGCGCTGCCCGACGCACTGCTGCGCGGCATCAAGCTGCACGCGCCCGAGCCGCCCGTCTACATCCCCAACCTCCAGGAGGAGACCATTCTCGCGGTTAGTTACACACCTACTTACCCTACAACAGATTTTTTTACAATAAAATAACCCGGATTCCTAAGAAAAGATTTTTAGGACCACCGCGAACGTTTTCTCTACCAAATTAAAAAAAAATCGCAAAATTTAATTTTTTTTTAGTTTTTTGCAATTTGCAAGTTTTATTTTGCTTGTTTCGCAGGTTGTATCTTGATCAAAGTAAGATTGTGGGTCGTAACAAATAAGTATTTACAGAATTATAATCATTCTTATCATCAATACAACATACTTACGACTTATTTCGTGGATTCATGACATTTAAGGTCAATTATTCCATCACCACTGAATCACACAAATTTAGCAAGTTAGCGCTTCCCCCTAAAACATAGTCGTTTTATTCTTTGCAGGAGGAGCACAGCAAGGTATTCTCTCAGCTAAACTTCGTACTGATGCTGGCGGAGCTGCTGTCGGACCTGGCCGTGTCGTGCGGCGCGCCCATCGCCGCACTCATGGACGTCTCCGACGGTACGTACCACCTCCAATTCCCCATCTCTGTATACTTGAACTTTTAATCGTATTCTGCAACTTGAAAGTTCACATGGCAGGGTATAGAAATCGGTGGGCACTTGTTAAGTGCGCATGGCCTTCCAGAATGGGCTATACAGGGTATAAAAACACCCTTAACGAAGCCAACATCAAACTGGACGGCTATCTCTATATTTTTCCAAATGATTTTAAACCTTAAAATGTTGATGGTTAAGTTCAAAATCGACAGTTTGTGGTAACTTGAAGTGCTGGCGACTGTACAATGTTTTTAATTTTCGTCAATGTTTTGCCGTTGTCTATTATAGCGCGCAATGTGACGCACAGAACTGACTTGTGCGTGTACAATGGGAAACGTGTTCGTAGAAAACTTTAATGATAAATTAGTACATCGACTTAATAAAAATCTTAAATTAATTAATTAATTCACTGACATACATCGCCTAACTTAAACCGCTAGGTCTAGTCTAGAAGCATGAAATTTTGCAAAAGAGTTCATTTTAAATAGCGAAAGTGAGCACTAAGCTAGAATTTTGAAAAATGTATAATGTAAAGGGGTTAAATAGGGATGAAAGTTTGTATGGAAGTTCGTTATTCCTGAATGTGGAAGTTGGTGCTTGGGCTTCTGTTTTCAAGTTAAACTTAGTTATTATATCATCGATTTTTCGATACTCGCCCCTGAGCCTCCTGTGAAGTTGCCGATGGAAAAAATCCACCAGCCGGCTTGTGTTGTTAGTATATGCAATTTTATAAAATGTATAGTGTTCTATGCAAAGATTTTCGAAAATTCACCTCCGGAAGGGGGGGTTAAATTGTAATTTTTCCCATTTCGAGCAGAACATGGCTTGTAATAAATACGGATTTAAGCTGAAACCAGAGCTTAGCAACCCGCTAGGACCTAAGCGGAAGCTTGAACCTCTTGCTTCTGATATTATAGTTTTGTGTATGTACCTACCTTGTACGGTCTCATCGCCGTACATTTTTCTGCTTACTCTGTAACCTACTTTAGGTCAACGATGCGCGTCATAATTTAGCCTAATAAAATAACATGACTAACGAATTTAAATATAGTGAACTTATAACTGTGTAGCCATCAACAACTGAGAGAAATAATCGCCTTGCACTCTAGTACTGTTACTTACTCTTAACTTAAATAAACTTAACTACTTAGTGCATCTTTGTGGAAAGTGTTTCTCTAAACTAACTGAACTTACAAACCTTCACGACAAATCAATGTACGGAGTTAACTACTACAACCCATACAACTTACTAGTTGCAAAATGGAGACATAGACGTTTATTCTATTATTTTACAGAGCGTTGCAACGACAGCGTGCGGCTGGGCTTGCTGGTGCAGGCCATGCAGGCGCTGGCGGCCGGCCTGCGCCTGGCGGCCGCGCACTACCGCGAGCGCACGCTGCAGCCCACGCCGCAAGTGCGCAACGGTGAGACGAGCTCGCACGTACACCCCTCGAAAACTCACCCTCACATCACACACGATACTAGGGAATACAATCTCGAGAACGAGATTTCGTCTAACTTTTTAAATAATGTGTTTTGATGTGAAACATCTATAGGCGCACGTAAAACCGATAGCTGGCGGGGCGACGCATGCCGCGTGGCGATCGGCCACTATACAGTATATATGTAGTAGTGTGTAAATGGGTGTGTAGTACGACGTTTCACATCTGCCAGTCGTCCCGTGACGTTTCAATTTTTTTCTTTTAAGAAAATTAAAACTTCGCCTACTACACTGACGTAGGGTAATAGTGTTATATTTAAAACACGATTATACGTCATCTGCAATAAACATATAACGCAACAAATCTGAAATCAGCACACATGCACACCATAAATCTACTATTGAATTCAGAATAGCTTCTCAAGAAGCATAGTGTGCTAAGTCGCGCTCACTCCGTATCGAAAGCTGGACTACGTTTGTCGAGATTTCGACCGAGATTTCAATAACAAAATCTTCTTTCGACGAGAATGAATATCGAAAAACCGGCCAAGTGCGTGTCGGACCACGCACATAGAAGGGTTCTGTAGTTGGGATGAATTTATCACAAGAACAAACATAACATTGTAGTTGGAAAACATGTTCCCCATACATTCCAACTGCAAATGTAACTTTGTACGCGTATTGAGTGATTTACCATGTTATTTTAAGACCATAGACCGGTTTTCCTGTAATCTATAAGTATAGAACTATTTTCTGTATTTATTCAAAAGGTTAGGATCAGCAGTTTCGGAGATAAGGGGGGAAAGGTAAATTATCATTAATATTCTTTCTAACGAATTATTCTGAAATCGTAAAAAAAAAAAAGTCCTTTTATTTGATATGTCGCACGGTAAAGTTTGAAAAACTTTTTTGTTTAATTCGTTTTAATTTTCCAGTTTTTCCTCCAAAAGTGAACCCCATCAAAAATCATTTAATTATGCTGCACGTTCGTGTTTGGGTTACAGAAATTATATGTGTACCAAATTTCAACGCTGTGACAGACAGACACATGAATGATCTATAAGGGTTCCGTATTTTCCTTTTGAGGTATGGAACCCTACAAAGGCTCGAGATCTTTCCTACATCATACGTTTCGCATCCTTATAATTTATTTATGTTGTTCTAGTTGTTTCCCTGATGAACGGAAAGTACAAGTGGATTGTGAACGAGTCGAGGAGGCTTCATGAAGCCGGCGTCACTCCTGCAGTCTGCGACAAAATCCTCTACGAGCATGCTATTGAACTGGTACATACTTTCCTTCTTCAATTACTAAATCGTTAGAGGCGAATACCAATATTACGATTCTATGCAAATCTTTGCTTTTTAGCGTCTCTTGATTATAAACACACCGCCATCGCCACTCGGATAAAATGTTATAATTATTAATATGGGGGAAGGCAGAAATGCATGCATATTTTACATTTCACTACCGAAAAGGCGATTTAAATCAATATAAATGACATCTTGTTTCGTTACAGTGTCAAATGGCGGCCATCGAAGAGTTGTTCGGCGACATGAAGGAATGCGAGCGACGCTACATGTCGGCACAAGTGCTGCTGCACTCGCTGGTGCAGCGACACCCGCTTCACCCGCAGCACCGCACCACGCTCTCCAAATGTGAGTATAAACAACATAACTACAAACTGTGTTCACAATGTAGGTAATGTGGACTCTGGAAAAGTAACTTTAATAATGACACATAATGTTTAGTTTTCGTTGTAGCTTGAATCATATTTTCGATCCGTCATGTTTTGTGAACCATTTTAGTTGGCTTTTTTATAGTTCTAGTCATTCTAAAATCAGCTTAATCCAGACACAAGTAAAGTTAATATTTGCTTTTTCTTTGCTACAGACCCTTACTATAGAGACTTGCTTTGTTTTCAGACCGAGATGCAGTACAACGACGGCTCAACTGCCTCAAAGGGCCTCGTAAAATAATGGATGTAAAACTAGAGGCCGGGATCTCATAATGCAATACGCAACCGTACGTAGGAGTAAGTGGACGTGATTCAACATGAAAAGTGATTTTATTTTGTTCTCAAAAAAATGACTTGGTGAGACACAAAATAATATAATAATCTAAAAATGTATAAAAATATAAAGTGAATGATATCAATTAAAATCATTGTATACAATCGTTTAGCGATTAAAGGAAATGCAGAACACAAGAAATTGCAATAGTGAATTATATTTTTTTATATTCAGTACATTACGAAAAGAAGTTCTTAGTAGATATTTATAGAATTATAATCTATACCTTATTTAGCGAAGCAGCCTGTGTATGTGAACGTAACAAACAACTATCCAGTTAGAATAATTATTTTGTTAGGACATGTCTATGCTTATCTGAATGAGGTATATAGTATATTATAATGCTGAACTAAACTCAGTACCCGCTTTGAAATGAATATAAATATAATATAGTTTAAATAATAGATGTGTGTCTAGAAATCCTTTTAAATAAAAATGGTTGTATCATTTAGTGAGGTTTGAAATTTTTAGTATTAAGCACATTTTCACTTGAATTAGCAAACTGTTCTATACATATTATGAATATTATGATTAAGAAATAATAAATAGGCGCGTTATTTTTTCCAGTCATCTACATTTTAGTGAAATAAATAGGCATAATGTACTAAAACATAGGATAGAAAACGTAGTATTGTTTCAAAGTAAGTCTCATTAACATTTTATTATTACCAACTTGTAGTTGATCATGTAAATGAAAATTATGAAGTAATAAATAACGTCTCGGTATAAATATAATGCTATAGAGATCTCATTGACGACCAATAACAATATTATGGCATTTTTAGGCTAAGCTGTAAAATATTATTTTAAAGTATTTTCCTTAAAAAAAAGAAGATTGTATGATTGAATGAATTTTAGTTTATTTTACTCTCATCATACTTATTTTGCCCACATAGTGATCCTGAAATATGTGTTTTCTCCTCTAAAAATGTCTACTGCTTTACTGAAATAAGAATAAAGACTGTTGTATTATAAAATTATTTTGTTTTGTTTTAATAAATACTTATTTGTAACACCACTGCCAATTATTATTATTTCGATTGGATGTTGTACTTGCACTTATCTCACAAGGGAATTTTAGAGAGGCGTTGAAAGAAACGTAATACACAATATCTTTCTAAAAGACCTTTATTATTTTAAACAATCAATACTGAACGAAAACTCCAGTGCCTTGTTTGAGAAATTTGTAAGGCTTTACTCTGTTGCGCCCGCGTACTGGACAAAACATCACTTTGTCTGGTGGAAACTCTGAAGAGCCAGTTGTCTCCAGGAGTATATCCAAACAAGTTAGCAACTTTGTTATCTGTACAGAGAGGGTATACCGTTTGTTATCCTCTGAACCCCAATCCGTATTGATAACTCTTTCAATATCTCTGATATCATTATTGATACCAGAATGGTGTGTTCCATTCCAATGCAGAGTTAGTGAAAACATTGGCGCCTTTCTAGGATAGTCACTGCGAAGAGCTACTAATGCAACTAACTTGGCGGACTGACGCGTTATAATCGCTCTGTATAACATGTCATTAGGATTAACCAATCCTTCCGATATCAAAAATGCTGTTGAAGGCGACTGGCTATATTCCGGCCAACCAACTGACTGCCACTGTGTCAATGATCCGGACAGCCTCACTGAACACGGTAAATCGCCTTTAACTGGTAATATCTTACCAGATTCCAAATCCTGCAACTCTTTCATCAACTCAACTCTAGACTTCAACCTCTTTTTTAAAGTTAAAATAAAGTTTTCGACTGTGCTGACACTTAGACTAGGGCAGAGGTGGATATTTCTATTGAACTTCTGATCTTCTGTTATTGTAGCCATAAAATCTAAACCACACATTCGTTGAGCCCATATGTAAGGCTTTCCAAGTTCTGAAATGAAATGCTGGAAGTCATCAGTGATGCCTGCAGCATTCAATAAGTAAGAAGTGGCAGGGTGTGGAGAGTCACTTCCTGTGTCTCCTGGGTATAACTCATTCAATATACAATGGCCATTCAACACATCTGCTGCTGACACACCTGTTATAGGTTTTGGCAGTGAAACAGTAAACTTTACCACAATTATTTTCAAATGAAGGAGATATGAGAAGATCAAATTCAAAGCAGTTCCATCTTGTACTTTGACAGATGCTTGCACACTTAATGGATGTTTTGTTAAAACTTCCTTCTTCTTGGCTTCCGCCTTTTCTTCCTTGGATACCTTAGCATTTCTATGGTGACGCTTCTTTTTCTCTCTATGATCATCGTCATTATTTTCTTGGTCAGAATCCGAATCATTAGATGCAACTAGATCACTATCGACATTACTGAGTTGTTCCAATCTTCTTGCTTCATCTTCGTCACCAGATATGCCTGTAAAATTATAATTTATTAGGTACTAGCTGACCCGACAGACGTTGTCCTGTCCATTCCTTTCCTTAATTCATACAAAAATCCAATAGAAAAATGGATGTTCAGTTTTTCCCGAATTTGAAAATTTTCTAATATTTCTTTCCTAATTCAGTCCAGCCGTTCTCAAGTAAGGCGCTTACCAACGAATAGTGTTTTATTTGACTAGCGACCCGCCCCTGATTCGTACGGTTTTGACGACGTGACTAAATATCGAAGTTCCTTTATTATTTGCTAACACACTAGGTACACATAAACCGGAATAAATTCTCTATATTATAGTGAAAACAGCATCAAAAGCCATTACGGAGTTTAGAAGAACAAGGCGGACACACAGACAGGCACGAAAAACGACTTTAAATTTTAATAAGTATAGATTAGATACTTGTAAGGTGTTACTAAGGTGTAGTAAACAATAGATTCTATGTGAGTAGGTAGGTACTAAGATTGATTCAGATACTTACTAACTGCAATAGTCTTAGCGCCAAGTGCATCAGAATATGCACTAGCATTTGCAAACAGAAGAAATAATGGTGCTGGCAGTAAAGCAGCAGCTTTAGCTTCCTCTCTTTTATCATCAAGTCTGAGAGCCAAACATTCTTGCAATGGTTTCGTGGATTTGAGTACATCTCTTAGATGTGGTACCAATGCGTCAAGTCTAGAGCGTGCGGCAGCTATAGCCGCGGCGACGCGCTCTTTGGACGAGACCAGCTCATTACAAGCTGACGACAACTCACGACGCTGGCGTAGTTCCCACTCTAATCTGGCCAATTGTAGCTGGTGATCGTCGTTTTTGGTCAGTTCCTGAAATCACAATAAAATGTTTTATCTGATAGTCTTACACATAAATTAGAAAGTTTTCTTTGTCACTTCACCTTCAATTAACATTGAATTCACTTTATTGCTGTGGTGTCAAATAATAATTAATTTATTCATCAAAGCTGTAGAATCCATTGAGGTAAGAAAACTATGGAGATGGCATATTCTACTATAAATGAAGAATAGCTATACAAATATCTATCATATCGACACAGACAGTTTGTAAAGTGTTTTGTTTCTTTTTAACTAATCAAGTGCTGCATATGAAAAGAGAGACATCTAAATGTTAATCATAACTTACTACTATATTGAATGTCAATGGCACAGCATTATAATATTCTGGTCAGAAGAAAAAGGTTCTAAATTTATGGCACATCTAATTTAAAGGACATTCTAGTAAAATGTATGGGGGCTTGGGCCAAATCACCACCATCAACGAGACTTATGTCACTGAATAGTCCGTTATTAATATAGAGTAACTTTTAAAAACATTGGTCAACGTAAAGTTATTGCTGAATAAAAATTGTTTTTTCAGTTATTTCAGATTTTTTTTGACCCCACAAATGACACTGGCTATCATTCATTTGTGGGGTCAAGACAAAACAAATGACACTGGCTTCACGCACAATGGTCCACATGAAGGACTAAGTGCGGAAACCAAACCCTCTAACATAGAACATTGATGACATTGGTTATAGGAATTCATTGAGTGCATTTATATTTTAGTGGGTTTATTCAACTTTTTTAATTTTGCATTATTTCTAACCAAGTTCGAGTGTTTCGAGTTATGTGTATTTTGGATCATTTTCTGTCTTGTTAGTGGTGATCATTTGGACCACTTTTTACCCGCCTGCGTGACGTAAAGGAGGGTAATGTGTTTATCATGTTGATTGTCTTCTGAACTTCATCTGAAGTTTTGGTGATTAGAATGATTGACCACTCACCGGTCGCGATATTTCAGCAGGTGCATCTGTGTAAAAGTCTTCAAGTGGAACAAGTTCTATTTCTTCATCTTTAGACTTGAACTGCAAGCACTTAGTTACTTCTTTATTGAGATGATCAGCTTCATACAATAAGTTTTGCAAGAGCAAATGAGTCGAGTCCACTCTCTGCTTTTCCTTATGTAATGCATCACGTCCAGCTCTTGTACGAACTTTCTCTAAACGGTTTAGTTTTTTTAAAGCAACCAAGTTCAATGAAGCCTCTATTCGCTTTGCATTAAGTTTTTCTCTGGCCTAAAATGAAAACCAAACAAAAATATAATACAAAAAAAATTAAAGTTTTTTTGTTATCATCATCCGTCTAGTATTTTCCCAGCTATATTGAGATCAGTCTAGCTGGAAGCAGCTAGCTGCCCCACTGCCTGTGAAAACTAGACGGTCTGTAGTCTGAACTCCACAACCCAGTGACTGAGTAACACAATACCCCTGGTAAAACTAATTGTGAGGCTTTTGGACTGAGTACCCATGATGATTGTCAAACATCTACAAATGACAGCCTGGACCAACAGCTTAACATGCCTCCAAAGAACAGAGGCCTTACTTATTATAACCCTGAAAAGGTAATCTCAAAATCAAGGATAGTATTACCAGTAGTACTATTTACTGGGAACAGAAAGTTATTTTTTAAAGTAAGCTTTTACCCAGTGCTTTGTCCGCATGGAGGTTGGAATAAAAATACCCATCTTCCCCAACCCACTTTCTCAATGTAAAGAATTTTCTATTTGCATTTCATTTTCATGGTGATTGGCCTAACCGTGTTGAGAGTTTATCACTCTCGTTATACCGACATCCATTATTAATTTAGAAGAAGACTTTCAACAAAACACCACTCTTGTGGTGTAGAACTCCTAATAAAATCGATAAAATATTTAATGTTAGGTACTAAAATATTTACCTCTTCAGTGTCTTTTGCTTTTAGTTCAGCTATTTCAGCAAACAATAGTCTAATATCTTGACAAATCTTCTTGAAGAAAGTGGCATCTTTCTCAGCTGGACGTAGTTTGGCTTCTGACTCTTCAAATTCTACCACACGCTGTACATAACAATAGTTTAAAATGCTACCTGTAACCTGTTCAAGTGCTCTTGCAAGGAAAATAAAGCAAAACAGCTTAATTGCTTATTAAAGACAGTATTTTCAATAATATTAGCATTTAATTCAAGTTCTGTACAGATTCTTTTTCTCCAGGCAGTTGCAGTGGACTGAATTGAAATCCGTTGAGCCCCAGATTGTACATAATATGAGGATGATTTTAGTTTTTGGAAAAATTATGTTGGCAGAATACTAAATTTAATTTCAATGGTCATTAATTAGGGCTTGTTATTATTTCATTAGTACAAAAATAAACAAATAAAATTCTAACCTTATAAACATCAACTGGCACTTGTTTGGAAGTTTCACTTGCTGTGCTGGTGTTTATCTTGCGGCGTTTTTTTGCTGACGCATCTTCTTTACCCATGTTTCTGATTTATATTCCTTGAAAACGTATTAGATTTCTAAAATATAGGAAAAAGAATCTGAAACTTCGAAGGAGCATTGATTGAAGCAAATTACTGAATACTGCCAACTACTGCCAAGCAAAAGTGCCAAATTGCCAATCAAAAATATCATGAAAATATCAATCGGTGCCAGCCAATGAGCCAAGTGCCAACCAACGCCAATCTCTCATGTTTTTTCATATTTTTTAATGGGCTAGTTGCTGGGACCTTTTAGCCAACCAATCTCTCGATAATTACTTTACTTCACAGGCTAAGCTTTTTTCCTTTACTCTTTGATCTCTCGGTAGAAGAGTAATATACACTTTGCTGCCAATAGCTGGCGTCAGCACATTTTTACGTATAAAAAATTATCCAATGAATATTTACCAAATCTAGTCTTCCAGACTGGCTTCCTACTTTAATTCTTATATTTAAGTTTAGTTTTCAACTTATCTTCACAGAGGTCGTTATGTCGTGAGTGGTGAATCTGCAGCTGCGGCCCACGAAATTCAATTTATCTTACGGTTTTTGCAATTTGCAGGTCAGTGTTAGGTGTCAGGTTGCATCTTCTTTATCAAAATAATGATTCGCGTTACAGTCACCCATAACAGTTATGGGAACAAATCTAACTTAGAGAGATGTATTATTGGTTCTAATGATTCTAATTCAGTAAATACATTATCAGCTATCATATTTTGATCAAGATACAACTTGACACTGACCTGCATAGTGCAAAAAACTAAGAGAATTTGAATTTCGCGGGCTGTAGCTGCGACAGCCAGCTTACAAAAAACATCTGGAAAAAGCGCGGGAAACTTAACTTGGTGGACGTGTCCTTTTTTGTTAAAATTGAAAATAATTAATTAATTATAATATAGGATCAGTAGTGGTAGTTTTAGTGTTTTTTATTCTTTCACTTGTAATTTAATTGTAGTTTTGTACATTTTCTTCTGTAGGGTAAGTTTTTTATTATTATTTCTTAAAGCGGGAAAATGAAAGACCCGCCTGACCCGGGGGACTTTGTTCCCCCGGCAGGCAATTTTGTAACTATCCAATCCAATGAATCAGGCATGGATACCGATGGGTCGTCGTCGGCTCGTCACTTAAAAAGAAGCCGCGTGCATGTGTGCAAAAACTGCAACAAACGCCGTCGTATCAGAAAAAACCACGGTTCCGAGTCTTCGGGTTGTGGTTGCATGGAGTCTACACCTCTCTCGCTAACTCCATCGGAGCCTAAATGCTCTGAAATAATCGTATCTAACGATATTCCTGATGTTCCAGCTCCGCCTTCAGTTATTCCCACTCAGATTGGTCGAAAAACGTATGACAAAACTGACAGCTCGCCGTACGTTGTTCATGTGCAAAAAATATTATTATCACCAGATGATGGAACGTCATTGCACCCAATTACATTTGGCAAGTTCTTAAAACACAACGCCTTCCTAAATATTATTAACGGTAGCGTCAAAAAAATCGGGCGCAATAAAATATCTCTTTGCTTTTCCAATTTCCTGGACGCAGCCTTGAAACATATAATTATAAAGCTTTTATACCTACTTTTAATGTTTCTAGAATGGGTTTAGTACGTGGTGTTCCTGCGGAATGGTCTCCAGAGGAAGTTATTGATAATATAACAGTACCAATTGGTTGCGGTCCAATTTTAAAAGTCAGACGCCTCAATTTTAAAACTGTTGTTGATGGTACAACCATTTGGAAACCATCCCAATCGATAGTTATTACTTTTGATGGGCAGATTCTGCCTAAAAGAATTTTTATGTGCTGTTGTATTTTTATGCATTACCTGTAGATTTATATATTTTCCCTACTGTACAGTGTTTCAATTGCTGTCGTTTTGGTCACACAAAAATTCAGTGCAGGTCCAAACCTCGTTGTTATAAATGTGGCCAAGACCATACTGGGGACAGTTGTAAAAGAGAACAAGAAAGTGCATCTTGCTGCCTTTGCTCCGGTTTTCACTATGCTACTAATAAATCTTGCCCAGAAATGTCTAGACAAAAATTAATTAAAACATACATGGCACAAAGTTCAGTATCTTATGCTGAAGCGGCAAAAATGTATCCCCCAGTTACTAAATCGTATGCTGATACACTTTTGTCTTCTCCTTCCAAAAACTTTGCAGATACTCCATCTTTCCCTTCTTCTAATAGAATGCCTGTTTCAAGTAGCTATAAAAAAACTGTCTTCCTTAAACCACGCTCGCCTCCCAAATCTGTACAAGGATATAATAAAGAGGCTCACAACGCCATTATTAAAGATTATGACATTCCTCAACCAGCAAATGGTTGTGCTTTTTCTAATCATAACAATGGACAAATTGATGCCAGTTTTTCCATAAACGATTTTCTTTCTGCATTACACAATCTTCTGTCTCAGTTCAACATTTCACCGTCCAACATTGCCCCATCTTTCAATGTATCACAATCCATCCTTAATGGACAACACATCCAAAATAATCCAGTGGAACTGCCGCAGTCTAGTAAACAAAAAGAGTGATGTTATACATCTTTTAAACAAATATGAGCCATTTGCCTTTGCTTTAGCAGAGACTTGGCTCAAACCTAATCATATTTTTAAAACTAATGGTTATTTAACCATTAGAGAGGATAGATCTGATGGGTATGGTGGAGTAGCTATACTTATCAAGAATTCTATCCCTTTCTCTACCATTACATTACCTCCTCATAGTGAGGAAATTTCAATTGTAGCTATTAAAGTGCATCATACTTGTCTTGTTTCTATTTACATTCCTCACCCTTCTTTTTCTGTTCTTCAAGAGATGAATAATCTCGTTTCTTTTCTTCCAAAGCCATTATTAATACTGGGGGATTTTAATTGCCATCACCAATCATGGGGTTGTTCAACTTTGAACTGTTATGGTGATGAGTTAATAGATATAATAGACTTACACAACTTATGTATTTTAAATTCAGGAGCTGCCACACGTCGTTCAGATCCTAATCAGAACCAAAGTGCAATTGACCTTTCTATCTGTTCTCCAAACTTAGCCTCTTCATTAACTTGGCATACTTTGACCTCTACTTATGGTAGTGACCATTTTCCAATAGTTATTTCTTATCCTCTTTCCAAACCAAATGCACAATTAAGGAAATCAAACTTAAAATATAAACTTCCTAATAGAAATAATACTGACTGGGGTAAATTTAGGAACATTGTTGACAGTAAGCTTAGCTCCTTGCCCGTAATTTCTGATGGCAATGAAAATAGTTGTGCTGAAGCTTTAGCACACATATTAATTGCAGCGGCAGATAAAGTTTTTCCTGTAAACAATAACAACATTAGTACAATTCCCTCGCCTCCGTGGTGGGACTCTGAGTGCACTGAATTGATTAAAAAACGTAAAGAGGCTGAATATAATTATAACGTTGATATGTCTGATACTAATTTTGATATCATTACTAAGTTAAATAATGAAACTTATAAACTTTTTAAAAAGAAAAAATTTGAATCTTGGCGTAACTTTTGCTTATCAATTTCACCGAATACTCACCCTACGATTGTCTGGCGCAATATTCGTAGATTTAGGTCCATATATAACAACCCTTCTCCTATTCCTGATTCTTTAGCCAGTGATTTTTTTGATATATTAGCTCCTGTTATATATTAGGGTTCTGTGCTCAGTCCCCTTCTATACAATATCTACACTTATGATTTAGAGTTATCCATAACTAGTCATGTTAAGGTTCTTCAATATGCCGATGATTTATTATTATATTCTTCAAGTCCATCTGTTGAGCAAGCTAGCTCTGCTATCAATTCTGCTTTATCTATTTTGGCGTCATGGTTACATATAAACGGTTTGGATTTATCCACGTCTAAAAGCGCGGCTGTTTTATTCACCCGGAAGAGAAATATTCCCATAGTAAATCTCCTTTATAAGGAAATACCAATCCCAGTTAAAGATAAATTCAGATATCTAGGTATAATACTTGACTGTAAATTAAGTAGTGTCCCTCATTGTGAATATATTGTTAACAAATGTGAAAAACACCTAAACATGCTTAGATGCCTCTCTGGTGTGTGGTGGGGTGCACATCCCTTTTCTTTGAAACTCATTTACAACGCAATCATCAGAAGCACTCTGGATTATGGATTGTTCGTTCTAGAGCCAGGTAGTGTCATGGCTTTTAAAAAATTGGATCGCATCCAGTCTAAAGCATTACGCATTATTTCAGGTGCAATGAAGTCTAGTCCCATTAATGCACTCCAAGTTGAATGCGGGGATGCTCCTTTATATCTTAGAAGACAATTCCTATCTGACAAATATTTGTTCCGGATTCTTCAATTCTCAACTCATCCTCTCATTCCTAAACTGGACACATTAGTGTTGCAGATTGAATCGTCAGATTACTGGTCCCATAGACGTGCTCCTTGTTTAGTTGTAAGTTATAAAAAATTCCTTTCACTTTCTTCTCCTATTCACCGTTCCAATAAACTTCCCATATTTAGCAATAGTTATGAGAGTTTACAATTCAGTCCCATTATAAAATATAACTGTGTAAGTAAATCAGATCCCGATTGCCATTTAAGTTTTAATCATTTTCTGGCTGAACACGTAGAGTACCACCATATTTATACGGATGCTGCCAAGCCTTCTCCGACGGGTTGTGTTGAGATAGGTACTTACCATTCTCAATACAACATCGAACAAAAAATAAAACTGCCTCCGGAGACTTCTGTTTTTACCGGGGAATGTTTCGGCATTTTTAAAGCCATAGAATATATCCGTACTTTAAAGCTCAAAAAATCGATAATTTTTACCGATTCTCAAAGTGCTCTTCTAGCCATCAATAAATCCGCTTTCGAACACAAATTGCAGTTACCTATAATTTATTTAATAAGAGAATTTGCGTTCAGGACCATTTCTGAGGGTAATACACTACAATTTGTGTGGATTCCAGCCCATGCTGGAATCTGGGTGGCTTGGGACGTTCCAGAAAAACCGTGGTTTGGCAGGGCCAAGTTTGGCAAGATGGAGACCTCCATTCTAATACGGATGAGACTGGGTCATGTTTGTTCTCCAGCTCATCTTGCCAAACTTCATATCATCGACGATCCCTTATGCTTGTGTGCCACAGATGTAGGCGACTTAGATCACATTTTTTTCTCCTGTCCCTTATATGACCGTTCTTCCTTTCTTAGTAACCTCTTATCCCTCCATACTCCTTTTCCTACCTCAATACTTTCTTTACTTTGTACAAATAGCTCTCTTGTTTAAAAATGTATAGTCTCATTCATTACTCTAAATAATATTAAGTTGTAATTTTTTTTTTTTTTTGTGTAATTTGCTCATTTATCCATAAGATTTCCTTGTTACTTATAATTATACTGATCCTATCCCGTCTATCCTAAATCTCGTCAAAATTTTTGTTTCCCTACCTTTTTAACAAAACTAAAACGTGACATTGGCTAAATGCACAAACCGTGCGAAGCCAGAAGGAAAAAAAAAAAAAAAAAAACCTGTCTATCCGTCTTGAACTTGAAACTGTCAGTGTCAAATAGCAGCCATTTTAATAAAAATAAAATTTTAATTTTGGCTCACACTCGGTTGGAAAATTAATTAAATATCATAATGGTACGAGTGACTCAGGTTCTTGCTCGAATTCCCGTTATTAAATTTCGTAAGGGCGGTTCAGGCGGAGCTCCCTCCCCGGCTCAAGCGGCTGCTACTCCGCCAGCTGCTGCTGCTGCCGCAGTACGTAATACACTTGATATTTTGTTTACCTATTCATTTCTGTATTTTAGTAGTGTTTACGTAACTTTAATTTCAATGTAAGTTTCACTCCCGACACATGTCAGAATCGAGATAAATTGAGCGTACTTGTTATTTCAATGAAAATTCATAGATCCTTATTATTCTGTAAGTAAATTGTACTTATCCACACATGTAGCATTGCATCAAGGTGGTCTGATGTACAGGAGTTGTGGTAGCAATGAAACATGGTCTGTTCTGAGTTAGCACAGTTACATGGTTTCAGGTCACACTGCTGGAGTTAAAAAGTCTGTTGGATAATAAAAAAAAAAATCATCTTTTCTTTTTTCAGCCAATGCAAGTTCAGGCAGCTGCATCAATGAGTACATCTGCCATCCCCGACATTGACCTACCACTGCGCTACAGAAGAGCACCTCTCTCAGACGAGGAAATTGCACACATCAATGGCGGTGGAATTGTTTAGTCCCTCCACTTACAGTATAGTAGATGCAGTTTTCAAATGTAGATCTTGGTTAATAATATAGTTAATATAATTATATCTAGGTATGTAGTGTTAGTTCTTTGTTTTTTTGAAGATGTTTAATTAATTTTCTTTGGCATTTTATAATATTATACTGATGCTCTGTTATAATGTAGATCATAATAATGATTATTATGATATCACAGATGAACTGCAAACTACAAAATGCATGTCTCAAGTATATAATTCAAATACCACTTGACTTATCAACAACAGTGCTCTGATAATACTCAACCACTCTGCTGTAGATAATATGTCCTTGTACTATAGATGTCTGGTAACAGTGTGTTGAAGATCAGTTGGTCCAACTGTTTTGAAACTGCATTCTTTAGTTACAATGCAGAACATACAACACTTAATAATTAGTGCATCCTAATGAAATACAATAAAATGTTAATGATCTAGATTTTTAAACTTAATTAACCTATATTAACACATGTTGTCAACGTTGCAGATAGAACCATCCCAATCCCAGTCTGGGACACGGGCACCGCCACCGCCAGTAACTATGGGAATAATAAAAGTACCGCGTGGTGTTCTAGTTGATTGTGGCAACAAGAAAAAGGAAGTAGTATCTTTAAATATTGTATTACAAAGATGTCAAAAAAAGTAACAGCACCTATTAAAATTTGAATGTTAAATTACTGGGTAACATTTGTAATGGATGTAGTAAATCAACATAAACTAAAAGTATAATTTAATGAAATTGAGCAGTACTAAAATAAAATTCAAAAATTTAGTATCATTAAGTTTTATTTCTTCTTAGTCCTTATTTAGGAGTGAAGTCAGTATATAAAATATAAATGATGTACAGTAATGAAATTATGAGAAATGCTCTAATAATACCGAACATTGAGTTTTTCGTTTTGGATGGCCCACATCTGTGCAGCCGGCCCATCGTAAGCGACATCGCTATTGACCTCGAACTTGATTATACCGAATTTAGCAAATCTACTTTTCCACTGTAGAGTTTGAGGTAGTTTGAGTAGTGCATTTGATATCGCCTTTTTTGTCTCGGCTGAAACGAATTAACTATTTATAGGATGGGATTAACCTGTTAAACCTACATCTACATTATGATTAACAAGGACTTAACTACGGCTCGGTTTCGCTAGTAATTTATAAATAATTTATGCTGAACGCAGAGAGCTGCACTATCGCTTGTAGTACAGTCGACCGGACTTGGGGGGTAACACTTTGATCTTTAGCTGGTCTAGCGTAGTAGGTACCGAGTTCCAGTATAATATGCGATTATCACATAAGTAAAGTCAACCGCACGTCCATGGTAACAATTTGATTTTGACAGCGCCTTTATTTCGTAGCCGTAAGCGTGGTTTTCAAAGTTTAAGGGATTTTGACACATTATGTCGTGTGCGGAAACTAGCTATGGGAAATATTTGTGGGCTCTAGGTACACTACTTACACGTCTTACTTACCTCTTAGCTTAGCATTTACTACAATAGGGTACGGCGGCAAACGACCCAATGTTTCCAAAGTTATAATATCTTTACCACCATCGTACATAAACTTTTTGGTATATAGAAGAGTAGTAGAATCAACTGCGGCCCATTCTGCTTGTTTAGATAGCACCATCAGAGCTGACGATAAATGTGATTCAGATCCTGAAATAACGATAATGTAAATGGAAGTGCAGTGTGTGCACCGACTAAACTAGCTGAATTGCACTCGGACTCAGCCATATTTGTTACGTCCGCGAATCATTATTTAGATCAACATACAAACTGTTACTGACCTGCAAAAATTGAATTTCGCGGGCTACCTTAGCGCATCCCCTATATGTTTAAAGGAACCTATGATGATACATGTACAGTCAACCGTACGTCCATGGTAACAATTAGACAATATGACTGTCGTAGCAGTGGGTAAGTTGCCAATAAGTAGTTAAAAGCGGTTACAGTCCCCGGCACGTAAGTTGGCAAGAGTAGCTAGATGCGCAGAAGTAATTTTTTAGAACTCTGGTGTTCAAGCGGGACGCGGGGAATGAGGGAGCACCGTTCCGAGCACGCGATTGGTGCGTCAGTCGATACTCGCCTTCCGCACTTCGACCCGCGTTCCGTCCGCTCCTGATTACACTTGCGTGCACTAAAATTATACCCTTTGTTTTTGTTGAGTTTTTCATACGAATTGTTGTTACTATTTTAAAATTAAGTTTATTTTACGAGTATATTTTTGCGGCAGCTAGTAAGGAACCTTGTTGACCTTTAGTTCTCGTTAACATTGTTTTTTGAAAGGCTACAATAACTATATAATATAAATATAATATGTTATTATGTATATATTTTATTTATAACACTTAAACTTCACGAATACTCCTCTCCTTTCTTTAACTTTCTTCTAAACATAAGACATGTTTAAAATAAATGATGGCAATAACCATAGAATAATGACAAACAATAAAAGTGACCATTTTTTTGTTGCTTATGTGTAGTATGCGCGAACTTACCCCCACTACCCCAAAACCTTGCCAAGTTACGTGCCGGCAATTGTACCGCTTTTGGAACGTGCGGTTAAGCTACCCGCATGGCGGCGCACCCTGATAGCGTAACACAGTTTGAATCACAATCGGAATGAGTTTGAAGTATATTGCTAATCCATTGCATCTGTTAGAAAAAATTGTCTGCACAGCAACGTAAATAACGCAATGAATGTTGTTGAACTGTCACATTGAAACCGATTCCTACTGATAGTGTGGTAAGCAATTAGCCCGCCGGATAAAAAGTTGTTAAGTATTATCTATCCTCTGTGAGAGAGTGAATCGACGAATTTTGTCTACCAGCTTATCGATAAACCAGTCCGTTGATTCACTCTCCCTCAACTTATCTTATTATATCAGATTGGAATGAGGTTTGGCACGTTTGCCAAACCTCATTCCAATCTGTTATGGTTGATAGTTACAGTGTTATTTACAAACATATCCAAACTTTCACATTTAATAAGATAGGAAATATAATAAATCACAGTACTTAGCAGAGATCCAAAGAAAGATGCGTTTTCACCCTTTTCTTTTAAGGTTTTCAAAACAATTTTGCTTCCACTTAGAGATTCCTCGTCACTGTATGCAAATGTACAACCACGGAGATCAAGTAAAGTATTCACGTTATGAGCTCTGCAATTAAAAAACTTTATTATATTATGTATGTTTCGATAAAACAATATTAGCAGTCTGGAAGCTAATTGTAGAATAATAGAGGACTCTTTCTTATCACAAGTCAATGACATGTTGATAACATTTTTATCTATTGTGTGTGTATTTATTTCATTGGAAGCATAGTTCGTAAACTTACATAAATCAATATCGCTCTATGTTAATTCATGTTGCATCGAAACTTAGAACATAAATTAATATTATTCGAAACGTAAGCAGAATAATATCTACCTCATATATATAATAAAGGTATATAAAAAAATAGTTACTGTATAAGGATAGATGGTACCTAGATAAGTATTAGGTACAGTCACGAGCATAAATATATTAGGTACTATGGTATGAACAGCTCGGCAATAATATCTGATTTCATGATTATTATTCATGAGTATTATTTTGTCCATACAATATTATCGAACATGTCGTGCGTCTTATTTATTTATCATAATCATTTCAGCCGAAAGACATCCACTGCTGGACTTAGGGTTCTCCCAAAAAGGGGGGGATTTGCCATAATCGCCACGCTTGGCAGGCGGGTTGACGATCGCAGTATGGTTTTAAAAATGCATAGAGAACGCTGCTGCCCATTCTCTAGTAAGTCCCATAGTCGCCTTTTACGACACCCATGGGACGAAATGGGATGGGGCTATTGTCTTGGTAGGTACATGTCCTTAATAACGAATTGAAGGGTTCTTACTTTTTATCACTGTGAATGATAATATCTGAAAAATATCCTGGCTTATTTTCCACGTTCATTTGATGAGCGAAAATAGGTGTAACCGGAAGTAGATCAATAAAGGCATTTTTCTTTCCGCGTAGCTTCAGGTATGCAGACGCTGTCATGAACGCTGGAAATTAAATAAGTACTTTAAAAAATGAGTCTAAAATGTAGGTAAGTAAATACCTACCTATCTATAAAAAAAACCGGCCAAGTGCGTGTCGGACCACGCACAATAAAGGGTTCCGTAGTTGGGATGAATTATTTATCCCAAGAACAAACTTAACATTGTAGTTGAAAAACATGATCCCCATACATTCCAACTGCAAATGTAAGTTTGTACGCACAATATTTAGTGATTTCCCATGTTATTTTAAGATCACAGACTTCTTCTATAGGTTTTCCTGTAATCTATAAGTAAAGAACTATTTTCTGTATTTTTATCAACATTTTAGGCTCATCATAGTAGTTTCGGAGATAAGGGGGGGGGGGGACAATTTTGTATCTATTTTCTTAAATAATTTAAAAGTAGGTGTATTTTTAAATTATAAAAAAAATATAAGTATATAAAATTCTTAAAACAAGCCCTTTCATTTGATATGTCACACGGTACAGTCAACAAAACTTTTTATTTTATTGTTCTGATTTGCCCTCCAAAAGTGACCTCCATATTCAAAATTTATTTATTTACTTATCACGTCTGTGTTTGGGTCACAGAAGTTCATAGTACCTTTGAACTTAATCGGTCCAGTAGATTCGGAGCAAATCAGCGTGACAGACGGACAGACAGACACACGAGTGATCCTATAAGGGTTCCGTAGTAAACAAGGAACCCTTATAGTTTCGCCATGTCCGTCTGTCTGTCTATCTGTCCGTCCGTCCGTCTGTCCCCGGCTTAGCTCAGGGACGCTAAGTCCTAGAAAGCTGTAATTTGGCATGGGTGTACATATTAATCACGTCGAAAAAAATAAAACCATGAAAAACATTTTTTTTTAGGGTCCTCCCTTGCACGTAAAACGGGGATGATATTTTTTTTTCTCGTCTAATACATGATGTGGGGTATCGTTGGATAGGCCGTTCAAAAATATTGTGGGTCTGTGAAAAACATTTTTCAATTCTGAGATCCGTTTGCGTAATATTAAGCTTTAAAGTGCAATTTTTTGTTAGAGTCAAGTGTCCTCCCCCCCCCTGCCAGCTAAATGGTTAGTTTTAGATATGTGAAAAAATTCATGGCAGTAGTATATATAACGAAATTAAAAGGAAAACTATCACAGCTAAGTAGGGTTTACAAGTTGACGAGTAATCGTCGACCAACTTAAATTTGCAGTTGAAGAATTGACCGTAACGTATATAGATGTATGGGAGAGCATGTTTTTCAACTACAATGTTAAGTTTGTTTTTGGGATGAGTTCATCCTAACTACGGAACCCTTCATTGTGCGTAGTCCGACACGTACTTGGCCGGTTTTTTTCCTTTTGAGGTACGGAACCCTAAAAAGTTTAAATTACCACAAAAATATTTAAGAGAACTTATAGAAAATGGAAATGGAGGTAGTTGTGTAGGTACAATAAAAGTTAAGTATTGTCTTACCCAAATCGGCCTTGTCAGTAGAAAATGGATCAGGACGATCCGATAATGGTCCTGGGCTTCTGCTTTCATATTGTAAAGTTGCATAGCAACCCAAGGCATCTTCTAGTAACTCCAATATCAACTCGTATAACTGTACCGGATGAGATGGACACATATATGTCACAATGCGAAGGTCTTCTTTGTTTTGAGCCATTGTCGAAAGTAGTATTCAAAACCAATGTAATAACTAGACTAACCACTGTTCAACTCATGCAGCTTAGTGAAGCGATTATAATGAGCTCATTTTGTTTATTAACGGTTTGCATGTTTACTATCGTAAAAGACGATAAACGCTGCACGCGTCGATCATGTAGGTCTGTCTATTATAGATTCTTTGGTAAACCGGCTACGGCATGACGTGACGTCACAAGCACGCAAGGGGCGCGTGTTTGCAGGTTATTTGATTACAGCCAAGCTGTCCGTACTTAATATGTACCTATAGCTACTTCACCAGAGTTCCCCAGTTCGTAATAAGTGCTGCTTTCGCCGAAGCCTAGTACCAATTATGTAATATAGCAATCGACAAAGAGATAAAGATAAAGAGATATTTATTTGTAAACATGTGTAACAATATACATATAAATGCAAATGTGGATGTCAAAGTGAAAAATTCGAGTTCAACATGTTTTGCCACCATTGGCGTACAAAATTAATTATAGCCACTTGAAATATAACAGTATTTAGCAAGAGTAAAAAAAATAAAAAAAATTGTAATAACAAAATTAAAATATAACACAAATAGATTAGAAACTGTCATTTAAAAAATCTTTAACATAATAGTAACATTTTTCAGTAAGTAACTTCTTAAGTTCTCTTTTGAATAGGTTTGGCTGGTTTATATTTTTAATAACCTCTGGTATCTTATTGTACCTATATTAATGGTGCCATACAAAACACCCTTTTATGAAGGAGTGCTGTTTTCGCAGAGTGAGGCTGTAAGAAGTTCTTATATTTAGTTCGTCTATTTCTAGTGACATTGTCTGACAAAAGAGGAAACCAGTGAGGATTGCTTCTAACAAATAAAGCTATTTCCAAGATGTATATGGTATTTTATAAACAGTGGTTGACAGCTGTCGGTATTTTTGATCTTAAACATAGCCCGAATACAACGCTTTTGCATTTTAAACACAACGTCGGTGTTTGTCGAATTACCCCAAAATATTAGACCGTATCTAAGCACTGATTCAATAAGTCCATAATACGCCATGAATAATGCGTTTCTATTCACTGTTGGCGCCAGTTTGTACATCGCAAAAGATAAACTACTTATTTTTGTACAAAGGTCTTCTGTGTGACATTTCCAATTGATTCTACTGTCAATTTTTAAACCGAGGAATTTGGCTGTTTCTACTTGATTTATTATATTATTATCATATATTAATTTAAATTTAATTGAATTTTGAGGTCTTTGACTGTAGTTTATTACATTTGTTTTATTTATATTTATTTTTAGATTATTATTGATTAGCCATGTTATTATAGATGTTAGTGCTTTATTTATGTCATTTTCAAATAGATTTTTATCATTACATGTAATATTTACTGTGCTGTCGTCTGCAAATAGTGTAATGGGTTGCACAGTTGCATTAGGGAGGTCGTTGATGTAGGTAATAAATAGCGTAGGTGCCACTACGCCACCCTGGGGAACACCATATCTAACATATCTTACTTTGGATTGGTATTGTTCTTCTTTTTTTGTTTTTATGTTAAATTTTGTAATTTGTGTGATTTGTTTTCGATCAGTTAAGTAAGATCTAAATAGTTCTAAAACGTTTCCTCTTATACCGTATGCCTCCAATTTACTAGCCAATATTTTGTGATCCACATAATCGAAGGCTTGTGTCATATCGCAGAAGATGGAGCACACAGGGGTAGTTTTATCAACCGCAGACATTATATTTTTTAAAAACTCAAAGATAGCCATATTTATATTTTTATGTTTTCGAAAGCCTTTTTGTTCACTGCATAAGATATTGTTATTTTCTAAGTAATTATTTAATTCTATATTGTAATACGTTTCAAAGATTTTAGAAAATATAGAAAGGAGAGCAATGGGTCGATAATTTTCAACTAATTCTTTATCATCTTTTTTCAACAAAGGTTTAACAATTACTAGTTTAAGGTCCTTTGGAAATGTGCCATTTGTTATAGACAGGTTAATAATATGACTTAAGTGATGACATATCTGACTATTAACTTCTTTTACAACTTTTGTAGAAATTTCGTCATATCCGACACTTTTTGTATTTTTTAGGCCATTTATTATCTTAAATACATGAAGAGGTGTGCTTGGAGCTAAAAACATTGAATTAGGTCTATGATTAATTAGAGATGTTACTTTTTTACCAGCACCCAAGATTGGTTTAACTTTATCAACGAAGTAATTGTTAAATGTGCTAGCTATTTCTGTAGGATTTGTGATACTTATATTTTGGATTTTAATGTTTTCTATGGGTTCTCTTGGTAAATTTGGTCGTACTTTATTAATCATATGCCACGTTGTCTTTGATTTATTATTTGACATTTTAATTCTGTAATTATTTTGCGCACGCTTTGTTAGTGATATAATTTTTTTTAGTAATTTGGAATAATTAATATAATTTTGTTTATTCGTCTTAGTTGTTTTTTGTCTAAGAGCAATAATCTCTTTCTTTTACAACAATTTTTAATTCCGCGTGATATCCACTTTGATTTATGATTAACTTTTATCTTTAAGCTTTTCTGCGGAAAGCACAGATTGTAGAATAATTTAAAATTATCTATGAAATATTTATAAGCATTATCTACGTCCTTAGTTGTGTAGATTTCTGAGAAAGAAAAATTATTCAGGCACATTTTGAATTTATCAATGTTTTCTTTAGAGTAATCTCGATCCGTTTTATACCAGTATTTAAATTTGAAAAGCTTTTTTATTGGAAGCTTTATTAATTGGGCCGTGTGGTCTGATAACCCAAATTCCAACACTTCAGTCTTACACTGTTTTTTGAAGTCATGGGCAAAGTTATCTAAACAAGTCATGCTAATCAGTCTAGTAGGTTGTTTTAAAGCAAGCTTTAAGTTGTAATTTAATAACAAACATTCGAAATCTAGGGATACATTATTACTTTTTTAAATGTCAATATTAAAATCTCCAGCTATTAAAATATTATTACAACTAATTTTTGAAATAAGCAGTAGGACTTTTTCAAGTTTTGAAAGAAATGTTTCCACATTGTTTGGATTCGGTACTCGGTAGACACAGACAATAATGACTTTGTAATCAATAAGTTCGATAGCACAGCATTCAAATACATTGAACATATTGGTGTGGTGCCCATACTTAAAAGTGGGTGCACATATAATTATATTAGTGTGACAACTTCTGTGCAACTTCTCTTATGTAAAATATAAGGCCAAAGTAGTCACGAGTATTCTGAAAGTCTTCTTCGCCTATTAAAATAACACAGAAGTCGTTAATTGTAAAATCTTGTATTTTGTTTTCCAAATTATTAATTAGTAGGTCGGTGCTAGAGTTCGGCTTGAGATAGTGGCAGACATCGTAATGTTCAGAGAATGTTTTTTGAGAGATAGTTAATATTTTATTCCTGGAGTTAGTGCTCAATATGTGAATTTTATTTCTAGTCCTGAGTATGTTCGCTGTCGTCGCAATGTTATATTACTTAAGAAGTTCATCGTAATAATTCAATGAACAAATCTTTATAGATCGCAAAAAGAATCTGCATTCGGCGGGGATCGAACCGTGTGACATGAGTTTAGCAGTCCACGCTATTACAGAACCAGCTATGTAGTAGTTGTGTTAAAATGTCGAAATAAAGGTTCGTTTTCTTATTCTGTTAGAATATTATTATTGCAGTTGTGGTGGTTATTTAAATCTCAACGGTTTTACGTTTTTGCTATTTTTTCTTGTATTTTAGTTCAATTTAACACAACAACATATTGTTTGATGAAAACTAGTATGTTCACATAGATATCAGTACAAATTTCACTCAATTAATTGTATTTAGTCACATAAAACTGTTCACTCAAAATCACGGTAATAACTTTGTTCACGGTTAAATTCGCGAGTTGATAAGATTATTTCAGATGATTTACACTACTTATTCAAGTTCGAACACATAATTTTAAAGAAATCAATGCTTTTACTATTTTTACGAATATTTATGACTTACCTTATGTAGGTCAGTACAATTATTATTTAGCACGGACTATTGAATTAAGTCCTAATTAACATGGACTTGGGCACTTACTAAATCTCAACAAGTCAAACTTCAAACTTGTCAGCGAAGTATGATGGGGAAAAGAAAAATAGATAAACTCAATCACGGCAAAATTAGGTAAGCTACAAAAGCCCAAGATGTGATGTTGAAATTAAGAACACTAAAGTGGAAATGGACTGGCCATAATAATAATGTAACTAGAGAAGAGAAATGGAACAAAGTAGTAACATTGTGGTACCCAAGAGAGGTAAAGAGAAAAAACCAGTCAAGAGCAAGTCGGACTCGCGCACCGAGGGTTCCGTACGTCTAAAATGATGTTGATGATTTCGGAAAAACTGTGCTATTTCGAGACATCGTTTTATTTTTCCTGTAATCTATACATAAACTCCTATCACATAGAATAATTTCAGATTTCTATCTATGCAAACTTCGGAGATAAAGGGGGGGAACGGTATTTCTTTTTAATTTTTTAGCAAAAATCGGAAACTGCTGCCTAAAAAAAGAAAAAAGAATGTTTGAGAATGTACAAACAGCGTTCATTCATATGATACCCCACATGCCCTAGTAGCTCCACTTAATTTTTTTAAGACATCCTTTCAGTGTCTTTTGCAAAAAATTTTTTTTTTTTTAAATTTCTTTCTTGTTTACAAAATAGTTGGGCTAACGTCATCTAAAACTATTCTAAATTTCAAGTTGATGGCATTAGTAGTTCTTGAGATATCCAGGTGTGACAGACGGACAGACAGACTTAGTCTCACCATGAAAAGGAACTCCTTTTTACCATTTTGGTACGGAACCCTAAAAAGGGGAAACCATTCAGAAGATGGGAAGATGGATGTGGTTAAAACAGCTGGAAAAACCATTGAGTTATAATGTAGTACACTATAAATTTATAACTCAATGGGAAACCCTGAGCCTGACCCAGAGTCGGGCTCGCGCACGAAGGGTTCCGTACCATTATCTATAAAAACGGCAAAAAAAATCACGTTTGTTGTATGGGAGCGGTTAAATATTTATTTTATTGTTTTTTTTTTATTTGTTGTTATAGCGGCAACAGAAATACAGCATCGGTGAAAATGTCAACTGCCTAACTATCACGGTTCATGAGATACAGCCTGGTGACAGACGGACGGACAGCGGAGCCTTAGTAATAGGGTTCCCGTTTTACCCTTTGGGTACCGAACCCGAAAAAAACGTGAAACAAGGGACACTTTGTGTTTGCAATCAGGGACCACTTTGGTTACCCATTGATAGGGTTTTCGATAGGGTTTTTCTAAGTGGTTAAACAAAAACCCATACCATATGGGTAACCCTAATGAACGGCTTAAATTAAATTTTGTTAACCCATTGAAAGGGTTTTCGATAAAAACCCATACGGTGTGGGTAACCCTTTTGAACGGCTTAATTTAAGCCATTCTAAATTACCCATACCGTATGAGTTTATGATTAACTGCTTAGAAAAACCCTTTCCATTGAAAGGGTTTTAGATATGGTTTTTCTAAAATGGTAACCAAAATGGACCCTGGGTAGAATAGAGATAGAGTTGGTCATGCTACGCGTGCTGAGCGGATATCGAAATAACATAACATTAAGATTTTTTCATGTTTCCTGATAACCCATTGAATGGGTTTTATACTTGAAACCCAGTGAAAGGGTTACATGATAACCCATTCAATGGGTTCTATACCTACTTGAAACCCAGTAACATGAAAAAATCACTATAGGGTTACCCATATCATATGGGTTTTTGTTTAACCGCTTAGAATAACCCTATCGAAAACAGTTTCAATGGGTAACCAAAATGGTCCCTGATTACAAGACGTTAAATGACGTCATTTGCAACTCCCATAAAGTAGGTACTAAATATAATACATTTTTGGGGTAGGAAAAGGGGTTTAAATATTTTTAATCGGCTGGTATTGACTCATATTATTTATTGGGACCCCATAAAGCTATAACTACACTGCCAGCCATTTTAAACAATGTTAACTTTGTTTTGCAGGTATCGTTTTAAAACGTCTCGAAAATCGATTTTTTTTTTTGGCACTTTGTACAATTTATGTCTCGGAAACAGTCAAACATTAAAGGCTGGTATATTTTCCTACATTTGAAATATCGTTTAATGAGCAATCCCTTAATTTACAAGCGGTAAAGTGAGTACAATTTTTTTAATAAAAAAAACTCAGTTTCATCTCAACGCTCCAAGCAATTTGGGGCTATAAGTTTAAATCTACGAAAAGTTGGAAACCATCCCAGGACCTCGAATACCCAGTCCCAGCCGGTAAAGTGCCTTTTGCTACAAATACGCACAATTGCTTAAGTATATTATTATGTATTAGGTATAACAGGAAACTCAATATAAAATAAGCACTCAAATACAATAACATCATCATTTATTGAACTTACGCATTGATATCAATTAATTTTAAAACATAAAAATAATCCTTAAAATTTAAATAAATAGCATCATACCTTCGACACTAGTACATACACTACAGCCAGTAATCTCTTAGAAATAAGGTACTTTTTTGAAAAATTGTGCTGTAATTTGCTCAGCTTGTTACATTATGTATAATTATCACACTACAGAGGATTAAAATGCTGTATAACATTCCAAGAGCATATACATTTCAGTCATTGCGGTCGATAGCAACTATAGGTTCTTTGTTGAATGTGCTCTTTTACGTCTTTATACATTTAAACAGGCTTGCGGAAGTTCTTGCCGGCGTATTTGGCGCCAGCGCCGAGTTCCTCTTCAATGCGGAGGATCTGGTTGTACTTGGCGAGACGCTCGGAGCGGCACGGCGCTCCGGTCTTGATCTGACCAGTCGACAGACCCACGACAAGGTCAGCAATGAACGTGTCTTCAGTCTCTCCGGACCTGGTCACAAAAAGCCCATTATAATATCGAACAAACAACACTGTGTGTAAGAGTACATGAATTTCTTCAACCTTTTTATATATTTTTTTTACAAATTTACAATTACAAATCATAAAATACCTGTGAGAAACCATGGTGCCCCATCCATTCTTCTTGGCCAGCAAGTGAGCGTCGATGGATTCAGTAACGCTTCCGATTTGGTTTACTTTCAAGAGCAAGCAGTTGCAAGCTTTCTTCTCAACAGCTGTGGTAATACGCTTGGGGTTAGTTACCTAAAAACCACAAAATTATCTTATTATTGATGAAATTTGAATCATCTGATGGACGGTTGGTTGGCCTCGTTTGTTTCCAGTTAGCTTTCAAACGGGTTTTTTAGTGGGGAGGTGAGATGTTTGGAAGAAAGACGCGGTGCTGTGCCAAAGAAATTGGGATGACAGCAGAGATAATGATTAGGTGAGTCTACAGTTCCTAGAAAAAAAAACGAGTGTGCTTTAGACCACACGTCTGAAGTAAAACAGAAATCACTGTTCGCTAGCTAAAGAAGTTTTACTTCAAAAAAGCTGTGGTCTTGTGAATAAAAAAAAAAACTATTAAGCGGGATGGCCGCGCGGCCCGCGGCGGTGACGCGGTGTGTTCCATGTTTAAATTGAGTTCATGATCAATTTATAAATTAAGTCCAAGACACTCTCTCAGAGAGAAATTTAAGGAGATTAATGTAATGACTGTGCCTTCTCAGTATATTTTTGAAAATCTATTATATGCCCATAAAAATATAAAATTATTTAAAAAATACAGTGATATCCATAATATAAATACTAGGAACAAACACAAATTTGTTGTACCTACAACAAGGCTCAAGAAAATAGGTGGCTCGTTTCGATGTCAATGTATACGCTTTTATAATAAACTTCCAAGCCACGTTCAAGATCTAAGCCTTAATAAATTCAAATCATTCATTAAACGTAAGTTGTGCCAGAAAGCCTTTTATACTGTTAAAGATTATATTGAGGACAAAAAGGCTTGGGATTGAGCTGCTCCAATTTTTGTACATATTGAGGTAGTTTATTTTTATTGTTTTTTTTTTGTTTTTGCTAACTTTATTATTTTATAAACAGTGACATTTAATTATTATTTTATACACAATGACAGGAATATTTACTTGTAAAGTATTATATTATTTTAATTATTGTGAATGTGAAGACTATGTGGGTTATTGCATAATATTTTTTTTTCCCTTTCTTTTATTCTCAGTTAGTGTTAATCATGGTCTGGCAGTTTAAGTCATATAAGTGGCCTACCCAAATGTCCTTTCTTTGGTATTGATCGTCGCATCGTTGAGCTCCTTAAATTCTGAGTAGAGCTGCACGATTACTGACAAATGCGTGCACTGACTGGTCAGGTCCACTCAACCTGTGTGGTTCTTTCCTCAAAAGACCATTTCAGACACCAATCTACATGTCTTCACATGATCTGACCAAGATTATGTCTGGACTTTAAAAGAGACTATGACCTCTGAGTTTGTTTCGGCCTTTCTTCTCAGAGTAGTCAGATAGGAAACGCCGACCTCATCTAGTTTTTAAAATATGATTGACGTGTAAAAGTGTTTGTACAAACCTACTTACAGAAATAAAATCATTTATCATTATAAAATTTAAACAACTTCCGTAGCCTCTTTCCGTAACGCTCTCGTCACGCATTCACCAGTTTACTCCCCAAGTCAAGCGTTCCTAAAGAAGTTTTACTTCAATATTAATACTAATTATACTTTCGTAACGCTCTCGTCATGCATTCACCAGCTTCCTCCCCAAGTCAAGCGTGCCTAAAGAAGTTTTATTTAAAAAATAAAGAATGTTCCTAAAACCTGCTGCAAGTACTCACTGTAAGATCATCTCCGACGATCTGGATGGGTGTGCGGGAGGTGATGTTGCTCCACGCGGCCCAGTCATCCTGGTCGAAGGGGTCCTCGATGGATACCATGGGGAAATCCTTGATGAAGTCCAGGTACACCTCGGCCAGCTTCTCGGAAGACAGGAAGTCGGCGGGGTTAGACTTAGGGTTCTTGAAATCAAGGTCATAGGTGCCATTCTTGAAGAATTCCGATGCCGCGACGTCCATTCCAATTTCAATCTAAAACAAAAATTAACTTTTAAAACTAAGGTTGTGATTATAATTTAACTTTGTTAGTAATAGTACAGTAGTTGATACAAAGCTTTTTATACAAAGGCGCGAGTATGAACAACTTTTACTATGGGAGCAAACCGGAAGTCGCGAAAAAAATTCGGCTGTTCCCTACATTGATTTAGTGTTGTTTTTTTTTAGAGGTGGTAGAAGGTGCTGAACCAATGAGATTATAGGTGTTGAGTTAAAGAAGACAATTTTATTATATTATGATAAGCAATATCCTAATACTAACCTTGCCAGTGTAACCAGCCTGCTGGATGGCATCTTGAATGAGGAAGAGAGCTTCCTTATTGTTCTGGATATTGGGAGCGAATCCACCCTCATCACCGACGGCGGTGGAGTCCAGACCAAACTTCTCCTTGATGATCTTCTTCAAGTGGTGGTAGACCTCGGAACCCATGCGCATCGCCTCGCTGAATGAAGTAGCGCCTAGGTAAAAGATTAAATGTTATTAAAGCTGTTATTTAATGTAGCTTTTGATCTTCTGTGAATTTTATCTTGTGGACATTGAATGAAGAGGGTGTTATAGCGAGTGATAGCTCGCGAATTGTTTTGTTTCTCCAAAATATAATTTGGTTAAGCTAATAGGATTAGGATGGGATAGTGTTGTGATGGCCCAGTGGTTAAGGCACCTCATGCAATAGGTTGTGGTTTCAAACACGGGCAAGTACCAATTTGACTTTCAATTCATATGTAGGTACTTTCTGAGTTTATATTAGATAATACTGACATTGGTGAAGGAAACCTGGGGGTCTACTCCGAAGCGTTAAGCCGAACTATCGGCCGAATGTTCGGTCGTTTTATAACGTCCATAGTTTCCTTTTTGACTTTGAATCCTTACCCGACGGGGGGGGTCTGGATTTATGCTTTAGCGGTTGCACAACGACATGCTTTGCTTTGCTTGGTAGTATAGATGCAGGCCTACCCTGCCGCCTCCTTCAGAGGTAGTAGGGTGGCGAGGTCTTGAGGGAGAGCGCTACAGTCGTGTAGATCCTCAAGGCAAGTCTGGCGGATACACCTTCCCGAGGTTGCCACCCCGTTCTTTGTCTAATTCCATGAGAAATAGACGTAACAAAAACCGCCAGGCGACTTCACATCCCTTCCCCAATTCCCCGAAACCCCATTTTCTCCTGTCTTCTGCCCCAAATCGCACAATCCCTCCCCACTCCATCCCACCCACATCCTTATTCCCACTTCTCCACCCTTCCAATTTCCACTCCGAACCGCAACCCTTTTGTGATTGGATGGTTGCGGGCTCGACTGTCACTAAAGTCAGCTGATGGCGAGTAGGAGTAAGTAGTCACCTGCGCTAGGACCTGCGCAGTTGAGCGCCGTGAGCGGGGATGAAGGAGTCCTGGGGGGTTGAGCCGAGCGGCTCTGGTTGTAATGTGCCCGTAAGGCAACACGCCCCCTTTGGTCCTAATTTCAAGCAAAACGGTGGCCCTACCCAATAGTCAGGGGTAGGGAAATGGTCATAGTGTCCCGTCAGAGGGCCACAGGCGAGGTGCGTGAGGTCCGCTGAGGCCGTCCTCGGACGGCTGAAGCGGTAGGTAAAGGTCATGCTGACGGTGTAAGTGAGGGTTGATCAGTTCGTGGGGAGTGGCCTTTCGACTCCCTACGCCAACCCGCTCGAGCACCCGATGTCGCACTGTAAACCAGCCTTGCGCCCCTATATCTCTCTGGTAGTCCTAACGTTCGAGCTTATTTTATAGTAAGACGTTCCCAGGTGCGGGCTCCATGGAGGGTGGGAGCCAGAGAGATGAATTTTAGAATCACATTTAACATGGATAATATAAGGCCAGTTAAAAACCAAATAACCGGAGTGGAGGCGAAAGCCAATGAGACTCCCAAGGGTGGTGCTTGCACTTCCCTCGCCCCTGGTGACCATGCGGCTAACGCTGCGGGTACTAGCGCGGGCGTCGGTCTGGCTGTGGCGAGAACCACAGCTAAGACCAAAGCCAAAAAGTCCCTGCACAAACAAAGGACGTCGGCGCTGACTGGGACCAGTACCGACCCTTCTAAAACCAAGGTGAAGACGGCGACGACTAATACCACTGCCGGTCTGAACCTCTCCACGCAGACCCCGGCGCTGGGTAACACTGGCACCGGGATCCTACCCATACACCCTCCCACTCCTGTGGCTCCTCTAGCCTCCTCCCATCGGATGGCCGTCACCGGTCAAACAGAGACGGCCAGCTGCACCGAGGATGCGTTCTCACGCGCCTGGCAGGTTGTGCAGAAAAGCAAGGGCAAGGGTAAAGGTACTCAACAAGCCCGTCGCCCTTGCACCGACCCTTCAGGTCCACCGGCAGCTGCAGTACACAAACGCAAGGGCAAGGGTAAACACACTCAAATAGCCCGTTGCCCTTGCACTGACCCTTCAGGTCCACCAGCTGCCTCAGATCAGGGGAAAAAGAGGGACAGAGTGACGAGGAAGGAGCGACGCCAGGCACGCAAGTGGTCAGGTAAGGGCTCCGGGAACAAACAGGCCACAGCCACCAGTTCGACAAGCGGCCAGCTTAACTTCTCCGCCGGAAAGCGGTTACAGGCAGAGGCCGGCACAAGCCGATCGGCGCCCAGTCAACCGCCAACCGGTGCTCCGGGGAGTTCGGCTGTGGGAACCGACACAACACAGCGACCCGATTGGAAGGATCAGGCCGCGGCCAAGCGAGCTCTCAACGAGACTTTGTCACCTCGGGGTGAGCATAAGCGGCCGCGCCTTGATCAATCCAAACGGGTCGCCCAACGAAGCTACGCCCAAGCTGCAAGTGCTACCCTCGACGTCGCGATCACCTGCGACCGCACGGGGATCCTCAGCAAGGATGTATCGGACCAGGTACTCGCTGCTATCCAGAAGCAGATCATCCTCGAGGCCTGCTCCCCCAAGCAAGACACTCCAGGGCCGACCTTCAACGCGAAGCCGCTGTTCGCCGGAGGTGTCCTCAAACTGTGGTGCGGCAACGACCACACCTTAGCCTGGCTAAGGAAAGCAGTCTCCGACTTAGCTCTCCCAACTAGCACCTCGCTAGTCGTCGTAAGCCAGTTGGAGATCCAGAAGCGTGCACGGTGTGGCATCGTGATCCCGGACGAGCAGGGGGTCTACGGAGAGCCGACTAATATTGGTCGCGTTCTCAGCTACCAGAACCCTTGGGTTGACATCAAGAGGTGGGTACTGCTGCACGCTGACAAACAAGCCGCGGCGTGGTTTGTGGTGGTCGGTGTCCCTGTGAATCAGATACCGACCCTGATGGAGGCCGGACGCTGCCTCTCAATTGGACTAGGGGCGGTGTACGTGAAGTTTCAGGGTCGGAACGGCAGGTTCACGGATGTTCCTCAGGGTTGGGACCTCACCACGGGAACCGTCAGCGAGGAACTGCTACAGGTGCCGCAGGCACCAGTAGGGGAGTCCACTTCCCCTCTATGCAACCCGGTAGCATCCGCGACTGAACCTGCTGCAGCAGAGTCGGCCGCCCCTGCCACCGTCACCGTGGGAGCCGTCCTCTCATCGGGCGAGGAGCTGGACGACATCATCCTGTCCCCGGCTTCGGGCCTGGGAGGGGACGGTTTCGACGAGGGCGACCTATTGGCCGGGCTCAAACTTGGGGGGGACGAAGAGGGTTCGACCAGTGATGGCGTCCCTTTCGTCGACATGTAAAATCCTCCAGGCGAACCTCCACCACAGTCAGACCGCGACGGCTCAGCTCCGCAAGTGGCTGGAGGTTCAACACACGGCAATTGCCCTGATCCAAGAGCCGTGGATTAGGGCGGGCCGCATACAAGGACTCTCCAATCTTGGCGGTAAGCTCCTAGTCACCACTGACCACGATCACCCCAGATCGTGCATCTATGTCACAGGTAACCTTAAAACACAGCTCTTAATGGACTTCTGTTGCAGAGATATCTCTGCAGCTAAGCTGATAATACAGCGTGACGACGCCACGGAGATGGTGATCGTTTTCGCCTCAGCCTATATGCCTGAGGCGGAGGCGCCGCCTCCCCACAACCTCGCCCGCCTCGTGAACCACTGCGAGAGATGCGGGTTTGAGTTAGTCGTCGGGGCGGACGCTAACGCTCACTACCAACTGTGGGGTATGGACACGCAAAACGAGAGGGGTAAGGCCTTGGTTGACTACTTATTCTCGACTAACCTATCCCTACTAAACACTGGCTCCGAACCAACATTCGTAACCAGGCGAAGCCGCACAATCATTGATCTCACTCTGGCGTCAGAGGGTGCGGCGGAAATTACCACCGGGTGGCAGGTCTCCAACGAGGCCTCCTGCTCTGATCATAGGTGGATCCGCTTTGACATACAGGTATGTGTGCCACCAACACCACCACGGCGGAATCCGCGTAACACGGATCGAGCCACCTACACACGCAACCTTGATTGCAAGCTTGCAACTCTAAGCGATCCGACGACTTTTGCGGACCCGACACAGATTGAAGTACAAGTAAGCCATCTTACTAATTCAATCATAAACAGCTACCAATCTGCCTGTCCAGAGACCACACCGCGCAGCACGCCGGGTAAACAACCCTGGTGGGGCGCTGAACTGGAGCGAAAGCGCGGTAAGGTAAGACAAGCTCTGAATAGAGCCATGAACACATGTGCGGATGAGGACTGGGATAACTATTACGCAGCCAAATCTAGCTACAAAAAATGCATCAGATTCAGGAGCACCACGGGATGGCGCAAATTTTGTGGTAGCATTGAATCATGTCAGCAAGCAAACAGGGTAAGGAAAGTACTAAGTGCGCAACAGAATACATCTGGGCCCGCTACCATCCGCAAACCTGATAACACACTCACGTCGTCGCCTGAAGAAACTAGACGCGTCCTAGTTGAGACTCACTTCCCGGGATGCGTCTTCATGCAGGTAATCGACTGGCAAGAGGTAATACAAACACCATCAGATGATGATTGGCTTTATGCCTGCAAGGTGATCACGTTGGAGAAACTCCAATGGGCTATCCGAAGCTTCCATCCTTTTAAGGCAGCTGGTCCTGATGGAGTGTTTCCCGCCTTACTACAGTGGGGGGGAGCCTCAGTCGCAGTAAGACTGGTGCCTCTAATGAGAGCGTGCCTGGCCTTTAGATACGTTCCTAAAGGATGGAGGGAAGTGAAAGTAATATTCATCCCAAAGCCAGGTAAGGGTGACTATACAAACGCCAAATCCCACCGACCAATCAGCCTGACCTCATTTCTATTAAAGACTATGGAAAGGCTTTGTGATAGGGAGCTGAGGGATGGCGCTTTGAAAACCATACCGCTACACGGTAACCAACATGCATACAGCTCAGGTAAGTCGACCGAATCTGCTCTTCATCTAGTGGTTGGCCAGATAGAGGAGGCGATCAATCAAAAAGGCACCTGTCTGGGCACTTTCATAGACATCGAAGGAGCCTTCGACAAAACAAACTTCTCCAGCATCAGCAGCGCCCTCTCCAGGCATGGAGTAGAACAGGTACTGACGGACTGGATTACAAACATGTTGAGCAAACGGGTGGTTCGCCTTGAAGGTGAGCAGCAGCTGGCCATGCTAGCCAGGCTGTCCCCAGGGAGGGGTGCTGTCCCCCCTACTATGGATTCTGGTGGTTAATGACCTCATCACCAAACTCAACGTCGACCGCTATTACACCATAGGCTATGCAGACGACCTCGCCATCCTTGTTTCGGGGAAAGTGACGGGAACAATCTGTAACCTCACTCAGCAGGCACTACGTATTGTAGAAAGATGGTGCAGGGAATTTGACCTATCAGTGAACCCCACTAAAACGGAACTGGTCATGTTCACCCAAAAACGAGCATTAGGCCCTTTCCGCCTACCGAAACTGTTCAATACAGAACTTCAGTTGGCCAACGAGGTCAAGTACCTTGGGGTCATGAGTAGTCACTTAGACAACAAGCTAAACAGGGCCTGCATCAGCTTCTGGCAGTGCAGGAGAATGATAGGTAAGAAGTGGGGCCTATCTCCCAAAATTATACTATGGCTGTATACCGCAGTGATCCGCCCCATGATCACCTACGGGGCCGTGGTCTGGTGGTCCCGCACCAAACTGGTTACGGACTCCAACAAACTACAACGCTTGCAAAGACTAGCCTGCATGGCGACCACGGGCTGCATGAGGACTACTCCGACTGCAGCAATCGAAGCCATGCTGGGTCTACCACCACTCCACCTGTTCATACAGCAGGAAGCGACGATGGCGGCGGTACGTCTAAATGCAATAAATCTCTGGGGTAAGAGGGATACACAACACACCGCTCTGCTTGAGGGACTACACAATGAGTTCCCTATTACGAAAGCCATTAATGACCGGGTACCCAAACAATTTATCTTTGATAAGAAATACAAAATCCAACTTCATGAGGATCGCCGATGCGAGGGGTTGCGCCCCGCAGAGTTGCGCATCTTCACGGATGGATCCAAAACAGGTAGTGGCACAGGTGCTGGAATCTTCTCGGAGGACTTCAACATACACATAGCCACACCATTGGGAGTCCATAACACAGTGTTCCAGGCCGAATGCATGGGTATTTCTCTTGCCGCTTCAGCGATCATGGCCAGGAAGGTTGAGGACCACTCGATACGCATACTCTCAGACAGCATGGCTGTTTTGCAAGCGCTAAATAGTCATACAGTTGACTCTGGGCTGATATACGAGTGCCACCAGCGCCTCAACCAGGTGGGTTGCCTCAATAATATAACCATTCAATGGATTAAAGGACACAGCGGCTCGCTAGGTAACGATGCAGCCGACGAACTGGCCCGAAGAGGGTCTAGCATGGCACCAGTGGGACCTGAACCCGTCGCGCCACTCCCCTTCGGTTATCTACGCACTCTGGTAAGGAAACGAACCAAGGACCAACATCACAAACTATGGTTGGACCAAAGTGAGTGCAGGCAGGCGAAGGAGGCACTCCCTACTATCGACGGCCGCCTCACGAAACGGGTTCTACAACTAACTAAACAACAGCTGCGAACAGTTACAGCGGCTATAACTGGCCATGGGTCATTTAATAAACACCTCTTTGTCATAGGAGTCACAGACAGTCCGTTGTGCAGGGCATGCATGGAGGACGACGAGACAGCAGCTCATGTGCTGTTAAACTGCCCGGTGGTCGCCACATACAGGGCAAAGTACTTCGGTAACCCAGGTATCCTACGTGAGATTGTCAGTAACACCAAGGCGTTGCTGGCCTTCCTTGAGGAGCTGGGGTGGATCGAATAATCGATTTTCCCACCCGTACGCAAAATACGCGCATTGACGTGGAGTTGCGGACACCAGCCCGTATTACCTATTACCTATCCTTACCCGACTTAAAGGTCAGATTATTGACTTTGGCTTATCTCTTTGACGGTCGTTTTTGTTTTTTCGCCGTAGTCAGCCATATTTAACTTTAGTCAAGCAACGGCCGATCATTCGGAAGATACTTCAGACTTATGTTCGGAGTAGACCCCCAGGACTCATAGTCAATATAAGTCTGAAATCGCCAAGCCGTTTTATGCAAGCATGGTGATCAATGCTGTATGAGAAAAGGCCTTTGCCCTGCAGAGACAATAATAGGCTGGTATTATTATTATAATAGGATTTCACATAATCCTTCCGACTTTCCAGAGACAGAGGGTATATAAGGTGTATCTATTCATACACGAAATCTTTTAAGGGGTCATTGTACTCATCATTATGAACAACTTTTACTATGGGACCAAACCTTAAATCGCGAAAAAAAAGGTTTGGTACCATAGTAAAAGTTGTTCATAATGATGAGTATAACAACCCCAGAGATTTCGTGTATGAATAGATACACCTTATATAAAATCAATAATTTTAATACCTGTAGGCAGGATCATAAACTCTTGCATGGCCAACTTGTTGCCGGCGTGGGAGCCACCGTTGATGACGTTGAAGGCAGGTACAGGCAGCACGATTTCTGCGTTGCCAGCCAAGTCAGCCAAGTGCTTGTACAGAGGCACGCCCTTCTTAGCAGCGCCGGCCTTGGCAACGGCCAAAGACACGCCGAGGATGGCATTAGCACCTAACTTTGACTTGTTTTCAGTGCCATCCAAGTTCAACATGAACTGGTCAATCTGTTAACAATCAGTTGATTTTAGTTTAATCAAATTTTTATTTAAGAGTACAAAAGATGGATTGAATCATAATGTAAGTATGTGTAAGTTCTATCTATACAGTATGTAACAAAAACCCTGTTGTTCCGTTTACGGACGTATACATTAACCTACAAGCACAACATTGGTAGAATTTAATTTAAAAAAATTAAGTATTGGCTAGTCGAGAAGTCAAAATCAAAGCATGAAAAAGGTTAGAAATCAGTTAAATATTACAAATATTAATAATTAAATATTTATTTTAATTATTTTTGTTGAACAGTTTTTATAAATGACTTGCTTTATTACGTATGTATACCAATTCTTAAAACGTAGGTAGAAGGAACAACAGGGTTTTTGTTACATATTGTATATTCCATTTGAAATAAGATTAGTAATAAACCTTTTTTACAGTTGATACAACCGATTTTGACTTCTATTGCATTGGTGGTATGACAAATGGCACCTGTAATAAATAGTTGGTATTGTAACCACGTTTTTGCTTTTAATGACATCCTTATGCCTACGGAATAACCTGCCAGGGTTACGAATCTGTCCAAATGGGATATCGTGGCCCTGGCACACAGGCATTTGAAGGAACACGGTGGGTTTTAGTCAGTAAAAGTCTGACACTCCCTCCCGCTCCGCCCAGAGCGGGAGAAGTTATTTGATGATTTCGACCCAAAAAAAAAAATGCCTACGGAATAGAACTCAAAATCGGTTGAACAGACTGTAAAAAAGATTTATTTAAATTTCTATATTTCAATAATAATAATTTCCATAATTAATGGAGTATACATTTCTTTTTTGTTTGCTTTGTTTGTTTCTGAGGTGTTTTGTGTATGAATTACAAAAACCATATATAACCTGATAAATCTTAAATATTACAGCAGCAAAAAAAAAAGATAAGTACTTAAATAATTAAGAACAGAAAAAAAAACATTGCTACCCCAATTAAATACAGAGAAAATGAAGTAGCCCGTGTGTGTGTGTGATCTTGAACTACTAAGGTCAAAGTGAAGGTTAAAATAATGTTATCCTTATTACAACATACCTCTTTCTGCTGGGTGACTTCAAGGTTCTGTTTGAGCAGCTCAGGAGCAATGCTTTCATTGATGTTCTTGATGGCAGTGAGGACACCCTTTCCATGGTACTGGCCCTTGACATTGTCTCTCAGCTCCAGAGCCTCGTGGACACCAGTGGAGGCACCAGATGGGACAGCCGCGCGGAACAGGCCCAACTCGGTTACCTATATAAAATAATACAATTTGTACCGGAATATTTTGTTTGCCTTAGGCTCTCAACAAGGAGTTTTTAGTCTGATGGTTACTAGTACAATTTTATTCTGATTAGATAAAATGATTTATCAATTCAAGCAAGTAGGTTGGTTTCCTTCCTACTCAGGGCCGGATTTAAAGCAGGGCAATAGGCTCTAGCCCTGGGCCTCCACAATTTGATTTTTTTAGATAAGAAAATATCCTTTGAATATCAAAGAAAAAAAAACCCAAAAGTCTGACAACCAGTCTTACCAAAGGGTATCGTATTACCTAGTTACTGGGTTGTGGAGGTCAGATAGGCAGTTGCTCCATGTAAAATACTGGTATTCAGCTGCATCCGGTTAGACTGGAAGCCTACCCCAACTTGGTTGGGAAAAGGCAGGCAGGTTGATTGTGTATCAAAGAACAAAAAGTTCACATTCACAAGGTACCTTTTAAGTTGTTTTTTTTTTGTCTGTTCTAAATACATTTTTGGGACCTCCACTTCTTAGTTCTTCATGGTCGTCACATGATCTGACCAAGATTATGTCAGGACTTTAAAAGAGACTGTGACCTCTGAGTTTGTTTCGGCCTTTCTTCAGTCAGATACGAAACGTCGACCTCATCTAGTTTTTTTTTTTTTATATGACATGTAAAAGTGTTTGTACAAACCTACTTACAGAAAATAAATCATTTATCATTTAGTTGCCCCAGGGCCTCCACACCTTTAAATCCGGCCCTGTTCCTACTTACCCACAATATTTGTGGTTTGAAATAGTGAGTTATTTATTTAAAGGAAGGAAACAAAATTATATTCTTTAACACGAGGAAAAGCAAGGAGGGTGTAAACATGATTATACATACCAGGTCAACCTCTACAGTGGGGTTACCACGGGAGTCGAAGATTTGACGAGCTTTGATGGACTTAATCGGCATTCTGGACATGAAAACAAACAAGTTTCTGATTGAAGTATAAATTATTGTTCGTATTTATTTTGAAATATTTTAGTGATAACGAGTTATCAAAAGGTCATTCTACCCAAATTTGTTCATGAATAGGTGGCAAGGTCAACTATAGGTTGAGTGTGATGGTATATAAGAGTTTCAGTATTAAAATCAATTAAGATAGCGAGTGATTATTATGCCGTACAAGTTACTAAACAAAAATAGTTAACTAAAACAACTGACGTATGCAAAATTAAAGCATTAAAAGGTTACATAAAATGCGCATTTTCATTATTTTTTTTTACAGAAAACACGGTCATATCTTAGAATGATATCGAAACAAAGGCCATTTAGGTTTTTTCTAGTATGTAAAAGGCTACTTACTTGTTAATAATTCCGTAATTTCAGCGCACAAATGAAACTGTGAATGTACAAAATTTGCCGGATCCACCGGAAAGTACCTACAGTAGTGAGTTTGTCCTTCACAAGGTGAAACTAGAGATTAAAAACCGGAATTTTCCAGAAAAAAAACATTAAGGGGGATGCGCTAAGGTAGCCCGCGAAATTCAAATTTTTTACGTTTTTTGCAATTTGCAGGTCAGTAACAGGTTATATGTTGATTTAAATACGATTCGCTGACGTAACAAATATGGCTTTACAGAATTATTATCATTAGAATCAGCTATACAACTCTAAGTTCGTAGAATCCTATTGAATGACAATTTCATGAAATAGTCATTCAACAGATCCAAAGACACCGGCTTCTGAAATAAAAGTTATTTTTCACTTTGTAGTGTTTGTATGAAAGTTTTTTTTTTACTTTTTTGTGGGTAAGTTTTAAATTTAATATTTGTTTCAAATATCGTAAATTTCGATTTTCCTCCTAACAATTTGTCCTTCACTTCGCTCACTACTCTACTGAGATGACATTAAAGTTGTCACTTGTCACTTTGACAGGACAAAATCTTGTTCTTGTGTACTGTTGTTTACATGTTTCAATTTTTGTTTCTCTTCATTCTTGCGTTCATAATTTTATTTCTGATACAAAAATGAGTGATACAGAATCTAAATCGGAAAAAAAACCCATAGTGATTAGAAATGCCACGGATCTACAAAGGCTAAAATTAGAAAAACTGATGAAAAATCCAGTAAGTACGAACTACTCCAAATCCCGGAATAGGAACCAAATGTTAGGAATTCTGTTCCAAGACTCACATTTGTGTATTTCATTATCAGGATAAGCCAGTGGTGATCCCAGAACCGCCGAAATCAAAATCATTAACTGCGCCACCTGACTTTGTCCGCAATGTTATGGGTTCGAGTGCTGGCGCGGGATCGGGAGAATTTCATGTCTACCGTCATCTCAGGCGAAAAGAATACGCGAGGCAGAAGTTCATCCAAGAGAAAAGTGAAAAGGTAAATGGGTCAATGTTATCATTATGATTTAATAAATTTTATAAAAAACTAGGATTAGATACCCTATTATTAAAATTTTAAATTAAGATACTAAAATAGTAGATAATTATTTATATCTTATCTTATCTCACTTAATCAAAATCGAAATATTTTATTTCACCTATACCTAGGTACATAGACACTTAGGAAACGTCAGAAGCTAGGTGCATGGTATCAATGGTTGTTTCCGTTGGAGAAGAGCCGGCAAGAAACTAGACAGATACTCTTTTAAATATAATTGGCTTTTATGATGTTTTCAAATTAGTGTTAATAGGTATGGGAGGACAATGTAGGGAACTAATGCAGGTACCTTTTGCAGTGAAAGACTTGAATGGAAATATACTATATAATTATGAAGGTCGTAAAGAGAGAGAGTACAAAAGAATAGGAAAAACCAACTTGACGGTTTCACTTGACACACATCAGTGACACAATGTTTTTCTTTATAATAATTATATGTCACTGCAGCTGGTAGCATATCAAACCTTTAACACTTTCCCTCAGCTGCTAGTGGACCTTCCAATCCCTCAGACCCAAGTTCTTACAAAGTTCCTGTAATCTCGGTCTGGGCAAGGCCTTAGTCAGTAGATCTGCCAGCTGTGTAGCAGAGCTAGTCCTTGCGACAACAATGTGATTTTCAAGCGCAAGTTCTCTTACATAAAAGTGTCTGACACGAATATGTTTTGTCCTTCAATGAAACTCCGGATTATGTGCTAGTTTCACCGCAGCTTCATTATCGACAAATAAAACTGGGATTTCTTTCTGACCATTCAAATCTTTAAATAGTCTTTTTAGCCAAAACACTTCTCTTGCAGCCTCACTCGCTGCCACAAGCTCGACTTCTGTGGTGCTAATGGCAACTGAGGCTTGCCATTGACTGATCCAAGAGATCGCACCTCTTGAAAATAAGCACAGTACTCCTGTCGTAGAACAACCTGTTTTCAAACATCCATGTTTGCATGCATGATCAGCATCACTGTAGGCTTCGATTTTGTTAGGAGAGTCCACATCATGAACATATATAATTCCTCTTGATAATGTTCCTTTTAGATAGTGCATTATGCGCTTTACCTTAGACCAATCACTTGAAGTTGGCTTTTCTAAGCTCCTCGAAACCACTCCTACAGCATAAGCCAAATCAGGGCGAGTGCCGACTATCAAATAGGCGAGCGAGCCTACTGCTTCTCTGTAAGGAAATGACTGTGACTCATTCTCAGCTTTCCCTGTTTCAATAATTACTTCTTTTTGTAAAGGAGTCTACACTGGATTACAGTCTCTCATATTGAATCTCTCCAAAACCCTTCTTGCATAAGCTTCTTGCTTTATTAAAATCGAGCCATCTTCCAATTGCTCTATTTCTAACCCGAGATAATATGTAGCTGGTTTGGTTGTGATCAGCAAAATGTTTTTCAAGTCATTGATTAACTCATTTGCAAGGTTTTTATCACTCGCTGCAACTAAACCATCATCGACGTAGAGTGTTATTATGATTTTCTTATCACCCATAGTTTTCATATAAAGGCATGGATCCGCGTCGCTAGCCTTAAAACCCAAAGATTTAAGAGTTTCTGAAAAACAAGAATTCCAGCAGCGCGGTGCCTTCTTTTATCCGTAGAGACTCCTTTTTAGGTGACATACTCTTGATGTCCCATCCTCAAAGCCTTCAGGTTGCATCATGTAAATATCTTCATTCAAAACCCCGTTGAGGAAGGCTGTTGCAACATCAAACTGAATAAGATGCAGTTTCTCTCTTGCCGCAACACTGAGCAAAGATCTTACAGTTGCCAGCCTGGCTACTGGGCTGAAGGTTTCATTAAAGTCAAAACCCTTCTTTTGCCTAAACCCTTTCACGACTAATCGGGCTTTATATTTCTCGACTGTACCATCAGGGTTGGATTTAACTTTAAAAACCCATTTACATGGCAGGGCTTTACGGTCTCTCGGTAGATTTTGTAAGTCCCACACTTTAAACTTCTGTAAAGAATCAAATTCATTCTTCATGGCTTCTAACCATCTATCTTTGCTTGTACCACTTGATACTGCTTCTTTATACGTTGAAGGTTCTCTTTCAATAATCGAATCGACGAAGAATAATTTAAAGTCATCCAATTTTTGTGGAGGTCGTAGAGTACTTCTGTCTCTGAGATTATACCTTGGAACGTCCGGTATAGAAAAATCGTTCTCTAAGTTCATCGGCATCTCAACATCAGGAGGAATAGCATCTACGAACTCTTCAGTATTACAATCTGAAAAAGCTTGTTCATTTTCTATGATCTCACTTTCTTGTTCTCCTGAAGTTTTCCTTCTGCCGCCTCCATGGCACCTTCTGTGCCCCGCAGCATAATGGACACCTTATACTTCCATGTAGCCCAATTCTGGCTACGTATGAGCTGACCGATCTGAATCTTGGTGGTGGAAAAATTTCCCATTTTTGACAGCACCAAAAAAAAAAGCTTTTGTTGTTTATCGCTGTTAGTACTTTCTGAGTCTTATCCTTGGTATCCTAGGTATGCTGTGTATCCTGGGTGTTCTGGGCCCATAACCTAATGCAGGTACCTTTTGCAGTGAAAGACTTGAATGGAAATATACTATATAATTATGAAGGTCGTAAAGAGAGAGAGTACAAAAGAATAGGAAAAACCAACTTGACGGTTTCACTTGACACACATCAGTGACACAATGTTTTTCTTTATAATAATTATATGTCACTGCAGCTGGTAGCATATCAAACCTTTAACAGGAACAAGTACCAGTTAACAAAACAGAAAATGGTCTACAAATCTACAGTCTATTAAGCCTACAAGACATACATAGAGAGGGCCTATGTCCCAGCAGTGGGTTATAGGCTAATTATGTAATTTTATAGTGATCTAGGCAAAAGATATTGGGTGAACTAAGATCTACTGTGGTGTAGAAAGATGTGCAGCAAAGAGGTTATAAATCTTATATTTCTTATTGACACTGCTCATGTTCAATTCATACTAGCTTTTGCCCGCGTGGATGTCGAGAAATATCCTACTCCCGTAGGATATTTCATACTACAACAACAACATACTACCGGGATTAAAAGTACCCTATGTGGTAATCCAGGACTATCTGATGTGCCAAATTTCATCCAAATCTGTTCAGCCGTTTTTATGCCAATCCGGAACATACATCCAGGCAAACGGACAAAAATTCTTCATTACTATTTTATTATATACTAGCCTCTGCCCGCGACTACGTCCGCGTGTTTCTTGTTTTATCATAAAATATATCCTGTGACACTCGGCAATACTGTAGCTTCCCATTAGTGAAAGAATTTTCAAAATCGGTTCTGTAGATCTAGATATTACCCCCTACAACCTCACAAACTTTACCTCTTTAAAATATTACTATAGAAGTATAGATATAGATTATTAACATATTATGTTGTAATTTTGTGCCTTTTGAAATAAATACCATAATTAACATTTTTTATGATTTGTCCAACCAAAGATGTGGACAGTCATCTTCTTTGTACGCTGTAATTTTTAAATTTTTTCAGGAAAAACTTGAAGACGAATATCATAACAGAATAGAAGAGAATCGTCAAGCAGCTGCTGAAAGGACAGCAAAGAAACGAGCCAAGAGGCTAAAGAAAAAGAAAAATGCTAAATTGAAGGGAAAGAAGCCAAAGACAGAAAATAAGCAGGTTGCATCATCACAGTCAGACTCCAGCTGTGAAGATGATGACACGGAAGATAAAAAGAAAAATAAAGAAATTACTTCAGCAGCTGAAGAAACTAGTAAATAAGGAAATAAAGTATTTACAAAGTTTACCAAGCTTTCTAATTAAATAATTAATTTAATTTTAAATAACATGGACATAACTTAGTACCTAATTAATCTTTTAACAAAAAATAAAATTAAGGTATTATAATAATTAAAATCAGTTATAGAAAAACAAAAGCAATAAATAACACATTTTTAGATTAAGCTGATTGTTTTGGAAAAGTCAAGATAATTAATTTTACTTTCAAAGAAATAAGGTGGCAGGGGTGCTATTGTTACAGTAAAGCTGTCATGCTCCGGTATGGCCATGCGCGTCCAGGATGCGGTGTTGTACAGTGTGTCCCTTGCTTCATCGGCACACCATGGAATTACATTTACTCTGCAACAATAGGGGTTGATTTAGAAGTCTGGACAACAATATTTATTCATGCTAACTGACCATTGCCGAAAATTTGTGACAAGACAAGGCTTGCTTCTGCATGAGGTTAATTTTTTACAGTTTAATAAATAATGGCACATCATTGCTGTTTGAAATCTGACGGGCTGAGTAGCATGACATTAGAACGTGCAAAATGTTATCCATAGAATTACATTATTTTATTGTACCTACTGGTATGTGAACATCAACATCAGCAACGTGAAGGAAATTAACACAATCGCAATAATAAGAAACCACAGAGAAAAATCCGTCATTTTAAAGAATTTCTTTCCCACACGTAAGTACGTAACGACTATTCTTTTACAAATTGTATGGTAGATTACTAGATATGAACAGGTAGGTAGCAAGTTAATTATTCTTTACTTACTCACTTTATTGGTTTTTCGTGTAGAACGTTATACTCACAGTTTACCTTCATAAAATTTGTTTTTTAAGTATTCGAGACTAGCCGGGTAGGTACTACATAGTCTGTGCTTGCCGGTAAGTAGCTACTAATTGCCAATGGATAGTCAGTAGGATAAACTTTTCCATATCGGTAGCAATTTATAACGCGCTCTCGAACGACATTAGTTTCTTCTAATGGACGTAAGTTCCTCATTAGTATAATTGTGTTCTTTGACACGTATGCTCAAGAGTCAAGTCTTGACCGTACGTGTTGGTACCAGCGATTGTTTTAGGCGTTCCTGCTTTAACGAGATAACGTTGACAGCCTGTAAAATAATATAATTCTGTTAAATCTGAGAAGGTTGTCATTTAAAACGCTCTGTGTCGCTTAATCTACGTAAGTAAAGACTTGGTCAAGTGAATCAAAGTCGTCTGGCAAAGCGTACCTGCTTGTACCCATTGGAAGTTTTGTTTGTTAAATCAGACTAATTCGACTTAACTGATGAAATCGCAATATTTTCCTTTAGCGTTTAAGAATGAAGTAAACTGCACGTCTGGTCTGCCTGGGGTTCGAACCTACAACCCTTACCGACTTATGATTCGTAAGTCGGGGCCGCTACGACGACAAGAATGGATTCAATAGATTATCCAATGGAATTAGTTGTAACTACATAGATAAAAAACGATTCAAATAAATCCGCCCATTGTGTCACCCTATGTAAAATATAAACATTTATATCTGTAACTTTTATGGTGTACATAATAAAGAGTATTCTATTCTATTCTATAAATCAGCAATTGCGCAGTCCTGAAAATTTAAAAAAACATGTAATCTGTGATTTCGTGGAATGAATGTTAGTTTAATATTATTAGATTGCACATTTTAAAAATATATTTTACCTAGATATGTAAAATCTTTTTAAAATGTACAATCTACTAAAATGTAAATATTTGTTATTGTTGTATGTGTAAATATTTTCAAAATAAAAGTATTATATATATATTTATATTATTTTGAAAATATTTACATCACAAAACTAATTGACTTAAAAAAATAATAATACAAGTACCTATAATAATTATAAAAACCGGCCAAGTGCATGTCGGATCACGCACAATGAAGGGTTCCGTAGTTGGGATGAATTTATCCCAAAAACAAACTTAACATTGTAGTTGAAAAACATGCTCTCCCATACATCGATATACGTTACGGTCAATTCTCCAACTGCAAATTTAAGTTGGTCGACTATTACTCGTTAACTTGTAAAGCCTACTTAGCTGTGATAGTTTTCCTTTAAATTTCGTTATATATACTATTGCCATGAATTTTTTCACATATCCAAAACCAACGCTTAATTTACGCAAACGCTTAATATTACGCAAACGCTTAAAATTACGCAAACGGATCCCTTAATTGAAAACTGGTTTTGCCAAACCCACAATATTTTTGAACGGCATATCCAACGATACCCCACACCATGGAAAAGACGAGAAAAAAAAATATCATCCCCATTTCACGTGTAAGGGAGGTACCCTAAAAAAAAATGTTTTTCATAATTTTATTTTACCATTTTTTCGGCATGATTAATATGTATACCCATACCCATACCAAATTACAGCTTTCTAGGACTAAGCGTCTCTGAGCTAAGCTGGGGACAGACGGACGGACGGACAGACAGACAGACAAACGGACATGGCGAAACTATAAGGGTTCCTTGTTTACTACGGAACCCTAAAAAACGGGCCAAGTGCGTGTCGGACCACGCGCAATGAAGGGTTTCGTAGTTGGGATTAAACTCGCTCAGCAGTATTGGTGGGTGTATTAATAAGATTATTCCGTACCAAACTGCAGAGCGGCTCATCCCACTGCTTCTGGGAGGATGGGTTCACGGGCCTATCTATATCCGGGCAAGCCACTTCCCAGGCGTTCACAGTGTCAGTCAAGCACGGCACTTCAGAGACAACCAGGGAGGGGGCTAAAATTTTCCCAGACAACTTTTCAGTGCTGTGTGCAGAGGACAGGAACGCTGGTAAGATAATATTGGTAATTTTACGGACGCCGAGGCCACCAAAATGGATGGGTAGTGTGGCTTGTAGCCATGCTCGGTAGTCCAAGGCCATATATAAAATTTGGGCCAAAACAACATGATCTAATCAGGGTGAATGCCGAACGTAAATTAATTTCGGCGTTTGTCCGAAATATCGTTGAAGTTTTAGATTTTTTTAATATTGTCTTCTAAAATTGGGGAACCTAGGAGGTGCAGTGAACTTTTTTCTAAATGTTTTTTTTTGTGGCTATTGCATTTTTCTCCAGGGTCAATTGTCTGTCTGTCGGTAATGTCCGAAACAAGGAACATAATAATATTATACTTACCTACGGCGAGGTCAGAAAGTTTAACCTTGAGTATGACCTCACCTTTGTTGGCGTTCAAATAGGGTGGAAAGGGCATGCACGGCAGTCTCACAGACCCCTTTCGAGCCAAAACCAAGCTGCAGGGGCTGAAACTTAACTATAAGCGATTCGCTATACAGCTTACAGCATATTTTGGCTGCCGTACGCGTGTAGGTGCACCCAACGGCGATGGGACGAATGTCGACATCCCTCTTGCGCAGGGCACATAGACCCGATAACCTATACTGCCGTCATAAGGAAAAAGGGCACAACTAACATATTTTCTGAAATTGAGTTATATACATATCCGGAATCAGAAAAAAAAGGCCCATCTGCCAATATTTTTTGTACAATTTTAGGAACAAGATAAACAAAAATACCGTAAGCCTAAAAGGCACAACTGAGTCACTTTTTAATTTGTTGTACGTAAAAAGAGCACATCTGACTCAAAAAGGTCACATATGCATAGATGTGGCTTTTATTGTATCACGATAAATATAATTTATTTACTTGAAAAGGCATAATTGACCTGCGTTAAATATTAAAGGCATAACTACCAGAGATGTGCCCTTTGATTTAAATTTTACCAACTAGACCTTGACATTTAATTTAAAAGAAAAGGCACAACTAGCAGTTATGCCTTTACTACCAAAAATCTTTGACTAGAGGTGAAGTGAGGTGGTCGAGGTACGAAGCGAATCCCGCCAGTTGTGCCTGACGTGTCTCGATGAGTCCACGGTTGCCTGTGCTGCGCTGGTAAGGTTAAGTTTTTGTTACATTTGCATGCTTTTATTATAATAACACTTCTTTTGTGACACATTAGTATGATGTATTAGTATTTATTGGCGAATTTAATGCGATTTAGTTTAAAAAATATGATGACATTTTTTGTAGGAACTGTATCGTAAATAATTAAAAACAATACTACAAAATAAACTTAATTCTTTTTTCAGCAATATGCAATCACGAAGTGCAAGATTAGTTAGTGCTGCTTTACGCAACGATAATTATTGTGTAGGCAAATGGTCTCCAGCGCCGTCAACAAGTGGCGTTCAACGATCGGTGCAATCATCAAGCTCGGAGCATGTTAGCAATCTGTGTTAGATACAGGGTCCGATTTTGATTCTGATGACTCAGTATTGGATAAAAATTACGAATTACCAAAAGTACGGGAAAAAAGCAGCAATAATAGTGATGGTTCTGACTCAGAAGACTTTATATACCATGTTCGCAGCCAGTTTCAGGAAAAACAATTTTAAAATCACCGGAAGAATCAGATAAAGAAACAAACCATGTTCAAGAAGAAGAAGTTATAAGTGGAAGTTCTAGTTATATGTGCCTTGATGATTGTGATACCTTTATTGTAAGGGTTTTATTTTAACTTTTGAAATAGTTTTTGTTTAGGTATATAATGTTTATGAAAGTGCCCTAATTAACAAACATTAATATAAAACTTCTAGAAGCTGATTAAATATCCTTACTGTGATTTTTATTAAAAAAAAAAACAAATAAGTTCCTTGATGACTAATAATTACAGTTACTTAATTAATGTTAATTTGTTAAGTTACAGATAATAAATGTAAGTTTTTTAAGTTTTGAGACGTTAATTTTTGTTACCTTTTAATTAAAATAAAAGCTTTATAGATATTCCCTAATTGTTTTTTTTACCTGTTTCTTTTTTGTATAATTATTCAAAAGAAAAGGCACATTTTAATAAATATGCCTTTTCATTGTATTATTACATATTTTTACACAAAATGTCAGAATGAAAAGTCACAATTGGTTAGTTATGCCCTCTATTCGTAATAATAATAACTTTACTTAATTTTTTATGCTACGTTGAAAGCGAAAATGTTGATTATTTAATAAATGCCAATAAAATATAAACTTATATTTCAATAATCGTATAGGAATCGTTAAAATGAACTTATTATTATTCATCTATTTTCTAAAAATAATTTATAGTCGATATTTTTCGCCAAAAACCAATAAAAATTTTAAACTCGATTTTCTCCATATTTATAAAATGTTAGATGTGCCTTTTTTCATTATGACGGCAGTATAGTACTCTTTGGCAAATAGGTTGGCCCCGTACAAGAAATCGACGACGGCCTCGTGTACACCGCCGGTGACCATTAGGTTAATCAGGACCGCAAGCTCCTTCAAAAGCGAATCACCAGCGTTCCCGGCGCCTGAATTAAATAGAGTTGTTCTGGAGTCAGGCCATCAAGGCCGCCGGCGGAACCACTTCGGTAGGAGCTCACGGCTGCAATCAACTGGGAGGCTGAAATGTTTATGAAGGTTGAATTTAGGTCTACAAAGGTGAGACCATCCGCTGGCGCTGGGTGTTTACTCTCTAGAGCTGTTAGCGTTTCTGGAGTAAGGCGCCACCACATCGCTGCTAAACAGTATCCTGTCCGCTCCCTTGATGTCGCCTTCAGTTAATTTGGAATCCGCATGTGAAGATAAGCCTTTTGGTGATGGGTTATTGAATGCAGTTTAGGATCTTAAATTAGGGTCGAACTATTACAAAATTCTTTAATTTGGTTCAATAAGGTTTTTTTAGTTGCCAATTATTTTTGAACATGCAGATAGCTAAGTATTATATTCATTGACATTCGCAGAAACAATATTCTGTTAAAACAAAGTCCTACTTGTCTGGAAGATAATAATTAAACTGTTTCTGAAAATTCATAATTTTAGGAAAAACGTTAGGCCGTTTTAATATTGTTCTCATTGTAACTTTTATTTTGGAACAAATCTAACAGGAGTTGAGTTGCATGAGAACGTGTGACACTCACACATCTTGAAATAGTGACATTATTTTCTGTACTTAGGTACTTACCGCAAATTTAGTAAGTGTGAAGGTAATGAAAACAATCACGTAGTAAGGATCCAGAGTTCATTTAATGTCCATCAGAGTTTCATTCATGACGATTCATTGACGTTATGTAAACCGTAGTGAATCAATTGTTTTAAATAAGTTAAAAATGTTACTTGATCTTTTCGTGCAAAACCCAAACTGATATGTTTATGGTGTAATGTAATGAATTGGAGACATTAATTAATAAAATCAAGCTTGGAATAGTTCTCACAGTTTTATTAGAACTGAAATTAATACAGATAAATGTTAATTAAATCTAAAGATTAATAGCTAGTTTTATTGAACAGAAGCCATAACGCTATCCTCATTCTTTTTGAGTATGACGAATCCTTCCATGACAGGTGACAGGGGGATGTACTCGTCGGTAGCAAGTTCAGCGCGCTCGCCGAACGATAGTAGTACGGGCGTCGTGTGCGTGTGGGAACCAGCGATGGTTTTTGGCGTTCCTGCCTTACCGATAACGTCGACAGCCTGCGGAATAATGAAAATTTGTAAATCTGAACTGATGTTGACAGCCAACGCCAAACATAACCAGTCTCATTATTTGTCAGTTTTGTATTAGGAACTTTACCATAGACGGAATAAAGTTCGAAATTCAATAATGGCTCCATGGTTTTTGGTCTGAAGATAAACCTTGTTTTGTAATAAGACGGTAAGAGACGAACACTGTTCTAAAAGTGATCTGAATCAGAATGACTTTAATGAACATTAATTAAGTTAAATGGCATAAAATTCTTTACAGGATTTCAAGGAATGAGGTTATGTTAACATGAGTTTTATTTATTCTTCTTAGCGTGTCGATGGTAATCTAAATGGACTTTGCCCAGAATTCTGCAAAGTGTTTGGCGCCATCGCTAGCGTCCATCGGTTCCTGTAACGTGCAGCTGACAGGACACGCAGGACATGATACTATGTCCCATCGTTTGTGGAACAGCACCACATTTAAGCCGGATTTACATTACTGTGTTGTGTCGTGTCGTCTTCTGACGCAGTGTTAGCCAATCAAAACTCGGTTGTGATTTGACGTAGTCCCTGAATAGATTCGTTTGATTGGTTCTCCCACGTCACGACACAGTAATGTGCCGGTGGCTTTACACTCCAAGGCAGAGTCGTCTATAACCATGCATTTACAACGATTTTATCAAAATCTACGAGCTGACTTTGCGTGATAGATAATTTTACAAATTTTCGTAGCCTAGAATTTGTTTGCTTTCCTAGCTGCCTTTTTCTTACCTGTCCGACGCGCACGCTGACGTTCAAGGGCTGCAGATTATCGTCGAGGGTGACGAGCCAACGGGGCTGCATCGCCGTCGCCAGTACGTACAGCAAGTAGTGAGACTTGCCGAGGATTACTGTAACACAAGGCTTTGTTTAAGAGACGCAGTAAACTATTCATTTGGAACTCCAACAAGATAATTAGACAACTGGCAGTCGTCACACCTTCCGGTACGGCTCCAGAAAATAAGGAGGAAATGTTGAAAAAAAAATGGTTCTTTTTTTTCAAATTGTACTCGCTGTTTGGAGTTTAAGACGCAGATATACGCCAGTGACCTTGAGTGGTTAGCTTGCGTGTTCCTGTACTGAGCTCACGCAACGCGTCGTACGTTCAGCCAGTAATAGGACTTGCCCATCAAGGAGCGCTGTCCCCAATTTGACGCATTATTAATTTATTACACACAAAACAAAAGGTATTTTAATAAAACGGGTATACTAAAAGATCAATAATGAAATTATCTTTAAATTGGTGAAGGTTTCAGAAAAACACGCTTGGTAGATTTTGCGTCATTCTCAGTTTTTTATCCGCGTTAGACATAACTTTACAAATTAATTTCAATATGTAATATAAACAATCTAAAATATTCACATATGAAGTTATTGAGGAAATGCTCTAATTTATCATATATTTTTTTCAAATCATTAACACTACTCGTTTAGACGTGATCTTCAGTATAAAATCATTAAAAGTGGGTTATCGTCCCCTTAATAGACGGAAGAAATGTTTGATATCGCTTAAAACGATTAGCTTGGCTAAGGCATGGACTCTTACCTCCTCTGCTTATGCAGAGGAGGTAAGAGGTGATTTTTTTGTCAAAAATGACATTCACAAGAATTTGGTACATAGATACAATATATCTTCTTTCTACTTACTATTCTTACAATCCAAGAAGGCAGTTAGAACAACGAGCAGGCCGGCGAGCGCGGGTTGATTGATGAGGCGTCGGTCGGCGTGCGTGGGACACAGCGTCACGGTACCCTTGCCGGCGTGGCACAGACCCTGCGCCAGTCGCACCATGAACAGGTGCACCGGAGACTTGCCGTGGTACAGCGCTAGTGCGCGCAGCATTGTTGCCAACCTTATAACACAAATAATAATCTTGATTTGAGACGGACCACACAATTGTTACATACAAGGCGCTATTTAGGGTTGTTATTAGTACACGGAAGAATAAAAAGGTATTAATCATTTACTTTAAGTGTTTCCTATTTTCCTATGAATAAATCAAATGATTTTGTTGGTAAATAGCTTTTTTGTGAAGTTTGAATGTTCTTTAGTACATAGCGTCATGTGAAACCCACACGTTGTGGATATCAGCACAGAATCAAGAAGAGCAGTAAACACATGAAGAGGGATTACACTCAAGATTGAGATTGGAACAGCATGTCTCTCATCAGCATCTAATAAAATAAAATAAGTTTATTGACACAAAATACCTTTGTATACAATTCAAATACATTTCACAATAGGTACATTTGATTTTTGAGTAGGAAATTTGTGTTTAGCCGAATATAAATGTGTAATAATGGTGGATTATTACCCATTAAGTGTTCAAGTTAGTTACAAAACAGTGTAACATCGCTTCAAGTCCTCTCAAGAAGTCCGCATGAGGTCTCAGTAAAGTGCCACATCTTTACTGAAACTCAACGGGTGCGGGCGGGGCTATCATATCATCATCATGCATTGAATATAATTCATTTCATCAATATTAAACAAGTTTTGTAACTAAATAAAGATTTGGCTTAAAGGTGCCAGCCAATAAAATATTATAAAAAATAAAATAAAAAATAGCCGATTTTGACTTCTATTCCGTAGACATAAGGATGGCATTAAAAGCAAAAACGTGGTTGCAATACCAACTGTTTATTACAGCTGCCATTTGTCATGCCAATGTCTAATCTTATTTCAAATGAAATATAGTAGCACTGAATTTTGCAGTCATGTGATTGGTAGTTCTGTTCTGTCAGTCGCAATTTTGAACTATTATTATTGAATCGCGTCACGCGTCTAGATGAACGCAGCTCAGAACGCAGTTTATGGGGTCAGTTTCTCGAACGGAAATTACAGTCCTACCAACTTATTTGTGAACTGAAAGAGGACGGCACCGTCTATTCAGTGTTGCTAATTTCAACGACATTTCAACATGACGGCGGTAGTTCCAATTTTCGCCATTTCACAGATAAGTTGCTAGGAGTGTAATGTGACAAATTGTCAAGCTCTCGTAAGCTGTTGTGATTGGTTGAATGATATATCAACAAGAGATTTACGCGCGCTTGACAATTGTCATAAGTGAAATGTCACATTCATTTTGTGACAATTTTCGCTCGAGAAATTGGCCCTATTATAGGATTTTTGAAGTGATAAATGATGATACTGGCGCGTTGAGCACTTTTTGGGTTAACAAAAATCATGGAACTCGCGTCATCGTCACCGAACGCTTTGATACAATTCACAAGTTACTTAGAAACAAAAGTAAGGGAATTATAACCAGCCAGTATATGTAGGCTTCTGCTTTAGGAGATACACTACTTACAACAGATTTTTTATTTAGTCGTATAGTAATATCAAAAGTTAAAATGAGTTATTGATAGATGGCGCTGTTCTCAAAATGATAATGGTTTAGTCTAAACGTATGTTCCATTTTGCTTAGATTTTCTTAATATAAAAATATAGTTCCTACTTGTGTAGTTTTCACTAATATTCAAAAACAAAATGTTTTATTTATTTTTGAATTAATTCATAAATAAATCAATTAATCAGCCCCCCCAGTACAATTAAATCTTTTTTTAATTAATTATGGTGGTATATTTTTACAAGATATAGGTAGCTATCAGTCTATAAAAAATCTTGTAGTATTTTATTAAAAATTTTGATAAGAAACTACTCGGTGTTACTCGGATGTGAATTTTCAAACTTTCAAAGAATTCATGAGGCCGGCCTCAAGTGCCATGAACTTTGTGATTTATTATTACAACAATGTTACATAGAACTCTCAAAGAAACGCTGTTGTTAGATTTCTTATCTATTCATAATGTAACCAGTCTATAAAAATTCTTGTAGTATTTTATTAAAATTTTTGATAAGAAACTACTTGGTGTTACTCGGATGTGAATTTTCAAACTTTCAAAGAATTCATGAGGCCGGCCTCAAGTGCCATGAACTTTGTGATTTATTATTACAACAATGTTACATAGAACTCTCAAAGAAACGCTGTTGTTAGATTTCTTATCTATTCATAATGTAACTTGCAAAATTTAGTGTAAATTGATACAGTTGTTTTATCAGAAATAGCCATAACATTGGACCTAAACAATACAGCTGTTATCTGTAATCAGATCAAATTTCATAATACAAAACCCTTCCTATGTCCATTGTGTTATTTGTTTATTACAGTCAATCTATTCACAAAGCCAAATCTGTCACAAAGGATTCTAAGTTCTTTGAAACTACTTGAAATGTTTTTTGTTTACATTGGCGACGGAAGCCATAAATCTGTCGGCCATTAAGATAAGGGGTGGGGCCTGAGCATTTTGACTTTTGTTATGTCATAGGGCCTCAAAGGTTAAAATAATAACAATTTTTTCTTAAAAATGAAATATTTAAAGAGTTGAGACACCTTTTAAGTTAATTGTGTTATTACACGTTTGTTTAAATGGATAAAATCATCCAATAACGTAACACAATTTTTTAGACTGTTAAAGGGGAAAAAAAGGAACGCAACCCGCGTTAATGCTCCTAGCCTATATACAAATGTACTCTGTGGCTCCTAGAATATATATATTCTGTGCGTTAAATGTCATGTTTGTTCAAAAAAAATTAAAAATTATTCCGGTGTCCGTTTTTCTCTTTCCGAGTGAATGGTTGCGCTTCGATTCATTCGTGGCTAGTATGAACATTGATGATTCTGCTTCTAAACATTGACCTGGAAAAGTATTGGATACCGACGAGATCACTCTAACTGATTGACTCTTGCACGAATATTTGGACTGTTTACTTGTTTGTGAATCGGTTGTGTGAACATGAACGCGAGCAAGTGTTGTGTGCTGAACTGCAAAAGCACTCGTAAGTGCACATAATTATACTGTTACTATTGTGTGTTTGTAAAAGTAATAATGGTTCTTTGTAGGTACGACATATTGTAAAAAAAGATTGAAATAAAGTATTTGACATTGTATTTAATGTTTTATTTTTAGTAACTACCACTACCACTTAAGTAAAAGGAAAGAAAATAGACCAGGGTCTACAGCAGATTTGAAGCTGGCTATACGAGTACAAGGGCTATACGGATAACCTTTATGCATCATTGATTGTTGTTTTTACTTGTTCGTAGAGGGCGCCATGAAATGTTCGAGTGCCGTCTCTATCCTCCTATAAACAATGTACTCTGTGCGTGCAGTCCTACGACTGACAGTTTTTTTTTTAGGAAACGTGTAACAATGAACCGTAAAATGTTGTTATAGTAAAAAAGCTTACCTGGCGTTGTTAGTACCAGCTCCAACCAGTCCCATGGCGAAGATGGCGTTGTAGGCGACGTCGTTGTCAGAGTCGTGTGAGTACTTGTTGAGTACGTCGATGACTGCCAGTTGCGGGTTGGAGATGGAGCACAGTGCGATGGCCAGGGGCACCGCCCGCCGTACTGCCGGCTCGCCGTAACGACCCTGATTTGTAATAAATAGATGATTTGTAATACTTACTCTTATTGCTCTAAAAATTTACATTGTTATAAACTGTCTGTGGTGGTGTATTGTGTTCTTATGGTTTATGCTTTTAGTTTCTTTATTTCAGTTATAAACAATCATATCAATAAGGGCTTGAAACCGGTTAATTGTTATTTCCGAAAATACAAATTATTTTTGATATGATACCTGATATGAATTGTTCATATCAGTTTCAGAGATTGCTTCATCACATTAAGTTCAGCATTGATTTTGTACGAGGGCGGCACTGAAAATTTCGGGAATCAAGGAAGTGACACATTACTATTTAAAAATGTATTTATTGCTTTTCGAAGTATTCTCCGCGAAATTTGACACATTTTTCCATACGATGGAACCAATCATTGAAGCAATCATTCCATTCGGAAGTTGGGGTCTCCAAAATGGCCGTTTTGTAGGCGTCCACAGCTTCTTCAGGTGATGAAAATCTCTGTCCACGCAATTTATTCTTTATTTTAGGGAAAGTATAGAAATCATTAGGGCTTAGGTCGGTGCTGTACGGCGGATGGTCTAATAATTCTATGTTTTCTTGCTCTAAAAACTCTTTTGTTCTGTGCGCGGTGTGAGAACTCGCATTGTCGTGATGGAGGATGATGCGGCGGTTGCAGTTCTCTTTACGGAGTTCAGAAACGACCTGTGGCAAACAAATGCTGGCATACCATTCTGCATTAACCGTTCTTTGTCCCTCAAGAGGAATAGTCGTAACATGTCTGTCCATGGTTTTGGAGACAAACGTGGCCACCATTTTTTTTTGCAACACTCCGTGAACGAACTATTTTTGTTGGCTTTAACTCATTTTCGAACACCCAAACTCGTGACTGGTTTTTTGTTTCGGGTTCGTACGCGTATATCCAGGATTCGTCACCTGATACAATATTGTATACAGCATTTGAGGATCCTGCATGGAATCTTTCGAGAGTTCTGACGCACCAAGTAACGCGAGCCGCTTTTTGCTCTTCACAGAGCGAATGCGGTATCCATCGGGAAAACAACTTTTTTACACCTAATTGTTCATGCAAGATTATTTGTATTTGACTCATGCCAATGTCTAAAGTTGCCTGAATTTCGCGGTATGTCACATGTCGATCTTCCTCAATCAGCTTACGCACAGCATCAACGTTTTCTTGGGTGACTGCAGTTTTTGGACGACCTTGACGGGGATCATCACTGAGCTTGACACGTCCACGTTGAAATTCAGCAAACCAGCGATAAATTGTGGTTTTGGATGGGGCTTCATCACCAAATGCAGAAATCATCCGGTCAACACACTGTTTTTGTGTTAAACCACTTCGAAAGTCATAATAAATCATCGCTCTTGAATTTTCTCCAGTCAATTCCATTTTCTCAATGACTAAACAAGTTTGACAAAACCTTGTGACAAGACCGAGAATCTTTTTAGGGTTCCGTAGTAAATAAGGAACCCTTATAGTTTCGCCATGTCCGTCTGTCTGTCTGTCTGTCCGTCCGTCCGTCTGTCCCCAGCTTAGCTCAGAGACGCTTAGTCCTATAAAGCTATAATTTGGCATGGGTATACATATTAATCATACCGAAAAAATGGTAAAATAAAATTACGGTAAACATTTTTTTTTAGGGTACCTCCCTTACACGTGAAATGAGGATGATATTTTTTTTTCTCGTTTATTCCATAGTGTGGGGTATCGTTGGACAGGCCGTTCAAAAATATTGCGGGTTTGTCAAAACCATTTTTCAATTAAGGGATTCGTTTGCGTAATATTAAGCTTTAAAGTGCTATTTTTTGTTAGAGCCAAGTGTCCCCCCCCCCCTGCCAGCTAAATGGTTGGTTTTGGTTATGTGAAAAAATTCATGGCAATAGTATATATAACGAAATTAAAAGGAAAACTATCACAGCTAAGTAGGCTTCACAAGTTAACGAGTAATAGTCGACCAACTTAAATTTGCAGTTGGAGAATTAACCGTAACGTATATCGATGTATGGGAGAGCATGTTTTTCAACTACAATGTTAAGTTTGTTTTTGGGATAAATTCATCCCAACTACGGAACCCTTCATTGTGCGTGGTCCGACATGCACTTGGCCGGTTTTTTTTTTTTTAATAAATAAATGGTATTCGATTTTTAAAACCAAGGAGTTTTCAATTAAAAAGATTTTAATATGACAGGAACAGTGGAAATATTCCATTCCCGATACTTTTAGTGCAGCCCTCGTAACAAAATATTAAATAATTAATTAAATATGTTCGAAAACCGTTATAACGGTTAGGATTACATAAAAAATTAACCGGTTTCCGAGCCCTGATATCAATAAAATTTTTAAATCTATACTAATAATAAAGCTAAAGAGTTTGTTGGTGTGGATGCGCTAATCTCTGGAACTACTAGTCGGATTTGAAAAATTATTTTTGCATTTGATAGCCCTTTTCTTGAGGAAGTTTAGTCTAGTTATAGGCTATTTAACATCACGCTAAAACCCCTAGGAACCGAGCAAAAAGAAAATAAGGAAGAAATAATTCTAAGCGAAAACGAAGTAACAGCACAGCTATAGGATATAAATTATTTTATGTTAAAACAAGAAATATCACGCCGACGTAGTCGCGGGCGTAATTAGTATTTTTATTTAGCAAAATATAAAAAAATAGACTGTAGTCTCCGATATCGGGAACAGGGTCCTACTGGTCCTAGCTACCGGTGGTCAGGGTTCCTGAGAGGCCCCTCGTAACAATAAGCGCCGTGTCCAGTAATACTGCTTTCTGGATCAAACCCTTGATCGAACTGCCTAGCGAGAGTCTCCTCAGGTGTTGGTCGAGGCTCTTGGCTAATATGCAATTGTTATTATATTAATTTCCTTCAGTCAACTTATTATTAACGTCAGTGTTTAGACGGTTGCAAGTCATTGTTGCTTAAATTTTATTGTATGCTACAGGCAAGAAACTTGCATCGTGTAAATGGGGTTTTATTGACTTATAAAGTGAATCCGTCAACTGAAATGAAATCGTTTATTCTGTATATTTACAGAATAAACGATTTCCTATTGGATATTAGAATCACTTTTTGTAAATAGGATATTAGAACTCACCAGCTGTCCAAATATCCTGGTGCACATCTCGGCGCCGGTCTCCTCGCCGAGTGCGATGACGGCGACTCCTAGTGTAGCGACCGCTTGAACGGACGACAGCTCCTTGTTGGCCTCTTTCTCCTTTTCTTTTTCCTTGTTCTTGCTGTCCTTTGATGACTTGCCTGGTGAAAACGGTAGAATATTTTGTGGGAATGCTTGTACACACGCCTACACATAAAGCTATACTTACCAGTTCAGGCTGATCTCGCATTGTCTAAGATTTCCGTACAATGAGAGGTCAGCATAAAATGGAAAAGTATAGCTTGATGTGTAGTCGTGTGTACATTGAAAAGAAAAAGGGTTTATAGCAGAAACTTTTACAGTAAATCTTACATTACCTTTTTACATTTACCTTTTAAGTAAAAGATATACCTGGGCTAGGAGATCTCGCTCTCCAATGACAAAATTATGAAATGGTAAAAGTGGTGTACAGACAGCTACGTATCAAGCTATACATTTCCAGTATACGCTGAACTTTGATTGTACGGAAATCATATACAATGCGAGATCAGCTTATACTGGAAATGTATAGCTTGATCTGTAGCCATGTGTACATAAAAATAAAACCGGCCAAGTGCATGTCGGACCACGCATAATGAAGGGTTCCGTAGTTGGGATGAATTTATCCCAAAAACAAACTTAACATTGTAGTTGAAAAACATGCTCTCCCATACATCGATATACGTTACGGTCAATTCTCCAACTGCAAATTTAAGTTGGTCGACTATTACTCGATAACTTCTGAAGCCTACTTAGCTGTGATAGTTTTCCTTTTAATTTCGTTATATATACTATTCAAAATTCAAATTCAAATTTATTTATTTTTGGGACAACTCGATCCAAATGTTAGTATACAAAAACTTAGAGAACTATTGTTAGTACATAAAAACAATTAAAAAGGACAACACTCCTCATATTTAAATAAGTAATTCTATATACAAATGCAAATGCCCCTGTGCTGAGACACCCCGCCCCGTCAAGATAACCCATAGGGAGACACCTCCCTAACATACCAGACGAACGAAATGTCTCAACACAGGTGCACGTACATCTTCAGCTATCGTTTTCAGGATGCTGTTATGACTCCCCCGCACCCTCCTCATAAGTGACACGACTTTTTTCCGCATGACGGCATGAAAATCGTCAGTATGAGCCTGCGCGAACATCTCGGAGGCACTGCAGAAACGAGGAAGTCCCAACATCATCCTGAAAATGTTATTGTATTGGACGCGCAGTGTGTCCAGGGATTTTTTGCTATAACTAACCCATAGACCCCCCGTGTACAGACCCTGACAATACGCTTTGAATAGCGTGATCTTGACTTGGTCCGTACAGAGGGGCGAATCTACGGGTCAGCATGTTGCCACGCACTGACAGCGCCCTGCGCTCCCTCTCTATGTCAGAATCATCATTAAGGTCGTCGGCAAGGTAATGTCCAAGATACTTAAACTGCGACACCCGATCTAAGTTAATACCATTTAAAGTAATGGGTGGAACAGTTTCAGGGCTCCTACCAGCGGCCTTAAAGATCATGTACTGACTTTTATTTACATTGTAAATAAGTCCGTGTGACTCGGCATAGGCTTCACAAACTTTCAGCATCTGCCCGAGCGCCCCCACAGTGGGACTCAGCAGCACCATGTCGTCCGCGTAGCTGATATTATTAACACTAATACCACCCACCCGGCATCCGACACGCATGCTGCTGAGTTCCACTATGAGATCGTTTTACCCCCCCTGCCTCACGCCGCACTCCAGCCTGTACGAATCGGACAGAGTGCCCGACCATTTTACACAGTTCGTCTGGTTATTGTACCAATATTTAAAGATGTTCAACATCTCCACCAGTATACCACTATCCCCTAGTTTCCTCCAAAGCACCTCGTAAGACACGTCAAAGGTCAAAGGCCTTGGAGAGATCCAGAAAACAGGCATACACCGGTGTCTTACGATCTGTGTAGTACTGGACAGTATGTTTGAGACTTAAGATTGCGCTCTCAGTAGATAGTCCGGGCCGAAACCCAAACTGCGCATCATGTAGTTTTAGATACTTTTGCAAGCAAGAATCAAACAAACCGTCCAGCACTTTTGCTATCACGGTCGCGAGGGAGATCGGGCGGTAGTTATCCTTATCCGAGATGTTACCGGTCCTGTTCTTAACTATGGGCACCACTGTGGTTTTCATTAAGTCAGCTGGAAGGTACGTAATATTGCCATGAATTTTTTCACATATCCAAAACCAACCATTTAGCTGGTGGGGGGGGGGGGGGGGACACTTGACTCTAACAAAAAATAGCACTTTAAAGCTTAATATTACGCAAACGGATCCCTTAATTGAAAAATGGTTTTGCCAAACCCACAATGTTTTTGAACGGCCTATCCAACGATACCCCACACCATGGAACAGACGAGAAAAAAAAATATCATCCCCATTTCACGTGTAAGGGAGGTACCCTAAAAAAAAATATTTTTCATAATTTTATTTTAGCATTTTTTTGGCATGATTAATATGTATACCCATGCCAAATTACAGCTTTCTAGGACTAAGCGTCTCTGAGCTAAGCTGGGGACAGACGGACGGACGGACAGACAAACAGACAGACAGACGGACATGGCGAAACTATAAGGGTTCCTTGTTTACTACGGAACCCTAAAAATAGAATAAACAAATGAAAACTACAAGTAAAATCTCAAACTTAGGGAGGGTGTTTTTAATATCGTGCGGATTTCATCACACATGCGGGATTGCCCTGCAAGATGCTGCCCAGGTTCACGCCCCGCGTCTCGCGTGCGTATTCCACGCATTACAATAAATACTTGTATGAAAAGGACATTTGCGGGGGTTACGCGTCCGGGGCAATCCCGCATGTGTGATGAAATCCGCACCATATTAAAAACAACCTAAACAAGACAAGACTTGAACTATAACTAAATAAAAGAAAAAATAAAAAGAAACTTTGCAGATATATCCTAAAATAGTGTGTATGTGAGTGTGTACATAACAGATAACTCTGCAGTAACTCCATGAACTAACATAAATTTATTTAGGTATGCTTATGGCAGCAGCAGACTAGCCGGAATGGCAAAGAGGTGTGAGGGCAAGCAGCAACTGCTGAACAGAATTAATCGGACTTCTTGGCGGGAAAGTGAAGCGTCATGTTCAGCAGTTTGTTTAATTTTACAAAATTTGTGTTTAGCCGAATATTAATGTGTAATAATGGTAGATTATTAACAATAAGTGTTTGTGAACGTGCATTAGGCAAATGAAACAAAACAGTGCAACTTCGCTTCAAGTTCTCTCAAGAAGTCCGCGTGAGGTCTCAGTAAAGTGCCACATCTGTACTGAAACTCAAGGGGAGCGGGCGGGGATATCATCATCATGCATTGAATATAATTCATTTCATCAATATTAAACAAGTTTTGTAACTAAATAAAGACTTGGCTAAGAGGTGCCAGCAACCAGACCGAAATATTATTTAAAAAAAAAAAACATTGGTATTTTATTTGTAATATGTAGGTTACCTTTTGTGCTCTTATCGTCTTTTGAACTGCCGGCTGTGCTTGAGCTGGTAGCAGTGGCCTCCTTGGAATCTTTCTTGTCTTGCTTCTTGAATGCGGTGTCCTCGGTTGACGATTGTTCATTCTAGAATACGGTAGTGGTGGTTAATAAAAAGTATAGCGCCAAAAAATAACGCGCTACAAAAATATACAAGATGTAACATAAATAACACACAACCTCTTAAGGGGTAATTGTACTCATCATTATAAACAACTTGTACTATGGGATCAAACCTAAAATCGCGAAAAAACAATCTGCTGTTCCATACATTTATGTTGTCATAACTCGTCAAAATGTATGGAACAGCTGATTTTTTTTAGTAGAAGATAACTTGTTGCGCTGAGCCCTACTAACATGGGACATGGGCATGAATATGATGACACTTTGCGGTGATGTATCCTTACATCAGTCTCGTAATGTTTGGAGCAGATGTGCAGCATCTGTTGCACGACCAGCACGTCGCCGGTGCCCGCGTACGCACACATCGACAGCGTGGTCTGACACAGCGACTGCTGAGGCTCCGGTAATACTTCCAACGCCGCCATTGTGGCTTCCGTGCGCTCCTTGCAACCTGAACATTAGAGGCACAAATGAATACAGTGTCCAATTTAATTTAGCTAGCGAACTCTACAGATGTGATGGGTATCGTTATCCACTGTTTGCTACAACTCCCTGTCGTACAAATGCAGGAGAGAGAGCGCCGCTCCGGAGATTAGTTCAAGCTTACAATAATAATTTTCATGATATCGATGTCTTTGCCTTAACTTAACGTAAATTTAAAAAACAAATGATTAAGCGCCTTGCTGAAATTTTTTAATTATTATGTAGTATTTTAGTATGTATTAACTTTTTGGTTTTAAAATTGCGAAATAATTGTATTGTTGTTTTATGTATATTGATTTAATTTAATTTTCCAAAACTGTATCTTTTATAATAGTAACATGTGGAAACGTAGTGGATTGTACATTTACTTATAGCATACTCTGCATCTAGATTTAATATACAATGTACGATTGTTTATCTTCCCAAATAAAATAAAATAAATAAATCATACTGATTTTGGTCTGGTGTCAATGGCAACTGGTAGTTGAAATATTCGTTTAGAAAATCCGTTTTTATTTTTAAATAACTTCCACTGACCTGATGGGTATCAATATCTAAAAAAACACGATAAAACATGACTGAATTTTCAACTGCGGACGAAGATTAAGTAAGATTTTTTTCGTTTAATCATGTTTGGATATCCATACCCAAGACGTCTACGGAGTTTCGCTAGCTAATTTAATTTAACCCTGTATAATGGGAGTCTATGCTTCTGCCTACCTTTTTGTGGAATACAGGCGTGATGTTATACCAATGAAAAGTCTTAAGTAAATATGAATTTATTTTCTTACCCAGGAAGCACAGTCCCAGTCCCAAGTGCAAGAATCTAGCATAAGTAGATGAATGTAAGTCCTTGTTGTCATCAATCAGACGTTGAATGATAGCGCATGTGACCTGTGGACAAGCATTTTATTTAGTTGCAATTTCGTTTTTATTTTGTTATAATGCCCATAGGAATTAACTTATTAATCACTACGGTTCCATAAATAGAACATAACCATTAATAAAAATGTATTTTTATCATTTTAAAGTAATACCTTTACAACATTTGTTTTTGTCTTATTCAGTATGTCATGCCACAGAATAAGTAAATAGGTCATGCTTACATAGAGTTATTATTTTCGATCATTTTCTAAAACTAGAAACAGCTTGATTATAAATACTTACATCGCCATTACAGGAGCCGACAGCTATCAATCCGCAGGACACGGCTGCAAGCGCACAGATCTCAGCGGGCGCAGCCGTGTCGCTCAGCACGGGTAACAGGTGCGATAGTACGTCCTCGCGTTGAGTTCCTGCGTATGCGATACCCAAGCCTGCGAAATATTGGTTAAAAAAGAGTTACTAAGTTAAGAGTATTTATGTTTTAGTTTCGTATACAGTTAAAATGAATTTAGTGTTGCTTTTATGAGCCACAAATAAAGAGTCACACTATCAACCGTTCTTACTACATGATTGATTAATGAAATCAGTTTTAGAAATCATATTTTTTATTTAATCATATTTACAGTCAGTTTAATAAATCAATTATAAACTATATTAAAACAAAATGCTTACCCAAAACACTTCCAATCCTGAGATTAGAGCTTGAATGCAGCACATAATCAGACAAGAGCGCAAGCGCCGGGTCGCACTCGTTGCGTACGCCGCAGTTGACCAATCCCAGGGCGAGTAATGCGCCAGCCTTGATGTGTTCGTCAGCAGTGTATAGGTACTTGTCGATGGGTGTAAGACCACCATCCACATCCCATAAGTGGATCATACCCAGAGACGCAGCTGCTGATAACATGCCTAGAAAAAGGGTGATATTTATTTAAAAGCTTGCAGTGATATAAGTATTTTAATATGCGTTTTATTTCAGGTAAAACGCTTCTATTTATTTACTTATATTCCATTTGAAATAAGATTAGACATTTAAATAAACCTTTTTACAGGCCGTTCAACCGATTTTGACTTCTATTCCGTAGTCATAAGGATGGCATTAAAAGCAAAAACATGTTTACAATACCAACTGTTTATTACAGCTGTCATTTGTCATGCCACAACAGAAGTCAAAATCTATTGAACAAACTGTAAAAAAGGTTTATTTAAATGTCTAATCTTATTTCAAATGGAGTATAGACAACAATGATCCATTTGTTAGTTAGGTACAAAAAGAACTTAAAAACTATGTTAGTGTGTTTAAAGGTACTTATTACTAATAGACTGTACTTTGGGTGAGTACTTTGTTTAGGTAATTTAACTCTAGTAAAAATATCACAAAAAAATCTTGAAAATGTACCTAAAACTAAATTGTAATAAAAATGTTTATTGTGTGTAATTTAGATAGTCTTTATTGTAAAGTGCACCATATATATATATATATAATATCGAATAAGAACTTTTAAAGAGTTACATATACGGTGTAAAATAAATGGGGGTGCCATTTATTTTACAGCCTATGTATAATAAGTAACATCATACCATGATCTTTGTTCTTGTACATCCACTTATTGCCATCTTCAGTGGTGACAAGCTTGTCCCGTCCAAATCCAGCGTTTACAAAGGCGTTCACAAATGTAGCAGATAAGTTCTGTCTGGCAGAGTCGACTGGGTGCTCAGTCAAGAGAGACGGGCGGAGAGCCGATCCAGCTGACTCTAGCCACGTCTTGTATACCTCCTCTGGAGTTTTGGGCTCCATGATGTCGAGCTAATAAATAAAGAAAATCATTTTAGGAATTAAGCTATTTATAGGCCCCAACCCAACCACCAAAAACCAACCCAAACCCCACCAAAAACACCAACCCCAAAACCACTCTCCAGAGTCCAGAGTGGTCTCTATTTCAAGCTTAAAAACTTACGAAAATTTAAGTGCATTATACTAAGCACTAGTATTGACCACACAAGTGTTTGTTTTGAATTATCTGTGATACAGCTAGGGAATGCAATCTCAAGCCTTTCTTTGAGATTCAGTCTTGTGGGGAAGATAATCACGTTCTTACAATCTAGTTCGACCGTATTGGTCGAGATCTCAAACGAGATTACGAGACTGAATTATCATTTAAGATTTTTTTTTTTAAATCATAATTTTGAATATTAGCCTTAGGTGACTCGATTCACAATTCTAGCGAATTCACAAAGTTGTTAAAATACTTTTATGGCATGTGGCACATCATTAGAAAGAGGATAGACTGGAGAATTAATGAGGGAGTTGGAAGATCCCGGTCGCTTTTGATTTTTTTTTTGTAGCCTTATAAATAGCTGTAACATGTACAGCTTTAATTTAAGTTTTACCTTTGCGAGTGAATTAAAAAAAAAAACCAGGTGACTAATATCACTAATTTTGTATTTAAAAGTATTCTTAAACAATACACATCGAAATAAAATTAAAATTCATAGTCTACGCCTTATATTTTTTTTAAAATCTGTATTTGAATGTAAAATTTAGGTCTTTTTTTTGGAAAACAATAAAAAGTCGATAAAAAAAATCCACAGAGCATGAGGGGTGTTAAGGGGTCTGAAAGGCTAGCGGATGACCCCTTCAGTCGACCATTTTAATTTGGCACAAGATGCACCAAACACCCTGTATAAATGTTGTTTTTATTTTAATTAAGTTTAAGAATTTTCGATTATAAAAGTATTATTTCAAAAAGGGAAGTTTCAATCGCAATAATCTCGAATGGCTAATCTAGACATCTGACTTTGCACGCGAGATCTCGAGTTGCCAATCTCAACACCCGACTTAGCATGCGAGATCTCGCCGGTGACCAATCTCGACACCAGACTTAGCATACGAGATCTCGCTCCTGGCCGATCTCGACACCAGACTTAGCTGCAAGATCTCGAGTTGCCAATCTCGACTCGAGATTGCATTCCCTAGCTGTAGCCATGCAATGAGTAAATTGAACATAACGTAAAATCATTTTAGAACGCTTTAAGTTGTTTAAAACAAATAAGACCTACCTCTCTTGCCAGGCTAAGAAAGTGATCATTGATGTGTGCATTGAGAAGAATTGTGCGAAGGTCTTCATCATCTACTTCCAAGGGAATGTATTGGCGCGCCAGCATGTAGCATAGCTGTTTCTTAACCAAGCTGTAAGGACAAAACAATAAGTAATCTACTAAGATTGATCATGTCATAAAAGTACAACTTCTTAGAGATGTCCCACAAGAAGAAAATAAATAATTTATCTTATATAAAATAAGTAATTTAAAGTGATTTGTTGTCTAAATCTAATCATTGTTTTTTGCAAACTTACGGATCAGTGGTGGAATTGAAGACTTCTTCACATTTGGCTTTGTCATGCAGCTGCATAGACACAAGTAGAGCACGGGGGTATTCACCAAAACGTATGTATGTGTCTAGAACTCCTTGCAGGATCTGAGTGGACTCTGGCTCAACAACATAGCTGGCACAACTGAAATTAATATAATTTATAATGTTTATCACTCGAAGAGAAATAGCTTAGATAAATTATGCAACAAAATGTTAAGAATTTTTATGATTAATTATTATATGAATAACTAGTTTCTGGCCGCGACTTTGTTCGCGTGAAGTTCTGGTTGCCCCGACCCACCCTGTGGCATCGCATCACCCACCCGATCTACTACTTCGTTTTTGCTTAGCATTCTTTTTTCTTTTCTCTTCAGCTTCCAAGGGTCCTAGCATGATGTTAAATAGCTATAGCCTTCCTCAAGAACAAACAAACTCCTCCGCTTAATTATTAGTATAGATATCTAGATGGTGTTCCTTACATTTCTTCCTAACCCATCAGGGAAATCAGGCATGAGGATTCATAAATATTTGAATGTATTTGTTCTGGTTTTTACTTACCCAATCAAATATAAGCAGACTCTGGGATAGTTGCTCTGATCCATGTGCTGAGTCAGCAGGTCCAGTCGGTCTATCTCCATCAGTAAGTCACAGGCCTGAATCTCAGCAGAGTGCTTCATATCAAAGGAAATCACATCTCTTACAAGGTTTAGCAAAGAATCCATATTTTCTATGTTCCATTCTTCAGCAATTTCACCTTCCAGTTGTCTGTTTTACAAAACAAATATTTTTATAAAAAAGATGGAGAATAAGTATTAAAAAAGAGCATGTTTTAACCAATCAATCTATATCAATTTGGTGTTTGTAAACATACCTGACATATTCATGTCCCCAGTCACCTACATTAGACATAGTTCCAAGAAGGCAGTATTTAAGACATTCTCTTTTCTCAGCAGCATCCTGTCAATCATAATTTAATTTCCATTATTTGCTTTTATTACAAACAAAAACACAGAATAGATGGAATAAAACAGTTTATACTCACAGTGGACCCACTAACACCCATAGCAAGGACTGAGACAACATCAGCACAGAACTTCTTTGTCTGAGCATCTTGAATTTTTTCATAAACTACTTTGAGTGAAGGATAGTGTTCCCTCAGGAACTTCAAGGGTTTTGGGACTGATGTCATTGATGTTGTCGCTGTCCTTATAAGTTTACTCAACATTTGCAGAGCCGGTAGATATAAATCAACATCTTCTCCCTGTAGATAAAACACGAAATTAGGTTAGAACTGTTTGATTCCCACCAGTCATGTTCATAACATTTTACGAATTAGGATAGATATACATACCAGCAGTTTCTCAACCAACATATTGAGCTCCTCTTGCAAACGTTTATCTTCTTCAGACTGTAAAAACAATCAAACAATGAATTCTTACTCATTTGCAGATAGGACGATTGATTTTATTTTCATGAACTAAATTACTTACCAAGTCATCATTGGGAGCGGCTGCTGGTTCTGCTTTCTCTTTTTTCGGCTCCTCGATTTTATTCTTCACTGTCATTTTGTGTTTATTTTGGTTTAATTCTATAGAAATGAAACGATCTCACTGTGAATCTCTGCTTTCGGTGATTTTACAAATTTTGACAAGTCACCATAGCATCGGGATACCCACAAAAAAAAATCGATTACTACTACGAAAACTTATTTACAATATTCTACTACAGTTCGCATTTTACTTTCCAAAAAAAAAATCTATTACTACTACGAAAACTTATTTACAATATTCTACTATTGTTCGCGTTTTATTTTCCACGGAATAAAATAGTAAGGTCCAAAACATGGTATGATTATTACAACTCTCTAAGTTAAAAAAATCCTACTGAACGATTATTACTGAAATATTCATTCAGTAGGATTTTTTGAACTTAGAAAGTTGTAATGCAGTTTTTAATCATTATAATTCTGTAAAGCCATATTTGTTATGGCCGCGAATCATAATAAAATCAACATACAGCCTGTTACTGACCTGCAAATTGCAAAAACGTAAGAAATTTTGAATTTCGCGGGCTACCTTAGCGCATCCATGATAAACGTTTTTAACACACGCCTTTTTAGGGTTCCGTACCCGGAGGGTGCCAAACGGAGCCCTAGGTAACACGGGCTGGTGTCCGAAACTCCACGTCAGAGCGAGTAAAATGCGTACAAAAAAAAAAAAAAAAAGAATCTATTATCCAGGGTTGGATTTTGTACTATAATTATAGTAATTATACTATAATTTCGCTCTTTGTACTATATACTATCCACATATAAGGATAGTACGCTAAAATCCCGAATAAAATAAGTTGGATCCCGAATGCTTAGTTTTACGTCATATTATGAATATTTCGACCGTGCGTGTATCCAACCGAATTCTGATCTTGCGATGTTTTCTGTGTTGATTCCCCGATTATCGTTCGCAGTACACTTCTCTCTTTCCACTAATCTCGTTCCTTCCATTCCATTCAAAATTCAATCAAATTATTTTTTTGTGAAGATACGAAACAAACTGGCAACACAATCCATAGACGCCATTTTAGTGACTAATAGTAATATTCAAGAACTGATAAACGTAGAAGAGGAGTAAATTTTGCCTTTTAACGGGTGTTGATTTTGACTATTGTACGTTCAATTAAAAATAATGAAAGTGTACTATATTTTTTTATAAATACTATTCTTTTCATTTTTTTGTACTATCTTTTTCAACCTACCTAAATCCAACCCTGCTATTATCCGCTATCTATCAGTCCGGATCCGTCTGTCTATCAGCGGGCTGTATCTCATGAACCGTTGAAATTTCCACAGATTGTGCATTTCTATTGCCGCTATAACAAAATCTTATAAAAATTAAACGGCACCGACATTCCGTCCTCGCCGCCGAGGTACCACGCGAAGTCCCAGACTAAATTGCCCCCCCCGTCCCTTGCACGTCGAATCGCCAGCCGTCCGCGCCGAGGCTGACTGCGCCGTAGCATTAATAGTAACCCCTGATAATAATCATGATCTAAACCTTGATCCAGTCCGTCCCCAATTTGTGATCCCCTAACGACGCCCTAAGCCGAGGTCCGTACCCCACAGGGGGGTGCCGTTAGTGCGCAGTCGTTCAGTTTATAATATATATTTACGCCCTGGCTGGAGGCTTTAATCTCATACCTTAAGGCAATCACAGGAAAGCTCGGTTAAGTAGTCGTGGCCTCTCAAGGCCAACTACGAGATGCCAGTAAAAAAAAAAAGCCGCGAACCTTTTAGTTTTTGTCATACGGTTAGGCAGAAACTACTAAACGCAAAGTGCTACGGTCCCTAACATTCTAATTATCTACTATGTATTATGACAAACAGACAGACGGGCAAACACATAACATAGGCTTAGCGAAGTCCTGTTGGCACCCTTTGGCTACGGAACCCTAAAAACGAGGACAAAGTGCAGTGTAAGTTTGCAAGTGAGTAAACGTAACTAGCGCGGATTTTTATTCTCATCCTCGTCCGATAGATCATAATGCTAAGATATATTCTTAGCATTATGATCTATCGGTCAAATTTTAACGCAAACGAAATAGTTAGGTACGTTTACTCTCTTGCAAACTTACACTTGGGGTAGGTACTGTTAAACGTAGCACAGTGGAACAGCGGTCAACAATAATAAGCTAAATAGTAATTATATTATTATGTTGATCATATTTCAAATCGTCATTAGTTTTCGTAACATGATGCAAATGGCAGTAAGTAACAGTAATGTGAAACTGAAACAACGGCTATAAATCTCACAGAGTAGCTCAGTATTTCATTAAAATACTGTATTGTCGCACATACATAATTCACAAAAAATTACCAATTCAATGATGAGATTTTCCTGGATCTACAGCAAGATCAGGTAGCGGTCCCAAATTGAGAATTTTAATTCAGTTTGTTTGGAGTAGTAGCCAGATCAAGTTCTAGGGTGAGCTATAGAGTTTCTAAATACATATTATTGTGACTGTGTTTACTGTTATAAATAACGTTTTAATTCAGATAGGTATAATTACTTCAACGTCGTCGACGAGAAGGTCAGTAATCGTTATTTGTAACTGATAAACGTATTTTAGCGGTATTACATAAGACGACATTTTATCGTGTGGTGTACTGGAATGCAACAAGGTCTCAATTACATTACATAGAGAGTCGTTGACCGCATCTAGTGGTAGCTACTGTGCAGACGAGAAACAGTGCATTTGTACGTGCGCGACAGACATAGATAACGATCTCTACACGTCTCGTATAATGAAAAAACCTTAAAATGTTCAAATTAAGTTCAAAATCGAATGAGATTTTACAGTTTGTGGTAACGTTGATGTGCTGGCGACTGTACTCACATTCAGCACACACGTTAGCCAAAATTATATAAACATAGCATTCGAATTTTTAATTAAGAATCAGACAGTACGGATCGTTTTACCTACGTCCTCCTACGTCAATGCCGTTTCTCTTTCTCATAGGTTTATTATTTTTGCGAATCTATTTTGGATAGGGTTTTAATTCGTAAAATATTTTTTTTCAGGTACAATGCATCGCAATCAAGGAGTACCATTTTTAAAATTTCTTAAATTTTACCGGTTTTTGTCACTTGATGCGTCGAAAACGCCTTTGTCCATTGAACATATGCCTCGTCCAAAATCCTTGCCTCTTCTCGGGACAAAGTTAGAATTTATTGCGGCAGGTAGCGGAACAAAGTAAGTCACTATCTTATTTTTTTTCAAGTAAATAAGAGTAAATTGTATTTTCATTGAGATCATAGGAGCAAACATGATCGATGAATGTGGATGGAGAATACCTACCTACGTAGGTACGAGTAAGATATTATTTTGTTTTGCTTTATGTTACAGGTTACACGAATATGTCGATTCTCGCCATAAACAGTTGGGTCCCCTATATTGTGAGAAGTTAGGAGGTAACACAGAACTAGTATTTGTTAGTGATCCTATGCTAATAAGAACACTATTACTGAATCTTGAAGGAAAGTATCCCGTACATATTTTGCCAGAGCCTTGGGAATTATACGAAAAACTGTATGGGTCTAAAAGGGGTTTATTCTTTATGAACGGTGATGAGTGGTTAGACAATCGTAGAGTTATGAACAAGTATTTACTTAAAGAAAATTCTGAAACTTGCTTCGAAACACCAGTAAGAAAAACTGTCAATAATTTAATACAAAAGTGGAAATTTGAAATGGAGAAAGGCACATTTGTGCCAAATTTAGAGTCTGAGTTTTACAGACTTTCTATAGACGGTATGTTTTGAAAAACAAATTCAACTTTTTATTATTTTATTAAAGTGATGACTTCGGTCGACCTGCAAAATAAAATTTTCGCATGTTTCTATTTGTTATTTTAAAGATAAGTTTAGCATGAAATTCCACAATTTAGTAATTCCTGCCAGTGTAAGTCAATGTTTCTCCGGAAATAAGAGAAAAAAACCAATGGGTCGACCGATGCATCCCAGCGGCGATCATTAATTGTCTGAATGAGCGTATCAATTTGATCTATTGCTTACTTACATTAATATTAATTTTTCACAGTTATAATAGCAGTAATGTTAGGGAGCTCTTCATCACTCAAACCAGATCAACATTATGAGACACTGCTGACCATGTTCTCTGAAGCGGTCAAGAAGATTTTTCAAACCACTACAAAGTTGTACGGGTTGCCAGTTATTATGTGTCAAAAGTTGAATTTAAATGTATGGAGAGATTTTAAAGAATCCGTTGACTTATCTCTATCATTAGGTAATTATTATAAAAAGCGTATGCATCAGGTATCTACTACATAATTATTATATGTTAAACTAACCGGTGGATTTACCTTTTCAGCTCATAAAATTGTCAGCGAAATGTTATTACATAGCAAAGATAGTAACGGATTGATAAATGTTCTGGTTGAAGAAAATGTTAAGCCCGAAGATATTAAAAGAATAATCGGTGATTTCGTTATTGCGGCTGGAGACACGGTATTTAATGTTTGTAATATAGATATAACTAGCGTTTTTTCGAGTTGTACTTATGTTTTGTTACGTTTCAGACTTCGTATACATCCGTGTGGACATTATTTCTGCTTTCAAGAAACGAAAGTGCAAAACAAGAATTGCATTCAAGCAATTCTTATATAAATTATGTAATAAAGGAATCCATGAGGTTGTACCCTGTGGCTCCATTTCTAACAAGGATTTTGCCTAGAGAGTGCATTTTTGGGCCGTACAGACTTGGCAAAGGCGTAAGTATTAGCTTGCAATTTTGCTAATCTTGATGATTATATTATACATGATCTAAAGTCTAAAATAACAACTTTCTTTTATATATTTTTTTAACATGAATAGGTACTCAAATCACTTAATGGTATATTTAATTTCATTAAGTGTAAAATCACTATAGGTACTCTCTGAGCACGATAGGTAGTTAAAAGTTACAAGGATTTTCCTAGTAAAAAATCAACAGACTAACGACATAGACTGTGACATGTGTGAGACGAAGCTTAATTTTGCTTTATTACCTAACTCATTGTTAGATAGATTTATTCGGTACATTATTTAATGCTCTTATAAAATAAATATAAAATAATAAAAAAGCCTTTATTCTACCATAATTTACAAAGAACAATTTGAGCATAATAATTATTTTCACACACACTACACATATTATTATTATTTACACATTTCATTATGATTTATATTATTATTTGAGTTAAATTCATGTAAATAATTGTAAAATATAGTTGCGGCGTATGCCTCCCCCAACTTTCTCCATCCAATGGAGATACGTGTGTTAAATAAAAACTACGCGGTATGGCGAAAAACTACTACAACCGTACCAATTTAAAATTATTTACAAGTACAACACTGATGGTCCGTCTGACCATCAGTAGTATCAGTACATAGACCGACCGGACGTAAATAATAGTCAATGGGTCGGCCAATAGTACTAACTAATTCCATATGGTATGAAAAACAAACTAAATACTGTCGGAAAATAATGGTGAAAATCTGTGGGAAATAACTGGCTGCATTCCGAATTAGGCAATAATCACTCACATCAATAACTTGCAGTCGGATTTAGATAACATGATTATGACAGCTGAGAGCTAACAACAATTTTAAACTAATACTTATAACTACTTCAAAGGTATGATGTAACTCAAAACAAAACAGCACAAATGTTATTTTTGACAGCACTCACGGTGATATTTAGGGCATGGTCAGCGTTATCGCAATACGGCGCATGTCATGACGTCATCTAAGACGAGTCATGCTAATTCGGGACGGGTGTAAGAGCGGTCAAAGCGATTACAGCACAACTCGGAACGCACCTAACATTTGACAATAATAAATTTGACATTTGATTGATAGAGGTTATGAAGTTTTAAAACACTTTAATTTATTTAGAATTACTGTGAATTCCTCACAAAATGTTAATCTACAAACATATTATTAGGTTAAAAATGAACTCTAGAATTAAAAACTATCGGACTTTCAGTGCAATTTGTTGTAACCATACTGCTATACGAAATAACGAAAACAAAGTGTTTAAATACAGTATTCTAAATCAAAATAAGTTTAATTCGATGGATTGCCATCTAAGAAGATATATATCAATGGAAGGATTCGTCAAATGGCAGGAACAAACGTACGCAAGCATATCAAGTAGCACTCCTGTGCATTTCATGCAGGACGGGTTACTTTACTTTCACGACGTAACCGGCATGACTTGGTGGGCTACAATTGTTACAGCCACGGTACTCATAAGAACGCTCCTGACTCTACCACTGTCAGTTTATCAAAACTACATATTAGCTAAAGTCGAAAACATCAGCTTAGAACTTAAGGACCTGGTAAATGAATTAAAAAAGGAAACCACAATAGCAAAGAAAGCTTATAACTTAACAGATAAACAAGCTGTTATATTGTACAAGAGATCATTGAAAAAACAATGGAACAATTTAATAGTAAGAGATAACTGCCACCCTTTTAAAGCCAGCTTACTAATATGGTTTCAACTTCCAGTGTGGGTGTGTATGTCATTTGCTTTGAGGAACCTAGTTTATATGGCTGACGCTGACCCTGCAGCATTAGTTACGTTTATGGAGTTATCTGCTGGGGGCATAGGATGGATTCCTAATTTAACTGAGCCAGACCACTCCTGGATCCTGCCAGTGGCATTTGGAATGACCAACTTATCAATTATTGAAATACAAAGGTTATCTAAGCTGAGACAACCTTCTAAGCTGTACAATGTTTTCACAAATGTTTTTAGAGTGTTTACAATAATCATGATACCTGTAGCTGCAAACGTACCTTCATGTATGTGTCTGTACTGGATGACTTCAAGTAGTATAGGCTTGGTCCACAACTTGGTATTACTGTCCCCATCTTTGAGAAGGAAACTGAAGATACCATTAGCTCCAAGTGAACTAGAAGAACCCTACAAACACATAAAAGAAGAATTGAAACACTCTTACACAAGAATTTTAAAAAGAAATATATCTAAAGAATCATAAAGTTTTATTTTAATTTTAACTCAAACCATTTTCTTTATATAATTAGTATTGTATTTGAAAATACATTGGTGTTAAAATATTTGAACTATTCTGTATTGCTCACATTTAATATATTGTTTTGAGAAGACATGGGAATAACTAAGTATAAATGATTACAGACTCCAATCATAGCTTCAATTTATACATCAGGAAGAGATGAACGGAACTTTAGTAAAGCTGATAAATATCTTCCTTACCGCTGGGACCGCAATGATACAAGGAGGAAAGATCTGGTGAACCATGTGTCCTCTGCATCACTGCCCTTCGCGCTTGGTGCCAGATCTTGCATAGGCAAAAAGTTAGCAATGCTACAGATGACAGAGCTTATAAGTCAGGTAAACATTTAATTTATTTGGAAATTTTCTGGGTCAGAATTTCATGTTTTATATATTAATCATTTATATTCATTAATCTTCTTTGTGTTCACATTCATCTTTTTGTGTTCGTTTTGGGTACTGTTTGATTCATGATCCTAAGTTGGTTTTTCTTTTTTTTTATAATATGTTTATTTTTTGTTACAGATAGTCCAAAACTTTGAATTTGAGTGTTTAAATAAAGATGAGATAAAAGCAAACACTTCACAGGTTCTTGTGCCTAACATAGATATTAAGTTGGCATTTTCATTGCGAAAACCAGAAATTATGCAGTAGGCCTCTTATAAACAAAAATGCTTGTTTATTGATATTGAGCTATGGAATAGGTGTGACTGGGCCAGGATAAACCATCTTATTAGTTGTATTGTAGTTTGTAGTGAGTCTGCTTTGCTTGTATTTTCATTATTGATAAGTATAGTCTATGGTATGAAATTGTAAGGTTGGGTGACTTATTGATACAATACTTTTAGGTGAATATAAGTTTAATTACATTAAAGACTTTTTTTAAACATTAACATAAATAAAACAAAACTATTATTTACACTCTCACTAAGAAGAATACCTTTTTAGTTGCAAAACCATTAATAGGTATATTTTTTGTTAGTGTGACGAATTGCCCAAAAAGACGAATGAAAGGAATTTACATTATGGAATCACAAACTATTTACTAGGTGGGTACACATTTGTTTAGATGAAAAAAATAATAATATTTAAATAAATGCAATAACCATGAATTAAAAACTTAAAACTATATAAATACATCACATTATTAAAATATTGCTTTATATGGCAGTTTTAATAGTTTTTTATTATATTTTATTTCATAGTATATTCAGGCTACTAAAGCACAATGAAACTAATAAATGAAAAAAATCAAGGGCTCTTTGCTACCTAAATATTATCACTTTACCAGCTGTCTCAGTATCATAGATTTGATATCTTCAAGCCATTGTTCCTTATACTCCAGGTTGAGTATGTTTCTAAAAGCTTTCGTGCGATCAGATTCGCTCATTTTACCCGTTAGCAAGTATGCAACTGATTCCACGCACAAGAAACCCATGCCCTCGCTTAGCGACCACACATATATTTTATCGGCAGTGTCCCGATTCAATTGAAACTGTAGGATAGCACTGCTCAGCAATCCTTTCAGTTGTTCAAATAAAAATCTATCTGCTAGCAAAAGGACTTCTAAATTAGTTTCTAGTTTTTCAGCCATTGGGAAGACTTGGACATCACATCTGGTATTATTCAATCCAAAATGCAACAAAGTAAGTAGGTATTCTAATGCAGATTTGCTAACATTCTTTAACCTTACACATTTTTCTACAGACTCCTTGAAACACCCCATTAACATGGCGCTGAAAACTTCGGAGTTTTGACACAGAAATACTCTGTTGGCTTTAACTGTTGTTAAATCGTCCAGTTCAAAAGTGACTATTTCGTCAAGGGATAGATTATCAAGTATAGGATCGTAGCTAACACATATTTGGCCCGTAAATCTATTTTCAAGTACTTTAGGATCTTTTATGTGAACGTTATTGGCTAGTTTTGCTAAAGCAGTTACGCAGTCTTGTATGTCTTCCTTAGACTCGGCTATTATTGCGAACAACGAGTTGAGTGCACTGCAGTCTATCAAATATTTCTTGAGCGGTTTTTCCGTTCTGTGAACATTCGAAGTCGTTAGTATCATGAAGGTAAATGTAATTAATTGTAATTTGGTCTTACCTCACAATGTATGGTAATGTCAGTGACAGTGTTTGTTTCATAGACGAGCTGCCTTTCAGTAGTTGATAGCTAATTTCACCAATTCCATAACTAGACTCAGCTAATATTGTCAGTTGGCTTAATAACTTTGAACTCAGCCTTAAAATCTGGAAAGGATAAAAATGTTGAAATGGAGATACTACAAGCATAAGCATAGCATAATGAGCCTATAATGTTCCCACTGCTGGGACACAGGCCTCCCCTCTTTGAGAGGGAGTGGGCTGGATTCTACTACGCGCGCCCAGTGCGGGTTGGTAGATGTCACATGTCTTCAAATTGTTGGTTCTAGGACCTGCCGGTTTCCTCACGATGTTTTCCTTCACCGTATTGAGAGCAGTAGTGATGAAATAATTTACATAAAGTAAAGCGCCTAGGTTCGAACTCACGACCTACAACTCGTAAGTTCGGGCCGTTACCACTGGGCCACCACTGCTCCGGTCGCGAAGCAGAAAGAATTTCGTACAATAACCCCTCATTACTTATCTCTATCGCTCGCGCACAATTGTATTGCCGTCGCACTCGCACTTAGAAGGACCTTAAAATGCGCAAGCGCGATGGCTATACCATTGTGCGCGAGCGATAAGTACCTAATGAGGGTCATTGTACGAAATTCTTTCTGCTTCGCGACCGGACTTTACAAGCGTGACAGAATAATTCTAACTTGAGAGTTATGTTCTTTGTCATAAGAGCGACATTAAAAATTTCACAAAAATAGAGATGTTATTAAACTCACCTGTTTGCACTGCTGGCATTTAGCAGGCGGATGCTTAGAACTGACGGACATATTATGTAATCTAAGAGCTAATCTATGTTTCAATATACTCATTAGGCATAGAGCATTGCTGAAAATAAAAGATTAATTTATTAGTGTATAGATCAACCATTTTTCAGATTATCTAAAGTATACAATACATCATTTATGGAGTACTGTGTTAAGTATTACAACAAAATACCTTGTGATATATTGCAATTAAATGAAAGAAAATTTAAAACACATAATAAAAGTACACTTTGTAAACAAGCATATTAAAAATTAGAGGATTATATCCAAGATAAGAATACTTGGAAACATGCTGGTCCAGCACCATATATAGGACTATCTAGAGTCTAGACAAAATCAAACTGGTTGCTATTTTAATTATATAATTTATTATATGTATGACATTGATTTTACATTCTGATTACCTTAACTCATACACAGACTTGTTTTAAAATATCTAGAAAAGCATATACTTTTACGATGCTTGTAAGAGTGAGCACCATGTATCTATCTCATTTGACGAACAGGGCCGTCATCTACCCCGGTCACCACGGAGAGTGGAACCGGCGAGAGATGTCGTGCGGTGTCCCACAGGGATCGGTCCTGGGGCCGCATCTGTGGGACAGCGGCTACGACTGGGTGCTGCGTGCTGACCTCCCAAGCGACGTCAGCGTAGTCTGCTACGCTGACGACACGCTGGTCCTGGCGCAGGGGAGGTCGCATTAGGCGGCGGCTGAACTGGCGGCACGTGGGGTTGTGGCAATCGTCAACAGGATCCGGCAATTGGGACTCGAGGTGGCTTTGCAAAAGTCTGAGGCCATGTGTTTTTATGGTCCTCGGAATGCGCCACTGTCGGGTTCCCAGATAATGGCAGGAGGGGTTCACATCGGTGTCGAGTCGACGATGAAGTACCTGGGACTCGTCCTCGACAGCCGTTGGAACTTCGTGGAGCATTTTCGACGTTTGGCTCCCAGACAAGAGCGGGCCGGGGCTGCCTTAAAGCGGCTCCTGCCTAATCTAGAGGGTCCAAACGCCTCCTGCCGGAGGCTCAACGCGGGGATCGTGCGGTCCATGGCCCTTTATGGGGCACCGGTGTGGGCGCGTTCCTTAAGTCTGCGACCAGCCCGCCAATTGAACGCGTCCCAAAGGGTCATGGCCATCAGGCTGGTACGGGGTTACCGCACGGTCTCCCGTGAGGCGGCGGGCCTCCTTGCCGGACTACCGCCATGGGATCTGGAGGCAAAAGTCCTTGCACAAATCTGGGAGTGGCGCGAGGAGGCGAAACGCCGGGGTGAAACTCCGCTGCCGGGAGAAATCACGGCACAGCGGACAGAGCTCCGGCGGGATCTCATGGCGGCATGGAGAGCGCGATTGTCGCAACCCAGCGCTGGGCACGCCACAATTGTGGCGATAAGTCCCCTCTTTGAGGAGTGGCTAGAGAGGCGCCACGGCGTCCTCACCTTCCGCCTGACGCAGGTCCTCACCGGACATGGTTGTTTCGGGAGGTTCCTGTTCAGGATAAAGCGGGAGGAAACGCCCGGGTGTCACCACTGTGTGGATCGCCCGGAGGACACGGTGGAGCATACATACGGTGGAGGTCTGCCCGGCTTGGGTGGAGCACCGCCGTGTCCTCACGGAGGTGATCGGCGGCGGCGATCTCTCGCGTCCGGCCCTGGTTCGGGCCATGGTTCGGATTGCATGGGAGGCCGTCACCTCCTTCTGCGAAGCAGTAATGCTTGTGAAGGAGGAGGCGGAACGCGTGAGGGAGAGGCAAGGTTTGCGCCCTCGCGCCCCTAGTCGCCGCAGGACACGCCCCGGGCGTCGGGAGTCGCAAGCCGATTTCCGGCCACCGTAGGCGCGGGCTTGCGGACGGTGAGCGATGGGTAGTTCACCGTCCGATAAGGACCAGGCCCGGGTCGACGGCGCGTTGTATTCCACGCGCGCCTCAAAGAGTTGTCAGCAGCAACTGACGGGGTCCGTTAGGGCCAATGCCTGCCAGGGTTGCGAGTTTGTCCGAAAGGGATATCGTGGCCCTGGCACACAGGCAAATGAAGGAATACGGGTGGGTTTTAGTCAGTAAAAGTCTGACACGCCCTCCCGCTCCTCCCAGAGCGGGAGAAGTTATTTGACAATTTCCCACCCAAAAAAAAAAAAAAAAATTATCTATCTCATAATTAAATTATCTGGCATTGCTTCATTTTTATTTTTTTTTACCTATTCTGGTATAGTAATTTTATTCTAGGTGCATCGTCTTCACATAATATAATTATCTTAAACAAAATATTGTAAAACATTTTTAAAAGAGTAATGGTGGAGTTTCTTGCCAATTCTTCGATCAATACGAAACTACCGTTTGGAAGGGGCAACTAGAATCAATTAATTTTTTTTTGTAAATTTTGACGTTCTAAAGTGCCTTCATGTGCCTATTTGAAATAAATAATTTGACTGTGACTTTGAGTGCAGGAGCTTACCCAATAAAAAAATTACACACTCACAATGATGCGACAAAGGGCGTCTTGTACACAGCGTCACCGTCGCAACATGGACTCCATCAAGTGATAAGCAAAAACCGTTTTTTTCAAGGAAACGCCTGTTATTATAGTTTTTTTTTATAAGTACCTCAATACTCTGGCAAGAATGCGAGCCGCTCGTCCTAAAGGCCGTTTACACCTCTCCACATAATCCAACAATGCGTTCAGGCACTCGCGTCCTGTCAACAGCTCAAGTGTCTGGTTCGGCACTGGTTCCTCACGTAGGGCGCCGAACGAGTTGCAAGCTCCATGGGATACCCGGAATAACAGGACTAACACGCATGCTATGCGAGATGATTTGGTATTTGTGACGAGCTTGGAAACATCTGAAAAATATAGCGTTATTTTTTAATTTCTTCATTTCAGCCCAAAGACGTCCACTGCTGGACATAGGCCATAGGTATTTTTTCATGTACTACGCATCAATTCATGTCGACCAGCTATCTCCAGCAGTGTACGCGTTTCGAATCGATCTCATCCGAGCATTTTCCCAACGTTGGGGTCAGCTACCAGTCTAAAGGCCTGTGCACACCACGTTTTTAAAACGCGCCGTTGACGCCCGTTTCAGAAACGTGCGTCGACGGCGCGACTTTAACCTACAGAGCAGATTTACTCGCGTGCGTATCACGTCTGTATCGTTACAAACGCGCGTCAACAGCGCGTTTAAAAAACGTGGTGTGCACAGGCATTAACCGGATGCAGCTGATTACCAGTATTTTACACAAAGCGACTGCCTATCTGACCTCCACAACCCAGTACCTGGGTAAAACGATACCCCTTGGTAAGACTGGTTGTCAGACTTTCGGGCTTCTGACGACCACAAATGATAGCCGGGACCAACGGGTTAACGTGCTTTTCGAGGCACGGAGGGGTCTTGGTATGTAAAGATGGTTACCCATCCATGGACGAACCGCGGCAAGCGTAGCTTAGCCTGATTGATCGACCCGTGCGGTTGTTATTATGATATGATCTATGGGTCAACTACACGCAGCGAGTGTACGGGACTCTGCGTGTACAATACAACAACGCGTTTAGGGTGTTGTTTGGGCTGCCTCGTTTTTGCAGCGCATCAACTATGTTTGCTGAGGCGCACACTGATTGCTTTTATGCTATCATCCGTAAGCGAAGCGCTTCGGTGCTCAGACGCGTGCGTGGCACTGCAAACGGCATCCTGGACACACGTGGCAAACAGGTGGGATTCTCCACTGTTGAAGCAGTGGATGATGCTCATGCGATGGGCGCTCAGCCCGGCGCATGCTTAAATTAAATAGCATGAATAAACTGTACTAACACTAGGCTAAGTTACTAACACCTATGGATATCTTTTGAATCCGAAATAAATATTAGGTTGGGGATAAAGTCTTTTCGCATTATAGTATGTATGAACTTGTAATAAAATCTCTTTGGCTATACCTACTATTTGTATCTGGCTGGTTTTGGTATCATTGAAAGTTTAAATTTTAAAGAACATAATTCCGAATTCAAATTAGGAAAATGTGTGATTTTAATTTGTTTTTCGTACTGTCAAGATGAGTATGAAGAAATTCGATACATTTTAAAATTTTACTACAAAGGTCTAGCGTTATCATAATGAAAAACCACACCCCTTCGGTGTGGTTTTTCATCATGATAACGCTAGACCTCACACATCTTTAGCCACTCAGCAAAAATTAAGAGAGTTTGGCTGGGAGGTGTTAATGCATCCGCCGTATAGTCCTGACCTTGCACCTTCAGATTTCCACCTGTTTCGGTCTCTTCAGAATTCTTTAGGCAGTGTCAGGTTAACATCACGAGAGGACCGCCAAAACCACTTGTCGCGGTATTTTGATCAGAAGTCCCAAAATGTCTATAGCAATGGGATCATGTCCCTACCTACAAGATGGCAAAAAGTTATCGAACAAAATGGTACCTACATACTTTAGTTAAATGTAAATAAACTATATTAAAAAATGTTTTGAATTTTCTTAAAAAATGCGAAGAAACTTTTTCCCCAACCTATTATATTTGATTTGATTACTTAGCCACAAGCCCCACTTCGCTTTTCGAACCAAACTATTTGATGGAAATGTAAGTTTTATGGATTCTGTTATAAAATATCGTACCCTAGCCACCAAATCGTGGATTTTAAGTCCCGGGATTTTAACATCATTATTATTATTCCAGGATTTTAAAGGAGGTATCCACTCTATGTGTTTAGGTTCATAAGCTCTACCTACTCCGATTTCTGGTAATCACCGAAACGGTGGGACCGATTTTGACGAGACTTTCACTGGCAGATAGCTGATGTTATAAGGGGTAACTTAGGCTTTACTTTTATTGTAGAAAAAGCCACGTGGGCGAAGCCGCGGGCAGCAACTAGTAGTTAATATAAGTCTGAAATCGCCAACCCGTCTTGAGCAAGCGTGATGATTAACGCTAGTGTCTTCTCTATATGAATAGTACATTACTGCAGCGGCCTGCAACAGGGGCATTGATGGACGAACGTAAAAATCTGTGCCAAAGCGAAGCCGAGGCACTCATACGTGAGTCCATCAATACCTAATTGCGGCCAAGGCATGTATAGTTAGCTATATAATTTATTTGGCCGCTAAACCACGACACTATGGATTTTCATACAACTTTTAGTGGCCGCTGCTCGCCAGTACAGCAATTTCGATTTATCTCGAAGAAGGTTGTCAAAATAATGCTCGAATTTCCAAGCATGTTTGAGAAAAAGGGGCTTTTGCTTTGCAGTTGGACAATAATAGACTGGTATTGTTATTATTTGTTAACCTTCCAAAGGGGCTTCTTCTTCGACACTCTCGTCGTCTTCCATGATCAGTTCATCGAGGTCGTGCACCATTTGCGCCGCGTCCAGCTCTACGGCCGCACTGCTCACTCCCGCCAGGTCGACAGCCTCTCCCTCGTTGTCACTACACACAGGCGAGTAACGACCGGAAATTTCAGAGTCCGAACTGTCTGAAATTGAAATCGTAAGCTGTTGTAAAATCAACCTTATTTGTAGAAGCATAAGAGCTAGAATCGATTAACTGTCAAGAAAATGATAGAATTGATTGTCGACCGATTGTTTGTTAATCCATACTTCCGTACTCCATACTACTGTATAAATGAACGAAAGTAACTGTCTTGTCAGTCAGTCTGGCTCCATTTCACGCCTTAACGGCTGAACAGATTTCGATAAAATTTTGCACACAGTACAGACCTAGGTAAGACATATGATACTTTTTATCCCGGTAGTAGGTACGTTCCCGTGCCACTACTTACTTACCTTCTTTAATGCTGAATGGTGAAGTAGGTCCTCCAGAACTGCTTGGACTCCATTGATAGTCTGTCCAATAGGGAGACATTGAACTAGTTTCTCCTGAACTGACGCCCGATTCAGGACTCCAGTCCCATCTAGCACGTTTATTGGTCGAAAATCCTCTATACTCTGGACTAAAACCAGACTGATAGCCATCGGAATATGGAGATAGTGGACCGTGGTCACCTCTATCTGGGCTCATAGAAACACGAGATCCTGATGCTTGAGGGTTTGTAGGCCACTCAGGACTTTTAGGTTCCCAATAAACACCAGCTGACCAGTCTTTGCTGGCCATTTTAATCAGCTGCGATTTCTAAAAAAATCAAAAATTGGCTTTACTTCTTAGGTTTTAAGTATGTAGGTATAGACGCCAGCAGGTCAAGCTACCCGAAACTGTCAAATTTTCCCAATCAACCTTGAACCTTATGCTGTAGTGATAAAGTTGAAAATCTATTAAAGTAATTTGACAGATTGTAGTAGCTTGATGTTCTGGCGTCTGTACATAATTCTCATATTATAAGATAGCTAAATTATTACCTTTTTGATAGTCTTTGGGCTTTGAGATCGAGCTCTTTTGAGGCACTTACGTCGAAGTGGTGCCGCCTCATCTTCACTCTGGCTGTCATCAGTAGCGTCGCTGTCGACGGCATCAACAAATCCGACGATCATGTTATCTCTTTCTATTACCACCTTTAGTTCGTCTTCGTTTTGAGAAGACAGTGGGCCTTTACGACGTGCAAACAAACTAACTTTACCTTCAGCATTACTTGAGCCTTCAGTGGATTGCAATTCAGCATCAGGTTTCATGTCTTTTTGACTTTCCTTGACTTTTTCTATAGCCTCACATAACAATGATGTGTGATCCAGGTTGGTATGTTCATAATTCATAGTAGTCAGATATGTGGTCAGTTCATCAGTAAGTAAGCTTACAAGACCTTCATTAACTAAAATCTGAAATGCTGTAAGTGAATGCATTGAATTTTTAATATGATATAAATCTTGGTGTGTCTCTTTTGGTAACATTTTGTTTAAGCCGAGTCCAATTGAGAGGATACCAAATTCATGCTTAAAAGATGGAATCGTGGAATTCCGACGCGAAGGGATTCGGGCGGACGCTTTAACCATCATAAGTTAGGGTTGTTTATAGCTAAAAGATCTACTACTTATTCCTATTAAATAAAACTCACATGTATCATCAAAAACATATTGCAGAAGAGCGTGCATAGCGTGGGGGCTGACTCGTGCAGCCGCTACCAACAAGGGGAGGCCGCCACAGTGACGCAAGCGTGATCGATTTACTGACTCTCCGCTCAGCTGCGCCAGAGCATGAGCGGTGCCTTCCGGCCACAGGAATACATCTGTAATGCAAAAATAAATGTTGCTGTAGTACTTATTAGCATTATGGGTTAACAGACTTGCGAGAATTTTTACGACGTACGACATTTCATACAAACTTTCAAGCCCTTGTTTTTCGAAATGACTGAACCAATTTTAATGAAACTTCATATGCATAAGCAGGATACAAAAGTCTAAAAAGTTAGTAGTTAGTAGAACATTTTCGAAATGTCTTATACAAAACAGATAACTGGAAATCTCTGTTTCTATATAAAATTGTTTACATAGAAACATAGATTGTAATTGTGGCTGTAACACTATTTTTCGAAAATGTTCGAAAAATTCGTTGATTCGCCTTGCCGAATGTTAGAAGTAGTCAATGTCACGTTGAATTGAACAAAGAGATACTAGAATTCGTCGACAAAACTGTTTTCCTGGGAATCACGCTTGACTCTAAGCTGCAGTGGAGTCCTCACTTAACATCACTTGCAGGGCGGCTAAGTTCAGCCACCTACGCTGTTTGGAAAATCCGCCAATTAACAGACGTGGATACAGCGAGACTGGTCTATTTTAGTTACTTTCATAGCATCATGTCTTACGGTATTTTGCTGTGGGGACGGGCTGCAGATATTGTTTCTATCTTTGTTCTGCAAAAGAGGGCTATCAGAGCGATCTACAACCTCCGCAAACGCGACTCTCTCAGGGAACTCTTTAAAAAAATTAACATCATGACGGTACCTTGCCAATATATTTATGAAAATATTATGTATGTTAGAAAAAACCTACATCTCTTCAGTAAGATAAGTGATAGGCATCATTTTAACACTAGAAATAGGAACAAATTAGATCAACCACGTTTCAGATTGTCAAAAGTACACACTTCTTTTATGGGGTACTGTGTAAAATGTTATAATAACACTTGATATTCTTCAACTAAATGGGAAGAAATTTAAAACATGCATTAAACGCACCCTATGTAGACAAGCATATTATAGGTTGGATGATTATATCGTAGATAAAAATGCTTGGCTCAATGCTGGTCCTGCTCCACAACCACTTGGGCTCACTTGTTAAAATTATAATATTTGGAAGAGATTCGTCCCCCCTTTTTTATGTTCTGACATTACAATCATATCGATTTTATAAAATGTAATCGACGACGACTAAGAAGAAGAAGAAAATGTAATCAAGTTTTAGTTGTTGAATACTTTAATAGGTATTATTCATTTTCCTTTTGCTAGTAAAATTTTATTAATTTTTGAAATACATTGCAAGCTATAGTTTTGTATAATTTAGAAGCAATTTTTTTTTTGCTTTTTGTTAATGTGAGTACCATGGAGCCGTTTAATAAGATAAGATGTATGTTGACTTAAAAAAGCGTGGCAGTTGAGAGCAGGGTTGGATTTTGTACTATAATTATAGTATTTATACTATAATTTCGCCCTTTGTACTATATACTATCCACATCTAAGGATAGTACGCTAAAATACTATAATTTAAAGTTTGCTCCCGAATGCTTAGTTTTACGTCTTATTATGAATATAAAGAGTATGTAAGGAGCGTAGCAAGTGGCGTTCTTTAGTTTCTGCCTACCCCCATGGGAAGAAGGCGTAAGTTTGTGTATCCGACCGAATTTTGATCTTGCGATGTTTTCTGTGTTGATTTCCCGATTATCGTTCGCAGTACACTTCTCTCTTTCCACTAATCTCGTTCCTTCCTTTCCATTCGAAATTCAATCAAAGTTTGTGTGTTTGTTTTAACAATCGCTTGCGAATTTTTGTGTGAATAGACAACAGTGATTTTTGTGTGCATTTTAGTGACTAATAGTAATATTCAAGAACTGATAAACTTAGAAGAGGAGTAAATTTTGCCGTAACGGGTGTTGATATTGACTATTATATGTTAAATTAAAAATAATGAAAGTGTACTATACTTTTTTATAAATAGGTACTATCCTTTCCATTTTTTTGTACTATCTTTTTCAACCTACCTAATTCCAACCCTGGTTGAGAGTATGTCATGCTCACTTAGATGGCTCGCTGACTTCTTGGCGGGAAAGTGAAGCGTCATGTTCAGCAGTTTGTTTAATTTTCCAAAATTTGTGTTTAGCCGAATATTAATGTGTAATAATGGTGGATTATTAACCATTAAGTGTTTGTGAACGTGCATTAGTGTAGGCAAATGAAACAAAACAGTGCAACTTCGCTTCAAGTTCTCTCAAGAAGTCCGCGTGAGGTCTCAGTAAAGTGCCACATCTTTACTGAAACTCAAGGGGAGTGAGCGGGGATATCATCATCATGCATTTTTAATTCATTTCATCAATATTATACAAGAACTAAAACGTGACATTGGCTAAATGCACAAACCGTGCGAAGCCATAAGGAAAAAAAAAAAAAAATGGCTCGCTGATGGTGGCGCGGGTGTTGGGTCATTCGGTTCCCTACAAAATGGTTGAGTTGGAAGGTGCTGATCCACGCGGTGTTCCTGAACGGGCGCCGTCAGTTGAGACTGGTCTTCTCTTAACTGCCAGGGCTTATTTGTAATCTTTTAATATTATATTTTGAATAGTTTTTTAAATAAACAATTTTTTTTTTTTTACATTGTTCTCACATATAGAAGCAACAAGAATAATGTACCCAGGATTTTGTAATATCTTGCTTTAAAAGAGTGTCCTTGGAGTTTCTTGCCTATTCTTCTCCATAGAGATCTACGTTTTGGAATGGGTAAATAACTTCAACTTTCTGACTAAATGACCGACTCTTTGACAATTCAAAAGTGCCTGTAATAGGTTTAATTGAAATAAATGTTTTGAGTTTGAGTTCAACTCGTTGAAGGTTAGACGAGGCTTTCTACAGCTCACAGTAGCCTGAAAAACACTTAGAGGACGCATCGATAGTCCCGAACTCCACGATCTTTTCTGTCGGCTATTTGTTCCTGACAAATACATCGCACATCGCCAAAGCTGTCGACGTAATCTGTTCGCGCCGCCGTCATCTAAAACTGTCGCCAGAGCCGAGTCCCCTGTGTGTCATACGATACCCAACGCCCTCCTGACAAGCAATCCTGAATGTGATCTGTTTGCTGATGAATGGAGTAAAATTATGCGTGTATGTCTGATGTTTTGTGAAAGAAAGTATGCTAGGGTGTCCTCCATTATGTTTTAGTATTTGAAATATTTTTTGTTTACTATACTTACCTGTTTCAATCTCTATGTTAATTAATGTAATTGGTGATACCGTTTTAATTAACAATAAATAAATAAATACATTTTGTGTTGAAATTATAAATGTAATAAATAGATCTTGAAATACCTGTAATTTTCTGTAGTATGCTCACCAAGCACTCCACAAATCCAGCAATGCCTAGAAGAGGGCGACAGCTAGACAGGTAGCACAGATTCATGAGACACTTCAGTGCAAGAGAATCAAACTTCTTTGTTAGAGCTACAAGGCATTGATAACCCCTACCATCTCCTTGAATCTGGAAAATACATAAGTTATAAATGATAAATGATTTTATTTCTGTAAGTAGGTTTGTACAAACACTTTTACACGTCAATCATATTTTAAAAACTAGATGAGGTCGGCGTTTCCTATCTGACTACTCTGAGAAGAAAGGCCGAAACAAACTCAGAGGTCATAGTCTCTTTTAAAGTCCAGACATAATCTTGGTCAGATCATGTGAAGACCATGTAGATTGGTGTCTGAAATGGTCTTTTGAGGAAAGAACCACACAGGTTGAGTGGACCTGACCAGTCAGTGCACGCATTTGTCAGTAATCGTGCAGCTCTACTCAGAATTTAAGGAGCTCAACGATGCGACGATCAATACCAAAGAAAGGACATTTGGGTAGGCCACTTATATGACTCAAACTGCCAGACCATGATTAACACTAACTGAGAATAAAAGAAAGGGAAAAAAAATATTATGCCATAACCCACATAGTCTTCACATTCACAATAATTAAAATAATATAATACTTTACAAGTAAATATTCCTGTCATTGTGTATACAATAATAATTAAATGTCACTGTTTATAAAATAATAAAGTTAGCAAAAACAAAAAAAATAAACTACCTCAATATGTACAAAAATTGGAGCAGCTCAATCCCAAGCCTTTTTGTCCTCAATATAATCTTTAACAGTATAAAAGGCTTTCTGGCACAACTTACGTTTAATGAATGATTTGAATTTATTAAGGCTTAGATCTTGAACGTGGCTTGGAAGTTTATTATAAAAGCGTATACATTGACATCGAAACGAGCCACCTATTTTCTTGAGCCTTGTTGTAGGTACAACAAATTTGTGTTTGTTCCTAGTATTTAAGATATGATAAGGCAGTTGGTGTGACAGTGGGATGTGTTCGCAGGAAATTGTAGTCAGAAACAACCCAATGTGATCTTATGAAGTCCAAAATGATATACATGCAACATTCATTTTGGGTAGTTGATTGGAGATAAGTAATTCATTTATCTTAGTGTCATTTTACTGAACAAAGTATGTATTGAGAAGATGAATTTTACCAAACATTTTATTCTGGAGACTTACCTGTTCAGCACATTGTGCAGTAGAATGTGTAGTAAAGTATCCCAAGCACTTCAGTATGCCAGTGATCAGTTCTTCCTGACTTTTTCTCAGGCCTTCAGTTTCACGGCCTGGAGCGGTTGACTTGATAATGCCAGCTGTTTCACATTCTGTTGTCAATAATATTGCTATGCAGCGCACTGAGTTCAAGCTAAGCATCTCATCCCTTTTCTCTGTTACCATCCACAGTTGCCTAAAGAAACACAATGATTATTTAGACATAACATTTTCTGCCTTGTAATTAAACATAACATTTTCTGCCTTGTAATTAAACATAACATTTTCTGCCTTGTAATTAAACATTACATTTTCTACCTTGTATTGCAAGAAAATATCTAGTTATACATATGTGAATGAGTATTGTTTTAATAACTTCACAATCTACAAAGTATATCATCACATCACATCAGTCACAGGAGTAATAGGGATTTTGGATCTGCACAATTACCCATTCAAACTGAGTTCATCTTTACTTGCTTCCCTGAGATTATTAAAAATATAAAAAGTTTGTTTCAAATTACCTGATGGCCCGCACAGCCATTGTGAGAGTAGGATAAGATGTATTCTTGTCTCTGTTCTCAATTAGTGTTACCAACGCAGTCACTGCTCCATGATTGTGTAAACCATCTGCATTTTGATTCTTTTGTGCCAGATTGCCTATCACACGGCATGCTCTACCTACTATGCTATCACGGCATACTGTTTTTATTATGTTCACTAATGGTCCAAAGATGTATAATTTACCAACCTGAAATTATATTTTCGTCAAAACTTTAATATTACTCAAATATTATCACTTGAAGTTTTAAGTAGTGATGAGTACAGGCAACTGCATATCAATGATAACTATTTGACATTGACAGCGCCTTTATGTCGTAGCAGTAAGGGCGATTTTCGTAGTGCAAGTGTGCAAAAAATATAAACACTCAACCACACATCAGTAGTAACTGATGTGTGGTTGAGTGTTTATATTTTTTAAACTAATTACTATTTTACTAAATGTTCAATATCACGTACCGCTAAGCTGCTTTCTTCTTCGAGACAGCAATTCCCAAGTATGCTTAACGTAACATCAAGTATTCTTTCATTCGGTTTGCGCAAATGTGGCAATAAACATTCTAAGCCACCACATTCCCGAAAAAGCTTTATTCCACTGTCGTTGGTAATGATTTTGCTTCTTATTTTCAGTAAGGTTTCTTGAACACGACTAGAAGATGAAGATTTCAGCCCTTCAATAATGGATTTGACATAGTTCGGATCCATTTTCTTGCAAATAAAATAGGATTTTAAATTTTAGTTTTGACATTTTCTTTCTCCAATGTCCAGCTGATTTTGTCTATGATTGTTTTTTTTTGAGCCAGCAGAAATGGCAGAAATTCTCCATCGTGCTACTGAATTTAGCGAACGAAAATCAAAAATGTCTATAATTGTTGATGCAATAGTTTTGTGAGTACTACTAAATCTGTGGTTTTGTGACATCTGTGCTGTGTTCTACTTACATCTGTGGTAAATAAAAATGAAGTTGAAGAATTTGCTATGCGATGACAGAATTTGTTATACATTTTGTACACTGATAAAATTACAAAATTAATTATAATTGATTGTATTGTAACATAAATTTGTCATGACATCGTTTTCTAAGAGATGAGTGTCTTCGGAGATTTTCAACGCGTGTGGGTGCAACGTTTTCCAGAGAGTGCATTACCAGCAGCTTGGGAAGAAGATGTCAGGGCCAATTTGGCTAAACACAAACAAAAAGTTGCTATATTGAGAGAAGAATTGGAGAAAGAGGAGTTTTACGTGGAGTATTTAGAAACATTGCTGTCAGATGTGGAGAAACATAAAGCTGCCGCAGAAGGCATCCGGACGGCTCCGCCCTCGGAGGGTGACGTGAACGATCTCGACGATAAGGTTTCTGATAGCAAGGAGGTAAATCAATATGATCATATTTACTTAATACAGTTCAGTAATATACACACTAACTAGGTGTATTGTTTATTTTTTCTATAATGCCCTCAAATAATTATTGTCATACGATATTAATCGTTTCTGTACCATATTTATTTTATCTTTATCGAATCTAACATTATTATCCAAATTAATGTAAATCTTAATTTAATTTTTAAACCTAACATGAAAAGCAAATAAGTTTCACATTTAATTTAATTTAATGACTCTCAAGACATCCTCTTTTATGGTCATTAACATCATCAGCATATTATTGGAAAACAATGAACTATAAAAATTATATTCCTAGAACTGGATCTATTTGTTTTTTACTCATTAACTTAATTTATGTACTTGGGATGATTCATGAAGATTCATGGTTATAGCCTTGTGTGGCCCAATAATTACTACTTATGTTCCTGATTTAAAACAACACTTATCATAATAAACCTCCATTGTAGACAAAAGCTGAGTTATAACTTAATCAATACCTTGTACCTTGTGATGTAATTGTCACTCTCTCTATTATGTGGAGACATAATTATCTTATTAATTGATAATTCAATTCTGTATGAATGTAAAACCAATTATGTAAATAAGAAACTTTCTAATAAGTTGTAAATAAAATGTGCTTCTGTAAAATGTAAAATAATTATGTATTTTTGCAAGACTGATAATAAAACAGTAGTCTATTATTATCATTATGCCTATTATATCAGATTGCATATAATTTTATTACCCAGGAACTGTGTTGTGGAGGTCAGATAGACAGTTGCTTCATTTAAAATACATTCAGTTGCATCCGGTTAAACTGGAAGCCGACTCCAACATAGTTGGGAAAAGGCTGGGCTGATGATGAATGTAGTGTACATATTTTCATCTTTGATTTTCATCAAAGTTTTGCACACTGTACCATGTGAAATACCAAAACAAAGGGCTTACTTTGAAAGTCTTAAAGTACATTTTTTTTAAATAAATAGTTATAAAGTTATCTAAGGAAATAGATGTAAATTTACCATTACCCCTTATCTTCGAAACTAGACTAACATTAAAAAAAAAAATTACAGAAAATAGTTCTATACTTATAGATTACAGAAATACAATAAGAAGTCTATGGTCTTAAAATAACATGGTAATTCTCCCAATATTATGCATACAAACTTACACTTGTGCTTTGAATGTATGGAAGAAGATGTTTTTCAACTACAATGTTAAGTTTGTTCTTGGGATAAATTCATCCCAACTACGGAACCCTTCATTGTGCATGGTCCAACATGCACTTGGCCGGTTTTATTTTACATGAATAGAAAATGCAAATTTAAGTTAGTTAATCATAAGTTATAAACCTCAGCCTATAGTAATAATAGTTTGATGAGTAATAAACATTAAAAGTGTATCAAAACAATAAGTTAGTCATGGAAAGACTATTGTGTTATTTGCCATAGGATTGTAGGTAAATGTTATGCCTTGTAAAAGTAGTTCTGCATTATACATGCAGTATTCATAACTGTTAAATAAATATTAATGTTATGGAAAAATTATCCACACATGAGTGCCAATTAATTAATATTTAATGCTAACTGTTAATTGATTTGTGAAGCGTGTGAAAGTAACAGTATGTTTGACCTGCTTCATGGCTGCTTAATATCTTGCAACATAAGAGTGTCTACAAATGGTTATACAACTATACTGCGGTGTGATGAATCATCAATGAGGATGTAAATACGTTGGCTGATATAAGACTCTGAATACAAATAAGTTCTTATACTAATACATGCGTACACTGAGGTGTTCAATACATCCTATGGATTATAATTGTTGAGTCAATAAATGCTCAACTAAAACTGCACAAGACTTCAAACTAACTAGTATTTGTTTGTAAAAGTTACTCATTCAAACATATCTTTTGTGTACTTTGTTGCATCATGAACTAATTTAGAGGAATAGGCATGACACTGTTAATTAGGAGAGTATGAGGTAAATGAGTACATTGGCATTCATAAAACTTAATTAAGTACCCAGTTATTACAGCTATTTAGATTGGCGTTTTAACATCCTCTTAGTTAATAGTATGAAAGCATTACTATTCAAGGCTGAATTATGTTTTATTTAGCATTCCATCCTTTTTAAGTGAAGTGTGTTTAATTAGATGTATTTTTTAGGATTCCAACACTGATTTGTTACTGCAGAGAAGTGAAATAAGTCTACAAAGCAATAAAAGTGAAGACTCCACACCTGAAAAAGTTGAATGTGAACCAGTGCAGCTCAGAAACAAGCCGGTCCGTATAACTGAGAGGAGCTCGGTGAACCAATGCATCAATGAATTATCAAACCTTGCTGCAGAGGCAGCACGGAGAAGATGTAATAGTGAAATAGTCCAGAGAACTGACATCAATCATGATAATGGTAATATTCTTAGGTTATTATGTTAACAAGTTTTTTATATAATAGGTTTAGAAATACTAGTAGTAGTTGATTAGCATGACTTAAAATTCAAACAAATCCTATTGTCTGGACTATTATAATGATTCTCAATTTGTTATTGTTTTTCGTCGTAAATATCACACCTAAACCCTTTATAGGGGTGAAATGAGGGGTTGAAGGCTTATGGGAAAATTCTGTAATATGCATGAATGAAATCCCGGGCAAAGTTCTAGTAATATCATAAACTATAAAATGATCCCATTATTGCAGTAGCAGTAGAACAAACAAGTCCAAATCAAGCCAAAAACCGTCCAACATCACAAACTGGTGATTTTGTAACAGTCATCGAAGTAAATGGTCTGAAATTAGCAGAAGCTTCCAAGAAGTCTGAAGAGTCCCAGCAGTCATCAGAAGGCAGTCCTGTTGATCCTGTGGCAGTTGCTAAGAAGAAAGTCCCACCCAAGTAAGTTATTTTAGTCATGTATTATTTGGAAAAGTTGTTGGAAAATGGGGCTATCTATAGCTAAACCATATTCTATTCATCCTCATCTTTATTTATTTCTATGTTGATTGCTAAATGATTCAAACTCCCATAATGTTATTGTTAAGTTTTATCAAATAGTAATAATTTCTTTGAATCATGTCCAGGCCTCCACCAAAAGTGTTCAGTAAGCGCGGTGCTTCGTTACCGGAGACCGGGCTAGCAGAAGACAGTCCGCCCTCCTCACTGGGGCGTAGAATCCATAACGCGGAATCACGCGAGTCCATTGCTAGTAGAGCGTCGACGCCCTCCATTAGTGAGAGAGTAAGTATTTACATTAATAATAATCTTTAATGTCTAACAAAAGCACTTAGTTTTATTTAATTTGAAAATGTAATTTTATGAATTGTATGGCATGAGGATACTGAAGTGTTGAGGAGTAGGATAATTAGACAGGGTGTCTTGTTGATATTGTACCCTCAAATGTACTGGGGACGACAGTGGCTATTGGTTGCTAGAAATAAACTACGATACTGGTAGATTTGACAGGTCGCAACAATATAGGTATTTTGGACTCATCATCTTAAGATGCAGATATATGCCAGTGACCTTGAGTGGTTAGCTTGCGTGTTCTGTACTGAGCTCACGCAACGCGTCGTACGTTCAGCCAGTAATAGGACTCGCCCATCAAGGAGCGCTTTCCCCAATTTAACGCATTATTAATTTATTATACACAAAACAAAAGGTATTTTAATAAAACGCGAACACTAAAAGAACAAGAATTAAATTATCTTTAAATTGGTGAAGGTTTCAGAAAAATACACTTGGTAGATTTTGCGCCATTCTCAGTTTTTTATCCGCGTTAGACATAACTTTACAAATTAATTTCACTATGTAATATAAACATAATCTAAAATATTCACATATTAAGTTGTTGAGAAAATGCTCTAATTTATCATTATTTGTTTTCAAATCATTAACACTACTCGTTTAGACGTGATCTTCAGTATAAAATCATTAAAAGTCGGTTATCGTCCCCTTAAGTAACGCAGGTGAGCACTATGATTTTAAAATGCATTTCCTAAAGGGGTTTAAATAGGAAAGGAAATTTAGCCCCAGTTTTCTCGCAAGTTTACACTGTACCTTGCGGAAAAAACAATTACGTGATATTTGGCCGAGACCTCTCCCGTGATTCGGCTCAACCGCCTCCGCCCCTAAACGCCTCACGTAATTAATGGACGCCCCCCTTTGTGGTGTTATGGTATTTGAAACAAAACTATGCACTGATTTAGGCGCCATCTCCAAGGGCCAGAGTATCGCGGTAGTCACGCCATGCGCCTTGCCATCAAATTAAATAAAAACTCTATGAAACTCCACACTGCGATATCATTGCGGCGAGAATTTGATGGCACGGCGAGACTTACGCGCCTAACTCTCCCCCGTGGAGATGGAACCTTATAATTATATACTTTTTTTTTACAGGTAAAAAGTTATGAATCGATCAACTCCCTATCTTCGGAGCGCAAGCGTTCTGGTGGAGCGGCGACTCCCCGCTCCATCGATGAGGAAGGCACGTCCACGACGCCGGACTTGGGCGACGCCACCGACGCTGATAAGTCTGCGCCTATATCGTTAGAAAGCATACCAGCTGCCGTGCCCGGCTCTGAAGATGAGCCGTACTATGATCAAGTGCCCGTTGACATCAATGATGGCGAATACGTTTATATACAAGCAGGTGAGCAATAGTACCACAAACATGTAAAAATAGAGTTATGCTACCAATTCCCCTGGGAGCAGAACTCTATTTTATTTGTTAGATTTTTGTTTTTTTTTTTTTGACACTTGTGTCATGGTGGTTACCTTGACCCTAATCTTTGGTAATTTGATATGACAAAATACAATTGCGTAAAAAGGGTTATTAATGTTGAATGAATGTATTGTAATGAATAAATATGTGAAGAAAACCCTACCCTATACCCTTAAAAGTAATCATGTGTCACGAAAGTTATAATTAGAATAAGTGAAGTTGCGTGCGAAAAACTTAGCAAATCCGCGTATGCTCTCCATCAACTTTCTAAAAAAGTCAACCGAGGGGCTCTTTTATCAGTGTACCATGGACTGCTGGCCTCGGTTTTGCGGTATGGCATTATTTTCTGGGGGCAGTCTACCGATAAGGAACTGGTATTTAAAATGCAAAAGCGATGTATAAGGTCAATGTGCGGTCTTAAAACAACAGATAGCAGGTCCTATTTTCAATCTCTAAAAATTTTAACTTTTCCTTCTTTGTACATTTTGGAAACAGCTCTATTTGTAAAAAAACAATCTACAATTATTTGAAAAACTGTCAGCAGTTCGAAAAAATCCGATACGGACTCAATATGTAAACAAACTATGCCAAGTGAAATGTAAAACCGCACTTATGAAGAAAAGTTTTTTTGGTATTGCCCCACATATTTATAATAAAGTACCTGATGTAATAAAAAATATGACTGTAATAAAATTTAAAAGGGCACTAAACAAAATATTAATTGAGAAAAGCTATTACACAATTGACGACTTCCTTAATGATAAATCTCTGCACTGATTGATAAACTATTATTATGATTGAATTTTTGGAATTGAATATTATTTGCATGCCCATGAGACGGTTGAATATGGAGGACTACTTTTTAAGAAAACAACTATGTACGAATCACCCATGTTTGCAAAAATAAATGATTTCATTTGAATAATAGGTTGATATCATCAGAGCTATGGTGGCCCAGTGGTAACGGCTACGACTTATTTATTTTTTATAATGTTTTAATGGCCTGGTTGCTGGGACCTTTTAGCCAAGTCTTTATTTAGTTACAAAACTTTGATGAAATGAATTATATTCAATGCATGATGATGATATCCCCACCTGCTCCCCATAAGTTTCAGTAAATATGTGGCACTTTACTGAGACCTCACGCGGACTTCTTGAGAGAACTGGAAGCGATGTTGCACTGCTTTGTTTCATTTGCCTACACTAATGCACGTTCACAAACACTTAATGGTTAATAATCCACCATTATTAAACACAAATTTTGGAAAATAAAACAAAACTGCTGAACATGACGCTTCACTTTACCGCCAAGAAGTCCTGCTACGACTTATAAGTAGGTTCAGGACTAAGCAGGCATCCACAGCATGCACTTTTCGTAATTTATTTAATCACCACTGCTTTTTCAAACGGTGAAGGAATACCTCGTAAATAAGGCATATCCTAGTACGGTCAGAGCTCTGCATTATCTGAACCCTATTATAAAGAAGAAGAGGGGAAGGGGGGTTCGGTTATTCAGAGCACTGTGTACCATAAATTCAAAGACATATGACATCTACCATTCCGCACTGTGCCCGCGTGGTGGATTATTACGGTCTGCTCACACGTTGAACATTATAGGCTGACTATGTGGTGTTGTCTTTATAAGGCGGTACGGGCTCAAGTACAGAAGATGGGTTGAGCGGCACAAGCACATTGCCGCTGGGCACGCCGGGCCCGCCCGCGCCGGCCGCGCCCGCGCCCCCTACCGCGCCGCGAGCGCCTGACTCTCCGCCCTGCGCCACCGCGCCCAACTACGTCAACATACACTACTTCCTGCAGTAAGTTACCTACTGAACGCAACAGTGGCGAAAGCATCATATAACACGATTCCTACCGGCTTCCCTTCGGAAGTTCGCATCAACAATTCTACCGCTATTGAAAAATGACACAGTTGATAGTGTCTACTATTGCCAAAAAATATAGTTACATTACGAGTATTTAATTCACCATAACATTGAAACAGCAAAAACGCCTATTTTATTAGCTTTGGATTGAAATAACAAACACAAAAGTTTTGTCTGTGTAGTGATTAGTCTTTTGGGTTCCACTACTTGACGATAAATGGTGTTAAATTCAGTAAAGGAAAGACTTACTTTTAAGTTAATTAATTAATTTTTACTATATGTAAGAAAGTAAGTTAAAATCGGTTACGCTTCGGCTTCTCTCAAAATTCAAAAATTGACTCCTCGCCGCTGGAACGCAACCGTTTTTATAAAGAAATTGTATATTCAACACGTCTATGTGTAGTCAGATAGGAGACGCCAACCTCATCTAGTTTTAAAAATATGATTGACTTGTAACAGGGTTTGTACAAACCTACTTACAGAAATAAAATCATTTATCATTTATGAGTGACACAGAAGAGCTCTCTTTAACAGCCGAATACTGTGTATACAAACTTCGGCGGTTGTGGGTTGTCCATAACGTCTTCCAAGAACGTCATGAGGTAGCTATACATTAATTAGCTGCAGGTAGTCCACCGCACGTCTGCATGCGAGGGCTACTCCCAAGTAGCACACAAGCTGCTTAAATGACGTCTGTATAACCTGAATGTTGTATAATAGTTGTTCAAGGGATTTACTATAATACTTAAGCTGTTCAGTAACGGAGTTAAAAGTGCTTTATTATCAGGCGTGTGGTACAATAGCCGTACAACGGTAAATATAATCCCAAATGAGATACAAAGGCGTTTCATAGAGTTATTGTACGGGCATTGATGTAAAGCAGTTAGACATACATTTTATAACACTGGTTTTTGAATGAAGTTATTAATTTCTTTTAAAACGCTTTAGATTGTATATTGTTTATTTCTAAAGCCTTAAGCTGTTAATTAGAACTTATTACAGCCTTTGAAACGCTATATCTATAGCAGAAAAATATAATTGTATAATAGCGCGTTGGCCGTTATATTTTAGAGAATTTTACAGCAACTTTATAGTAAATAGCTGGATAAGGGTGCTTACTCTTGATTTCAATTCCGATCGATCGACATTGGAATTTGGACGTTTCGTACTCTTGAGTTCGACGCTAGCGCCAAATTGTATTGAAATTGCGTGTCCATTTTGGGGAACTAAGTGGAATCGGGATCGGGCTTGGCTTGCGTTAAAACTCTACTCTTGAGTTTATTTGACAGCTGTGTATTGCGTCAATATTACGTTAGGATTGTGTGTTCATTGTGATTTTTCCAATAGCAAAAGTGTAACTTTTTAGTAATTGTTTTGCGTTTTAAGTGATTTTCAGTGAGTAATAAGTGTATAATATGGCACGATTAGCAGTAATATACAGTCTTTTACATAATTCTCATAAAAAAACAATTAAAACAAACACGAGATGAGCGTCGGATGATGCGTTATCCGGACAAAGCGATTTCTATAGACATGGGTCGGATTAGGTAAAAACGATACTTAGTCCACCTAATCCTAGTATTTAAAAATACCTAATCCATTTACCTAATCCGAATATTTATTCAATACAGCCGCTGGCCTGTTACCGATATTATGTATCGTATGTGGATTAGGTAAGAAATATGTATTTGGCATGGAGTATGGACGTTCCGTTTCTAATATATTGTGGAACGGTGGATTATATTTCGTTTTTTATGGGCAAACGGTACATAAAGTTAACGTGATTCACTTTTGTTTTTAACATCTATTAAAGTGATCCAAATTACCCTTCATGTGCTAAGGTAGCCCGCGAAATTCAAATTTTCTTACGTTCTTTGCATTTTGCAGGTCTGTGTCAGGTTGCTAGGTTAATCTAAATATGATACGTCCGCGGAGCATATTTAGATCAACATACAACCTATTACTTACCTGCAAATTGCAAAAAACGTAAGAAAATCTGAATTTCGCGGGCTACCTTATCGCAAGACTGCGGCTGCACAAATAGTCCAGTGGTATTCTACATAGATGGTGCTGGCGGCAGTGCTAATTAAACTTGAAACTTAACCCCCACATTTTAAGGTACGGAATATCTTCTGTGTAGACTGTGTACGAATATTTTGTGCCATACCTAATCCTCGACGCTTTGGATTAGGTACGGACTCGCATCGAAAAATACCTAATCCACATACCTAATCCAATATTTATGCCTCACCTCTAATTTCTATGAATGAAGACGAATTTAAAGCTAATTATAGAGTGAGCAAGGATTTGTTTGAGGAAATACAGGAAAACATTATCCCTATACGCCGACTCAGAGAAGAAGTGATATATCATCAAAATGTAAGGTACCTACTTATGTTGTTTTTGATACATAACTTTTATCAATGATATCATTACTTTGCTTGGAAGATCAATAGTAATACTTGAATAATTCTTGCAGGTTTTAGTAGCAATGTCCTTTTATGCGACTGGGAGTTACCAAAAACTAGTAAGAGGCACATAAGGGACCCTAATGTCGCAGCAATCTGTTTCTCGTACTATTAGAGATGTAACGGCAGCTCTTAACCATCTAATAGCACAAAGAAGATGGATTAAGTTTCCTCAAACTTGTCAGGAAAGAAGTGCTTTAAAAAGGAGGTAATGCTACAAATACCTAATTTTATTTATTGAACTTAGATAATTTAGATGAAATTATGTAAGTTCTCCAAAATGCCTTGTTGTTATAGTCCCTAAGTATATTAACCGTATACTATGCCTCATGCTCCAGGTTTTCAGAAAAAAAATCATATACCATCTGCTAAAGGATGTATTGATGGCACTCATGTAGCCATAATAAGACCTATATAGTATACTCGTATACAATAAAGAGAGAATGTTCAGAGGCAATACTTTTGATTATTATTTAATTGTAAGTAATTCACTTTATAACAAATTAGTTAAAGTCCTTGTTTTATATATTTTCAGATAAGTGATGCAGATTTAAGAATTCTGTCAGTAGATTCTTCATTTGGAGGAGCTTTGATAATATATTTCATGCGATTTGTGACATTGTGTTTCTATGGTTTATGACTGTTAATAAATTATGAATTCAAATAAAACATAATGTTTATTTTATAAAACATAGACTAAGAAAATAACTGCATTGACAAAACGAAAACATTTCACTAATTAAAAATGTAATAAAGTAAATCATTAAGTACTGTATAATAGAAAGTAAGTATGATTGTGTATTTACTTACCACTTGTACTTCAATATTAGTTATTAATTCTTAGTAAAAGGAATCAAACGCGAATCTAAACTTATTTGCATTTCGAAAGAAAGTCTAAATCCACTTCTCTTTAAATATTTTTGAAATTGGAGAACTTTGACACCGTCTTTTTTTTTGCAGTAAGTATAGGCAACGATCCTACCGCATGCAGTCAAAGTCATGGTTAATTTTATGATTTTAATCATTTGCTTACGCCCAAATGAATTTAATACATTACAATTGATTAAATAACCAACTATTTATGTCATATTTATTTATTAGCCTTGTTATTTAAAGGATAAAGCATTTAAAAGCTATATTACAGGTTTATCGTAATGAGTTGAGCATCACTATTGCAACCCGTAACATAGCTAACTTCACGTGGAACAAAATAATCGCGGCGCAATCCCAATTTCAATCCAATGTTGACATTATGGTTTTCAAGAGTACCGAATCACGTGACTGCAAAATTGAGATTGGAATCGGATTGGCTTTAGATTGGAATTAAAATTAGTTTGGAGAGTAAGCCCCAAGGTAAGACAAACACGCCTTGTATAGCTAAAAGTGTAAAAAAAGCGTTTTTATAGTCTCTATAACGGCTAAAGCAGGACAAGACTTGGTTCACTAATTTAATTGCTTCTTTATGACTCCATTTTGTGAAAAATTATCGTGAGTTCATAATTGATAATGAAAGAGCGTGGAAAAAAATTGGGAAAAGGAATATAATTAATAATCGGCTAGAACAAAGTCACGGCAAAAGATTTGAAAATCAAACGGAATTTTAAGAAAATAATGTTTGTATTTCAAATGTTGCGTCTAATAATAGCGTAACTTGCAATAGTACTTCCGCTGACAATATTAATCGTGATTTCAAAGAAGTAGAGGCCGGTGACACTGCTTCAAATAATGTCGCCTGTGTTGAGAACACTAACAGTCAACTGTGTGTCGAACATAAAGAGGGTTCCGTGGTTTCAAATTCTGCGTCAAAGAAACCACCAACAAAGCTAAAATAAAAACTAAAACCAAATTTAGAACTAAATTCAGAATTCGCTTTAAATAAATGTATTTTTTATACAAAAAACTGCACAAATTAAAAGGCACGTAACATAACTTGTTGCTACATATAACTAAAACATTATGTAAAATACCAGTGTCAGTACCAGTTTATAGTAAGTATATATATACTATAAACTGGTACTAGCACTGGTATTTTGCATGCATAAAAGGAAGAAACACAGAAACATACCTGTTGTGTTTGTTAATTTCAATCTTATTGTCCAGCATCCATCACTTTCTAATTGGCACTGGTCTTTGTTCAGAGATTTAAGTTTTGTTAATTTCCCCAAAATATCACTACTGTATGTTTAATTCAGAGATACAGACGCGAATAAATAGGATGCAAGTGCTATATTCGTGTTACAAGAACTTATTTTACCGCTCGCTTAACACCTTTGTATCTTCGTACTATCACACATTTACGATCATTGTAGACACATTGTAGAACCGATGCCTGTATAAATTGTGCCGATTTCGGGGGTACAGAGGCGCTGTAGCTGCTTGTACAACTACTGTAGAACTTGTTTATGGAGCCAATGCCGAACTTCTAACCGGCCAGTGTACGGCTTGTTATAGAGCTTGTGTACTACTTGGCCTGTCATCTTGGCTACCGAGATTGCGAGTAGTTCGTCACTACTCTAGAACTCGGCAGGAGATCGTGACGAGTCGGCCCGTCCACTACACACGAGATTTCCGGTGCACCGTTTTTTGTTTTGGATGCATCGAAATATCGGTCCGGCATAATATCGGTCGGAGAGTACACACGATCGCCGTCATGTCGTTCCGATCTCTTTCTGAAGTAATATCGTTTCTCGATTAATTTCTATTTGAATCCTGTTTCTCTGTATTCTTTTATTGGTCAGATTTCATATCAATATATATTTTCCATTTAAAGAAAAGGAGGTGATGGTACTGAACTAAGCGACACTGTGTCGGAGCTGGCAGATTCGAGCGACACTCCTCTTCTCCTGAGGACCATATCTTCGGACACAGAAGCCAGTGCGACACCGCCGGCACTGAGGAAACTGCACACTCAGGTAAGATATCATCATCCACATCCTGACTTCACAAACTTATCTATTTGATAGTACCAGTTTCCAAAATCCTGAGCCAGTCTCATCGGTTTGTCTCGCGATTGCAAGAGTTCACTAAACAAAAATATTACTACAACAAAACCATGACTGTTTTTTTATGACGAAAATTCCCATCGGTCCCCGTTCCCGACCGTAGGTCCGACCGGAGGTCGGTAGTGGGCTGAGTCGTGTATCTTATGATGCTTGCCAGTGCCAATAGAGGTTTCCAGTGAGTCGGAACCGGGTGCCGCATAGTTTTCGGTGAGTCGGAACTGTCTGCGGTGATTCCCCAGTGAGTCGGGGTGGCGCTGCGTTATGCTCCAGTGAGTCGGATGTGGTACAGCGCCGGGTTGAGGCTGACTGCTGGCAGGAGAGGTTTCATGTTCGCGCGATGCAGGATTTTTACGTGACGTCAGTGTGACGCGTAGTTCGCATGTGGCGATATTGATGTCGCTACACCGTAGTCGAGTAAAAAATTATATTCAAACCAGATAAATCATTATTTGTGCTAACATTAACTTGGACAGTCATAAGTTAAAAGATTTCCCTTTCCTAAATGTTAATGTCATTACCTGAGAATGAGACTAAATACTACTCATTTAGTATACAGACAGTCGCGCATTGTGCGAGAGGGACACACTACCAATCAGTGTTGTTACGTTTAAGACCATTATTTCCGTACGTCTATTGGTAAAGCTAAAGAAACTTTATCTCTAACGCATAAAGGTTATTTCTATTTACAATTTGAAACAGTGGACGGGAAGTAGTGACGTGTCGCGGTCTGAATCGCGTTCAATGTCACGTGACCTAGGATTTTTTATTACACAACTATTTCCCAAAAATATTAGCAAACCACAAAAATATGAATTAATCTAAAATCATTTAAAAAGTTAAGTTGAGTTTTGATGTTTTTAGCTAAGAACCATTCTACAAAACAAAATTCATAAGGAATTTTTGTTACTGTCACAATAGCCTATTGATTTTGATGCGATGTTCGCCATCATTTAGAGCATTTATTCCGAAAGGTGTATGTGAATACATACATACATAAATAAACTCACGCTTTCTTCCCCCATGGGGGTAGGCAGAAACTACAGACCGCCACCTGCTACGAATATGTGAATAATACATAACTATTTAACTTAGATATACTCGTCATCATCCCCCAAAGGCCCCCCTCAATGGGGGGGCTTTGGGGGGTTGCCATGGTTGATATACTCGTAGCATAGCAGAAATCTCGATGTTTTGATATGTCGCCACATCAGTACCCCAAGTGTAAGTTTGCAAGAGAGTAAACGTAACTATTTCATTTGCGTTAGAATTTGACCGATAAATCATACTGATAGATAAATAGGGAGTTCACAGCCATTAAAAACTGGTCTGAGAGATTTGGTGTTGCAGTAAACCCTAATAAGTGTCAGGCGATCATCATCGGGAGTCATCGTAGTATTGGTAAGGTGGATGGTTCAACCTTGCCACCAGTTCTCTTCAATGATACCATCGTTCCATTTAGCACTGACGTGAAAGACCTGGGCTTGCACATCGATCGTACCCTGAACTGGCGTACTCAAGTCGCTAGGGTGAGCCAGAAGGTTATTGGAACGCTGCGGGCTCTATACCGCTTGAAAAATTTATTACCATCAAGTACCAAGACAATGCTTGTGCAGTCCTTAATTTTCCCTATCATCGATTATGGTGATGTGTGCTATTATGACCTGAATGCAGATCTCCTCGACAAAGTTGACCGTCTTCTGAATAACTGCATTCGATTCGTTTTCAATCTGCGTAAATATGATCACATCTCTGCGCATCGGTCGCTTCTTAAGTTGCCCATACGCCAGCGCAGAGAGCAAAGGGCGCTGACCACCTTATTTTCATTTCTTGACTCTCCCTCTTCTCCTAGTTATCTAGCTCCCCACTTTCAGTAAATTTGCGCCAACCACAATAAAAATCTACGTTCTTCACACAATCGTCTTCTTCAATGTCCCACTCACCGCACTGACTTCATTCACTCTTCCTTCTTCGTTCAGTCTATCTCTCTGTGGAATGCGCTCCCCCAGGAAATCAGGATGGCAACCAACGGATTATCCTTTAAAGTTAAAATTCGCGAGCACATTCGTAAGAAGCTGGCAGTATCATCACAACGGTAATGTTTTCCCATTGATTGTTTGGTTTGTTGGTATAGTCGTGTATTTATGTGTATTTATAAGGTCTTATATTTATTTATAATTAGGGATATATATTATATTTAAAGTTTTTAATAGGTATATGTATGTATATCCATAAATTTAAATAAATATTTATTCCACAATTTTCGTTATTGCAACTACCACTGCTTGTCTCTGCATCACCCAAAGGTTGACTGGTAGAAAATGCCTATGGCATTAAGTCCGCCTCTGTACATTTTGTGTGCTTAAAGTGTTAAATAAATAAATCATAATGCTAAGAATATAAGGGTCAGATTAAAAATCTTAACACAAACGCGCTAGTTTACGCACTTGCAAACTTACACTCGGGGTACTGAACAAAACACCCGTGCGAAGAAAGGGCAAGTCGCTAGTTAATTCATTTACATTCTACCGGCCAGGTAAACTACGGGCTACCTTAGTCTACCGAGCTCATAGCTAACATGGCTGCTGGAAACTGCACCTTAATTCTTCTTCTTTCTTCTTCTTTATAAAAAAAACGTTGCCATATAGGTTGGCTTAGCTCGCTGTGTGTGTCGGTCGGTGTTACTTTTGTATATGAAACTCTTATTAGAGCACGATGCTCGTATGGCTTGTCAGTGCTTATCTGGGGTTGGTTGTTCGGAAAACCGCATGTCATGCAACTGACATGCGGTTTTCCCTAATATATTATACCAAGTAGTCCATGTTAAATCAGGGAAATTAATTGTTGAAAAAATTGTCTAACAACTTAAATTGTCTGTATTACGCAACTTTACGTATCGTGTTAATTTGCTTAACAATTAATTACCGCGCTGTACATATACAATAGTAATTTAATCATTATTTCATATTTTGTGTCTTTGAATTCTAACAAGGGAAGGAGCAACAAAAAAAAATGCGTTACATTATCTTAATTTATTAAAATTAACTCAAATTACGTAAGTGAATTTGCTGTGGATACAAACAAGTTACTTATTACACAATATTTTTTTTACAATACATAAGCAACAATTAATAAATGTTATACTAATGAATATAGGTGAATTAATCTGCATGGCAGTGTACCTATGTTTTTAATGAAATTTTATGCAAGTATCTTCTGAATGCTCTAAGTTAAAACAAACACAATATAAGAATTACTTAACCAAGCTTAAGTCCCTTATCTAGAAATGACACAGATAAGGAAGCCTCGTAGAATTTACACATACTTCGTCGTCCCGCCGTCGGTTGTTATAATCCAGGCATTCCTTTTTTTTGTTTGTTTTGTTATACAATTCGACGACCAAGTCTATTTTCTTTATTACTGGGAAAGTTATTCATTGTTTTGCATATTAGGTAGGGCACTCCAAAGACGCACGGTTATCAACATTTTTTGAAGAACTATTTATGTTTTATTAATACATAGGTACTTCCGGGCAGTTCTTGCTTTTTAGACCTGTAAAAGAATAACAAAAATATTAAAATATATATATTTGATACCTCTCGCATGCCGCAGTCGCATGCACAGTAAAATTTCCATTGTGTCTCACGTAAATCTACGGTCCGGACTTCGGAATCGGTATATACGGGCCTAACACGGGGTATACCGAAGTCCGGAACGTAGATGACAGGCCAACTACGAATGTTGTGTTAATATTGCAATACAATATTAAAAAAAATACAATAAGTCTGCTTTCCAAGGGCACTGTAGCTAGAAATGAGATGAATTCAACTATGGTTACTAATAAATCTAATGTTGATGAAGAAAAGACGATTATACGAAACTTAAAATGGTCGAAATATGTAACAATATTGCCAAAATGTGCAACATCAATACAACAAAACAACTTGATCTTTTTTTTAATAAGTTACGTAATTTTCAACAATAATGTTAATAATACCTAGTACCTTCTCTCCCGAATGCTCAATAGTACGATTGTGTCTTTTATAACTTAAACCGCCTTATTACAAAACAAGATTTATATTTGAGATGGCTTAAACCATGGAGACAGTTTTTGTAATAAGAACGTAACAGTGATTGAAATACCGTTCTTTATACAAAACTGAAAACTTAGTTCGGTACTAAGTTGTCAGTTTTTTGTTTAGGAACTTTACTATAGTCGGAATAAAGTTCGAAATTCAATAATGGCTCCATGTTTTAAACTTGGCTCTGAAGATAAACCTTGTTCTGTAATAAGGGGGAAAGTGTTTTTATAATTGCGCAACATTTTAATACAATTTATATAGGTGCTATATTTGCAGGTATTTAATAAGAAAATGTACCTACGTATTCTGTTATGTTTATGTACATTTTAGTATTTTTCTAGTTAGATATAATTTTAAATTATAGAAAACATGCCCAAATATGCACAATCAGTAGGATTTACGTAAATTATGCAAATGCAATGTATGAAACCGGTCTCTATTAATAACAAATTGATTCACAGAATACAACCAGCTAAAAATTGCAGCATAAAACGATCTTATTGCTCACCTCGGTTTTATGAACAGTCGGATCTTCTTTGCTTTCAGAATGTTTTTCCAGATTTCGTTTGTTTACAGTTGAAGATAGAACTGCTTCTAGTTCTAGAGGATGCTCTTCAATCGCCGAGTTATTGTCATTTTCTTGAGTGTTATTAGCCAAAGAAGTAACATTATATGTTTCTGTTGGTTTAATTGGAATAATGTATTTTGGTGTAGTCTCTGTTGTCTTTAACACTGTCAATTCATCAGAATTGGTTATGCTATTATATTCTCTGCATTCTCCTCTAATATCTGTATCGTAAATATTACAGGTAATGTTCCTACATTGGGTCTTATCGCATTTCATTGTATTACAAGTTTGATCGTTACACCAAATTGAAACGTTGTGGCTTCTAATGTCTACAATGTCGTTAGAGCTGTTCGTCGTGGATCCTAAAAGTTGTTCAGTCACAGGTTGTTCAGTTTCCCCTGCACTCCACCAAGAAAAAGGATATGTTATCCATCCCCATATATAAGTCCCGATCCCGCGGCCCTCTGTTACTTCATCTGCAAGCAATATTGTCAGTACATAAAAATGTTTTAGTATTTTTAAACAGTAACACTTAATTTATTTTATTGTTTGTAATCGGCCAAGTCCGAGTCTGATTCGTTCTACAAGGGTTCCGTATCCGTACAACTGCAAATGTGTTATTTTATAGTATTTTAATCATCCATAATACCAATTTTCTTCTTTTTTTTTCGCTACTTGTTCTGTGCGTTGATATAGATTTTTTTAAATTTTTAATCTATCCAAAGGACCTTTATGTTTGGTATTAATTTCAACTTAATACCTCTACCAGTTCACGAGAAAAATGTCTTGACAGACGGACAATAAAGTAATCCTTTAAAGGTTCCGTGTTTTCTTTATGAGGTACGGAACCCTAGAAAAAAACATTAAATAAATTAAGGTTATTGAGTTATACTTACTTCCTGTGGCTGGTTTGCTTAAGCAATTATGCACGAAACACAAGAAAAAAAACACGACAAATGTCTTAGAAACTAGCATGGCGACAGCTAGTATGGATATTCTTAACGGGAATAAATGTTTAAACAGTCCCGTCTCGCCTTTTTATACCTACTTGAACTAAGTACTTTATTATCTTCGAGATAAGACCCTGTGGGGAATGTTTACTTAATGAGCTAGGAACGACCATACTTAAAGCCTTCAAACTTCACCATAGTTTAAGTAAGGGTTTAAGATGTAAATAAAATTAAATAACATCTGAATTAATATTTTTTCCATTAAAAACAAATTCACTACTCTGTCAGAAAGGATGTGTCATATATTTCGCAGTGCCTAGTGTTTCCATCATGCTCAATTATGTTAATTTCACATAGAATACAATTTACTTTAACATTTGGGCATGTCAAAAATCTACATAATGTTCCGGTTTTATTGCACCGACTTAGAACTTTCAATCTGGTCTTATTTTTTATTGTTACCAGACTGCGAATTTCCAGGACAAGATCGTATATGATTTTCTTCGTAAGCCCCTTGTTCACATGTTCCCGTAAAGGCATAAATGTAGGTAAAATGTGATCTTTCGAAATGTCCTTTAATATTACGTCACCATTGGAATCAAATTCCAATATTTTCGGATTGAACTTGTTTCTTGTTGTCCAAGGATTCAAATACGTTTCTTCACCAATCTATTACATACAAATATAATTAAACATAGAAATAAAAGTCATACAAAATACTTATTTTCGTATAATTTGCCAAGAATTTAAGTTATGCAACAGTAAAATATCATTACTTTATTACATAATCTAAACAATAGATATTTTGGTTGCAAATTAGATCATTTTATCACATTCTATACCCAGTGTTTTTTGTCGATGGCTGCAATGGTGACTTTAGATACTGGTTCGCGTAAAATTCACACACGTTATAAATATACAATTTCGCATGAGAATTAGGTGCATTATGGTAACAGCGAATCCGTTGTTATATTTATGCCAGTTTTAAATACTGAATTTAATATGATTAAAGTTTGCTGTTATAATAATGTAAGAACGCATCATTATACAAAAACTACGAACACAAAACTCGAGATAAGAAAATATTAATATTTACCGGAAAAGCAACAGCCGAATTTAATATTAATAATGTTGTCGGAATCGTAGCCCGAAACAAAATATTCAATTGAAAAATCAAACTTAGCACCATTTTGTTTAAATGTATGCGAACGAATAAAAGTCGTCCAACATCCTACTACTTACGTATCAAAGCACTAAAGTATCGGTAATCGCGTAAATTTTCTAAACAAACGATTCTTCTAATCGATTTATTTATTAAACATAAGAACTTACATAACTTTCATGTCCTTAACATTCGAACAATGCCCTGCGGTGTTTAACTCCTTGATAGAACATCGAGATTTCACAAAGTTCTTTTTAGATGCGACGAGCGTGATACATTTGGCATTAATGCAAAACGTTGCTTTTCCAAATATTTTCCCCAACATTTTGTCCTGCAAGATATCTACTATTTCAAATGCGACATTTGAAGGTAAATCCATGATTGACTCCATCGATGCTACGCTATCTGAAATAAACAGGCAAATAATCAATAATATAATCATATCTACGCTAACTAGCTAAGTAACTATGGTGAAAATCTGGTCCTAGAAAAATGTAATAAATCAATTGTAAGATTTAATACCTGTACTGTTGGTCCCGGCACAATGTCCTTTGTTATTCAATCTATCTAAGGGAACACACACTCTATGCAGGCATGTCTTATTCGCACAGTTCATGGAATGACAAACTTTCTGAGAGCAAAATGTTAAAACTCCTCGTATATATTTCCCCACAAAAGACATGAAAGCTGGCGCGACCGTGGCTACATCGTCCCAATCAACGTCACCAAATATAGCCTGCTCTAGTATTCTGGTATGGTTTTGGCGAATTGTATCTTTACTCATGTTTATCTTTGTCTTCTTGTGTTCATTTTCCAGTATCATCGTTATTATATTTTTATATTTAACATCTCCCTTGTTCCTAGTTACATTTGGCCAATACAATAACTCTACATCACTTAGTAGGTTTTTGTCAGTTTTTTTCCCAAAATTTGTTTCTTTTGTCATATTGTTTATTGCAGACTGTAAAGCTTTTGGCGCCGAATGACTTTTACTGATGGTCACATTAACATTCGATACATCGCGTTTCTTGCGAATGGCAGTAGTCACGTTAGTGATCTTTCTCGGTAAATCAGTTTCTATGCTATTTTCAATTTTGTGTGTATCTTCTGTTCCATTATAAGAGTTATTTGTAATATTGACCATCAAATAAAGACTTTCTTCTGTCTGAGTTTCGTTTAAAATATCGTCAGTTTTATTAATCATGGCGTTAATTTCCAATTGCAACACATTTGTAGGTTGGAGGTTTTTATCACTAGTTATATTATTGTTAATTTCGTTCTTAAATGTATTGCTGCTGTTATCATTAAAGTGATTCGGGAACAATGGTTGCTGCTCTACCTTTATATTGTGGAAACTTATAACTTTCTTTCGATGTTTCTTATTATTATTATTGTTAGTCCTAGATTTCTTTTTTTTATGGATTGTTATTTTGTGTAATGGGGTAGAATCATCTTTACTGTACTTTGCGGCTTTTTTGTATCCAAAAAGTTCCATGGGAACAGGGAAATTAAAATATGGAAATGGTAAATTCATCCCAGTTGTTAGCTCTTTAGATACTGCGTCATCCTGCTCAAACATTCTATCGTGATTGTGAACTTTATAATATTTTCCCATCATATCTTGTGGTTTTGGTAATTCAAGATCAATTTTAATGCGGATGTTTAACGTATTTTCGGGAAACATTTCTTTTATATTATCATCAATTAAGTGTTGTGATTTTTTTATAGAATTTTCATATGGTGAAGAATGTTGCAATACGTTCTTTTTTTGGTCATCCATGGAACGTATTTGTTCCATAGGGTCATGCAACATTGGCGCAAAACGTACTAAGCACTGCTTGCAGCCACAATCGCAAGGAATGTGATTGTTTTTACAATAGCACGATGATTTCATCGGCTCGAATGACGATTTATGCATAACAGGAGCTAAATCCATTGTATTTTTTTCATTGAACATGAAGTTTTCAAGTGGTAGAAGTTCTTCACGATTTCCTTTAGGGGGTGTTAACGTGTCTGGTTTATTCATATATTTTCCTTTAGAATTAACGGGTATGAATACGTCTAAAGGACTACCGTACGATGTTGGAGGGAATTTATATGCACCAGGATTGTAAAAGCCGTTAGCATACAAGTATTCGTCATGTTTAAAACCTACACCAGATTTAGTCTTTGTATATTGATCGTGGCGTGGTAGAAGTGGTACTTTGTTTTTTGTTTTAGATTTTTCTATGTAATTCTTTCTCTGCTTGTGTGCCTTTTCCAAGTAATGCTGATATTCAGAGAGCAAATTTTCAATAGCTTCGTCACTTTGACTCTCGCTGTTCGATGTGCTCCCAAACATATCGAACGGTGAAACCTGAAAACATTACAAATTAATTTACTAAAGTGTATCTCGATAAGTCGATATTATTACTGTAAAATAATTATAGGTACATAAATACTTACACCATTGTTTCCAAAGTCATTTATTATATCAGCGATATCACTGTAGATAATAGTATCGTAAAATGGACTCGCTTCAATTCGATTAGATTCGGAACCTAGAAGTAAACGAGATTCATTCAAGTTAATCAATCCTTTTTATAACATTATTTGCCGTAAAGCATTTGACTTACTTTCTGAATCATAGCAGTAAATGGCATTTAAGAAAAACACAAAACTGGAAACTAATATCATTTTCATGATTCGAATGCCATGCAGAAATCCAAAAGAATGATTGAAAATGAGCGGGTACTGGTGGTAATCGTTTTAATGTTTACCTTTTTAAGTTGAATGTTACTCCAAACAAAAGTTTAAATAGCTATTGTGTGCTGTTGCGAAAGTAGTTATACAACTTACCTGATTACGCTTTTTAACCATTATTTAGGTATTTGAATAATTTATTTAATTATTTTCAGGAGTCGACTGGCAACAATGCGGAAGCGGAGCGTCTGACTATGCACCGTTGTATAATAACGAGTATCATTGAGAGTGAAACCGTTTATGTTGAATGTCTTTACGTTATGGAGAAGGTACTATCATTTGAAATTGTTTTACTATCTTTAATTGTTTTGTAATGATTTTGTCCTAATCTGATAACAGTAAACCAATGAGTCATCTGTTCAGTAATATACGTTCTACATTTTGTGAAGTAGACAAAAACCTGTAGGATATTTTAATATACCCACATTTTTCGAACCACGTAACGGATTAAAATAAATATTGTCATGGTAAAATATAATATATGTTGTTATGTGTGTCATCCGGACGGACGGGCAGATGGACAATGAAAGTCAGGGTTCTTTTTTTGCCATTTGTCTACGGAACCCTAAAAATAATCTAACCGCAGGAAATGGTTTTACACACGTACAGTTTTCTTTTTAATGTAGTTTCAAAATCAGTAATAAATGAACACATTATATGGATATCAAACATCAATAATACAACAGGCAACAGGACGCGATATAAAGCTTGGACTATTACATCCTCAATGTATTACACATGTTTTACTAATAAAGTATCTAAGTTAGTCCGTAACGCATGTATTGCAGTTCCCTGCATTTTTATATCATCATCGGCAGCCTTGTCCCACCCACTGCTGAGTATAGCCCTCCTCCCTTTTCTGCCACGCTTTCCTGGTCTGTGCAAGTCTCAACCAGGTCTTACCCGTGATCTTCTGAATGTCATCCACCCATCTGGCTGTTGGTCTGCCAACATTCCTACCGTCTCTCGGCAACCATTCAGTTAGGGCTCTACCTGCCATCACCACGTCTAGCCAAGTGTCCTGCCCATTCCCATTTCAAAGCCGCGACCCGTATTCCGACATCTTACGTCGGATTTCTGAGTTACGGACTCGGTCTTTCAATGATAGGCCTAACATGGCGCGCTCCATAGTCCTTTGTGGAACGTTGATTTTGTACACAATGAGCGCATTCCGAATTGCGCTGTTATCGATTTGAGCGTGCTTACACCCGTTCGATGTCATAACGATGTCCCGTGAATCGTCATAGATGGCGTCATGACATGCGCCATCTTGCGATAACGCCGACCATGCCATGTATTAACATCACCGTGAGCGCTGTCAAAAATGACAGTTGCGCTGTTTTGTTTTCAGTCGCATCGTATTTAAAGTAGTGTGGCATTTTCGAAATTGTGCTTCTGGATACAGTAGCCACCTAACTAAAGAAGAAGAACAAATTTGTTTTGTATACACAGACAAATATTATAATCCAACCGTGAGCGCGTTCCCGAGTGTTCCGAATTGTTGACAGGTCTCAGCTGTCATAATCGTGATATCTAAATCGGAACGCAAATTATTGATGTGAGCGCTGTGAGCGATTATGGCCTAATTCAGAATGAAGCAATGGTTTTAGTGAGTCTCCATGTTTCGGGGCCAAATAGGTAGGTAGGTAGGCAAAACTCATTGTTCACAAAATTAGCTTTTCAGGCATAGTATCGTTCGGTCCCAATTTTTTTATTTTCGTTTAGGGCCTACGAGGGTACTACGAGTCAGGAAGGGTTTCTGATTTTTGAAAATACTTACTTAAAATGTACCATTAAGCTGGTCTTTAAATGTATATATTGTCCTTACAGTATATGAACGCAATAAAAGCGACGCTGTCGACATCGCAGCCGGTTATAACTGAAGAAGAATTTAATACAATTTTCTACAAAATATCTGAACTACACGAGTTACATAAGAACTTCCTCGAGGGATTGAAAGCAGCTGTCGCTAGTTGGGAAGAGCCTCTATCTGTAGGGATACATTTCAAGAAAATGGTAAGAAGCACATTATGTTTTAGTAATCTCCTCAACAAGTCAATAGTACCTACTGTAGATTAAAATAACTTACACTTAAGTTCTGGACCATTCTGGTACCGTTTTATGAAGAACTAAATTATAAAATAGTAGTAAAAAGTCTCTATTTTATTAACGTCTTATATGTGGGGTGTCCAAGCAAAACGGGTCCAGTAGTGGGGTATTGAGTTAAGGCTAGATTCGGTATCTAGAATAGTCAATTTCAGAAGTGTTATTGCATATTTAAGTGTGTGATGGTACAGACTACTAAACTGAACAACTTTCTCCATGGGACCAACATCATAATCGCGAAAAGACGACAAGACCGCACATTTATGATACACACTGTATAATACTAAACTACTTATCTATACTAATATTATAAAGAGGTAAAGTTTGTGAGTTTTTAGTGGATAATATCTGGATCTACTGAACCGATTTTGAAAATTCTTTCACTAATGGTAAGTTACAGTATTGCCGAGTGTTATAGGATATATTGTATGTTAAAACAATCAATTTCACGCGGACGAAGTCGCTGGCAGAAGCTGGTCATACATAAATATAATAAGCTTGTTTGTACACTTTAACAAATTAACGTTTTTTTTTTGTTGTTTGTTGTGTTTTAGGCTGAGAACATAAACATTTACGGCGCGTTCCTCCACAACTACGGGCGCGCGACGGACGCGGTGCGGCGCCGCTGCTCCACATCGCAGAGCTTCGCGCACCTCACGCGGCAGATCGCGTGTCACGGACAGCCCATGTCGCTCGACGATCTGCTACACAAACCCGTCGCGAGGGTCCAGAAGAACGCTCTAGTCCTGCATGTCAGTCAAAATATTTTTTTTTATTAACAAAAATAGTTCCTTATACGATTGCTTCAGGTTCCAGAGGTCTTATCGGGTACTGAATCATGCCATTTTAATCTTGTGTGTTTGATTGGAAACTTAACATCATTAATTTTTCAGGATCTTATAAAATATACTCCAGCCAGCCATCCCGATCACGCAATGTTGACGGAAGCACTGAACATGACACAGCATTTCCTAGACGAGTTCAATATTATACAAACGAAATCCATGTTTCCTGTAAGTATAATTAAAACCATTTAAATAATAATATGAATAAAAGTTCGTATCAATGATTTTTTTACACCTCCGTAGAATGCTGACCGCGCTCAAAGAAGACTTGTTAAGAATTCATTTATCGTCGAACTTTCTGATGGACACAGAAAACTGAGGCATCTATTCCTGTTTAATGACGTCATTGCCTGTGCCAAGTATAAGGTAACTACGGTAATACAAGTTTGTATTTTTTTTACACAGAGTAGTAATCTGATGAAGTGCCAGCCAACGCGTGTAATGATTCAAACTCAACTCAAACTCAAAGCATTTTTAACAATTAAAACATTTACCGGCACTTTTGAACTGTCAAGAAGTTGGTTTATAAATATGAAGCTAGTTGCCCATTCCAAAGAGTAGTAGGTTCCTATGCAGAAGAACGGGCAAGAAACTCCACGAACACTCTTTTAATTTAAAATATAGATACAAAGTATTGGTTACATCATTCATATTGAAATTATACATGTGAGATGCAAAACGTTAGAAGCGTCCGTGATAAAAAGATTAATAAAAAAACAATTCAAAGCTAAAATAATCAATAATAACCTGTGGCAGCTAAGAGATGACCAGTCCCAACTTATATTCGTATTCCCAGATTATATTCGTATTTGTAATCCAGCGCTTCAGACGTTCGGATGACAGGCAGCGGTTAACACTCCATCTGTGAACTACTCCGTGTATTTTAATAAATTAAGGCTTTTGGATTATGGTTACGTGTTTTATATATTGGTATAGGCATCTGGGCGCGACAAGTTCACGTTCGAGTTGAAATGGTTCATCCCTCTGCCGGACATCGTGGTGGTTGAGGACGAGAGCGTGGGCGCGGGCGCGGGCGACGCGCGCGAGACCTCGCCCGCCAACATCGTGGCGCTCAAGTCGCAAGCCTCCACTGTGCGCGACCAGATACTCGCAGAGGAACGAGCCGCTGCTGATGATAAGGTAAAACTTTATACAGACTGACTTTTATTAATTAACACTTTCGACTCCACCCACTTTTCGTAGAGCTCATACGCCATGCCGCCATACATATAGCAAGTTATAATGAAAAAAATAAATAAAAATGGCCTGTATTTGAAAACCAACGAGTACTTATACTATTAAATCTTGCTAAAATATACAACTGATTTTATTTTCACAGTATTAAATGCTGTATTCGCTAGGAAAATCGGATATTTAAAATGAGCCCTCCGCGAGGGCTCCCGGCACTGAATGTGTTTACTACCTATTTCCCGCGACTTCGTTCGCGTGGAAGTCGTAAGATACACAATATATTAAAAAAATCCCTCTGCCCCCGATCTACCGCGTCGCATAGCATCGCCCACCCGTACGTTTCGCTTAGCGTTCTATCTAATTTCTTTTATTTTTGCTCGGCTCCTAAGGATTGTAGCGTCATGTTAAGGATTGTATTTTTTGGGGGTATTGCTGTTCTACCTACCTACTGCAAAAGTATAGATAATGAGGGAAAATTTGTGATTTTGTGAAATAAAGAAATATAAGTTTAAATAGCCTATAGCCTTCCTCAAGAATTGTGCTAACTAATGCAAAAAAAAAAACAAATCCGACTGGTAACTAGTTCCAGAAATTATGGCGTTCAAAAAACTAACTAGTATAGATTTATATTCTTTCAGGACGTGGAAGTATTCATCAATATATAACTTTTGCTCTGGAAGCAACTGAAATAACGAGGAAAACAAAAACGCTCTCAAAACACATCAAGTTATACCAAACTGTCAATTTACCAGCTGAGTGCCAGAGTTTCTCTTAGAGATTTTTTTTCACGTTGGCATCACAATTCATCTTCGCCAACATCTTATATGTTAGGCAAAATTTACACATATACACTAAAAACAGTGATCTCCACAATATTAATACCAGAAATAAGGACAAATTACGTGCTCCATTTCACCGGCTTCATAAGGTTCATAACTCATTTGTTGGACTTGGTATAACTTTTTATAACAAGCTACCCTCTTCCTTGCTAGATTTGCCTTTTAATGCGTTTAAAGTTAAAGTTAAATCCGATCTTTGTTCAAAGGCATACTATTCTATCAACGACTACTTAAACGAAAATTTGTGATTTTGTGAAATAAAGAAATATAAGTTTAAATAGCCTATAGCCTTCCTCAAGAATTGTGCTAACTAATGCAAAAAAAAAACAAATCCGACTGGTAACTAGTTCCAGAAATTATGGCGTTCAAAAAACTAACTAGTATAGATTTATATTCTTTCAGGACGTGGAAGTATTCATCAATATATAACTTTTGCTCTGGAAGCAACTGAAATAACGAGGAAAACAAAAACGCTCTCAAAACACATCAAGTTATACCAAACTGTCAATTTACCAGCTGAGTGCCAGAGTTTCTCTTAGAGATTTTTTTTCACGGTGGCATCACAATTCATCTTCGCCAACATCTTATATGTTAGGCAAAATTTACACATATACACTAAAAACAGTGATCTCCACAATATTAATACCAGAAATAAGGACAAATTACGTGCTCCATTTCACCGGCTTCATAAGGTTCATAACTCATTTGTTGGACTTGGTATAACTTTTTATAACAAGCTACCCTCTTCCTTGCTAGATTTGCCTTTTAATGCGTTTAAAGTTAAAGTTAAATCCGATCTTTGTTCAAAGGCATACTATTCTATCAACGACTACTTAAACGATAAGAACAGTTGATCGCTGTGATTAACTCAAGACAATGTTCATGTTCTTTCTCCAGATAGATTCCCTACTGACAGGTTATATGAGTTCCTATATTTGTTTATTTTATTTGACTGTCTAAGTCAATTTATTTTAATTTATTAGTGACAAAATCTACTCATTACAATGTTCTTTTATGAGTTGTATTGCAATAAGTGGTTAGCTAGCGACCTTAACAAATTGATCACTTTATTCTTGCCTGAGCAACCGGCAGCAAGTTCGTCATGCTCCCTTAGATGTCACTGCTTGCGGTAGCGTCGGGGGTCGGGTTGCCTCCTTCCCTCAAAAAAGGCGAGGGGGGTGATGGCTGATCTTTGCGTTATGCTCGTGAACGGGTGCTGCTTGTGGTGACTGGTCGTCTTGCTGACCATGGTTTTGTTATTGTTATTAATAATTAACTGTTTTTATTTTACTTCGATGGTGCTAGTTTATCATTTGTGTCTTCGAGTTATAGCTGTAGCTTTATTTAAGCGGGCACGCCCATTATGCCTGGAGGCTTTTATTTAGATACGTTTTGTTTACGTTATTTCTGCTTGAGTATAGTTTTCGACGATTATTATATATATATATATATTTGTATAATGGTGTGTGCTAGCTAACATAAGGCAAATAATTTAATTTAACGTTTTGTATTGCGTAATGCAAATTATTTTATATTGTATTGTATAACTTCAAGTTTTTTATGCGAACAGACAGCTGTGCTGCTGTGGAGTTTGTTGCGCCACTTCTTCTTCCCAGCTAAAGCACTAGGAAGTGGTGAAGGGTGGGCGTTTTTGGGGGACTGTCTCATGTAATTTTTGACGTTCGAAAAGTGCTGATTCTCAGCCTAGTTTGAATAAATGACTTTTGATTTTGTCAAATTTCTCCAAATGATTTTTAACCTTAAAATTGTAATGTTTAAGTTCAAATTTGAATGATAATTTTACAGTTTGTGGTAACGTAGATGTGCTGGCGACTATACAACCACACCTTAATCTATGAAGAACAATTTATTAAGATGTTTGATGGTTGTACAGCAGCACATATTAGATGCCAACTCCCAAACTAAGTCAAGCTTGTATTTTGGGAGTTAGTGGTTCTTAAAATACAGGACTTACACACAACCTTGCAGATAGGTACTGCTTCGTACAAAAGTGCTTTATCCAATCTATATGTATGACACAAAGCTTTTTCGCTATTTCACAATTAGTCCCTCAGTAAAAGTTGTTCATATTCATGAGTCCTTTCGCTCTCCGAAAGAATGCCAAAGAGTATTTAGTCGGCTGATATGCAATAAATGCTGAGTTTAAACGTTTTCCTTAATTTCAGTATTTTCTTTGACCATTATTGTATTTTATCTCCTACAGAAAATGCGTATCGGCGGTCGTGGAGCAGCAGAGAAGCAACGCAAGAAACTGGCGGAACTCGAGGCTCAGTTAGTACTAGCGTCGCCCAACCTCGTGTTTCGTGTCGGAGCGCGCGCTCCGGGCTCGTCCACAGCGCTGCAGAGGCAACACATCTTCTTCCTGAGTTCGGAGTATGAGCGCACGCAGTGGATCGACTCTATACATGCTTTGCAGGTTGGTGTTCTGTTGGACATTTTTTTAATGATTTTTAAGAGTTATGAATAGATATGATAGACACGATCTTTGTCCTATAAAAGAAAAAATGGATCAGTTTGTAAGAAACTACTTCAGATAACTATCATTTACGAGCACCGCAGATAAGTAGACCAAAATGAAGTGTATAGGAATGACCGAATTGAAGATCTTGATATTACTGACCCAGTTAATTAATTTATTTACTTCACTCGGTTAACACTCAGCACTAACTCAAGCAAGATAATTTTCTCCTTCATCTTCTTTCGAAAGTTAAAGTTACAAATTAAATACACATAACATCACCGTGTGTTTATAGTACACCTTTTCCAGTCATGATTAAGTCCCATATTAGACACGTGATGGATGTCAGTGTGTGTGGTGTGTATAAAAATCAAATACTTGATGCGGTATCTGCAAAACTTGTCAGGCATCGTCAGCCCCCCCGGCGGGTTCGAGTTCGATCTCGATGCTGGAGCTGCAGGCGTGGGTGACGGCGTGCCGCAGCTACCTACAGACGGACATGGGCTCGTACCTGCTGCGCAGCGGCCGTGACGACTCGCTGCTGCTGGGCGACCTGCAGCTGCACGTCGGCGGCATGACCGCGCCGCTCGATACTGCTGCCGGTAAGTCAAAGTGAAACAAGTCGCTCAAGCCCAGTCCTACCTAACCCAAAACGATCGTCGCGCTCTTTTACATGAATACGACATACTCGCACGATCAATCAAGGCGCGTTCGTATGTCAGATTTCATACAAACGGTCGCGTCGATAGCGTACTCGCGGACGATCGGTTTTATACCTGGACATCATATCATTTAAAATTTTAAATGATTACTTCAAAATTACGCGTAATAAAATAATTATGGTTGACGGCGGCGCGTGGCGCAATGCTAGGACAGGAGTCAATGACCTTTTCCTCTGCTATTCGGTATGCGAACATCGCTTTGCTTCCTTTTAATCCCGGTAGTACGTTCCCGTGGGATATTTTCCGACATCCACGCGGGCGAAGCCGAGGGCAAAAGCTAGTGTACAGTCCCCGGCACGTAAGTTGGCAAGAGTAGTTAGATGCGCATAAGTCATTTTTTAGGACTCTTTGGTGGTCAAGCGGGACGCGGGGAATGAGGGAGCACCATTCCGAGCACGCGATTGGTGCGTCAGTCGATACCGCCTCCCACACCTCGACCCGTGTTCCGTTCGCTCCCGATTACATTTGCGTGCCCTAAAATTATACCCTTAGTTTTTCTTGAGTTTTTGTTAAGTTTTTGATACGAATTTTTGTTACTATTGTAAATTAAGTTTATTTTACGAGTGTATTTTTACGGAAGCTACAATGAAGCTTGTTGTCCTTTAGTTCTCGTTAACATTGTTTTTTGAAAGGCCACAATAACTAAAAATATGTTATTATATATTTTTAATAAATTTCACGAATTCCTCTCCTTTCTTTAAGTTTCTTCTAAACAGACGTGTTTAAAATAAATAATGGCAATAACCATAGAATAATGACAAACAATAAAAGTGTTTTTTTTTTTTGTTGCATATGTGTACTATGCGCGAACTTACCCCCACGACCCCAAAACCTTGCCAAGTTACGATTGTACCTATCATTCCAATAAGGATGATGTAACCAATATTTTGATTCAAAAGAGTGTCCATGGAGTTTCTTGTCCGTTCTCCTCCTTAGGAACCTACTACGCTTTGGAATGGAAAAATACTCGTAAATTGCCTGACCGACTCCTTGACGATTCAAAAGTAAATGGTATAATTGAATTAAATTCCTTGAGTTTTTTTTTTTTAGTTTCTTTAATAAGCCTATGACGCAGTGTTCGCGATATCAGCATGGGCGCCGCAGTTACTTCTCCCGCCCTTTTCTAGTTCCTTATAAAACCAACGAATAAACTGTTTCTTTGCAGATTACTACATAGTGGTGGAGGTAGACTCGTACGGGCACTACTTCCGCAAGGCGAAGTCCAAGCTCGTGTGTCGTAGCGCACAGCCGCGGTGGAACGAGAGCTTCACTTTAGACCTGGAGGGCTCACAAAACTTACGATTGCTGCTGTATGAAGACGCAGCTAGACCTGTGCTGCGAGGGAAATGTACTATCAAGGTAAATATTTATAGTATTGTTTATCGTGTGACAAAGATGCTAGAGGTGAATAGAATCTGTTCTGCATTTAAATAATTAGATGATTTACTTTGAATTTATAAATAATTTAATTTGTTTGAATTTTCGCGCATTATTTGAGAAAAGCATTATACAAGCCTTGGCCGCAACCAGGCATTGATGGACTCACGTATGAGTGCGTCGACTTCGCCTTGGCCCACATTTTCACGTTCGTCCATCAATGCCCCTGTTGCAGGACACTGGAGTAATGTACTATTTATGTAAATAAACGATAAATCATTATTCGGCAGCTGTCGCGCGAGTGGGTGGCGGAGAGCGCGGGCGGCGGCGTGGGGCGCACGGTGTGCGTGGGCGGCGGCTCGCTGACGCTGCGCCTGCGCCTGCTGCCGCCCGAGCGCTCCGCGCGCCGCGTGCCCTCCGCCAAGCCCGGCGCACTCTTCGGCAACAAGATCACGCACGTCGCCAAGTGAGCACCGCATACATACTTATAATAATCTGTTGTAAATTAAGAGCAGGCCGTCTAAATCAAATTTCGAACGCATGCTCCGCCCCTTGCTCCCAGCCACTTCGGTATGTGCTAAACGCTAATACATCAGTAATAAAGTTGAATATGGCGTGCGCTCTTTGATCGTGTTCGAGCACGAAACTAAATAGCGTAAGTCTCAATTCTTATTTCGTTTATAACTAAAGTAATAATTTATCTAAAGAAAAAATATCTTGTGGGTGGATAATAAACTATATTTTCTTGCTCTGAATATTTATTTTAGACATAAAAGCCAAACAATCTTGTTTTTTTGTTTTGTTTTATTATCCTTAAAAAGACATGGTTTTCGAATAAAAAATGCATTGAGAGAAAATATTACAATTACGTAACTGTCTTCAACATGGAAAGAAACAGATCCAATAAAACATAATATAAGTACTAAAGTTTAATTTTACTTGTATGTGTGACTGTTTCACAATATTCATGTAAATTAACATAAAAATAGGGAGCCTCCTTTTAAGTCACTGTTCGTGTCTGGCTGACCGCGTTGTTCTTCTAATCTACGCAACGGATTTTGATGCGGTTAGCAGAAGATTGATGTGTTACATTAATATTAAACTTACACATAATAAAGAAATCTCAGTGTTTTGTCAAGTCTTACAAACCGTGGAAAGCAGGGGCGGGTCGTAGTTAAATAATAGAAATTTACTAACATTTATATTATTTAACTGTGGTTTAGTAGTTGACTGACTTACACCTAGTTATTAGTATAATTCGTTGAAAAAATTGTGAAGTGAAAAAGTTTCAAGATTTGGATTTGGGATACCGCATACTTATATCTCACCTCCGCGCAAATAGTGTCATAAGTCAAAAATAGTTAGTTTTTAAATTAAAAGGAAAATGTATTTAGAAGATATTTTGTTTCTTTGACTTGTGAAACTATTTGAGCGGAAGTGCGATATATCATAGCGTAACTACTTACAGCGGTTCATCGGCCGTGCATTTTTGACGAACGAATTTTAAAATTTATTGATGACCCCCCCCCCCACCTCTATTTCGCACGGAGGCAATGGCGACAGTCATAACATCAATATTTCTGTGCTTTGTCTCAGTTAAATAATAATGTATTATACAAATAAACCTTGAACCGAAATAATGCTCTAAAATTCTAAATTATGATAAAAACCGCATCAAAATCCATTGTGTTAGAGAATCTAAGTGGACATAGATCAAAGATCATAATACGTCTAAATCGTTTGAATAGGACTTTTGTAGTAGTTTTTTACAGGATAGTAGATTTATTTTATTTATTTATAGAATACAATCTTCATTTTCAACACTAGCATCCCCAAGAACCATGAAAACGATACTCATGATGAGACATTTTAATTGTTAAATGTATTATTTGTACAGACGTGAGAAGCGAAACATCCCATTTATAATAAGCGCGTGCGTGCGCGAGGTGGAGCGGCGCGGCATCCACGAGGTGGGCGTGTACCGCGTGTCGGGCAGCGCCTCCGACCTCAACCGACTCAAGAAGAGCTTTGAAACCAGTGAGTAACTATAATAAACCTATATTATCAGACCATAGTAATATTCTTTAGTGTTAGTAAAGAAACTTAAAACTAATATTAGTATCCTAATAATAGTCTTATGTTAGGTAAAGTCGGGACCTAACTTTACGCTATCCACGTAGTATGTAGTACGTACTCGTAGACGTGTGAAGTTCGGCCCAGAGACGCACCATTGGACGATCTCACCTACCGCACAACGTGCTCAGGATGCTATGGGGGCTGGCACGCATTCTGCGAAGGATCGAAACACACCGCTTTCAAATGATTTCATGAAAGCCATCTTCATTCATTCATCATTCCATTCATATCAGGCTACAGAGGCCCATACTCTACACCATGATTTGAAAATACTGACGTCAAAGAAGAAATAAAAAGCTATATCAAGTCATATAAAGAAAGAATAACTCGCCACCCAAATATCCTGGCAATGCCCCTCATGGATAAAAAAGGAACCCGCATGCTAAAACAGAAAATTCCAGAAGATCTCATTGGACAAACTTAGCTTTATGCTTTAAAAGTACTAGGACGTGTCATAGGACGATAATCGGTTCAGTAGGTTCGGAGCAAATCAGAGACAGACAGACACACGAGTGATCCTATAAGGGTTCCGTACCCAAAGGGTAAAACGGGAACCCTATTACTAAGGCTCCGCCGTCTGTCTGTCTGTCACCAGGCTGTATCTCAAGAACCGTGGTAGTTAGACAGTTGAAATTTTCACAGATGATGTATATCTATCTGTTGCCGCTATAACAACAAATAAAAAAAAAACAGAATAAAATAAATATTTAAGGGGGCTCCCATACAACAAACGTGATTTGTTTGCTCTATATAGATAACGGCAACAGGTAGATGCTTGAAATATTCACAGAATATTTAGTTATATATTCACTTTAAAAATAAATAATTAAATTAAAATAAAACAAATATTTAAGAGGCGCTCCCATACAACAAACGTGATTTGTTTGCTCTATATTGATAACGGCAACAGGTAGATGCATGAAATATTCACAGAATATTTAGTTATATATTCACTTTAAAAATAAATAATTAAATTAAAATAAAACAAATATTTAAGAGGCGCTCCCATACAAAAAAGGTGATTTTTTTGCAATTTTTTTTTTATAGATAATGGTACGGAACCCTTCGTGCGTGAGTCCGACTCGTACTTGGCCGGCTTTTTTCCTTTTGAGGTACGGAACCCTAAAAAGAGACAAAAAATATGTCTTTGGGGACTGCCGATAGAAGTGAACACAGTATACTTACAGCTCATGGAAGGCGTTCGGTGACGATGACGAGAGTTCCATGATTTTTGTTCACCCAAAAAGTGCTCAACGTGCCTAAAGAAGTTTTCAATTTAAAAAAAAATATCCTATTTGCCAATGCCGTAGTGAAATTCACGTTGTATCATATTTTTCGTGTAGTGCCTACTATGCAAATTACATACTGTGTTATTCCATACATATTATTTTTGCCTAGATGCCTACGAAGCGGAGCAGTTACTGAAAGAGGTGGACATACACTCGGTCACCGGTGTCTTGAAGTTGTACTTGCGGGAACTGCCTGAGGCTCTGTTCACTGACGCGCTTTACCCCGAACTACTAAAGGCGTGGGGTGCTACACAAGTACGTTTACTTTATTCCGACAAACATCTTTGTGAATGTAAATGCAAGGCTGCTTGGTACATGTATGTGTTTGTAAGTCATAACTTTGTAAAACTAAAATAATATTTATTTTCAACAATGAAGGGCGCGGGTACGTCTGTGGACTCTGGTCCGGCGCACACTAGGCGCCATGCGCTGCTCAAGTGCTACGCACAGCTGCCCGACCTCAACAAGAATTGTATCGACTTTTTGTTAAACCATTTCGTCAAGTAAGTATAATTTTATTTATACCTACAGAATTTATTATATTCAAAAAGCATTATCCTCTTTTGCGTTTCGCCACAGTCGCGTCGGGTTAAAAGACAAATTACGACACGCAACACGAGCAGCGTCGTGTCGCGTGTTCCCATTGGCCATAGCCAGTTGATATGTTTATATGAATTCGGAATTTCGGATGGTCGTGAGTTTTTTTTTTTTTTTGTCTAGTTAGCAAAACACGTCCGAAAGATAGACCCTAAACTGTGCTTAAACTATAAAAGGAATATGTTGCGTTAAACTCTTGAGTTCCGACGTACCTATTCACCGTGGCATATTAATCGTCTTACAACGGCAGCCCACTTCATGTATCCAATGACTACTAATCATTCATGAAAAAAAAAAAAATATATATATATTAACATTAGAACAATAAAAAAAAAAATTTTTTTTTGCGAGCCATGCGCTCCATTCCGCGCCGCCCTTGGAACGCAAGGCTCGCACCGCGCTCGTAACAGGATGTTTCAAACTACGTCATGCGTCATAATGAATAATATTTAATTTTATTTAATTATTCAATTAATAATTTAATAATTAACAAGTTAATAATTAACAAGTTAATAATTTTTTTTTTTCATGAATGTCATTGTCATTGGATACATGAAGGCTGCCGTTGTACGACGATTAAAATGCCACGGTGTATAGTTTAGAGACTCAACTTTACTGACACGTTTCGATATATACAGAGTGAACCAACACGAGAGCGAGAATAAGATGTCGATGCACAACCTGGCGACTGTGTTCGGGCCGACGCTGCTGCGGCCGGGCAGCGCGGGCGCGGGCAGCAAGCAGCGCACCGACCTGCTGGCGGCCGGCACGGTAGACGCCATGGCGCAGGCCGGCATCCTGTACTGCCTGCTGCAGCAGCGCCAGCTGGCCGCGCAGCTGTCCAGCCACCACCGCGCGCCGCACTCGCTGCTCGACTAGCGACCCTACACTGTAGCGATAGCGAGACGGTCAATGGAAATTCGTGGTGTTTAAATTTGAATTAAGACTTAGATATTTTACATTCATTCCTACTAACTCAACTATCTACTTTAGCGCAATGCCGTCTAAGTTGATTTTTGAGTGATTTTTATTAAAAAGGTCCTAAGTAAATTTTGGTTGCAATGGAATTGGAACTTTGTCATTGAGTTTGTTTTCAAAACATGATAATAATTATCTAAGATTCTAAATTCAAGTTTAAAGCGTTGCTGTCACAAGAGACGACATTTTTTTCTTACTGACCATGTCTATTACACTACTGCAACTCATGATTGTTTTAACAGTTTAGTATCGCGGTATCAGTTCATATTACGGGTCATACGTAGGCGCGTTCAATAGCTTGTCCATGTTAAGGGTCTACCACGAAAAAGTACCCCGTAGCCCGCCTATATATTTTTTCATTTCGTCCCGCTTATAATAATTATCCCCGCGCCTAAAGTACTGTTGAGATTCCCTCCCAACCAGAACCATGGGATGGTGTACTCGGGAGTTTCCTACGTATGAGTTTTTTTTTTTTTTGTCAAAATTACGACTAGTATATGCACTTCAAGCAGATTGGTGAAATGCAATTAGTTGTTTACATTAATAATTCCGAAATGTATTGAATTAAAATAATATGTTACAGTTTTACTACATGTGACACACACACTATATTATGTACACCTCTGCCTAACGTTTCGGGAAGTACAGGCGTGATGATAGGTTATGTGTAGTATTTAACTAAAAAACGTAGGTACAGTGTTACAGTGTTCGAGATGAGATAAGCTGTTACGCCGCTCATTGATGCAATTTTCCCGTTTCAATTGTGACAATGTACTTATTTATACAACACCCGATTTATTCAACTGAATACATTCCATTAATTACGACAACAGACTGATCATAGATGTATCATAGAAGATATAACATTTACAAAAATTAGTGTGTATTTAATATGATGAAGTGGATGTATGTAGATAACACTTAAAAACGGCTTCATCAGATGCCGTGTTATGTGGTTCAAATTATAAATGTAAAATTAGAACGCGGTTGTGACGTGTGCAGCTGACACCGGCGCAAGGGCCCCACCACGGCTTGTTCAACTCATGAACATGGAGTAATGATTGATTCAGAAAGATTCATAGTTTTAAAAGCAAGTATTATGAAGAGGGACCGAAATAAATTTAATAATTTTTGGTATTAAAATCATTAGCATAAATTGAAACAGACTGATACTAATAAAAATGTGAGCGGTAGTGTTTATTTTCAGTTTTGAAAGACATTTTGGATGAAACATTTTTTTTTTAATCAGACTTGCAATTTTACTTTTAAGACTATTGGGAATTTATAACATCATGCAGTTATGGTACTAATAAATTACGTGGATGATGAATACTTGCATGTTGATTTTAAAACTCAGAGAGAGATAATTAATCAAAAGAGTGACTCCATACTTGAATAGTGGGATGAATGAACAGTTAAAAATCAGCATCACAATAATTTTATTGACCTATTTATTTAGTCACTTTTTGACCTGGCAGCCAACACATTTTTATGTATTTGATAGCACATTGATCTCGGGTTGTATGATTTCTGAGTCATATTGAATACAAAATTAATAAATATGGACATGAATAACAGTTGGTCCACATATAGCATTTTACATGCTAGTCGTGTGTATGTTATTATTTAGAAGCTTTATGTTATATCAGCACCACTTAGTACTTTTGTAAGTTCCCTGCAACAATAGGTGTCACATAAAATCGATTACGATGACTAGTTTAACAATGTAGGCGTTCTATTTCACAAATAGGCTTAGATGAATGGTGTTATATTAGTACTTAAATGGAAATTTTACCAAAAATAAAAATTCTTAGAACAATATTAATTTCATTTTTGTTTATTTTTTTGAGAGACGTTAATTAACCTTTAATTTACTATAGTTTATGTTGTTGAGTAATATATTCAAGACTTAATTTAAGTGAGTCCACGTTTTTGTTTTTGTCATCTTGGAATACAATGTTTATTCTTCACCAAAGACCACTGTTTATCACATATTTTCTTCAAATCATAGTTCACAAATGTTTCCTTTTTAATTTTCGTAGGAACTGAAGGTGTAGCTTGAACTCATTTATTTATCATAGTGATTGTCACGAACTACTAACATTGTATTATACTTCTTTCTTTACGTATTGTAAGCATACATTTATACACATTCTTTATAGTCATATCATTCGTGAAAAGTTTGATGCACACAAAATATTTGAGTGATTTTATTTGAAAATGTTACTTATTCCTTTTACAATAATATTAAATTGTTTGTGTACTTCTTTAAGTTGAGATCTTTTGTTGATACTTAAAATAATGATGATTGATGTTAGTCAGCAGGTTTTGCCTTTTTACACTTGTATTAAAATAAATGACATACACTTAAGATTTTATTAATAACATGCAATTATCAGTTGCTTTATTCATCACTTCATCAGAGAACACTGTTTTTATGAACAAATAAGCACATGAACACATTGATGTCAGTCAGTCAATATAATATTTTATTAATATTAAGAATATTATCTTTTTGTCAGACTGAGAATGTATACTTGTGTTTGCTGTTGCCAAATTAACTGTTGCCAATTTTTATTCTTGATAATGATAGAGTAACATTTAAATATTCCCTCACAATTGATAGTTAAGGTCTCAAATACATGTGGATAAAATGACTTGACCTTCTTCACAAAGTGCAGTCAATGTTAGTTAGCTGCTAATTTAAGACATGTGAATTTATACCTTAGTTTAATACATGTTACCTTGTAGCCTGTTTTACAATAAATATAAGTTTGCTATTTAAGGATTTTACATATAATCTAAGGCAAATACTGGGGCAAAGATATTGTTATACCTGTACTACACTTAATTTAACTCTACCTGGCCTATTTTAATATTTTGCTCTGTTTGCCTTCCAGTTTGTGTGAAAAATCTTTGCACCAGCACCTGTATTATATAGTATTCCACAACTTGGTTATAATACCTAAACTTTGTATTTAATTTTTGTATATAAATGACACTAAAATGTAGTTACATAAATTTTGCAATAAAATGTATTTTTAATACACCTTTTCCAAGCATTTTATTTGTCACAACTCACAACCAAACCCACAAACTATATCAGTTTTTAACTCAATACAGCACAAAATCAACACTATACTTAATAACTATTTGCTAAGATACACAATTATAACATCTTTAAATAATCTGACATAAATAAACAGAAAAGATTTGATTTTTTTTATGGTTGTTAGTTACACTTTCATGCTAAAATGGCTGAACAGATTTGGATGAAATTTGGCACATGGGTAGACCATGACCAGAGGGTCTACTCTGAAGCGTTAATCCGAAGTATCGGCCGTTTTATAACTTCCATAGTTTCCTTTTTTTACTTTGAATCCTTACCCTGACTAAAAGACACATTTTTGACTTTGGCTCTTTCGCCGTTGTCAGCAATAGTTAGCCGTAGTCAAGCAACGGCCGAACATTCGGCCGAAACTTCGGAGTAGACCCCCTGGGTTAGGATATAGGATACTTCTTATCCTGATATTCCCACAGGATCGAGACTTAAAGCTAGTTCACCAATAAGTAGAGTCATGAGATGTAAAACAAGTGTTTGTAAATAAAACAGTTTTTGTTAAATTCTGATTATTTTAATAAGTTACTCACTACTGTAATAACAGATGACAATGTGATTACAAGGAAAGATGTAGATCTCATAAATATGTAAGCTGGTCAGCTGAGAATTGGTCTTAATTTTACACATGCATTTATAAATCATTAGGGGGCAGGATATTTACATTATAGTTCAGTTACTGTATTTCCATACAAAAACGGGTGATGTAACGTGAGTGTTTTGGTTTTGTCGGTCTAATCATCTTTGCACAATGGACACAGCTAGTTGTAATCATAATATTTTGTAGAGCTGGTTGCAAAAATACTTGAGACATACCTATCACAGACAATTATATTATTTAACTTAGGTTTGTATGTAATGTCTGCAAAAGAACATCCATTGTAGTCATTTTCAAATTTCTCTCGGAGATATATATCAATAGTGCTATAACTAATACTACAATTGAAGCTAGTGATCTGGAGGTACGGGATATATAAAACGTTATAATAAGCAAACCAACATACAATGCTATTCTTTTATAAGTATTTGTTAAAATATTTTGTTTCAGTTCATTGTCAACACACATGCCAAACCACAGCACATTATTCGACTCACATGATGTACAGTTAGAGGATCCCTCATCCATACAAGTTTTGCATGAAGATTCACATTCATTACAACTATATGAACCTTCTGTATTGCTACAATATTGATGAAGCTCACAAACAGTTGATGCACATTCATCTATGTCTACACACATACCAGATTCTAATATCCAGCCTGAGTTGCAAGCTTCACAAGCAGCTGCACTATCACCACTACATCCATCACAAGCTTTGTGGCATACTTTACAAGAACCAACACTGGTTTTGTAGAAGCTCTTAGCACATTCATCACACAGTCTTCCTGTGTAACCCTTTTTACAGATGCATGTACCATTTCCTTTACGAGTACCGGCACCATCACATCGACCATGTCCAGCACAAACTTTACTGTTCTCATCCTGAGCACAGGCTGTACATGTATTGCCGTAATGATTACTAGGACAGCAATGTTGAAGAGTCTCAATGCACAGCCATGTGTACAAATCTAAAGAAACTGAATCTTTGTTGAACCACCACTTTTCTAGAACTTGCTCCGATTCTTCTGCGATAGCATAACATGAGTCTTTATGTGTTTTCAATTCTGAACACAAACCTTCTTGTATTTCCACTAAACGAATCTCACTGCGTGAATATGATTTTAATTTAGTTTCCTCCCAAGCTGCATCTCCACCTTCATACTTTCCTCTGGAAGTTTGATCAAGCCAGTGATTAAAAGAATCCGTTAATATTTTACAGCGTCCACATTCAGTCAGTTTGTGAGCCCCATTGAAATCGCGAGAAGTTATTTTTTTACTACCTATGTATTCACAAAATAAAAACAATAATAGAAAAGATATCTTTGGGATCCCAAAACTGCCCATAATTATAGTTTATCTTTTATAAATAAAATGTGATTTCAGTGTAAGTGGATGTGTTAATTTAGAATCATATTTTTTTCGTATGTTTACTAATTATCAAATCATAACCTAAGAAAAGTTAAACCGTTAAACGTCAAGAATGAAGGCAGAAGAGAAGGCACTGCTGAAACCACAGATTAATTAATACTTGGTAGTACTGCTGAAACTGATGATGGCACACGCACAGACTATACAGAATGTTGATGATGGCAAATGGATTGTGCCTTGACAGTAAGTTCTACCCATCGAATTAGAATATACTAATTCCATAGAGTAGCGAAATATGAAGTGAGAAACGGCATTTTTTGTCCTCATTCGCATGTATAGAAATACGTGCATGTTATAACGATAAAGTGGACGAAAATTTAAAAGTCTTCATTTTGTTGTTCCTAAATTCCTTTTAATTTTTACAATTTTATGGTCTTTTTAAACTACCTTCATGGTATATTGATTTTTACTATACACTCTAGTGTATGTTAACATTGTATCATTCTAACAATCAACACTATGAGACCTTTGCATCATCTTTTTCTTCAAGTGGCTGGATATTACTGAAGCCCTCAGTAGTTGAGTTATCTCCTTACGTGTTCTCAGACGTTCTTTTCTCAATGTAGTGGCTGGCTTTACATTCCATGGAAACATTGAAGGGTTCTCAGACTTTTTCAAAATTCTGCGCTGGTTTAAGATCCATGAATGAGTGATATGCCTTTAGCAAACAAATAATTTATGTATTAGGTATATCGCGATGGCGTGGCGATTATGGCAATCCCCGGGTCCTTTTGGGGGAGGCCTATGTCCAGCAGTGGACGTCTTTCGGCTGAAATGATCATGATTAGGTATATCAAGGAGTAATACAAGATGGATCAACTATCTGGTGAAGATCTCTAAACATGCAGTGGACTCAAAAGGCCTATAACCAAGGCCATTCCTTGTGGAGAACAAGGGCGAACTATATAATCTTAACACGGAAATTAAATATTCATTTGTTTGTTTATTAATGTGGGCAGTCTGTTTTCTTTAAAGTTTTCTACTAAAATTTCTTACAATTTATACGTATAAATAAAAGGAACTAGTTTTTGACGACCTAGTCAAACTGAAAATAATCTTTTTTAATACATACCTGAGTATTTACCGATCTTTTTCATCGTTACTTTCCTCGAAATTTTTATGACACACTCTACCTCCGCTCTTAGTTTCAAACTTTACTCGCCATATCGCTTTGAGCCACATTTTTTTAAGTTTCACATCTCGAGGAAACTGGTGGCCTCCAGTTTATTTACAATTTGGTACACAACATCTAGGAATTTCCTCAATAATTGTCTATAATCATGAATTCACTGCTAATTCCTTACAAAAACTACTTTGCTATTGGTCTTTGCGCTAGTAGCGCCATTTTGACAGTTGTGGGCCGTATTATTTCTCAAAAAGCTCATAGTCAAGCGATTGTATTAGTTTTAAAACAATTCGAAAAAAAAGAAGAATGTCATTTGTGCATTGTAATTTGTAACAACGAGGTACAGAATGTACAGATATTTAAACTGAAAATAAGTTATCGTACGCAGTATTAGCGAAATTAATCATATTATTTCAATTACAAGTGTAATCAGCTTAATTGTCTTCCACTAGTAACTCAGCAAAAAAAGGTGGAGGATTGTGACAAATGGGCTAACCCTATACTCGCTGCGATTTATTTCTATGGTCGTAACCAGTATTCACGTTGAAAATGGCAGATAAAATAAAGTAAGTTTGCTTGATTTCGATGAGAATTGATTTTATAGTTACATAATTGGTAACTTTGTCTTTTGTACCTGAAAACTAAGTCAAATGTCGTATCATCCTTCGTCAATGATACCGTACTGATCGCCAGTAATCAAAGATGGCAATCGTCCTAATAATTATGCTGTTCTTTTTTATTTTTGCTTTTGTGCTACGCGTCACCTATTCATCCTTATTTTATAGTGTATCTATACAAACCAAAGTATAAATAAAAAATGCAGCTGCCAGCTGTGCATTTTAACAACCTTAAGATGCCCATCTGATCATTTGGCAATATGTCATGTATTTATTCATGATCCCTTTTTTGTTGTTGCAGAGTCAAGTCCAACTTTGATAGGAAAGGTAACTATGAACCTTCAGATTCAGAAGATGAATATACACCAAATGAAAAAAGACTACTTGAGAAGGTGCGCAAGAGAAAACACAATGATTCAGAGAGTGAAGAAGAAATGTATGCTTTCTCTGAGTCAGGTGACTCGGAAAATGGAAAAGAAGATTTAGGCATTGCTGACAGTGATGTAGAAGGTCAAGAACAGTCAGATGATGATTTACCTGATTCTAAGGCCTGGGGTAAAAAGAAAAAATCATATTATGCAACAGATTATGTGGATGAGGACTATGGAGGCTTTGGCAATGATGAAGAAATTGCACTTATGGAAGAAAAAGAAGCAAAAGACATTCAGAAAAGGCTTTTAGAGCAGCTTGGAGAAGAAGATTTTACACTTGATTTTTTGTCAAAACAGGTTACAGATGTTGAAGAAAAAGAAACTGTGATAAAAACTGATTTAAGTCAAATGTCAAAAAGGCAAAAGTTACAGCTACTTGAAAAAGAAAGTCCAGAATTTGCAGGCCTAATTGATGATTTTAAAACGAAATTAACAGTTGCAAAAGATGATTTACATCCTGTTCTAGAGCTTGTCAAAGATGGCAAACTGCCTACATGTCCTGCCTCAAAATTTGTTAAAACAAATTATGATCTTATTTTGAATTACTGTACGAATATTAGTTTTTATGTACTTCTTAAAAGTCAAAGAATCAACATTCAGAATCATCCTGTTATAAAAAGGTTGTACCAGTACAGACAAATGTTAAACAAAATGGAGCCGATTTACTTGGAAGTTGTAAAACCTCAAATAGACAAAATATTACTAGCACTGGGAAACAATTTGGAGCTGCGTGTAACTGAAATGAAAGAACTAAAGAATGATAAGAAACGCAAATCTGAAAGACAGTCACCTGAATCAACACCCAAGAAGTTAAAACTTATAAATGCAATGGAAAAAGATGAAGGTGAAGATACTGGTGTTTCTGATGATGAAGATGAATATGAAGGCAATGACTTCTTCCAGCCTACCAGTGGAATTGATGTTCAAAGAAACAATGATGAATCTGAAGAGAGTGGATTCTCAGATAATGATACTTCTCCCAATGACATTGAGATTGAAGATAATAAACCTTCTACCTCATCACAGAATATTGTATCGGAGGATGTCGGCGAAAAACGTGAGATTACTTATCAAATTGCCAAAAATAAGGGCTTGACTCCTCATAGAAAGAAGGATCAAAGAAATCCAAGAGTCAAACATAAGCTCAAATACAGGAAGGCTAAGATCAGGAGGAAGGGAGCTGTCCGTGAACCTAGAACTGAGATGACTAGATATGCTGGAGAAGCATCAGGAATAAAGGCTTATGTCAAAAAGAGCATTAAAATTAAGTGAAACTTGTTTATTTATTTTTACAAAAATATTGTAACAGGTTATTCTGTAATAAAGTTGTATTTCACTGAAGAATGCTTGTCATAATTTAGTGTTGCCATCTGAAAAAACAATAATCAAAATTAAGTATCAAAGAAAATTACACTAATACTGTCTCTGTGGGTTCAAATTCAAACTTACAATTTCAAAACTTTGTCTTTTCCCCCTGAAGCTACATAAGCTCCATCTGGTGCCCAATCTACAGCAAAAACTTCATCAGCATGACCTGGTAAATCCAGTTCTAGTTTTTTTATTTTCATATTCCAAACTAAAAAAAAGAAAGAGAATAAGTACCTTAAATAAATATTATACTCAGTGGCGGCCTAAGGCCCGCGTTAGCAAAACTAAATGCCCGCCTTGGTATAATAAGTAGAATGCAAGACAGAGCCAAGCCAGCTTGAACATTTTAACACCCCTCGGAAAGGAAAGGTTTTCTGTAGACCCTTCATACAGACATAGGATAGGAGATTCTTTGTCAAGTTACGTAGAAAAGTAAGAATTCATGCAGAAGCAGAGAGCGAGCTCGAAAAGAAAAATTGTCGTTTTGGAATAAGTATGGTAAAAATTTAGTATCGTTTGGCAAGACGAGGGGGTAGGAGAGAGGGAGAGGGAAGGGGGGTGTAACCCCTTTCCTCTGGCACTACTCCCATGAAAAGGTAACGCACCGTTCTTGAGAAAAACAAATTATTGTAACCTAACCACAAAACACTTAAGTTGCTTTTAAAAGGCGTAATCGGGCTCAATGGTTTAAAAAAAACCGGCCAAGTGCGAGTCGGACTCGCGCACGTAGGGTTCCGTACCATTATCTATAAAAATGGCAAAAAAATCACGTTTGTTGTATAGGAGCCCGCCTTAAATATTTGTTTTATTTTAATTTAATTATTTATTTTTAAAGTGAATATATAACTAAATATTCTGTGCATATTTCAAGCGTCTACCTGTTGCCGTTATCAATATAGAGCAAAAAAAAATAGTTTGTTGTATGGGAGCCCCCTTAAATATTTATTTTATTCTGTTTTTTAGTATGTTTTGTTATAGCGCCAACAGAAATATATCATCTGTAAAAATTTCAACTGTCTAACTATCACGGTTCATGAGATACAGCCTGGTGACAGACGGACAGACAGACGGCGGAGCCTTATGCCTATGTACGTCATATCTGTAATGCGTCTGAGCTCATGCAGAGGTAACGGTAAGATGTGAAACCTCTTACATCACGCTTTATAATTAGGAAATTAGCTATACTCCATTTGAAATAAGATTAGACGTTTAAATAAACCTTTTTTACAGTCCGTTCAACCGATTTTGACTTCTATCGCATTGGTGGCATGACAAATGGCAATTGTAATAAACAGTTGGTATTGTAACTACGTTAATGCTTTTAATGCCAACCTTATGCGTACGGCATAGAAGTCAGAATCGGTTGAACGGACTGTAAAAAGTTTATTTACATGTCTAATCTTATTTCAAATGGAGTTTAGGAAACTTTGAAATTTTGCTATTTCTAGGAAATTTTGTACTGCAAGAAACGTAGGAACCGCTTTTGAATTCCCTCAATGCTGTCTAAGTATATAAATAAGTATAGGTTCCACACTTGTGAGGCATACTCCAAATGGCCACGGACAAAAGCACAATTAAGAATTTTAAACGTTTTACGTTTTTTAAATCGGCTGATAACCTAAGTGTAACCAAGGTGCATCAAAAAGCAACTTAGAGTCAAACGTTACACCCAGGTCCGTGATCCTGTTTAAAAGTGTTATGTACTTATAAACTTATACTGAAACGTGATTGCATGTGATTTGCGTGTGGAGATACTAACAAAACATTTAAGAAACATTCAAGTTTTTAAGAGATCTTCATCTTAATCCCGCTGTAAACCAAAACAGTCGGAAAGTTCTGATAGAGAGCTTACATTTTTTATATCGTCGGCGGCGCCGGCGTAAAGAATAATTTTGGAATGGGTAAAGCACGAACCAATGTAATTTAAAAATAATAAAAGTAAAGGACTCAAAAGGGATCCTTGTGGTATTCTCGAGGGTATTTTAATTATTACAGAACTGTATCCATTCAGTACAACTGTTTGACAGCGATTCTCAATAAATAATTTAATAAAGTTGTAAACTATCTGAATAAATCGCCTCTGTTATCCACTGCAAGGAGCTTAAGTAAAAGGAAACCGTGGTCTATACGGCACAAATGCCTTGCTGTAATCAGTGTAGACCACATCCACTTGAGAGGATTCAGATAAGGTAAACTGGTAAGTAGTCGGAACAGATAAGCAAATTCAACACAATAGACCTGTATTTTGTTGACAGTGATTAAGTTATTGTATAATAGCACTATCAACTGAAGAGTACCTACTGTAGAGGTTCTATGATGATGCATCATCCTGGCCGCTAGTTAACACTGGCAGCTTAGTAAAAATAAATATAAAGATTGGAACGAAGAATTGAAAGGATGGATTGTCACAGAGAGACAGACTTAGCTTACGAACGAATATGTATTGAATTTTAAAAATATATAAATATAAATCTATTTATCCAAAAGGATTATTATTTAATAGTGTAGCACGTCCCGCACACGACAGTACCTACTTAATATATTTTTTCTAAAACCTTTGCAAACAAGCAAAGCTTAGATTTTGGCCCGTAGTTTGCTACATTGTCTTTTGCTACAGGGCCTTTTTCTATGAACGGGGGTAATAAAAGCTGTCTGTGAAACGTGCGGCACCACTCCCTCATTAAGAGAACACCGAAATATTAGGGTAAGTGGTTATCATGGCGGCATGGAGAGTGCGATTGTCGCAACCCAGCGCTGGGCACGCCACAATTGTGGCGATAAGTACCCTCTTTGAGGAGTGGCTAGAGATGCGCCACGGCGTCCTCATCTTCCGCCTGACGCAGTCCTCACCGGACATGGCGGCGGCGATCTCTCGCGTCCGGCCCTGGTTGAGGCCATGGTTCGGAGCGCGAGTGCATGGGAGGCCGTCACCTCCTTCTGTGAAGCAGTAATGCTCGCCAAGGAGGAGGCGGAACGCGTGAGGGAGAGGCAAGGTTCGCGCCCTCGCGCCCCTAGTCGCCGCAGGAGACGCCCCGGACGTCGGGAGTCGCAAGCCGATTTCCGGCCACCGTAGGCGCGGGCTTGCGGACGGTGAGCGATGGGTAGCTCGCCGTCCCATAAGGACCAGGCCAGGGTCACGGCGCGTTGTGTTCCACGCGCGCTTCAAAGAGATGTCAGCACCAACTGACGGGGTCCGTTAGGACCAATGCCTGCCAGGGTTGCGAGTTTGTCGAGGATATCGTGGCCCTGGCACACAGGCAACGGAAGGAACACGGGTGGGTTTTAGCCCCCCCTTAGACCGCCAGTGTGTACAGTTAAATTTCTATCAAAAAATTCAAAATTACATGGCAATTAATTGTTTGGACTTTTATCCATAACAAACCTTTCAAGGTAGAGTCTGCACTAGAGCTCAATAGAAGCCTGGAATCAGCTGACCATGCCACCATGTACACTGCTTGCACATGGCCCCTGAGAGTGGTTATGAACTTGCCGGTAGCTGCATCCCACAGTTTCACTGATTTGTCAAATGAAGCTGATGCTATAATTCTGTAAAAAGACAGAGACAAGCGAAAGTTAAACAGAATAATGATAGGTATAAAATGTTGGCTATTAGATACACTGGTCAGCAAATAAACCGGGCCACCCGCTACCTTGGAACTCTGATTCGATTTTCTCAAAAAGTATAAAACTTACAACTATCAAAGTTACACCTACAGAATGTGCGTTTCATGATGATTAAAATGAATGGAAACTCATTGGGATTAATCAACTCATTAAGTGTTTATTAAGGACTTTACAAAGAAGAGTCGTTTTCCAGTCGTGTTAATCGTTAGTAATCATAAAGCAAAAAAATAAAATCAAAGCCAGAAACAAAGAAAAAATAAAATAAAGTTTTTGGTCGTATTCAGTATTCCCTCCTCTTACTCGGATAACTGCCAGCATCTCCTCATCTCGATTCATCGACCTCACGAGCCTGACGATGATATCTTGAGGATTTGCATTCCACTCCTCTTCGATTGCGATACGCAGCTCTGGAAGCCTTGTTGGGGCTCGAATCCGACGTTTCAGCTAATCCCATAAGTGTTCTATCGGATTCAAGTCCAGGCTTCGAGCTGGCCAGTCCATCGTACGAATGCCGACGTCGCGTAGATACTGGGTCAGCACATGAGCAACATGAGGCCGTGCATTATCATGCATCAACTGCATATCCTGCCCGATATATCTTGCGTAAGGTACCACATTGGTCTGCGAGGATTTCAGTAATGGAGCGATGAGAAGTCAATGCATCTGTAAGGTCCGTCGGTTCGATGAAAACTAACGCTGTATGTGCGGTTAACAAAATACTGCCCCAGACCATTACAGATCTTTCTCCATAAGCAACAGTTTCCTCGATTCAAAACTGAGAATAACGTTCTCCAGCGCGACGATATACTCTCTGACGTCGATCACTTCCATGTAGACTCACTCTGGTCTCATCAGTGAAGAGTAGATTACCCCACTGTTCTAACGTACAATCTGTATGCTCTCGAGCAAATTCAAGTCGTGCTCGACGGTGGGCTACCGTTAATGCTGGGCCTGTTGCAGCTCTCTTTGGAGTAAGGTTCCGTTCAGAAAGTCTCCTTCTGACGGTATCTGAACTACTTGTTTGGACTTGAACTGCGTTGAGGCGGCGATTTCTCAGAAAAGAAAGTTGGAAATAACGATCATCTGCTGCTGATTTAGCCCTAGGTCTGGCCGTAGCTGGACGGCCATCGAATGCTCCAGTCTCTAGGTATCGTCTGTAAACTCGTTGCACCGAAGATCTGGTTATTCAAAGTATTCGAGCGACCTCACGTTGCACAACGCCTTCTTGAAGTAGTGTTGCAGCCCATTATTGACCGAAAAAAGTAGCAAAAATACACGCGTCTGAGCAAACGATGGACAAAAATTAAACTGCCCTCTTTGTAGAAATAAAGAACGCTAATCGCGAACTTTAGTCAAAACAGAGCAAATCTTTAGCATTGTGTTTGTTCCTTGATAACAATGTGAGTTGACGGTACTTTAGAAAAAATTTATAGTCATTTTAATCAGAATAAAACACCCTTTATTTAGGTATAACTTTGATTGTAAGTTTTATATTTTTTGAGAAAATCGAATCAGAGTTTCAAGGTATAAGGTGGCCCGGTTTATTTGCTGACGAGTGTATATGTCTCTTTCCGTCTGTCCTGTTACATTCCAGCTTGTAGTACCTCATCGCTATCAATTAAATAAAAAAGAGATAATACTTAGTTGTATGAACAGATACAGTACCTTGTGTCTGGAGAAAATTTGACGTCATTTATGAGCTGCTGATGGCCCGTCATTCGGGCTAAAGGACGTTTCTCCTTCTCAGGCAGCCAAAGAAACAAAGTGAAATCATCTGATCCTGATACGAGACGTTCCTCGCTTTTTCCGCATACTGCTTCATACCTTTCTAAAGCCCGCTGTTGAAGACCATTTTCTGAAAAAAATAAATAAAAAAATTATGCTATAAATCAGATAGTTATTAATTCATTTATTAGCATAATATAATAATAAATTCATAATCTAAATGAAATTTAGCCTAGTATTCAGTTTTAATTGAATGTGTTTTTTTACAACAGTGCTATAAGTTTAAAGCATGAAGAAAAAGGTAAGTAATATTATAAAAATTGTAAACCATGGGTGGGACCATGGACTCACTATCACTTATGATGGATTGCTGGTCAGTGATGGGATGAAAAGGTCCAGTTCTGAGCACATAATCTGTGCTTAGCGCCATTGTGTTGACCCAATGTGCGTGTCCTTCTAAAGTCCTGCAGAGGATGCCATCATCTGCTCTCCATACCTTGAATTTTTTTTTAGTTTTAGTTAATGGGTAGGAATGTTTCAAAGATACACTAACATATACTTTTGTCACCTTTTGTGAGAGACCTCAAGTATGCAGATCATTGGGATCTATATACAAACCTTTATTGTTCTATCTTGAGAAGATGTGTAGATAAGTCCATTGCCACCCCACTTCACAGATGTGACTGCTTTTGAATGACCTGTTAGACTTAAGACTGTGAGGCATGTGACTGTGTCCCATATTCTGACATCTCCATCTTTAGATGAACTGGCCAGTTTTCTGCACTCTGGATTCCTAGAAAAGTATAGAAATACTTGATACAGGTATAAGGTCATTAGGTTCTATACCAATCAAATATTCTTCTGTAATATATTTTACTGAAGGGTCAATTTAAAATCTACCTTTCTTTTCATGTTGGCACGTCACTTGGTAAATTTGTCCAAATACTCGCATTCTTACTGTAATACAAAATATACCCTACCTACTATTCAAACTTAGTTCATTTTGTATTGCCAAAATATTTATACGTGTATACAAATACGCCAAGTGCAGTATCAGCACAGCACCAGACATTACTACAGTACAATTCTACAACATACCTGTGATAAGGTTCCCAAGCAAGTGCTGTGACCCATTGCTTGTGCCCTATCATTGTTTTTCCTATTTGATTTCCTGTCTTTGGGTCCCATATCATTACTCTACCTTGTTTGCATGCTGAAGCCAATTTTAACCCATCAGGTGACCAACTTATGCAAAGAACCCAATTGGCATGACCTGAAAGAAAAAAAAAAGTCACATAGTATATGTTTTTTTTTTATTTGAATATACACAATATTTTTATGGAACGATTTAATTTACTTTACCTTTACATACGTGTAATGGTGTTTGTGTACTCAGGTCCCAAAATCTGACAGTGGTATCTCCTGAACCACTAGCCAACTGTTTCCCAGATGGACTGAAGCTTGTTGATATTACTGCTTCTGCATGGCCTGGTATTGAACTAAAACAGTATGTTAGATTAAAATACCTGCTATTTTGTTACAAAGTAGTAAAAATAATTTACACTGGCATACCTAGATTTATAATACTGACCTGGTACATCTGGTAACTGGTCTTACTCTAAAGACAGCTTGTTGCTGATATATGATTTCAACAACTTCTTCTGAGTTCAAACTTTTTATATCAAGAGCATCTTTGAGGCTATTTGTTATTTCAACATCTTTAACGAAAAATAGAAATGGCTTGTCTTCCTGGAATAATATTTCATAACATGAAAAAACAGAAGAAACAAATCTTAAGACAAGGTTTTATTGTACAATCATTATCATATTGTGGCACAATTTTTATCAAATATTTAACAGCAATAAAATTATATTTCCAGTAGTATTGACTGACAGACAGTTGATTTTAACTGAGCATTTAAGGTACTCATAAAACTTGTAACTAACACAATAGAAAGGACAGGAGGAATAATATGCATAAAGTTAGCTGCTTTATGTTCTCATAAAAAGAAGATATCTAAATAGAAGAAGTACTATGAAAGAAGTTAATGTTTTGTAGTTTCTGCCCTTCTAGTTGTTTCTTTTATGAGCAGAAGGCGTGACTATAAATTATGTATAATAAGTAAGTTAGCATTCATGTCAATAAATACAACAGTTCTTTAATCAATTCTAGGGATAAAACTGACCGCCCCTAAGATGACCCTCTGACCGGAATGGTAAATAAATGTCGATTAAAAATAATCACAGGAAAACCAGGCTTACTTCTTGTAAAAGAGCATTGCATATTAGTTGAAGTTGATCTCTAGAAATGTTTAGCGGTAGATCTAAAGGACTTCCTGTCTCTTCTCCCGTGTCCGATTTAAGTCTAGCTTGGACACAACTAGGTAAGTCCACTTCCATTTTTGATGGTTTAAACTTTGAATTAATAAAAATTCAAGAAGATAAACATGCACATAACCTCAAAATACCACAGGTTGAGGCTCACCGCACGTCAGTCAGTTATAGTTACTCTACTCTTTGTAGTTACTCTACTCTTTGGTCAGTTGACAGTTCACGTCACGTTTTTTTTTTTACTTTTGTGAATTTTATCACCTGGCTACTGAGGCCTTTAAGTAGTGACGTTAGCAGCTGGCGAGTCGCCGGCGATCAAAGTCGCTGCGTGTGTCCTAACCTTGTCCTAACAAGTATTTTTAAGGGGAACCTAAAACGCTTTGCCTAAAACGATAAATTCAATCGTCTACCACTTAGTGCCAATTTCACCAATGAAACTTAAAGTGTCATTATTTTCTTTGGAATAATGACGTTGACAGCTCTTGAACGCGGTTTAGGTGTGCTGATCGCGTTCAGTTCATTGGTGAAAATCGCACTTAGTCAGTGGCGTGTTTTAAAATTTGGTGCCCTGGGTCAATAAGATTTCCCGCCCCATTAACAAATAATAAGAAATATATTACGTTACAAAAATAACCAATAATATGTGCGACCTCAGATTGGTTAGATTTTTATGACCATTCAGATTTGTATGTACAGACGCCAGCACATCAAGTTACTACAATCTGTCAAATTTCTTTAAAAGATTTTCAACTTTATCGTTAAAGCATAAGGTTCAAGGTTGATTGAGAAAATTTGTCAGTTTCGGGTAGCTTGACTTGCTGGCGTCTGTACATACAGACCCAGGTACGAAGTTATGCGGCAGGCCAGAATATAGTTCTTGAAGAAAATAGGGTCGGCAGACTAGCCACCCCGGGCAATGGCTCACTTTCTTGGCCATATGGTAAATACACGAATGACTAGCCTTTTTCCAAGTACTACATAACTCGTTATTCATCATCATTTCAGATATTTCAGCCGAAAGTCATCCACTGCTGGCTTTGAGTATTTATACTCTACTCAAAGACTGCTGTGCTGGACATAAGCCTCCCCCTAGGGGAAGGATAAACTATACGTATCTAAAAAACAGTATTTTAGTAATCATGAAATTTTTGAAGAACGGCTTGTTTTTGTAGTTAGTATGATGTAGTTTCGGCCTGCCTGAAGAATTCAAATGTTTTCAAATTTTAATTATTATATAGATGTGTCTAACACTTAGGGCATTTAGGTTAAATGATCTAAGGTCTGTCTAGTCTACTACACGAAAATAAATGAGAGACGATTACGTCTCTCATTTATTTTCGAAAAAAAGAAAAATTGATGCATTACCATTAGGTAATGCATAAATTTTTCTTTTTTTACTATTACCATGAGGTAGGTTCCACGGTACCGAAAGTGACGTTTCAAATCTCATGAAATCAAATATTTTGTGTGATGGCAAGTTGGCAACATTATTCCATAGATGTCCGACATTGGCATTTCACATACGTGTTATGTTTATTTTATTTGTACTTTAATTGGTTTTAGGAAGTTAATTGCTGCATAAACATGAAATATTTGTATTTATTGTTTATTTTTTGGACTATAGTTAACTGTGATGAACATACTCATACATACAAAAATGGAGAACAAGTTGTGCTGTGGATGAATACAGTAGGTCCGTATCACAATCGCCAAGAAACGTATGCATACTTTTCATTACCTTTCTGCGTAGGTACTAAAGTGACTATTGGACATTACCATGAGACTTTATCTGAAGCGCTCCAGGGAGTTGAACTAGAATTCAGTGGTCTCGATATCACCTATCGGGATAATGTACCGGCGCAGCAATTTTGTGCTATTGAACTAAATGACCAATCCTACAAAGCACTTGTGTATGCCGTGAAGAATCACTACTGGTATCAAATGTACATAGATGACCTACCAATATGGGGAACAGTAGGCGAAATCGATGGGGACCATTATTACATTTGGACTCACAAGAAATTCGACATTGGATACAATGGAAACAGAATTGTGGAAGTAAACCTGACAGCTGAGAATAAGGAGCGACTGTCATCGGACGCCAAAATTCCATTCACTTACGAAGTAAATTGGAAGAAAAGCGATATCCACTTTGAAGATCGATTTGACAAATATTTGGATCCAAATTTCTTCCAGCACCGGATTCATTGGTTCAGTATCTTTAATAGTTTCATGATGGTGATATTTTTAGTGGGACTTGTTTCCATGATCCTCATGAGAACACTCCGTAAGGACTATGCAAGATATTCTAAGGATGATGATCTTGATGATTTAGAAAAAGACTTAGGAGATGAATATGGCTGGAAACAAGTTCATGGCGATGTTTTCAGACCAGTTCCTCACTTGCCAGTATTTTCAGCCCTGATTGGAGCTGGGTATCAGCTCACTGTAGTGACTTTGGCAGTTATAATATTTACCATCTTTGGTGAACTTTACACTGAAAGGGGATCGTTACTGTCCACAGCAATATTTATCTATGCTGCCACATCCCCAGTTAATGGATACTTTGGTGGTTCTCTTTATGCCAGGATGGGTGGTAAGCTCTGGATAAAACAGATGTTACTTTCAGCATTTTTACTACCTGTACTTGTTTGTGGTACAGCATTCTTTATCAACTTCATTGCTATGTACTACCATGCATCAAGAGCCATTCCCTTTGGTAGTATGATAGCTGTCATGTCTATTTGTACTTTTGTGATATTGCCCCTAACCTTAGTAGGAACGGTTCTTGGTCGCAATTTAGCAGGACAGCCTGACTACCCTTGTCGCATTAATGCAGTTCCTAGACCTATTCCAGAAAAGAAATGGTTTATGGAACCTTTTATAATAATTATAGTTGGAGGAATATTACCATTTGGTTCTATATTTATTGAAATGTACTTCATCTTTACATCCTTTTGGGCATACAAAATTTACTATGTGTACGGATTTATGCTACTGGTATTCCTGATCTTGATGATTGTAACCATCTGTGTGACTATTGTTTGCACATATTTCTTGCTGAATGCTGAGGACTATCGTTGGCAATGGACCAGTTTTCTTTCTGCAGGCAGCACAGCCATTTATGTGTACTTGTACTCTTTCTATTACTTCCTTTTCAAAACCAAAATGTATGGCCTATTTCAGACTACCTTTTATTTTGGCTATATGGCACTGTTCAGCTTAGCTCTGGGTATTATTTGTGGAACTGTGGGATACATTGGTACTAGCATATTTGTCAGGAAAATTTATTCAACTGTAAAGATTGATTGAAATGTTGTGATTTATGATATTCATGATTATGTCATTTGATTTTGTTATAGATGATTGCATAGTTTCCACTTATTGGAAATATAATGACCTATAGCAATCTGATTTATTATCAAATAGCATTTACTATTGGTTCAAACATGTCTAAATCTAAGTAAAAATCGAAGCTAAACATACTTTTGTAAAAGTGAATAAAACATTCCTTAAAAAAAAAATAAGTATGTGCTACACAGCATTTAGATGTCGTAATTATTAGGCACTTACATTTTCACTGTTTACAAATGAGTGTAAATTAATTATAATAAGAATTACTATTCTTTTAATACTTTGGAAAATTTAGATCTCACTCGCAAATCTGTAATTTAGCACTGCCATTATATGTATGTTTTTTCACATAATTTCATATTGTACTTTCACTTCATTATTATTGGCATAATGCTATTGGATGCATTTTTAAAACCAATTATGAAGATGTGTAGCCGTAAATTGTATGTATATTATAAAAGCATAAATTAATCAGTCATGCTAATTAAAATACGAGGAGAGTATTAACAGCTAAGAGTTATAAAAAAGGTGCATGAGATATTTCAAGTAAGTATTGTGGTATAAGTTTTAGTAATAATATGCTGATGTAAACCCTTTTATGTAGACTAATTCTGGCCAATCTGTTTGTTATGCATTATATTTTTATTATTGTTAGTCACATAATTATGTAATTAATATATCCCTAACTTACTTTCATGCTATTCTAATGGTATGTAAATATTTTCCCAGTCTTTCTAGTGTTAATTAATGTAATACATTTAGTGTTAGTTTACTGTACTGTACAATCAGCAACAAAAGTAAACCACCATCTAAAGATTCAGATTAGAACTTGCAAAGTTATTGCTTGTTTGTAACATATTATTGAAGACTAGAGGATATTTTGGAGACTAGTATTATGATTATTTGTAGCAATAATTAGGTTCAGTCAAATTATTATCAACATTCTGAAATTACTTTTGTGGTTGACTGCACCAAATTCACTGATAGTGCAATGACTGGTGACCATTGCTCTAAACCATAACTTTGTATGTTTAGGTGTGAAATATAATTATAATATCTCTTTATGTATAATAAACACATTAAAATAAAGGTCACTTGGAAACTTGACTTTCTCGTAAAAATGTCGTTCACCATGATAAGTCGAGATCTAATTGTCTTAAACTTTGTAAATACTAGGGCATTCATATAATATGAGCAAGTTCATAGAAATTACATATGAGATTGTAGATCACTTTGGTTTCTAATCTTATGTGATGCAGATAAATTTATAATAATGTATGCCATCCATCACTCTTGTAACTATTTTGGCATAAAAATAAAGGCGGATAACGATATTCACCGTTGTTTAATTTATACGACATTTTTTCCTGGCAGGAAAAACTCCTAATTAGTTTCGCAGTAGGTACCTATGTTAGTAAGTTGTAAGTAGTGTAAGTTAGGTTCCCATTTAAAATAAAATAAATCTGGTAGGCAGTTTATTTATTTTTATTTACATTGCATTATTATCGCCTTCAACGAACATCTCGACGTCAACCGCACCTTTTCTAGATTTTTTACCTCCTGGAGTTTGCGCATTAAAAGTTTGAGCAGTTCTTTTTCTTAACATACTGACATCTTCTGTATCATCACTTTGGTCTGCCCACTCTAACACTAATCTCCTTCCGTAAAGATGCGTAGATTGACAAAGAGCTTGAAACGCAGACTGTAACAATAAAATCAAGCTTTAACTAGTTTCAGTTTTTAATATGAACATTCCAATAAGACCCTATCTTAAGTATTAAGATAAATACCTTTGCGTCTGCCTTGGAATGATAGTCTACAAACGCAAAACCACGATGTTGATCTGCTCCAGGGGTTAGTTTTTTAGGTAATCTCAAAGTCTTAATTTCGCCAAAAGCCCTGTAAAGTAGTAATGCACTTTAGACATTGTTATTTAATCCGTTTTCAACCGATAAGAAATTTAAATTGTGTTTAATTTAACATTGGATACGATAGCGCATTCATTACCATCCGTATCAGTTCATTAACATTACAACAACGAAATATAAAGTGAGTTGGGGGCATTGCGGCCTTCGTGTTTGCATAGCATGTGAATTTTCCGATTGTTAGAAAAATATTTTCATATAAACAATGCCTAGCTTTAAAAATTTTTTGGTGGTATGTAGGTCACAAATGCGGATTAGTATACCTACGCCTGTGACTGGAAGAGTAGGTAGACAGAGTATTGCCGTGATTGCCAGTTAAGACGCTGACAACAGGTAAACCGCTGTCACTGTCAGACTGCATACATACAGGCATAGCACATTTGTGAGTAGTATGTTCTTACTATAAAGCTACCATTTACTGGGTACGCCTTTCATTGACTTGAATGTGCCCTGGCGTCTGAGAGTGTGTTATGCTCACTGTAATGTCTCGCTGATGGTGGCGGGTGTGTTGGATCATTTAGCTCCCTTCAACATAGTTGAGCTGAATAGGTCGTGTTCGTGAACGGGCGCCATCAGTAGGGACTGGTCATATTCTCTTAGCGGACATGGCTTATTTTAATTTAATTTTTGAATTGTTTTTTTTTATCTTTTATTACGGACGTTTGGACGTTTCGCATCGTTCTCACATGTATAATTTCAACACGAATGATGTAACCAATATTTTGTAACCATTTATGTTAAAAGAGTGTCCGTGGAGTTTCTTGCCCGTTTTTCTCCATAGGTACCTACTAAGCTTTGGAATGGGCAACTAGCTTCATCTTTATTACTGACCGACCCCTTGACAATTCAAAAGTGCCTGTAATTGGTTTATTTGAAATAAATGCTTTGAGTTTGAGTTTACAAAAGAAAGAGAAGCGCGATGACGCTTGTAATTTATTGAAAATTTTGTTATAAGTTCTGCATAGGTACAAATAAGACGTTCTTGTTATTAATTAAATACCAACCGTACGTTGATATTTAATGCAGATATTTTGGATTGAAACTCAAAGTAAAGGGTTAGTTCACCGATAATTTGTATCGAGATTTTTCTAAACGTGTTTTGGTAACAACCAAGTTCTAAGAAATTTTTTGATTTTTTTTTGAAATTTCTGCTACCACAAACTATTTAGATTTGGCCATTTTTTGTTTAAGATAAGCCTACTTTTATCATTTGTCCATGGGGGGCACACATCCACCCGGGGAGTAGGTTTTATTAGAGCTCCTCCCATCGGCTCAACTCTCGGAATTATACGGAACTAAACCATCTCTGTTATACAAATTAAATCACCAGTCACATTTACAGACAATTTCCGAGCAGAAAAATAATTACACGCTGCCTGAATAAATTACTTTACGTCCGCTAGGCCAAATAGCAGATTACAGACGTAAGTAACACGAAAAAATCTAATAAATTCAATCGAAAGGAATACTTATTTCATTGTTTCAAATACTTTACCTAAATATTTCGTGTAATTCGTTCCTGTTCGCTTGGAATGGCACATTTCTGACGAGAATTTTGGTGCCGTTTTGCGTAGTTTCTTTATTGGTTTTCTTCGATGTTCTTACTTCATTTCTGTAAATTGAAGTTTAATGTAGTATAAAAAGAAGGTGCACTAACAGAAAATAAAATATAAGTAACATAATGGCAATAGGCTCGCCCTAACCCTTCGGAAAAAACGGGCGTTATGTTATGTAATAATAATGTAAGACTAACGTATTTCCTCTGTCCGATCGTTTTAATTCTAATGACTTTCCATCAAGAGTAGTAACTTGCAGATTCTTGAGAGCTTCGTTGGCATGTTCCTTCTTATAATATTGCACAAAACCGTAACCCATTGAAAGAAGTTGACCAGGATTTTTCGGGTCTTTTTTTCTTGCAATTGATGCACTGTGTAATTTGCCAGCTGCAGAAAAATGCTGAAATAACAACAATTATTAGATTATTGTGCTAATATAAAGTTAATATATGAAATCAGTGTTTACGAACCGATTTAAGACTGTCTTCAGTTGTTTTGAAATTAAGATTTTTAACGAACAATGTCGTATCGTTTTCGGGATCTTCCAGCTCCGCGTCATCGTCTTCTTTGACATCTTCCTTATTGTTCTCAGGTTCACGAGTTACAACAGACGTCTTCGGTTCAACTTTATTTACAATTTCATCGGATTCTTCTTCAATTGTAATCTTTTCCGATTCAGTTCTCTCAGCAGATTTTACAAATACATTTTCCGGTGCCCATTCTAAGTACAGTGGCGCACTCTTGAATTGCGAATATGCCAATTTAGTAAATGCTTTTTTGGCTTCGAATGGTTCAATAAAGTCAACAAGGGCAGTTATTCCATGTTGTGGCATTAAGAATCTCGCTATTTGTCCGTGTTTTACAAACAATGCCTTTATTTCTTCCTTCTCCGTGTTCGCTGGCAAATTTTTGACGAGTATGCATGTCTTTGATCTCTTATTTGCAGGCTGTAAGTGAATTTTGCATTTAAGATAGTGGTAAAAAGATTTTTTGCCAGTAAAGACGACAATTTTTAACTAATAAGCCACTTACTTTATTAAATGCATCTAAATATACTCCGTTTCCTTCAAGGAAACTTCTGGTTTCCGCAACTAGCTGCGTTTCACCAAGTGCCAGCCTCACAGCAGCGCTTGTATCTGTTTTTGTCAACATATAAATTGTACTTAAGAGAAAACTTGATGATTTCAGCTTTTAGCTACATAAAGATAGGACGGACATCTTATCACCCATAGGTGCTTTATAACTAAGATATACATTTTAAGTATAGTGCAAAAGCTGATGTTAAGTTCAAATTGTACATTAGCACAATGCGGTAATCGTAGTCGCGCTTACTTTTATTATTATCATTCAGCAGCTGTTCCTTCGTAGTATTATATGTCGACGCGATGACGTCAGCAACCGCGTTGGTGCCCAGGAACAACACGTTCCAGTTGTGGGAGGACTTCGCTTGCGCTTTAAGCTTCTTTGCTTTCTTCTCTTTAAATGTTAGACCCTCTGCAATGGAAATATTATGTTAGTTTTCACATCAAAGGTCAACTCTAATAATTGATCTTCACCTAACAAAAATCCAAGATTAATATTATAACTGTATATCTCGCCCCACGACACTCTTTTCAACGATTACTTTACCATATTTAATTATGTACAATGAGAGGTCAGCATAAACTGGAAATGTATAGCTTGATGTGTAGACTGTTGTACACACGTACAACAGTCAGCGACAAACATTGACTATCATTTCGGAATTTTGGGCCAAACCCTAGTTATTTAAGGGAAGAAAAACCTACATCCTACTTTTTTGAAAGCACAGCTCGGGTGCTAATATATGTACCTATTTATAACTAGCACTTCGCCCGCGTGGATCTTCGCCTACAAAGTTCAACGCTCTCCCCATCCCATTTAAAAGATACTTTCCGAAATCCAATGATTGCGATCTTTTTATTTATTATATTATGACAAACTTTATTATTTATTACAAACTACTATTCAATTGTTTCCACTTTACAAAAAAAAAATATGTGTAGATAACTAATAGACTAAGCGTAGGGCTCTGTGCTCAAACCGCGTCTTTTAGGATTTTTATACCCGTCGCGTCGTAAGTTCTAAACAAAAGGTCCGAATCGAATAATTACATTATTTTATGTAGTATAGAACTTTTTTATGTACCATACTGCGATCGCCAATCCGACTGCCAAGCGTGGCAATTATGGCAACCTCCGGACCTCATGTTCAGCAGTACCGCTTGCGGCTACTAAACCAAAGAGGCAGTCCTAGCAAATTGTCAGAAATTCGGTTGTAAATATTCTATTTCTTTTGTGCAAAACCCCTCCTCTTAGGGGAGGCCTATGTCCAGCAGTGGACGTCTTTCGGCTGAAATGATGATGATGATGTAGTAGTATAGTATATAGTTTCGCAGGTCACGTCAAAGAATGAGTTTAAGGCAAATGTTAGATACCTTGGGTTACATTCTTAATAAATAATAATAATAAGTAAATAGTAATTTTCGTAGGGATCTCAATTTTTTGAAATAATAAAATACAGCCCATGTTACTCGCTGATAATGTAGTTTTCTATAGGTGGAAGAATTTTTAAAATCAGTTAAGTAGTTTTTGAGTTTATCCATTAAAAACAAACAAAAAATCAAATCTTTTCTCTTTATAATATGTATTCATTAATAATAATAATATAGACTATAGATTAGACACTCACACCTCCCATCCTGCTGTCTATGCCCACAGAAATGGACCCATAGCGACTTCTGCGATGTCGTGGAAGTGACGAAGTTTTAGGCCAACAACATTAAATACACTGTCGTGCCATCGACACATCGAACGCGAAGAATTAGGCATTTAATTTGACTTAACATTTAATATACATCAAGCAAGCAGCACTCGTTAAAAACCGGTAATTTTATGTAGGTACTCCTACTAATCGTTAATTTGTGTTTCGTGTTTCTTTAAATAAAACCCGTCGTTATGTAGTCATTTAAATTATCAATATAAGTATCAACATGTTTTATACCCATGAACTCGACGATGGCGAACATAAAGATATTATTTACATTTTAAAAATATGAACGGAATATTTATCACTGTTTACTTTCACACGTCGATAACGACACTGGCATGTTATGTGAAGGCAATCCAGCACTTACTATAAAATACTTTCTTAACACTTGATGAATCGGTGATTTGATAACTTACGAGTTGATGGTCCCTAACCTTATATTCGATACCCTGACCCGCGCAACAACTACGGCAGTCGGTGAATCGAACCCGTGACCCGTACAGCACAAGCCGATCGCTCAGACACTGCGCCGATCGTGCCATCACTTATTTTATTTACTTATAGATAGCTGACTAAGGTTTGAATTATCTCATTGGAATTGTTTTCGTAGGAGTGAAATTTGGTAATATCGCAAATATGCTGGGGGTCTACTCCGAAGACAAATCCGAATATTCGGCCGTTTCCTGACTACGGCGAAAAAAAAAATACGACAGTCAAAGAGATAAGTCAAAGTCAAAAATGGGACTTGAAGTCGGGTAAGGTCTTAAAGTCAAAAAGGGAAACTTTGGAAGTCAAGAAAAAATCGGATTATCGCTTCGGAGTAGACCCCCTGGTCACATAACCAGACAAAATAGTGTGGTCGTACATAAAATCGCATTTAGTGATAATGCCGCCGTTTGTACCGTGTTATTTCAATTATATCAGAGATCGGAATAGGTAGAGCTTATTTACCTAAACTTCGAGGAAGGAAGTAACATAGAGTGAGGATTTTAACGTAATTATAAGTTTTAGAGGAGGTATTATCAAATGTTACTTGTTTCATCGAAGTTTAGGTAAATAAGCTCTACCTATTCCGATCTCTGGTAATAATACATACCGTCGTCATCATCATTTTCCAGCTTCTCAGTTTTGGCGGGTAACAAATGGAGCATTCTGCCGCAGAAGGCGGTTCCATCCAGCTCAGTGTACGCTTTCACAGCATGTTCGGGCATCACGAAGGTTACTGTGGCGAATCCCTTCGGCAGGCGCGAGATTGGATCTATCGGCACGTTTACTTCAGCTAGCGGCCCTGTGAAATTCATTATATGAGATAAACCTACCATCTTTGTATCGTATGCAGTGCGTATTTAAGTAAACAACTAGGAAAAGATAATAATAATTTCAGCAGATTCTCGCGCTTTTTCAAGGCATCGGTTATGCTTCGGTCCACCTTAAGCGGGGCCTATTCACACTACGCTTTCCGGATAAGTAGGAGAACGATCTCTTGGAGAAGTTTAGGGGAGGTTTATTCTAGTCCAGCAGTGGACATATGAGATCTTCTAGATGTGGAATTTCAGCTGAATCAACGATGATTTTTTTGTTTGGGTGGGAAATTATCAAATAACTTCTCTCGCTCTGGGCGGAGCGGGAGGGCGTGTCAGACCTTTACTGCCTAAAACCCACCCATATTCCTTCATTTGCCTGTGTGCCAGGGCCACGATATCCCTTTCGGACAAACTCACAACCCTGGCAAGCATTGGCCCTAACGGACCCCGTCAGTTGGTGCTGACATCTCTTTAAGGCGCGCGTGAAACACAACGCGCCGGCGACCCGGACTTGGTCCTTGTCGGACGGCGAGCTACCCATCGCTAACCGTCCGCAGGCCCGCGCCTACGGTGGCCGGAAATCGGCTTGCGACTTCCGAGTTCCCGACGCCCGGGGCGTCTCCTGCAGCGACTAGGGCCACGAGGGCGCGAACCTTGCCTCTCCCTCACGCGTTCTGCCTCCTCCTTCGCAAGTATTACTGCTTCGCAGACGGAGGTGACGGCCTCCCATGATGATGAATAATAAATTCTAAAATTGGTCTATGCTACGTACCATACTTTTCGAACAAGGTTGTTATTTCTTCCTCAGACACCACGTACGCTAAGTTCCGTACGAAGATACTTCCACTTTCACCGATGCTTTCTTCATTATGGGAATTCTGAAAATGTATGGTGCTGTACTCAGATATTCTATACGACAAAATTAATTCAAAATTACCTACATTATTTCCAATCATTATTTATGTTTAACACGGGTTGGTTTGGTCAGTGAATTGATTCAGGAATAGGGTATTTGAATGCTATCAAAAATATACATGAATCAATACCTATTTTAAAGGTGTTACAAAAAAAGACGATTTGTGAAAAAATTTAATCGGTGGAAAAATGGAGAAGTTACACGCTTTTCTACTATCCTTGTCACGCAAAACGATCATTGTAATGAATGGCGCGAAGTTACTATGGCGTTCCTCTGTTTTGAGTCGACGTCAGATCGCAGCATGTCTCTGTCTACAATAGACTTTAAAACGCATACAACTTCGGCATTTTTTGAGATAATGAAACATTTTTTTTACAGATGCTTATTTTTTGCCGTACCAAAATGGTACGGCAAAAAATAAGCAAAAGAGACTGAAAGGGAGTCTTAAAATTTTGAAGTGGGGCTACTAGGGGGCATGTGGGGTATCATATGAAAGAGCGCTATTTGCACATTCTCAAACATTCATTTTTTATTTTTTAGGCAGCACAGGATCCGAATATAGATGAAAAATGTAAAAAAAAACACCGTCGGCCCCCCTCCCCCTTATATCCGAAGTTTGCATAGATAAAAATCTGAAATTATTCTAGTGATAGAAGTTTATGTAAAGATTACAGGAAAAATAAAACGATGTCTCTAAATAGCACAGTTTTTCAGAAATCGTCAACATCGTATATACGTACGGAACCCTCGGTGCGCGAGTCCGACTCGCTCTTGACTGGTTTTTTTTCATGTAGGTACAGATAGCTAAAATTATCTGTGTTGTTACCACTATCAATGTTCTCATTGTTCTCTACCAGGGACAGTTAACGAGAAATGATAAGCAAGGAATAAGGAATTTCAATTAGGTAAAGTAAATTGATACACTGCAGATATAAATAATTGATGTATATCTATAAATTCTACGAACACACCGTGCTGTCCGCGATGGGATCGGTAGAGAAACGTAACATTTTTTACTTCGAGAACGAAAACTAACATTATTTTCAATGAAAAACCCAATAACTTGGTTAGAGTTGTTTACTTTGTAAATAGCGAATTTGACAGTGACAGGATCACTTCTACGGCTAAGCTCCATCAAGCGCAGTTTATGTGTTTCATACAAAATTTAGCATGCAAAACAAGCATGCATACATGGAATTTGGCATTTTGGCTTTTAGCGATAAGACCGCCCATTGTGTCACCCTATGTAAAATTTAAACATTTATATCTGTAACTTTTATGGTGTACATAATAAAGAGTATTCTATTTTATTTTATAGTACAGTACTACAGTCATGAAAAATCAAAACAAACGTACACAAACCGCACCGCGCATCGTTTGTTGTTTGTTTCAGCAGACTATTATCGTAACGTATTTATTGATAAGCAGGTTTCGTGTTTAATAAGTAATATAAGTACCTATGGAGTGCATCAAAATGGCTTCACTTAAATTATACACGACACTATAACGGTGATTATACCTACTATTTTGATAGAAGCTCATGCTTCGGGTACAATAATTATTCGTATCAAATAGACTGTTGGACTTTACCGGATGTGCGTGCATACTTCATGATACTATTTTAATTAACTTTTGGCGGACATTAACTGTATTTGAATACATAATCTGGGACAATTTTTAAGTTTTGGAACAACAAACTCATTGAAACCAACATTTTTTTAGGACCATGGGGCCTACTCCGAAACGATAATCCGAAGTATCGGCCGAAAGTTCGGCCGTTTCTTGACTTCCAAAGTCTCCTTAATTGACTTTGAATCTTTACCCGATTTCAAGTCACGTTTTTGACTTTGACTTATCTCTCAAACGTCGTTTTTAGGGTTCCGTACCCAAAGGGTAAAACGGGAAGCCTATTACTAAGGCTCCGCCGCCGTCTGTCTGTCTGTCATCCGTCTGTCACCAGGCTGTATCTCATGACCATGATAGTTAGACAGTTGAAATTTTCATAGATGATGTATTTCTGTTACCGCTATAACAACAAATACTAAAAATCAGAAAAAAACATTTTTTAAGGGGGCTCCCATACGACACACGTGATTTTTTTTGCTCGTTTTTGCTCTATATTGATAACAGCAGCAGGTAGACGCTTGAAATGTTCACAGAATATTTAGTTATATATTCACTTTAAAAATAATTAATTAAATTAAAATTAAAAAAAAATTTAAGAGGGGCTCCCATACAACAAGTTATTTTTTTGCCATTTTTATAGATAATGGTACGGAACCCTTCGTGCGCGAGTCCGACTCGCACTTGGCCGGTTTTTTTTTTTTTCGCCGTAGTCAGCCGTAGGAAACGGTCGAACATTCAGCCGATACCTCGGATTTATCTTCGGAGTAGACCCCTTTAATATTATTACAAATTAATAGTCACTAAAAATGACCTTGGGTTACATGACACTAGCAAATAGTTCAGTAAGTAGGCGATGGAATGATAATAATTATCTGAGATTATGAACTGAAGTATAGTCAATTCAACTGATAGCCGCGTCGTGCAACTGTGAGTCCTACATTCGATCCTCGGTTGACGTGTCGGGTCGTGCTTTTGGGTTTTGCCACAAAAATCTCAGTAATAGCCATGGGTCTACTCCGATGCGTTAATCCGGACTATCGGCCAAATGTTCGAGCGTTTTATAACTTAAATAGTTTCCTTTTTTGACTTTGAATCCTTACCCGACTTAAAGTTATATTTTTGACATTGGCTTATCTCCTTGACTGTAGTTTTTTTTTTTCGCCATAGATGGTCATAGTTAGCCGTAGTCAAGCAACACGGCAACGGCCGAACATTCGGCCGAAACTTCAGATTTATGTTCGGAGCCTGCGCAATAGAGTCGACCTCATAATACATAGAACTAAAGGCAGATGCTCTAAAGCAGCCCGTGAAATAAAAAAATCCAAGGTTTTTGCATATTGTAGTCAGTGTCATGTTGTATGTTGATCAAAATATGATTCGCGGCCGTAACAAACATAAAAACGTATTTAGAAAATTATAATCATTAAAATGTTAATCATAAAACGTCAGAAAATTTGAATTTCGCAGACTTTCCTGGTGCTTTCGCATTAATTACTAACTGGTGAAGCCCCGCGCCGAAAAGGTGCCGTAAACAATAGGTTCATTAGCAATAGGTATTGGAAGTTGTAACCGGCGAAATGTGAGTGCACTATACCCTTCTGGCAATCCCTTCAGGGATTACAGACATCGTGTTTTGTTAGAAATCACAGAGTTAAAAAAAACATTTAAAAGAACATAATATTTACCTCTTCTCTCCTTTTTTTACTAGTCTGTTCCTCCTCCTCTGCAGCCATCTTTGATTTATCCTCATATTGATGTATGTGAACACGATGATTGCCTAGAGATAAAAATCATCACTTTTATAAGGATTTTTTTAACAGCATGTAACAAATTATTGTATTAATCTAGATTCTAGCTTATTCATAAATACTCAGGTCCATTTGCACTACCAATCACTAAACAAATAAAAAATTACAGAGACAATGATGTTTTAAATATCTTTAGCAATAAACGTATTTAGTGATTTGTGGTGCCAGTGCGCCTAAGTGTAAGGCCCTGTCCTAATAGAAAGTTATTGTCACGCGTGTGAGCGCGAATACGCTATTATCGCATTCATTTGTTCGTGCTCGCCGTTCGCGTGGTCGCTTTCTATAGGTACACTTAAGCTGCATTCCGATTAGGCCATAATCGCTCACAGCGCTCACGTCAATAATTTGGGTTCCGATTTAGATATCACGCACGTTTATGACAGCTGAGAGCTGTCAACAATTCGGAACGCTCATGAACGCGCTCATGGTTGGATTAAAATATTTCTTTGTGTATACACTACACCACAAATATCGTCTTCTTCTTTGGTTAGGTGGCGACTGTAGCCAGAAGCACAATTTCAAAAATTCCACGCTAATTAGATACGATACGATACGACTCAAAACAAAACAGTACAACTGTAATTTTTGAAACATTCACGATGATATTAATATAAGGCATGGTCGGCGTTATCGCAAGATGGCGCATTTTATTATCATGACATCTATGACGATTCACGGGACATCGATCACCGGAACGGGTGTAAGAACGCTCAAATCGATTATTGCGCAATTCGGAATGCGCCCTTAGGTTAGGCTGTCCATAGTATCCACAGGGATGTACTTAATAATTATAATAAAAAATAAAATAAATACCTAAAAATAATTTGTCTTTTCCTAATGCCTTTTTCAGCTCTTTCTCAGTTCTAAATCCGACATAGCAGAAGCCAGTGACTTTTTTTCCTTTACCGAAGGGCAGTCTTATTGAAAATGGAACTAATGGCCTGAAAAACTCTTTTATATCCTTCTTCTTACATTTGTAAGGTAGACCCATTATCTGAAACAGAAAATGAATAATTATTGTTTTATGATAATGAGTGGGATGATATTTAATAAGTAATTTTTATTGATTACTTTTTTAAATAATTTTAGAGACTATGTGCATGTGTGTATCTATAAAATAAGATAAAAGTCGCTATTCTTTATTTTATTAATGAATAACTTAATTAATTATTAAAAAATATTAATCATTGGCATTTATTGGTTTTTTCCTTATATTGGATTTTTATTATGTATATGAAATGATTTATATATTCTTAAATACTAACTTTAACATGAAACAAGGGTCTGTTTCTGATTTTCTTTGGCTTCTGTTCCTCTTCTTCAATTTCACTTTTTTCTTCCGTTTTGTTCTCACTGGGGGGATCTCCTACTTTCTTCATTAGTAATTTCATGTACTAGAATAATAAGAAAATAATTTCATCACCACTACTCTCAAAATGGTGAAGGAAAACATCATGAGGAAACCAGAATGTTCTAGAACCAACAATTCGAAGACAAGTGCCATATACCAACCCTCACTGGGCCCGTGTGGTGGTTTACAGCCCACTCTATCTCACAGAGAGGAGGCCTGTGCCCCAGCAATGTAAACAATGTATAGGCTGATTATGCTAAGATTAGAGTTAATAAATCCTGTATTCCCCCTATGTTTAAGTAGAGGTGTACCTATAGTACACCCATATTTCACCAGTTAAAGTCCCATGTAATAGACGGCAAGCCATCAACCGGGTACAAATCCAACTCCAGGCTGCTACTGAGAAATTCCAGATGGAAAAAACCAATAACTCTGCCCGACCCAGGAAACTAATCAAGCAACCAATAACCAACCTCCAATACCATATGTTTATTACCCTTTTTCATCCAAATAAGCTTGTAGTTGTGATATTTTCATATTTTGTTGTAATATCATCATCATTTCAGTCGAAAGACGTTCACTGCTGGACATAGGCCTCCCCCAAAGGGGAAGATTTGCCATAATCGCCACACTTGGCAGGCGGGTTGGAGATCGCAGTATGGTGTTAAAATGCATAGAGAATGCTGCTGCATTCTCTAGTAAGTCCCTAAGTCGCCTTTTACGATGCCCACAGGAAGAAATAGGATGGTGCTCCGGCACCAAATGGAACTTTTTGTAATAACTTACCTCTAAATCACTGATAGGTTTATTAGCTACTTTTTTATCTTTGTTCTCCTTTACTTTAACTACTTTTTCTTTCTCAGTATTCTGATCTTTTTCAACAGGAGCTTTATCTTTTTCTAGGTTTTCATTGGGGTCTTCCTTTGTTACTTCATCCTCATCATCATCACTTTTAGATGCAGAGTCTAGAGCTTCTTTAATCCAAGTTGTGTTATCATTGACATGGGCTTCAATGAACTCTGCAAATAGTGGATCATCTTTATGCTGAAATAAGATGTGAATAATATAGTATTGATAAGTATTGTGTAAATGATTAAAAAAGGATTAAATAGCTTTTCACCATCCTCATAATTTCAGCCCGGAATCACCCACTGCTGGGTATAGCCTCCCCTTTTTCTACCATACTTTCTAGTTCTGTGTGTCCCTCATCCAGGTGTTCCCTGCGGCTTTCACTATATCATCAACTCAAGGCGCTTTAGGATGGCCAGGTTTCTTTGGCCTAACTTCAGCCACAACTTTAATCCATTGGCCATATCCGCGTCGTAACTAGATGTCCTGCCCAACTCCACTTGAGACGCATCACCTTGTCCGCGACGTCGGCTAATTTTGGCCAACTATTTAGCCTTTACAAAAATTTTATTTACCTTTTTAAGGAGCTCCTTAACTTTGTTTCTATTTTTCTCTATTTTCTTCTCTTTCTTTTCAGATTTTCTTTTATCTTCTATTTCATCTTTATGAAGCTTCTTGTAAGCAGTACTATCTGGTGCATATTTGCTCCATGCTTTAGGTTTCTTCTCATCTCCCAGATTTGCACATGTTTGCACTTGTATTTGCATAGAATTTATGCATGTGCCATCAAAATACTCCCTTGCTTGTGTTGCCTGTTCGTCTGTCCGGTATCCGATGAAGCCGAAGTTCCTGAATTTTCCATCTTTAGTGTATTTTAACTGTACATCAGTTACTTCACCCTTTTCTCCAAATACGTCTTTTAGTTTTTCAACAGTTACCTAAAAGATAAATAAGGGCTAATATTATGATCATACAACAATGAACAACCAGCATGATCTTTCTGTCTTCCCCTATCCAAATTTAAGCAGTTTAAGCAACGAAATCTAAGTCGGTCTCAATAAAATCCCAGAAAAAGCTAATGTAGACCTACTTAGGAGACCCGTAAATACGATGGAAACATTCTAGACATACACACACCTTATTTGGTAAATTTTTTACTATAAGTCGTGACATTTTACGGAGTAATTAAAACGTTTTAATTTATTTGTAAATATTAAAGCCATGTGCCATGCACATTTCACTTTGATTTTGTTTTGACAGACAATTGAATTGACAGTGACAATCAGTGTTGGTTTTTTTTAAATAATATTTTAATAGCCTGGTTGCTGGGACCTTTTAGCTAAGTCTTATTTAGTTACAAAACTTGTATTGATGAAATGAATTATATTCAATGCATGATGATGATATCCCAGCTCGCTCCCTTTGAGTTTCAGTAAAGATGTGGCACTTTACTGAGATCTCACGCGGACTACTTGAAAGAACTTGAAGCGAAGTTGCACTGTTTTGTTTTATTTGCCTACACTAATGCACGTTCAGAAACACTTAATGGCCTATAATAATCCACCATAATTACACATTATTATTCGGCTAAACACAAATGGAAAATATTAAACAAACTGCTGAACATGACGCTTCACTTTCCCGCCAAGAAGTCTCAAAAACGACTTAGAATATACGGAATAAGGGTTGGAATTTTGAACTTGGAATACTTGGAATCGGACAGATAAAAATATATCGTAAGTTGCGTTCAAAAACATAGAATTTATCAAAAACATATCGTACATCTTGGAAAACCAGAGTCAAATACGGTAATATCTCCCAGTATAACACTCTAGAGGAAGAATATAAAGGAACCAAGAAAATATAGAAGACACAATTTTAATCATCAATTAGACGATTACAACGAGAGCACGATCACGTAACTTTCTAATGAAAATGAAACATTTATTTCGATTTCTGCAATCTGGTTAATGCACTGCAATCCGTCAGTATTGCTAAGTTTTATTGCATCGTGCAACATGATGACAGGAAAATAACTTGTCAACAATATAAATTATCGTATTTTTGCGTACAATCATTCAAGCTAAACCTAACAAGGAAATAAACACATAATTTCTAAACGAAAATTGTTTTTTCGTACCACTTGCTCAAAAAAGTGACATTCTATGCCACAAAAAGCGAACATAACAATAGTCATTTTTAATCTGTTAAAAACAGGGAAAGAAAATTGTACTGAATTTCATTCACCTCTAGGGGGAGAATGTGATACTTTTTGGAATACTTACCGAAATTTATATTGAACTACATCTGTGTTTACACCATTGAGTTTGTATATAAAGCATTATACATCTTTTTGAAAAAGGAATACGCATTTATTATGCAGTTATGATAATTAAATAAAATTAGGAAAACCGACGAGGCCGTATGAGCTTGATGCCTTTGCTTTTCCGACCAAAAAATATTAGTCTAGGAACTTGCCGCGTTTTTGTTTTCTTCAAATACATAAACGTTAAGTTTATTTTAATTTATTATTATAAATAAATTAATGTTCTAAAATGCTTATCTCATATTATTATTGTGTTAATTTTTTCGCAAATGGTACGAAAAGTAGAGTATTTTCCTCGGTGATAAAGCTGCTCGCTACACTCAGGACTCATCATAAATCCCTCGCTTCGCTCGTGATTTATATTTTTAAAACCCTCGCTACGCTCGGGAGTAAACCTCGAGTCCTTCGTTACGCTCGCGATTTAAATCGTCATCCGCGACAGAAGACACTGCAATAACCCCTTGGTTAATCTACTATTTTTACTTTCTGTCAGCTGCCCTGCAAGGCTGCATTCCGAATTATTGCTGTAATCATTGACATATAAACCTGCTGTAATCGATTTTAGCGCGCTTTAAACGCGTTCACTATTACTGTTTAGCGCGCTAAAATCGATTACAGCGATTATGGTCCTAATTCGGAATGCAGCCCAAGACTTCAAGTGTCAATCTGTGGTCAATCTGATCTGTCAATGCCAGCTGTGCCTGTTTCCAAAGTAATTACAAAAATAAAAATATCTAGAATCTTTATGAAAAGCAAATTTCTATAAAGAAAGTCCGCCAGTAATTTCTTCCATACCATTGTTTTTAAATAAGAGATTTGCTGTAAGACCTAAAAATGTCGACTATGTCGTTTGGACAAAAACAGTTTATACCGACTCCACCGGATAAGGGCAGCTTTCCTCTGGACCACGACGGAGTTTGTAAGGACAGCATGAGAAAATACATGAAGTGCTTATTAAACTACAACGGTAATAATTCCATGTGTCGAGATGAAGCAAAAGAATACCTAGGTTGCAGGATGGAAAATAACCTTATGGCTAAAGAAGATTGGAACAAATTAGGTTTTAAAACAGAAGTTCCAGTTGAAACCAAGAAATAATATTCTGTTTATTGTTATAGGTAAGAAAATTGTTAATAATATTGTTGTATTTAATAAATTTTAGAAATAGCACTGTACTGTTTTCTTCATTGCAGCCCTACTAAAAGTAAAGTAGTTATTGTGTTGGATACAAAATAACTACTTTATTTACTTTTAGTTTTCATACGATTTGCGAATATTCCAATAAAAAATGTCATGAAAGAAAAAAAAATATTTCTAAATAAAGCATTAATAATGTCATTAGAGCCTAATCTACCAGTGCCCCAATACTTATGCTTGTACATTTGTCCCTAGTCCAGAACACCTCTTTCTTTATCAAGTACGGATCTCAGTTGTTTAATGAAACAATTTTTAGGGGTCTTTGCTATTAATTAAGTGCAGTTATAGTAGTTGAGGTTGTTCTGAAGGAGTTTGTCTGGAGAAGCATTTACTACCACCATACATATTTCTACCGCTAAGAATAGCTGTGTTTATGTTGGAAGCTATGGTGCAAGTGTGATTACAGGCTCATTGAACATTTCAGTTGTCTCTGCAAGACAAAGTGATTCCTAAGCATTGTTTTTTGCCAATATTGCTTCTGAAAACCTTGATATGAATATGAGATGTTTCTTAAAAGGTTTTGGCAGCTCTGTTGTGTCGTAATTTAGTCGGGCCCGTGTTGTCCAGTTTGCAGGCGTTCATCGTAAGGGTGGCCTCTCTGAGGCTCCCAACTCTTTCAGTATTTAATTTGTAGATTACAGTCTCTTCTTATTTTTCGCAAGGTTCTTATTGCTTCAATTCAATTCAAATCATTTATGTCAGATAAATTACAATTGTTAGTACAATTATAATCATCCATACATTTTTATTTATATTTAATAATGTAGACACACAATGACGAAATAGACACACAATGACACAATAATGGAAACATTGGATCAGGACCGCACTACTTGTAAGTACGGAAGTTACGTCCGTAAATTGGATATAAATAACGCCAAAGAAGCATTTTCGATCAATTGACCGTTTGGGGACAAATCAAGATAAATTGCCTATGACAATAAAATAACTTGAATAATGTCAGATGATTAAAATGTCTATATTTATTTATTATCTATGTGACCCCGATATAAAATTTTGTACATTTCTTACAAAGTCAATTTATGAGGATTATGAAAAAAACCACACCATCACCTCACTCTTGTCCGTATTATACCTGAGCCTGGGCCTCCGCATAGCACTAGCATACCTTTATTAAGCGCCTGAGGGCACTGATCGATGGGCTCAGCAGCACCATATCGTCGGCGTAACTTATATTGTTAACAAAAACTCCATCAATCGAGCAACCTACCTGAGCGCTGCTGAGCTCACGGACCAGCCGATCCGCGTACGGGTTAAAGAGCTTGGGCGAAGTCAGACCACCCTGTCTTACGCCATACTCCAACCTATATATATCCGCATCCGATAGTGATCCCGCCCACCTGACATTGTTACGTTGATTGCCATACCAATATTAAAGAAGCGATGTGAATTCGTCAGGAAGTTCAGTCTCACTCGACAAATTCTGCAACAGCTTGTCATACACAACCAGATCGAACGCCTTTGAAAGGTCTAAGAAACAGGCGTAAACCGGTGTATTCCTGCTGGTGTTTTACCGGATAGTGTGCTTGAGACTCAATATAGCTGTTTCAGTAGACAGCCCATTTCGAAATCCGAATTGAGCGTCATGTAATTTAAGATATTTATCTAAATATTTCTCAATAACACTATCCAGTAACAAACTTAGCAATCACAGTTGCGAGTGATATAGGCCTGTAATTACTCAAACTAGACGTCTTGTTCTTAATAATAGGGACAACTACGGTTCTCATCAATGCATCAGGTAGGTATGAGTGCCCTACGCAGAAGGTGAAAAGCATGGCCAACACCCTTGGCAAGTGACCGCCTTCATATTGCAATTGTTCAATGCTCAATGATTTATGGCCAGGGGATTTTCCACGTTTCATGCTTTTCACCGCCTGCGCGACTGCTACTTGTATCCGTACGACACGATCGTATCTCATGTGACTCAGTTCCTTTATTCCCGGTAGCCAAAGGCGAGCAGACCTGACCCCCTTTATTCCCGGTAGCCAAAGGCGCGCAGACCTTGAAAGTGCTCCCTAAACAGGCTGGGAATCTGGTCGGGCTCACTACTACCCTCGACACTCACTGGAACGCCCGACCCTGTACTCAATTTACCGGTTCCTTCCAAAATTTACTGAAATACTTAGCCGTGTGTTGTGTTCCAAAAATATCAATTTTTATTTGTGTCTGGTTGTTCTGACTCCATGATTTCTGCTTTGATTTAAACGTAGCACGCGCTTTACGCATATTTTCAAAAAGAGGACCAGATGTGGGTTTTCCATTAGCAACCCACTCCTGAAACCAAATTCGAGCGCCGCCATGAGCCGTTTTCACATAATTGTTCCAGCCAGTAACATAGGGCTTTTTCTTTTGAAGATTATTTAATTTTCTCTTACAGCAATTTGATGCTGCATTCTGTAACATATTAACTATATACTACATCTTGGTACCTCTATGTTCTAAATTGCCACAAAAAAAATCTACGTCACGTAGTTTGAGTGTACATTCTTGATTGTATTAATTGCGACAAATCCCTAACACCTCAAACCACACTGTTCTGTAGAGTCTTGGCATGTTTATTTCTTCATATTAATTTCTGTTTTCTACACTAGTCTACACTAATATTATAAAGAGGTAAGATTTTTTTGTTTGTTTTTATGCTTGTAACGAATAGGCTCCGAAACTAGTGAACAGATTTAAAAATTATTTCACCAGTAGATAGCTACATTATTACGGAATAACATACGCTATAATTTATAAAAAAAGATTAGGGATCCGCTCTTACGCGGGTGAAATCGCGGGGTGCAGCTAGTTTTATATAATTTGCAACATACAAGTTTAAAAAAACAAAAGCACCGGCCTAAAATGGACGTTTTGGGAGAATCATAATAATTATGATCTGCGTACAATTCATACATTCCGCAATATTCATCTGTTTGACAGCTGCTATTTGACATTAGACTTCACTATGCTTTAGTGAAGTCTTTAATTCATAATTTTGTGGACCATTTTACGAAACTCCATATATAACAGTCAAACAGATGAATTGCGGGATAAGAATTGTATGCAGATCATATTATGATTCTGCCAAAGCGTCCATTTTAAGCCTGATCTGGGTATCCAACCCAACAGCACATAACGATCGGCATCATTGCTTTTGCAATCGCACGGATCGAAATAAGTAGGTAAATTTAGTTTCGAGTAAGATAATAAGAACAAATATCATAGAAATTTTCTTTATTAAACATATAATATTACTTATAAGATATTACATTAAACTAAAATTATTCATTGAGTAATTATTTTAGAAAGACTTTAGAAATTTTTATTCCTTTTTATCGCCAGTATTTCATGGCATTTTTTTATAAAAGTAAATATCACAGTTATTATTATTTAAAATGTATTTGTGACCAAAGAAATTATAAAAGTCTAATGTAGCCTATATTACACTAAAATGTTGAGTGGCTTGAGAGGTATAACATTATAAGTACAAGTCACTCTAGCATATGGACCACCTGGCTGTAATTCTTCTAACCCCTTTAATTTATACATGCTTGACTGCTGATTGCACAAGATTGTGTACTGTAATAATTGTTTCACTTATAGGTATTTCTATTCTAAGGGTTTACAGGGAGAAAGAGTGGTATATTATTGACTTTTATGGTAAACATTGATTCAAGACACAACAGCAACATACAAAAATATCCAAAGAGAATTTATTCTGTACAATGACTAACTATAATAAGCACCATTTTCATTCTACCAAGTTTTACTTTTTCTTTTCCACATTGGCAACACAATCAGATTATACAATTCATAATACATCATCCTCTATTTTTTTACAGTACACATAAGGCCATTTGTTAAAAAATACATGTATACTGGGTCAAATTAGCTAGCGAAACTCTGCAGACGTGATGGGCATCAAAATCTAAAAAAGGAAAAAAAAAAAAAATCGGCGACTGCTGGTAGTTTTGTTACTTGAAGTATGAGTTGAGAAAATCTGTTTTCTTGTGTTTAGGTAACGATACCAATTACGTCTGTGAAGTTTACAGAAAAAAAAAACTGATATTGCAAGTGGCAAAATAATTTATTTTCTGTTTTATCATGTTTAGATATTGATACGCATCACGTCTGCGAAGTTTCTCTAGCTAATTTAATTTTACCCTGTATATCATAATTATGATAAAATGTATAGGTATAGTTAGCATTGATTAATAATGGCATCTATAATATTTACTTAACCATTATTTTATTTCACTTAGGTATATCATTTACAAATTACAGTTATAGTGTACCTCTTTTAACCAGCCTAAGAGATATTATAAATATTTTACTCAACTATTATATAGATGACATACATATAATAATAAGTGATAAAGGAAATGAGTACAATTTTTACAACATTAATCTACAAATGCATATTCTTATAATATCAGATAAATAAGGCAGTATGTGTTGTTGGTACCTAGTACCTATGACATATAGTAGATTATTAACCAAGGGGATAAAGCAGTGTCTTCTGTCGCGGATGACGATTTAAATCGCGAGCGTAACGAAGGACTCGAGGTTTACTCCCGAGCGTAGCGAGAGTGTCAAAAACTTAAATCACGAGCGAAGCGAGGGATTTAAGACGAGTCCTGAGTGTTGCGAGGGATTTAAGTTCACCCAAGACTAAGACAGCTTTATCACCGAGGAAAATACTCTACTTTTCGTACCATTTGCGAAAAAATTAACACAATAATAATATGAGATAAGCATTTTAGAACATTAACTTATTTATAAAAATAAATTAAAATAAACTTAACGTTTATGTATTTGAAGAAAACAAAAACGCGGCAAATTCCTAGACTAATATTTTTTTGTCGGAAAAGCAAAGGCATCAAGCTCATATGGCCTCGTCGGTTTTCCTAATTTTATTTAATAATCATAACTGCATAATAAATGCGTATTCCTTTTTCAAAAAGATGTATAATGCTTTATAAACAAACTCAATGGTGTAAACACAGATGTTGTTCAATATAAATTTCGGTAAGTATTCCAAATTTAAATCACATTCTCCCCCTAGAGGATGAATGAAATTCAGTACAATTTTCTTTCCCTGTTTTTAACAGATTAAAAATGACTATTGTTATGTTCGCGTTTTGTGGCATAGAATGTCACTTATTTGAGCAAGTGGTACGAAAAAGTATTTTTTACTTAAATACTGTAGTACAGTTGCCAGCACATCAAGATACCACAAACTGTAAAATTTTCTCATTCGGTTTGAACTTAACTATCAACATTTTAAGGATTAAAATCATTTGGATAAATTTGACAGTTTGATGTGCTGGCGACTGTAGGTAGATACAACGTAATTATCTCTGATTTCCACGTTAACAATTAAACATCGAAGTACAATACAAACTGTACAGAAGCTAAATGGATGGTGTTTTATACCTTACATGACATTAAAAAACCAAGCACACGATCGTTTTGAGATCAAAATGTACAAATATGATAGAAATTATAATTCTTATAAATACTTAGTATTTAATTACATTATAATTATATTTAAATAATAATATAGTATTGTAGATAATGTTTTGTTAATACTACACAGAGGCAGTGACATTTTGCGCAATAGTTACTAGGTCTACTTTTAATTCAGACGTTTCCGATATGTACTTGTTATTTCCGACGATGGTAGAGGTCATCTAATTTAAAACTGCATGCCCCTCCGCAAAAATTTCTATACAAACATTCGAAATGTGAATACAAAAAGCAGTGGACGGGCGTACAGTTTTAAATTAGTCGATCTCTCTCAACGCGTTGTGTATACATGAGTAACGTTTTAATAATAATAATTTCTTTAGATTGTGGAACTCAATGTATACCTCGCAGCTTTATTATAACCAGAAGGCCAATTCTCGTACTTAAAAACGTTCAAATTCAAGTTGCAATCTCATCTCAACGACAATCAATGTCAAATACTTGTCAAAAATGTAGGGAGATTAGAGGATTATTTGACAGATTGACACTGAGATTAGAATGCGAACGTTCTTAAAATTACGGGAATTGCCCCTCAGTTTATTTGTAATAATTCGTTAAGTTCGGTTAGGTATAGGTACAAATAAGTAAAATCAAGCTTTTAGCTGTCGTAATATTTTACAATGTTAAACCTATCTAATATATTATAACGTCGGTAACCAGATTAAAGTGCCAACACTATAAACTTTGTATATCTACATACTTCTGTTACTTAGTAGTTATACATTTCATATACTTACATAGTTTAGTAGTATGCAAGCTAAGTTATTAACCCAATACTCGTTTCTTTCAATATGCTGCAGTCATAGAAATAAATTACGTAAGGTTAAAATATAATTAACAATACCTAATAAAAGTTGTCAATAATAAAAGTGTAGAGTATAAGAATGGTAGTAAATTGGTAGTAATATTAGTTGCAGCACTGGGTGAGCGTAGTGTTGAGCCGGGCGCGGGCGGCGTCTTGTAACCAGCGCGACGTCCCGAGCGCTCCGTGGCGCATCCCATCCAGAATGTAGAGGATAGAAACTGCTTTTCATTTTCAACGCGCATCTGGAGGTCGTTGAACTTCCAAAAACCTTTGCCTTTGAAGAAGTATGTTTTACCTGGATGAGTGAAAAATAATATAAGTTTATTTCATTCAAATAATAAAATCTACCGAACATAATTATGTATAACCTCCTCCTTATTGGCAAAAAATTGTTTTAGGGAGGGATTTGTTAACTTTTCTTGGTGTAAAAACTTGAAAACGGAGTTGATCCTTACCATCTTTCCATTGGAACACGCTGTCGATATGGTATCCCACGCCTTTCCACATAGCCATGTTGCGAGGGTAATCGTAGTCAACGCGACCTTTTTCTTCATCATACCTGAAACAAGTTAATTGGTTTAGCTAGTGTCGATATCGTTCTATAAAATGTGAGATAAAGTTGTGATTAGAAACTTAAAGTACAGCTCAGAGTCTGGATTTATACCCAGTAAATGGAACTTCAGGCGACGATAACCGACTTTTAATGATTTTATACAGAAGATCACGTCTAAACAAGTAGTTAAATTAGACCATTTTCTCAATAACTTAATATACTAATATTTTAGATTATGTTTATATTACATAGTGAAATTAATTTGTAATGTTATATGTCTAACGCGGATAAAAAACTGAGAATGGCGCAAAATCTACCAAGCGTATTTTTCTAAAATCTTCACCGATTTAAAAATAATTTAATTACTTATTGATCTTTTAGTATACGCGTTTTTTTTAAATACCTTTTGTTTTGTGTATAATAAATTAATAATGCGTCAAATTGGGGACAGCGCTCCTTGATGGGCGAGTCCTATTACTGGCTGAACGTACGACGCGTTGCGTGAGCTCAGTACAGAACACGCAAGCTAACCACTCAAGGTCACTGGCATATATATCTGCGTCTTAAGCGTAACTGGCGAAATGTTCGACTACGTACAATACACCTCTACCTATTCTTTTCGGGGATACAGGCGTGATGATATTATTCAAAAAATAAAATTAACTCACTTCCAATACATAGTGCCGCTATAAAAATAGGTATTGCCATTGTGACCCCAAACCATGGCAGCGTCTAGTTTGTCCAAACTTTCAGGCAGACCAAACGTTGATAATGATTTCGGATATCCCGGCAGCAAATTTTGTGTATCGAACAAGTACAGCTCTTTACCTGAAATGAATAATAAGGTTAACCTTACTTTAGATATAAATTGTAAAAAAGTGAACATTTGATCAGATTTATTTCATCGAGACCTAATTAAACTATTGAAAGATTGAGTTTTCATGTCTCGTACCTATGAAAATAGCTATTTTCCGATCCGGTCTTTCATAAACTGCGTCGACGTGTGTAAGGTTCTTTGGTAAGCTAGCCCACATCCTTGTTATTTCCATAGGATACCCATCGTAACGCCCTCGAGCTCCTATCCTCCAATGGTACTGAAAAATAAATTGGATGTTTAGATAGAGCAGCATTTTTTGCCTGTCAATTTACCGTTAATTGTGGCGGTATATGAGGATCGATAGAATATGATGTAAATAATGAGTACTTACTCTATTTTTAAATATGAAGAGTTCGCCACGTATGAGCGCGACTGCATCGTAACTCGTATCACACGTGTCAGGTTTGTCCGCAGGAGTCGTGGTCGTTGTTCGCTGTGTCGTCTTCTCTGGGTAATGCGGCTTCCTCGGGTTGTCTTGTCTCGGATCATTCGGATAATGAGGTCTAGGATTACTCGGATATTCGGGCTGCACGTACGGGTAGCGCGGGCGGTACGTGGTGGGGTGAGTGGTAGTTTCAGTGGGGCGGCCGGTGTGATGATGATTAGTGCGTCGGGGATGATCTTCGCTCGCGTTTAGATGACGGCGGTCGGGGTAGTACGGTCGTTCGGGGTGATATGTGGGATAGTATGCAGGGTATTTAACGGGAGGACGCGGGTAAGGGGGGGTGTATCCCCACTTGGGGTAGCGTTCTGGATGTCTGTTATGGTGATCATGGAGGATCGGCCGTCTGGTGGTCGTGGTGGTGCTAGTTGTGGTGGTCGACGTTGTAGTAGTTGGTGGTGGCACTGCTGGACGGTAATATGGTATTTTGGCCCACTTTGTGCTCTTTTTAGGTCCTGAAACGTAAGCATTAAAAGATTAGTTTACAAAAATAAATCTTAAAATTACGATAATTTGAAGATTTTACATTCAGCAGTGTAGTGATAATAATGTTGATGACTGCTTCGTTAATACGATGCTTACCATACATTTGTTGAATGCCATTGCGGTCGTCCTCCGGTAATACAAAGTTTGGTTGAATGCCTTGATACCACGGATACATAAGCGCACCCTTCACAGAGCTATGACTGAGACCCAGTGAATGGCCAAACTCGTGTGCAGCCACCGCAAAAAGTGAAGTTCCTGAAAAGTAACATAAAATTCTGTTAACTAGGTACGTCAGTGAACATTCATTTATGAGGCTTACGCTAGAAATTTCCCGACAAAAAGCCGATTTTACCGCAATCGTCATGTTATCATCGGTTAGCAAGGCAGTCTTTATTCTATTCACATGTGGGTTCAGTTGAATAAAGGTGGATATTTACACATGGCTAGCTGAATACAATTCGAAGTGGCGTTGTAACCGTCCGTTGTCCGAGTAAATTATCACGTGTGCATAGTGCGGAGCTGCGCGGTAGTCGCAGCGGCGTCCTTGCCGCGCTGCGGTCGCCACCTATCGGCTGCTGCCGTGTTTACACTATACATGCGACGACCACACTTGGCTCGCTTTGCAATGTTCCCTAAAGCATGTGCATTAATTTTGTAACCTAATTCTGATAGCTCTACGAAGTTTCGTAACTCCCCTAATGTTTTGAATATGCATTAGGTCGGTTTCAAAAACGACTTCAGGAAAAGCTAGTAAGTGAAAAAAAAGGTTGTTAAGAAAACTTGTTGAATCAAATAGTTACAAACAATCCTGGCCAATAATTGGAAGCAACCTAGCACCTTTAACATATAGAGACATAATATTCTATGGTCATGTTATTTAAGCCTGAAAGCTGTACCTAATTCAGGAATATCCTTGTTATGGGTGTATTTAACATTGAGCCTACAGAAGGCAAATGTGGGCGTGTGTAACAACGAAGGTGAGCAGCGTATTCCGGCGCTTTCGACATTTTGCGTGTCAAAACATGGCTGACCGCAACATGCTCATTTCCGAGCTACACGTGAACTTTTCACGGAAACTGCAAATTCATCGGAAATCTGTTAATTACGTTCGTGCATTTATATATTTCTACATACGCACCTAGGTATATTCTTTTATTAGAGCCACTGAACATAGTGACAACATTAATTTAAATCATGTGGAAATACAAAGTACGTAGGTACATCCTACAGTAGGTATCAGTGGTACACATACAGTACGAAAACCAACGACAGTGCTACGACTTATAAAGGTGCTGTCCATGTCAAATTGTTACCACTGATTGACTGTACCTACCTACTACGTGCCCACTTACACTATGAATCCGAAAACTACAATTGAATAAGAAAAGAAAGAAGATCACTTCATGTGTAAAACATACCTAAGTTCGAAAGCATGTAGGTAAGAGAACTAAAAAAATAACCGGTCAAGTGCGTGTCGGACTACGCACAATCAAGGGTTCCTAAGTTATCCTAAGAACAAACTTAACATTGTAGTTGAAAAACACGTTCCCTCATACATTCCAACTGCAAATGTAAGTTTGTACGCACAATATTGAGAGATTTACCATGTTATATACAGACTCTCGAGGTTTTCCTGTAATCTAAAAGTAAAAAACTATATTCTGTATTTTTTTTAAATGTTGGCTCAGTAGTTGCGGAGATAAGGGGCGGGTATGGTCAATTTTCATCTATTTGTATTTTCTTAAATAATTTCAAAACTTTAAATTTAAAAATTATAAAAATAAATATATCTGAAATCCTTACAACAAGCCTTTTCATTTGATATGTCACACAGTACAGTTTGCAAAACATAAAAAAATAAATCTAATTTGCCCCCAAAAGTGACCACCATTTTCAAAATTCATTTATTTACGTTACACGTTCGTGTTTGGGTCACAGAAGTTCATAATGTGTACCAAATTTCAAATTATTCAGTCGGATGGAAGTCATATTCGGAGCAAATCCGCTGTGACAGACGGACAGACAGACAAACACACGAGTGATGCTATAAGGGTTCCGTTATTACTTTAGAGGTCCGAAACCCTAAAAAGTCCAGACTCCAGAAGTCCACACTTGGCCTGTGTACCTTATGATAATTCAATCTCCTAATTTCCTGAACATGGGAATAAGTGCAAATCTTTACCTTCTTCATCGTCGTCCATTGGTTGCAGCAGCCATAACTCGTCATCGTCGAAGTGTGCGTCTCCGCCGCGACCACTGCCGGGGAAGAACGCGTGCGCAAGTATCGAGCCGCGGCCGTCAAACGGATAAGCGTCGTCATGGTAACGCCTGTTTCAAACAAAACAAAAAGGGATTAAGCACAGATAAAATAACACTGGTATCATGACAAAGTTGCATTAGGCTTTCAGCGTTGATGAAAACAGTCATACCGAAGTAATGTATTCATCTCGCAACAAACAACAATGGATGGAGTGGATGGAGTCAGAGCAATCAAACTTGCGTCCCGGGGGTCCTACGCTCGGCTACTACCCACCTAATCATTTTTCGCGCCAACAAAACACAACGGAAAGACCTCGCCCATGCATATTTCACGCGATATTAGCTGACCGTTGGGTTATTGAGTTTCCATGTTAAAGTTCTGCCATTAACCGATATGGGCGGGGTGCGCTAATAGGGAAAATATTCCTATCCTTAGAACGGCTATTATTATGCTCGCTCGGTTGCTGAGTCGCTTAGGTAATAACCGCAGTGGAATATTCCCGGAGCGAATTTACCGCCGCCCGCCGTACCTATTGGTAGCATCGAGAACGCGACTTTCATTTTTAGGGTCCCGTAGTCAACAAGGAACCCTTATAGTTTCGCCATGTCCGTCTGTCTGTTCGCGGCTTAGCTCAGAGACACTTAAGACGCAGATATATGCCAGTGACCTTGAGTGGTTAGCTTGCGTGTTCTGTACTGAGCTAACGCAACGCGTCGTACGTTCAGCCAGTAATAGGACTCGCCCATCAAGGAGCGCCGTGCCCAATTTGACACATTATTAATTTATTATACACAAAACAAAAGGTATTTTAATAAAACGCGTATATTAAAAGATCAATAATTAAATTATCTATTGGTGAAGGTTTCAGAAAATTCGCCATTCTCAGTTTTTTATACGCGTTAGACATAACTTTACAAATTAATTTCACTATGTAATATAAACATAATCTTAAATGTTCGTATATTAAGTTATTGAGAAAATGCTCTAATTTATCATATATTGTTTTCCAATCATTGACACTACTCGTTTAGACGTGATCTTCAGATTAAAATCATTAAACGTCGGTTATCGTCCCCTTATGTACTAGAAAGCTGTAATTTGGCATGTATACAAATATTAATCACGCCGACAAAGTGGTAAAATAAAACATTGTAAAAAAGAATGTAGGGTAAAAAAGTTTTTATTCTCGTCTTTACCATGGTGTGGGGTATCGTTGGATACCCCATTTAAAAATATTGTGGGTCTGTGAAAACTATTTAGCTTTAAAATTTTTGTTAGAAACAAGTGCCCCGCCTGCCAGTTAAATGGTTGTTTTTGGATATGTGAAAAAATTCACGGCAATAGTATATAATTTATAACGAAAAATATTTTTACAAAAAAAAATAACTGACTTTAAAAAAAACACTACCAAGTGAAAAATAACTTTAATTTCGGAAGTCGGTGTCTTTGCATCTGTACCTCTGTAACCACATTAAAGTACCTAATCGAATCGCAACCAGTTAAATACTTATTATTATATTGTTCCGGTGGCCATCTGTGGTCTCCATCATCAGTTCCACTTCACCAAATGGTGCTTTCCGAGAGCAAATGCACGAGTTACTATAAAAAATACCCAAATCGCTATAAGCTTGCCTATAACATTTGTGGGTTTCCTCGATTTCCATGGGATCCTCTCATCAGATTTTAATTTAATGGCAATGGGACCACCTCGGGAGTATAACCTTTCAAACAAAAAAAGAGTTTTCAAAATCGGTCCATAATTGACTGAGAAATCGGTGAACAAACATATAAAAAAAAAAACATACAGCCGAACATATTACCTCCTCCTTTTTGGAAGTCTGTTTATTTATTTATTTAATTTACACGGCTTAAAAAAAATCAATTACATAAATCAAAGCACATAGAAACATAACACACACTAATAACACCAATTAAGTAGGTACTATTGTATTAAAAAAAAAATTGGCACATAACCATTAAGTTGGCTAATTTATTGGCGAACAGATCGCAGATCTGGGGGCCTAAAATGGACGCTTTAGCAGAATCATAATACGATCTGCGTATGATTCATACATCCCGCAATTCATCTGTTTGACAGCTGGGGGCCTAAAATGTACGCTTTGGCAGAATCATAATATGATCTACGTACAATTCATATCCCGCAATTCATCTGTTTGACAGTTCTCTATGGAGTTTCGTAAAATGGTCCACAAATTATGAATTGCTATAATGTCAAATAGCAGCTGTCAAACAGATGAATTGCGGGATGTATGAATTGTACGCAGATCATATTATGATTCTGCCAAAGCGTCCATTTTGGGCCCCCTGATATTTGACATTAAACTTCAGTATAGTAATTAATAATTTGTGGACCATTTTACGAAACTCCATACAAACTGTCAAACAGATGAATTGCAGGTTATGAATTGCACGCAGTTTCATATTATGATTCTGCCAAAGCGTCCATTTTAGGCCCCCTGTTAATTAAATGGAAAACTATCACAGCTAGTAGGCTTTACAAGTTAACGAGTAATAGTCGACCAACTTACATTTGCATTTGCAGTTGAAATGTATCGGAGAACATGTTTTTCAACTACAATGTTTTAAATTGGTTTTGGGAATAAATTCATCCCAACTACGGAACCCTTCATTGTGCGTGGTCCGACAGGCACTTTGCCTGTTTTTGAAGATTTGAAAAGCGATAGAAAAATGCAATCTGTGTTTTGAAATCAACATTACCTTCCTCGTAATGACAGCACTTTTATTGAGTGCTTTCACAAAGGTAAGGTAGAGGAATGAGGAAGTGTCTCGCTGACATACGCCGTCAAATATAATGGGTTGGGAATGGAAAGTTTCCGAGTTTTGGGGGATGATTTATTGCCGTGTTAGTATCTGCCCTTAGCAACCGCAGCTGAACTCAATGTGTACGGATATGAAACGAGTCAATGTAAGTATATCATATTTTAAAATATCCTTTCTTTTTTATAAAGATGCAATAAAGTGTAAACTTACAGGCATAAAGCCAAGTATAAAAGAAATATAAAGTTCTTCACTTGAAATTGGTCCATAAAATATACATTACATGTCTAAATGCATGAGAACTAAAGTATTGTATATAAGCGTATGATAGCAGCCAGTGATTGCACTTATATCATTCGTGAGTTGGAGAACGCAGTTAAGTTGTACGTATCCTTTATTACTTGGGTAATATTACAGTTTATGAGTGTAATAAATCTGGTAGACGCATAGTGTAGGGTACTACGCTATGTGCAATCACTCTCAGCGTTCCAGCCCAATGAAGTGATGATAGAATCGTTTCATATTACAAAATAAAATATCGCACAGAATTCCTATCAACTACATACCCACGTGTTTATGTATCGTTATTTACCTACTTGTAGAGCTATGAAAACCGAAGCTTTCACGCAATCCATACATTTATTGATTTTGGTACCTCTTTGTATGCATGGCTATGCATGGGTTGATTTTATTTGAATAATATGGAAATAACTTTAGATGAAATAGAATCTATCTATAAATAAATTATTTTGAATATTTGTCTCTACTGGGCTTTCTGCCCCTTATAATATTTAAGTAACAGTTTTAGATAGATAAATAGAATACTCGCTAGTATGTACACCATATGAATTACAGATATACAACATTAGTTTTTGTTTATACTAAACCCGAAAAGGGGTCATTGTACTCATCATTTTGAACAATTTTTTCTATGGGACCAACCTTGAAATCGCGAAATAAAAATCAGCTATAACCCGCAATTTATGTTTGACAGCTTCATTTGACATTCGATTTCAATAGCAATTCCTATTTTGTGGACCATTGTACGAATCTCCATACAAAACTGTCAAACAGATGAATTGCGGGATATGAATTGTACGCAAATCATATTATGAATTGTCAGTTTGTGACCATTTTAGGAATTTTAATAGGTACGATAATTTTTTTACATAATAATATTATGATTCTGCTAAAGCGTCCTTTTTAGGCCCCCTGAAGTGTTAAAAGTAAAACTTAAAACAACAAACTGAAGTGTAAGTATACAGAATGTATCGCAATTTGCAAAGCATAATCGAATAATGTATCGGAAGTCGTGAGCAAACTTCTTATTGATTCGACAGCAAGTAATAAAAGTGAGCTCGTGACGTGACCACGCGCCACCAGGGCAGCCTCAACTCACGAAATGAGACGCTCCCGGAGCTCGGAGAAAAAAGAAAATTTTATGCAGAGTGCGGTGAAGTTGTCGGCTGCCGCTGCAAGTTTGCAGCGTTCACCGCAATATGGTGGTCGCAATATGTCCACTGTTGAGGTTTTTGTCGCCGCTACTTTCTCATATCGTCGTTTACGGTGATCTAATAAGTGAAACTTCGCCCTACTCTCCTTCAATATGAGGCTCCTTTCGGAAACTTTGCGTCATTTGTCAGGGTTAGCTAGCTTCGTACGTCGCGTTGCTGTCGTATCTACTATACTTTTGTTATTAGGTCATATAAAATTGTTCTGAAGTAGTATCGTTTCAGTGGATATTTTGCTATCAAAAAGATCTAACATAAGAACATTCATATATTTTAAGGTATGAGAGTATTGATAACATTTCCGACATAATTATAGTCAGTGCTGGATTAAGCAAGCGCTGGGCCCCTAGCAAATTCTATCGAGGGGCCCCTGGTCTGCTACGGGTCCTAAAGCATAGTGGTAAAACAAATTTTTGGGTAAAACAAAATATATTTTTGTTATGTTTTTAATTCTCGATTAAAATTAATGCTGTCTCTATCTAACGGAACGTATCAGAAAGTGACAGCATTAACTTACCCATTACCAGTAGTACCTACAATTGGATAGAAATGGATTTACCGTCACGTCTCTCCCTTTGAATGTAAGCGAGTCGTGATCGGGGCTTTCCACACTTAAATCAAAATGTGATCGAACGTTCTGTATTTAACTTGAAGTCCAGTACATCTATCGAAATAATTGAAAACACTTCTTCAGAATTTTATTGTGCAGGTACTTAGAAAATATTAACGTGAGAGCTTTATATCTATTGACCTCTTTGACTTTGAAGTGATATTTTCTGGCTAGTCAATTTTATCTTATTTTTTAAAACTTACAATTTTCTTCTATCAAAATCTTATTTGGTTTTAAGAAATACGGGTTTACTCATTGTATACTGTAGTTATTCTATACGTTATGTGAACGATACAGTGTTCAGTACGGCTTGAGCAGTGTCCGACCTTATTCTTATGCCCCGCACGAGGAGATCGCAAATCCCCTTAAAATGGATAGGACGTTTCTGTAAATCCTCAGTTGATTATTATTTATTGTCAACACAATAAATCAAGCTTGGGGATATTTAAAGAAGTCTGCCAATTTTATTTGTTGCGAGGAGAGATATTTTCTTTGTATGCAAAAATGGACCTTGAGGACTTCTACGTACGACGATCTACGTATATGTGCTAAAATTACGATACTTTTGTCTTATTTTGATTTACAGATTGTTGATTGTTGTGTATTGAGTTTTGTTTAAATTCGTCGTTAGTTTTGTGTAACTACACGTATACCTAGTTATGGAATTCAAGTCTCCTGAACTACCCTACATTCCCAAATATTTACAATTTGTAACGTTAACATCTGCTTTACCTAAGTGGATACCACATCAACTTTATAAAAATATCGTATGTGGCAGGTCCACCTAGCTACGGGATAACCTTCCTCCAGAACTTAATATGTTGCGAGGATGTTGGAGCTTCCGCAACTAACGGCCAAGGTTTAAAGAGATCGCTTTTTTCAACATACCTGGCAAAGGAAACAACGATGTCAGCCTCATCGGAGTTGACTTCCGTGAAGGTTAGGCGGGACGCTTGGGCCCAGACATCGAGCGCTCGTGACAGCACCTCTCGAGTCATGTACGGGTCCAGCTGTGATGGCCGCCGCGCTGAAGACAAGCTGGAGACAAAATATGACATTAAATAACCACACACATGAAAATAAAAAAAAAATACACAGACATACACTTATAAAAACACACCCTATTATTTCAATTCATTACTATAGAATTCGCCATAATTTAAGAACAAGCCAAGAAACAAAAGAATGCGGTAAGTAAGTTTAAGCGAAAAATATTCCTTTGTATCAGTAGGTAGATATTACGAGTATAACCAGATCGACTACTGAATTCTAAGATCGCAAACGTGGCTGCAAAGCTTGTGGTTCCGTTTCCGGATGAAGCAATGCAATTGGGTACAGTGTACGACTAAACGCCGACAGACTGAATACCGACAAGACTACTTCGACGGGACTCTTCGCCGACAGGACACTTCGCCGACAGGAGTCTTTGCCGACAGGGCTCACCAGCGCAGATCCCCTCTATTGTTGGTAAATTCAGTTACCAAAACAAAAACTCGATGCCAGTTTAAATTAAAACAAAACTAACAACTGATTGTTAAGCTGAGTGCACGACTGATTATCGGAGATAAGTTGCGTCGCTGATGAGCCCTGTCGGCAAAGAGTCCTGTCGGTGCAGTGTCCTGTCCGCGAAGAGTCCCGTCGAAGTAAAGTCTTGTCGGTGTTCAGTCTGTCGGCGTAGTGACTGTCGGGGTTTAGTCGTACAGTCAATTGGGTTATTGCATGGGGGGCTGTAGTTACATTATCTTTAGCAAAATGTGAAAAACACCTTATTTAATTAATATAGGTAGATAGGTATATGTTATGACTTCAGTATCAGTCCTGAAGTCTTACATCTTGGTCTAACATTAGTAAAATTTTTAATGTTCTCTTAATCTTAACTGAACATTTTTAAACACGTTACATACTAGATTATGCACCTAACCCTCTTTATGTTTACCTATAGGTAACCATTGTCCGTTTGGTGCCAGACGTAAAGAATAGCACCATCCCATTTCTTCCCGTGGGTGTCGTAAAAGGCGACTAAGGGACTTACTAGAGAATGGGCAGCAGCGTCTCTATGCATTTAAACACCATACTGCGATCGCCAACCCGCCTGCCAAGCGTGGCGATTATGGCAAACCCCCCCCTTAGGGTAGGCCTATGTCCAGCAGTGAACGTCTTTCGGCTAAAATGATGATGATGATGAACCAATGAACCTTGAACGCATAAAGTTACTAAAAAGTTGTACACACACAACTTCGGAGTCGGACACGAAAACCTAACACCAATGCATTGTACAATGAACGTTGTAATCCATCTTTGTTTATAAAACTTTTAAGTGTACAGAAGTCCGTAAGTCCTAATAATAAAACAGTAAGCTTTTACTTAATAGTAGTTGACGAGAGTGGTCATTACGTAAAGGGACGCGGCGTTACGTAGGTATTGTACTCGTACGTGTGTGAGTGCCATGGGGCTGAACGTACCCCATTTCAGACCTGATGTGTTGTGTGTGCTGTGGCCAGACAGCTTTCGAGTAATGGAATAATCGCATTGTGGACAATTTGAGTGACTCGGCTCTATTTAACGCTCGCTGCGTTCATTACACGGGATTTATGCGTTGTCATGTACAACACAGAGACCTCATTAGGTCCGCACAGGTTTTAATTAGAGATCTAGTCCGAGCTTAATACCACTAAGCGGATATTTGTCGCGAGGTTATTAAAACCGTAATGGATGAGCTGTAGCGGCTCGCATTATTCAATATCGACGTATCGGCAAGAGCACCAAACCACCAGTGTCGTGGTCAGCTTTCAGTCTATATTTGTACAACACATTTTGCCGGATAAAATATGGTATCCGCGGGTAATTAAAATTAACCAACGCGGCCGCCGCCCGCAGCTCCTGTTGTTAACAATTATTTTAATATAATTATTCAGGGACACCGGGGAAATTAGAGAGATAAAGCGAAATAGGACCGTAGTAATGTTTCGAAGTCAGCGTTGTTCATTTGAGCGGTAGGATGCCCGTCTCTAGGCAGCAGCGACGTACAGCACTAATGAAATGATATGTGCAAAATAATTCATCGAGTCTTTTTAATGTGCCGGCTGCCCCAGGACAGTCGAGCCGGCCGTGGATGGAAACCGCTCGAAATTTATTATTGCCATATTAACATGGGCCGCCGCTCGTGCACGCACTATATCAGCCAACTAGTTAATTGCAAGCCTTGGATGAAACTCGCAACCGCATTTCGAAGTTAATGTTGTTATGTCAGCCCAAAATAATGAGTGTGGTCAAGCTGCATGAGGGAATTTAACGTAGGTATCCGTGCTACTATAGATTAATATTATCTTGGTGACAACATTAAAAGTTGGATAACGTTTGATATTAAAATCAAAATCAAAAGTCATTTATTCAAACTAAGCTAAGAATCAGCACTTTTCGAACGTGAAAAGTACATAACCACTTTCTAGTGCTTTAGCTGGGAAGAAGAAGTGGCGCAACAAACTCCCCAGCAGCATAGCTGTCTGTTCGGTTAGAAAAACTTGATTCTATATAATAATATGTAAAATAATTTACATTACGCAACACAAAACATTAATTTGATAGTTAGTCAAAATGTTCATCTATAACGAGTCAATTTTCGGATAGTCCGTTTTGTGTAACATCGGTTATCGACGCGGCCTCCTGGAGCGGTCACGTCACGCGTGTCATGTATCTTTACACCCCATTACACTAATTATCTGATAATCAAATCCACACACGTCCGCAGCTACGTATGTTGGGGTACAAGCTGTACACACACTTAGACTTCGTGTACGCACATGAATTTTAATTAACTCTGTGCCTAGCCAAGTAACTAGAAGATTTTTTTAAAGTAATGAAGTTAATTGCTCCTTGTTATTGGACTAAGAATTGTACAGTCTTCATTCGATACGAAAGTTCTCGAGGATGAAGCCAAAAAATTGCCAATTTTTACGAAACGAGGTCAGCTCCATAATAATTTTCATTTAAATGAAACACGTGAGTACTCAAATAAGTTTGTAGTGGTTTTGAAGGACTTCGCGGCACGTTGCTTATTGGTAGGTCAGTTTGAAGAAGTTGAGAGTAGGTAAACAGAAGCCTACCGTCTGAAGCGAGGGGTGAACTGTGGACACGTGAGCAGGCGGGAGCTGGCGAGGGCACGTGATCACGTGCTCGCCTTCACATCACAATGCCTTGGGTCACGCCTAAGCCTTTACGCTTTCGCGACACTTTTTCATAACCTTGCCGGGGAAATTCCAGCTTCCTTTGCCCGAAAAATCCCCCACTTTATACCTATTTGCTTCATTAGCAACGTGAAATACAAAATCGGATATTATGGATGATATTTTTTATATTAGGTACCTAGATCTCAAACGTTGTTCAACACAAATGAAAACAAAAGCGTAGATATCTATCATTGCAAATACCTTTATCTGATAGTAATCCTGCAGGTATTATTTCCAATATATTTTCAGGATGTCATTGGTTAATTTTGTCACCAATGAAAAACTTACAATGAAAGCATTTTATTATCATACTCGTTTATCGTATGCGCGTACCTATCTATAGGAGATTGACACCCGCATGAGTTCATGAAATCTTTATTTCCTATAAATAAGTTCCATTGTTATATTTATTGGTAATAAACTGTCATGATGCGCGTTCGATATTCACATTAAAATGTTTCTGTATAATTTAGCAGAGGCGGGCGGCGGCGTGGCAGCGACACTGCGTTTATTGCGTGAAATAATAAAACATGCGATATTGTGACGACATGGCGACGCGGAACATCTTCACTGCGAAACGGACATAATCTCGTTACGATGTCATAACAAACAGATTTGTAAGCACGAATTTTATGGGCTGTGTCCAACGAGCTAAAATTTAATTTTCTGAAATAATCTGTCAGCGAGCTATTAAAATTATTCGTCCGTGTAGGTACAGCCCTAGAGACGTTACACTTTATTGCTGCAAAAGATGTTACAAACAGGACAAAGCGAGTAACTTTGTTAGCCGAGTATTGCTTTATTACCACGTATATTTTCTGTTGTATTATATTAGATTTCTTTACTATGAGAATGTAAACCACAGCAGTCCTTCGTGATCTTCACAATAAAAATCGACCTAAGAAATTGTTGTTCTACGACGGGCGTCATAAAGTTCTACGGAAATGTGCATGAAGTTATACCTATCTCAGTTCGTTTAGTCGTGTCCTTTTTTAGGGTTCCGTACCTCAAAAGAAAAAAACGGAACCCTTATAAGATCACTAGTGTGTCTGTCTGTGTGGCTGTCTGTCTGTCCGTCTGTCACAGCCGGTTTGCTCCGAATCTACTGGACCGATTAAGTTGAAATTTGGTACACATATAGACTTGTGTGACCCAAACACGGACGTATAACGTAAATAAATACATTTTGAATATGGGGGTCACTTTTGGGGGGCAAACCAGAAAAAAAAAAAAAAAAGTTTCTCAAAGTGTACCGTGCGACACATCAAATGAAAGGGCTTGTTGTAAGGATTTCAGATATATTTTGTTTATAATTTTAAAATAAATACTTTTAAAGTTATTATCGAAAACTACTGAGCCTACAATTTTGAAAAAAAATACAGAAAATAGTTCTTTACTTATAGATTACAGGAAAACCTATTAGAATTCTATGATCTTAAAATAACATAGTAAATCTGTCAATATTGTGCGTACAAACATACATTTGCAGTTGGAATGTATGACGGAATATGTTTTTCAACTGCAATGTTAAGTTTGTTCGTAGAATAATTAATCCCCACTACGGAACCCTTCATTGTGCATGGTCCGACACGCACTTGGCCGGTTTTTTCTGATTTCTTGTAACTCTTAAAGGTGCCTACAGATTTGCTCGATTTTTGACGATCAACACGTATTTTTTTTAGTACTTCTGCCCCTCATGACGAAGAAGTAATAAAGAAAATACGTGTCGATTGTCATACATCAAACAAATCAGTAGGTACCTTTAAGATTATGGGCAAGTTTTAAGCTTAAAAAAAACCGGTCAAGAGCGAGTCGGACTCGCGCACCAAGGGTTCCGTACGAATATATGATGTTGATGATTTCTGAAAAACTGGGCTATTTAGAGCCATCGTTTTATTTTTCCTGTAATCTTTACATAAGCTTCTATTATATAGAATAATTTCAGATTTTTATATCTGCAAACTTCGGAGATAAGGGGGGGGGGGGACGGTATTTTTTTCATATTTTTCATCAAAAGTCGGAACTATGCGGCCTAAAAAACAAAAAAAAAAGTATGAGAATGTGCAAACAGCGTTCTTTCATATGATACCCCACATGTCCTAGTAGCCCCACTTCAAATTTTTAAGACCCCTTTTCAGTCCCTTTTGCAAAAAAGGTATATTTTTTAAAATTTCTTTATTACTTGCATAATAGTTGGGCAAACGTCATCTAAAAATGAGATATCCAGGTGTGACAGACAGACAGACAGACTTAGTCTCACCATATGGGTTCCTTTTTACCATTTTGGTACGGAAACCTAAAAACTGAAAGAATCTGACCTAACAGTATTTATGGATAACTAGTGCAAACTTGCTCGTACATAAAGAGGACCGATGTATATCACGGCGGAATATTTCAACAAGGACAGAGATGCCAAATTACTTTTTATTTTACTGCTCGAAAGGGGGAATTACCATAAAAATAATAAAATGTCAGTGGGATAGGGTCCCCCGTGGCGTGCCTGGCGCGCCCTGCCACCGTCTGCCTGTCACAACGATTGTCAGCTCACCTCCGACAGCGAGACATGGAGCCGTTATCTCGATTATTGTTGATAAATAGAAAACATCGCTAAATTGAACGCTATCGATAGGCGATCATAAATATAATAGTCGATAAACATAACGCTAAACGAGGCCCGCATCTTTGACAGCAAGTCTTGATTGGGCCTTTGAATTCTACGTCTCGATGATAAACGTATCTAATATATAACGGAGTCATGACAGTTTTTATTGGTACACGACGTACAGATGACTTGAATAAATCCATCAATACTCCACGTTCAGAAATGTTAATCGTGCCTGCCGATTGCTTTAATTGTTCACCCGATGCAGTAAGGCTGCACTCCTTTGAAATGTCTTCCCCTCTGTGCCGCGCTGCCTGCGCCTTCAGCTCTCATGCCGCACATTGTAGATAAGCGACGTGGCAATAGGCATTGATGCTCACTGGGGATTTCAATAGCAGTGTACCGCTTGAATTCTTTGATGTATAAAGGGATTTAAAGAGACTCTACAACGTGAGGAAATTTCAATTTAAAGTTGATGCGTTTCAGTTTTTCGTTTTTCTGAGAGTAACCGTAGTGAAATGTTAGTAGGTAAGCTCACAACCACTAACGCGTCAAAAGTGTCGAATACTGCAATTTTTTCCCGTTCTCTTACGCAAGATGCATTTTTCAGTAGGTAATCAATTTTATTAACGAATGAATAACGGACTGTTTAGTTCAGCGGTCCATCGATGTTGCAATGACGTCGATTCCTAATTGACCTCTATCGGCGTATTCCTTTAATAATAGCTCCTTTGAATGACGGCTGTCGGCCGGCGGCTCTCACGTGCGCCATTGTGGAGGATGCATTGACGCTCCTTAGGGATTTGAGAGGATTTCTAGACAACGCTTTACCGTCTCTCTATAGACGTCGGTTTAAACGCTAGTTCTGCCTCCATTGTGTAGACGATTACATATTTACAGAAGATTATAATGGCTGTCTTAGAGACTAAATTTCCGTTTACATTGTGTTAGGCTTCGTGGAACTTGTGTGTGTTATAAACAAACATCTGTTGTGTTCGATAGGTGCTAAGATTGGGTTTTGACGGTGGGCGGTGTGCATAAGAGAAATTAGTGAAGCCGGCCGGCCGGCAGAGCGCCGGGAGCGGAATTAAGTCGAGAGTAACGTTGTTATGATGTTAATGGCATATTACTGTTCGCTCCGCGCGGACATTTTCCTCACGAGCACAGCTACAAAATTGAAACGATTTTTCAGTGATACGATTGCATCGGTAATCAGTGAGCGTGCACTTCACAATTCACGTTGAATATAGATGATGTGACTCCGTAGTCCGTGGGATCGCTTTTAATCTTGTTACAGATTTATTTTGACAAAATGTAGATCACTGTAATGAACGAGGAAGGTTCAGAAAGCATTTCAATGAAAAAAAGAAAATTGGTTCTCAGTGTGTTGTTTTATTTGAATGTTATTCTAAAGGCGCAGTTTTAGATGTAAGTACATTTATCTAAGTTCATCGCTCATTCTCGTGTGATTAAAGTCATAACAGTGGCTAAACTAAGACCTAGTTAAGGACACGCATTGTTAGAACTTTTATATGAGTTACTTAAACTGGGAGGGATGTAATTGGAAAGTTGAGACGGCTTGCAATACCACGCTGTACTCGTGTAGTTATGACCTTAATTTTGGCTATAAAAGCGCAGTTTTTCTAGAGATAATCGGTTCATTAACTTTTGAAGAGCTGAAATTACATGGCACAGCAATTTTCGCTTAATTACACTTTTGAACATTATATTATGTTTAACGTTAACTGGATACCAAAACATCGCGCGGTATTTAATTAATAAGTATAATGGAATTTAGTTAGAAAACAAAATTGTTATTGTGTGCTAAAAAACGTGAGGCAAAGTCTTTGAAAAAACTTGCCAACTGTTTCTAAAGCGAAGTAATTTACAAGGTTTCCTCGCAGAAGAAAAACTCTGCTGCGTAATTTGGTTTTCACAATAATATAATAGGTTGTGAAACGCCGAGTTGTGTTTTTATTGTTGTACAAACTCGAAGTTCGCAAGCTGTAACCCTACCCTCTGGTTTGCAAAGAAAACGTTTTGGGCTTTTAAATATTTAAATGAGAATTAAAAGGCCGTTAAAGAAACATGTGAAAGTGTAATTTTCTCGTATGTCTTTCGATATAGTGTTTGTGGCGGCGGCGGCGCGGGCGGTGGCGGTGCGCGGCGGCGTTCCGCCCGATAACGGACGGATGTGAACGGGCTTTATGAATATTCCTGCAAGCTTTCTGAACCTCCGGGGCTCCGGGACTCGGTGAGATTAGAGGGCACTGCGCACGGATGCCGAATGTGCATGCCAACACATATCCTGCACTGTAGGATGACGCTTTTAAGTACGCATTTTTAGGTATTGGTATCGAAATTTTGTAATAAATAGTTTCGTTGAATGGGACGGGACTATCATGGTTTTATCTCTATTTAAATCCAATGTTAGCCGATGATGGCGAGAAAAGCATTTTGTGTGGCCAGAAAATTAACACCTTGTTTCAGCAGCAGGCGCACAGTGTAGGGCAAAAAAAAAATGGTTGGTTAATCGTTAAAAGGACCAAGCTCAAAGTTGTTCCTTATTTTTGAATATTGTTCTCAAGTTTCACAAGATAACACTAGCACTTCAACCGTTTATGTTCGAAGATGTGTGTCTAAGTGAGTCTTAGTTTATCTATCCAATAGTGCCAACGGCTAAAACAACGGGTGCCATTTGATGTTCTAACTCCATGCTCTCAGAGCAGCAAGTGTCTCAAGTTATTTTTACCGTCCCCTCACCATACCTACTGCACTAAAAGCGTTTGTCTTGAATTTTTAAAGTATCAATTGAGCTTTTACGGGCAGCGGACGACGGCGCGGGTTAACTTAGCAATACAAAAGTTGAATGCTAAAATATGGACTGTCTAATTACGAAAGTATCGGATACAACGAAGTTTACTTTTGATAGTGTCATAAAATTAATTGGTTCACGGCGTACCTGTTAGTTTTGTGATCCGTCTATCTAGAGTGTCGTATGAGGATTTGATAAGCAAATTGAATCTCCCTACAGTGTTGTAAACAAAGGACAAATATCAAGTATTCAAAACGGCGTCGCGGCGGTCGATTGCGGAAATGACAAACCGATTAGTTGCAGGTCTCTGCGTCCTGGGAGAGATATATCCGGCGGAACTGAGCGAAATTACTTCCCGCGTAGCTCCCGATGCACCGCAACAATGTCCAACCAAACTGCGCAATTCGATTTAAGAACGAGCCACCAGCGAAAAGTCCCCTCTACGTCCACTTGTAAAGTTCCAACTCGCTCGCTTCATTAGAATCGAAATTCCCACGGTTCATTAGGATTCCCCAGAATTCTCGGCGTTCGTTAGAAATACTCTGGCGGCAGTGGACCCCGGACGTAAATAAGTGATTAACGCAGTTGGGATTGTTTTCCGACGCTCCGGAGCCGGCGCAGCACTACATAGTTGGAGCGAACTCTTGATACATTTACAATGAGTCGCCGACTTCAGCCGCCTCCCGTGAACTGTACGCGCTAATGTTTCATGAGATTACTTACGATATCTTGCAACTGACATTGTCATCTCTTTAAATATTGCCGACACTGTAGATAACAATTTCAACTCGTAAGATTTACCTAAGCACAGACAGATGATCGCACCCAGCTTTAAAATATTTTCATATTCTAAAAGGAATATGTACTAAAGCTGCGATCAACGGTTTGTAGACAGGTAATGGGTATTTTTAAGCTGAATTTTATTACGTCGCCATGAAAGAGGGTAAAACGTAATCCCAGGTATCAATGTAGATTCTGAACTACAATTCGTTGAAAGTTAATATTACATCCTTACTTTGTACAGGCGGCTCCGTCGCTTTTTATACTGCTCTTGTAGATTTAGTATATTACTAATTTTCAAAAGTGATCGACTTTGTAGTCGTTTAGTTGCAAGAAGGAATTTCTACAGTTGTCTTAAATTATTTGGTCCGTTTTAAAGTCGAAGTGGTAATTCGAAAACTAAGTATTTCGTTTTAAATTTTTTTTAAACTAGTTAAACAAAAACTAGTTTAAAAAAACTAGGTAGTGTGTTTAAATTGTTCACCCAAGGCGGAGATCACACGCCGTCTAAAGTCATCAACTTATTAACTGACGTTTTGGGTTTCCCGATTTTCTTTTAGCTTTTCAGTCCGCAGAAATGATTAACATTCGACACGAATCCATTTCCTTCCCCTCAAATGAGATGAGAAGACAAATTCGTTTCGTGATATTGTATTATGTTTGTAACCCTAAAGCGTAGAAGTGCGTAAAGGTGCAGTATAGAGCTCACGTATGGGCTAGGGCGAGGTGACCCTTTTCGTGCGTGTGTAGGATAACCGGTTGAATTCAGTTTTAAAAAGTGTGTTCCGGATATTAATGACCCAAGAGCGAAGCGTCAACCCTAGTCTCACAAGACTCACATGTGTATGAATAAATCGATACGTAATTCTGATGTTATGCTCAACTAAGATAATTTTATCATTATAATCTTTGTTGGTTATTGGTGCTTGCTCAGAAGTTAGCAGTTGGTTTAGGAACTAAATGGACCCGCACGTCCGGACAAACATCGCGGGTATTCGCAACTCAAACAAGTTTAAGCAAATTTATAACTTCCGGATTCGAAGCAGGCTGTTGCCTTCTTGCGCTCCGTAACACCGTATCTACTAACACATCTAACAACTATATTAAACCAAATTACACGGGAGAGTTAAAAGAGTCATAATTAACTTGTTAATAACTCAAAAAGTGCCCTCTTATTAAAATAAATAATTAGTTACAAAATTAAATGTAATAAAGGGACGAAGCTCGTGTTAAATAAAGTTGTACTGCTTTATTTATCCTGCACATTAATAACCGAGGTAGTGATGTAATCTCATCGCGTTGTAATACAATTTGAATTTCTTATAAACACGCAGCTAAAGTAAAATTCAATAAACATAATTTATCATTGAAATATTTTCATTCTTGTTATGAATACGAAATCAGTTCAAACAGCAATTGCTGTAATTCAAGAGTGAGCGGAAACTTTCCTAATGATAAAGCACGTAGAAATGATATGAAAATAGTTTCCTTATACCGGTCGATGCGCTCGTGAGAGGAAATAAGGAGATGGAGTATTGTACGGGCGAAGAGTCGAAGACCGCGAGGTCGTGGCACTCACATGCGACACAATGCAGCAGCTTACGGTAATATGTTGCATCCCTCATTAGTTTCGCGACCGATTTACGGAAGGTTCTTAGAACCATTGATAGGGGTTTATGCAGATTTTCATTCCAAAACATATTTGAAGAAAATAGGCTTAATAATTAAAAAAACTATTTCTTTTTAATACCACTAACACACTTATAATAATAATAACTCTAGCATCGGTATTATAAAATTGTATTTATTTCAAAGGAGCTATGAACCTTTTATTGTTTTATAGAGCTGTTGGAAAACGAACAAAGTTACGTACAAGTGCATTATTTTAAAATAGAGTAGCATAGAGATAGAGCGAGGGTGCAAGGTCCTCGAGGGCGGCGCCCTACGGGGTGCATGCCCGCACTAGTACCTTTTGTCTTCAGTCTGACGTCACACAGGTGACCGCGTGTCTTTGAATCATGCCAGTAAGCCAAATCACATAATGGATGGGGACGGGAATACGTAAACAACTTGTCAAATGAACCATAAAAAGAACGCTTCAGCAATTTCAGTTATATTATGTGTTTGCTGCAGTTGACATATATCAGCATAATTTACAATTTTAAGAAGAAAATGCAGTGCAATGCTATATTTTCAGGAAAGTATGAAATCTTTCATGTTTTAAACAAAAAATACTGAAAATGATTTAGCAATAGGCAGGAAGCTTTTGAAAATATATGAATTATTATTCTTGTGCTGAATATAGAAAACCGCGTATCTAGTTTATGTGCCGTGGAAATTTGATTTTGAAAATGGAAGTTTTACAATCTGAAAAATGTAGGGGTTACCTGAACTGGTTTCAATTCTCGTTCCCACTTGAGTGCAAGTGCACTGTGTTCGTAGTACATTGCATCACTGCAATATAATTTTATTTGAGAAGCCGTCGACCGCGAGGTTACTGAACATGTTCAGAGTTCAACCGCTCCTGGGGATCGGAGGTCGGAGTCCGCATGAAGTGTCTTTGTTACGTAACCCGAGTATGTGAACTGGTTTGTCTAACTTCTCCATCATAATGTACTTTTAGATCATATTTTTATTTATGAAGTATATAAATTAAACAGTTAATTTGGTGGTTCATCGGCATACAAGCTAGAGTTCGACATACCTACATTATTATGTGTAAATCACGAAATAGTTTGATGATCAGTTTTTTTCCTCATAGATGAAAACTTAGCACGAAAAGCTTACCTTTTTTCCCGACGTGTTGCAGTGGGGTGCTTTCAAATTAACCGTTTAGTATGTACCTAAGTATCCATCTAAGTAGCTAAACTGCTTTGCTTGGTTCTGTTTTTAGGGTTCAGTACCTCAAAAGGAAAATACGGAACCCTTATAGTTATTTTTAAGGTGAATCCGCAGCTGTAGCCCACGAAATTCAAATGTTCTTACGTTTTTTGCTATTTGCTGCGGGGAGCACGGGCTGCCCAAGACGTTTGTGACAAGACATGATAAATTATGTCATGTCAATTTGTGCTAGCATTTTATGACAAAACAGTTTTATCGCTCAAACTGTGATAAAATGTGTGACTCAAGTCATGTCACAGTAGGCCGTGCTCGCCCCGTATCTTGATCAAAATATGATTCGTGACTGTAACAGATATGTATTTACAGAATTATAAACATTACAATCATTAGTACATCTCTCTAAATTTTATTTGTTCGCCAATGTCATGATTTCATGAAAAATTCATTCAATAGAATAAAACTAACTTAGAGAGATGTATACTTTTGATTTTAATGTTTATAATTCTGTAAATACTTATCAGACTTACTTAACAGATATGTATTACTTTAACCCATTTTGTGTATCTCATACAAGAAGGTAAGGTATATCTACGTATACATAAAATTTCGCTAAAGCAATATAAAAGTCTGCACTTCATAGTACTGTTGTTGCTCTGAGCAATAAAAGAATTCAACTTATGATAATACTTTTCATGAATAATGTCTTGCAGACTTCGAAAGGTTCTAGTGTTGGCACCTAAGCATTAAATCATTTTGGATGTCTACGACTAGTAGTTCGTGGAAACTAGTTTTCATGTTCCAGCGAAGGTGAAGCCCGTTTGTATAGCAGAGGAACATTGAGATAATCTCTGTCTGCCATCGGGTCGCTCGTATATCAAAACGCAAGAGTTTATCATGCTCCTAAGAATAAATGGAACATGTATGTAATATGAAAGTTTGAACCATTGTGTGTTTATGTACGGTTTCGTTACAATTTGTTGCTTTAGAAAACACGTTTATATTTATTCACACCTAACAGGTTTTTGCGATTGCCTATTAATGAAACTAAACCAATTGTTGCGTAATTACCCACCCGTTTCAGTTCGGTTGGCCTGAAACGTTATTTAAATTAAGTCCCATATTACAAAGCGAACCTCATTTGCGTTTACAAAAGTGCAGATCATATTTTTTCTTCTGTGTGTTCGAATTGAAAGCGGTGTAATATTCTTTTTTGTCTGGCAGCGGGCGCCGCGCGCGCCGCGCACAAAGCCTGCCTGGTTTTGTATTCGCTCCCTCACTCACCTGGAAACGAAAGAAAAGAAAATGTTAATTAAGAGCCACTGAACAAAATTGATATCGTCGGGAATGAAGCTTTCGCTGTTATTGTAAACGGATGCCAACAGATCGTCATAGCTATCAAGGAAAATATTCTTTTATTTTATCTAAAAGCCACAATGCTTGCCTTCGTATTGGGAGAAAAATCACAGTTTACGAACAATAAAACTAAAGGGGAGCATAATATGAAGTGGCATAACGGCTAGATATTTAGGTAATGTGGCACGGGCGACGGCAGCGGCTCCGCGCAATGCCAAACGAGGCTGAAACGTACGTCTCATTAACACGTAGCGGTGGCGATATTTAGGGAGCGGTCGCGAGCGGTGAGCCGCGAACTAGCATTTGGCAATGCACGCGCTCGTACACAGCCGGCTCTGTAAACTAAACAACTCGTAAAAGTGTAAAAGTCGTAACGATAGCGGTGGAGAGACCGCCTAATATGAGCGGCGGCTGGAGCCGCGCCAGTCGCGCTCATTATCAGATGGGACGTTCCGGCGCAACCCTTTCGTTTTACGATTGGCCTCTAATTACAGCAGCGCTCAAGGCGGGCCGCTTTTTCAGTTGATACGAGCATGGAGTGGGCGCGCATTGCCAAATGGATATATTTATCGACACAAGCCAAATCGTTTACGCGGTTAGACTGCCGCGGCCCGGTCGTCGGTTAGCGTTACAATCGGCAGCCGTTTCGCGATATGAAAAAAGTCTCGGGAAATGTCGCAACCGAGCTGCAATAACAGACGGTGTTGGTTTACGAGAGGCCGCTGATAAAGCCTGCGCGGCTCGCAGTGTGCGGGTCGCCTTAACGACGTGTTGCCAATTTATGTTATGCGATAAGCTGAGTTTGTTTAGCCTGAGGCTGAGACGAATTACGAGTGCTGAATCACGTGAAGCCATAAGGCTCCAGGCTTCAAGCTAGGGCGGATAACTTTGTAGATAGAAAAATATTATGGAGCTATTAACTTACAAAAAACTCAATGCGTTTAATGGTTGAGCGTAATAAAAACTAAAGGGATTTGTGGGTCCGTGGGTTTTTTTTAATAGTTTCCCGTTTTTGTTTCCGTTATAGAGCAGAGGGTTGTGATTATTTTTAAGTTAATGAATGGCCTGAGTTAGTAGACGAGTTATGTAACACACGCAGTTGTGATTACGTGACTGCACAGAGTCAGATTTGAGTATCGGCATTTCGGAGGCATCCGACTGAGCGTTCGGTAGGTCCTAGTAACATATTCAAGATACTGGCTGGCGTACAATCGGAGGCGGAGTACCGACTGGAATTACATGGAATCGCTCGCAGAGAATATTAGTATGCCAGGAGCGATCGCCGCTGGAATGAGTCGACGTGACGTAGCCTGCATCTTCCTCGTTGCTACGTCAAAGTGCAATAACAGGAATATCTTAAACTAGGAGAAAAGGCGGTGTATAATGCAGTAAATATTCTAAAACGTTGCATATTCATGAAGTGTCAACGAGGTGTCTGGCTTTATACCGATCTATTTATTGATAGCTTGATAAAATTGCTTTTGAATAAATGCGCATTACCTATTTAAATAAACAATCCTGTAATCGCGTTTGATGTTGTTCGTATTTAACAACGTGTTATGAGCTCTTTGAGCAGATGGCAATTTGTTTAAATCGCCTTTACACAATGTAACATACCCGAAGCCCTCATATGGTATCTAAATAATGATTGAGTATTATTACGGGGACCGTAAAGTTATTCGGAAGGAAATCGCGCGATGAAAGATGAGGCGTTTTTGTCGGTTACTCAAAACATAGCGCGTGACGTGCATGGAGTATGTGGGAGTGTTCGGTCGTAATCCCGACGTATTGACGGGAACATGGCGGCACCACACGCCGACTAATTGCTGGGTAAGTATAGATAAATCTTACTAACGACGTCCTTCTCATTATGCTTTGAAATCATCGAAGAATTGCGATTGAGAGACGAATTGTTAACTATCGACTTTGAACTTTTTAATTACTATTTGAATGAAGCACATACCTACGTAACTAATGGGTTGCAATATCAAAGTGTGCGAAGTCAAAGTACCTACTTACTTATGTACCTATGTCAATTAATTCACAATATTTCAAAAAGTGTTAGGGTATCTACCTACCTATTTATTTTGATTTAAACATAGCTTCGCTTAAAGTAATGGTAAAGGTTGTATGTAAATGTGATGTTGTGCGATGAGATGCGTCGACGGCGGGTGTCGGCGCGTCGCGGTGTCGTGTCGTTACCGTCGCGCCGTGTCAGTCGCCGCCTCGCCGGGCCGGCGGCGCGTCCCGCCCGCTCGCCGTGGGGACCGTCAACTCAATCTTGCCCCATTACGCGCGACAAATTGGAAAAATATTCAATTACATCTCGCTAAATATTGAATTATATCACAGCAAATTACAATTTTGCATCGGGGTAACACTATACTCTGTGCGAATTATCAAAATTTATGTTAGAAAGATGAGTAGACGTGCAGATATAATTTTATGAAGTAGAGATGATAAAATTATGTGGCGTATGATATACAGATTTTAACCTTGTAGGTGAAGGGAATAAAACGGAAAGTTATGTTGCAGTTTCAAAACTTTTTCTGTTAGAAATAGTCCAAAACCCATGATTTTTCAGGTAGCAACTAGGTCGTAGGTTAAATATAATATCATTGGTCGAAGGTTGTACTTATTATTGAACGTTATTGCTGTAACACAAAACCAATAGCCGGATTCATTATTGATTGCTCGTATATGCAATTACAAAAATATTGATTACCAGCGCCTTAAGTGTTTGATTGTATTTTGTTCGCAGCACACACGATCAATTTATTTACTCGATGGAAAAATAATAGGCGAGCTTAGCTCGGCGACAAGTGGGCGCGGGAATTACTCGCCAGTTGGAGTAATTGCCAATTAATCACCAGCCGTTTTCTATTTCAGCTGGCGACGGATATACGTGCCCGCCGCGCGCCGCTAACGAAATTGAGACTGCACCGTATGAACTGTTATGACAGCACTCTTCATTGCTTCCCCACTTCCTATAACACTACTAAACGAGAAAATTGAAGCAGTATAGCTTCCGTACCAAATCGGACATCAATCAATGTTATCAAAGGAGTCTTCTAAATCATCATCATCATAATTTCAGCCGAAAGACGTCCACTGCTGGACATAGGCCTCCCCCAAAAAGGGGGGATTTGCCATAATCGCCACGCTTGGCAGGCGGGTCGGCGATCACAGTATGGTTTTAAAAATGCATAGAGAACGCTGCTGCCCATTCTCTAGTTAGTCCCTTAGTCGCCTTTTACGACACCCACGGGAAGAAATGGGATGGTGCTATTCTTTACGTCCGGCACCAAACGGAACCTCGACGAGAAACGAGTCCTCTAAACGCTGTTCATAAATTCGAATCAGGAAATGTCGACAGTTTGAACTAAATAGACGACCACTATTCTTCCGAAAACGATTTACTGTCGGGGACTAGGCAAATCAGGTAAACTAAAATGTGTATAATTTTCGACTAGGAAGCCTGTCGAATGGTTGTGAATAGCTATCCTGTGCCCAACATGGTCCACAATGATCATATTTTGTAAAACCTACCACCTAAGTTCACATGTGGAAGCAATAAATAAATTGAGTAGGTACCTATTGAGGATCACGTATAATCGATCGTCTTCAAGTTAAATAAAATGTTTATCAAAGAAAGTAGATTGTTGTAGTGTCTATTTAGTGGTATTTTGCAAACAAGGTCTCGTTTGTGACGAAAGCAATAAATAATAAAATGGAGTAAGTCGCAGTCTGAAGCCGCGGCAATGAGATACCTACGAATTTTCTGTCGGTCCAGACGATTATTCCCTCGGCTTTCGGCGCTCCGATTTATTCAGATCAGTATCTTTATAACATAATTAAGTAAATTTCGAAGTCGTCGCTCCATCTCAGAAATAATAAGAGTGAGAGCTTAGATAACCCGCGATTTAATACAATTTTCTCTTATTTTGGCATCTTCCGTAATTAGGAATTTCATTGTGACTAACGAAATCACTCTACGTATCACGTTTTCCGCGAAATATTATGATCGCAGCCCCGATTTGACGAATTATTTAACGGTGCTTTTTGCAAACGCTGAATCCAATCGATTGTTAATTTCGTAAAGTTTAAGATTTTCATTTGATTGTTAACGAGTGAATACTTTATAATTAGATAAACGGTCAGAAGTTAAAAAAAAACAACAAAATAAGATCTATATACTCTTTTTGTTTTAATATAATGCAATACGTATTTGACAAATGACTTTATCATTTGTTTACGTAAACAAGTTGGATAATATCATAACTTTTCGCGATCAGGTAAATGTTTGTCATAAACAACGCGACAACTTTCTGAAGTTAAGTGGGGACAAACAAAACAGATATGCAAAACGTTTTCGACGTTACTATTCAATTGAACAACATCAATAGAGAAGCTTTCACAATATCGTCACCGTGAGTGGCGTCGCCGGTATCGGTATCGGTCTCGGTACTGCGAGACGTTGTTTAAACACATGTCCAGCTAGGTAAATGGGTCGAGCAACTTATTTCCTCAGAGTGATTTATACCCAGGTTATTCTAGGTCGGGTATTTGTATCGGCTGTGATCGCTGAGTGGATTGCGCGGCGACACCTTTCAAATAAATTGTCTTGAGACCAGCCGGAGACGGTAAACAACTCAACCCTATGCAGATGTTCTCAAACCAAACACCTTCAATTTCCTAGAGGGGTAGTGTCGGCCCTAAAATTGCACTCGACTCTCGTTTCTTCTCGCCGTAAGTGACTTAGGGGGTTTTTTATTTAAACTGCGAAGTGAAATTGTTTTGGCTTGTTTAAAGAGCACTATCTTGTATAAACGTCTAGAATAACGCCTGAATTTTATTAAAAGATAGAAAGATTCTTCTTTACTAAGGTTAAAGCTCTGTGAGTCGAGTACAAAAGTTGAATTTGCAATAAATATGTATGACGGACGTCGGCAAAGTTTGACAATTAGCGGCACCTTGCAGCGCGCAGTGATAACCCTCAATCGCTACTAAACAAGTTGATTAATTACTGGACAGCGAGCGCTACTAACAAAGTTCCATTGTCAAGAGTTCTACACTCATAGAATTTGATGGAGTCACGTGCAAATTATATTGTTACCTGGCTGGTTGTAGGGACATACTTAACTATCGAATGTTCAACTAAAAAGGAGCATATGACCAGTATGTGGGAAAGTTGGTTTGTGACTTTGTTTTTGTGGAGCAATATAAATAATCATCTATCACTTTTATAATTTGAGGTTTGCTGTTTGCTGAATTGAAGATTGAGATCCCTACATAAGTATTTTTTGAACAAAGAGTAGGTACTTACACAGTCCCTAAATAGTTTCATATCATACAAAGACTTTAGCGAAGGTTTCCTTGTTTTTGCCAATTTTTATTTCCAAGAGTATCGCTTGCTAATGATAATGTGTGCGTACAGACTGCAGTACAGTGGTGTTAGCGTGTATAATAAAAGCAATTCCAGCTACACGTTGTCGGTATGAAATTGGTGTTGCAATAGACGCGATGTCGCCGCTGCCAAATTACCGGCGTGTGCGGAACCACCCTAACAATTACACCACTGGCCTTTAATGTTTCGTCGTAGTAATAACCTGATGTTTTTGTATTAACTTTTATTGTTATTAGGTACTGACAATATTCTTGTACCAATAGAAGACGGTTACTTATAATGTTTGTCTGTATTGTACTTCACATTTTATAAATTTCTCTACACTGGTACTTATAATTAACTGCCAAATATGTGTATCTTTACAATTCCGCTATACATATACACCGCAGTAATTTACTTAGGGCGAATATCACCAATGAAAACTCAAGTCAATTTTGGTGTTATTTTATAATATAGGTGCTTACAATTACTTAGCGGCCTTGGCCAACTGAACGCGATCAGCACATAAACTACGTTTAAGAGCTGTCAGTGTCATTATTTTCTTTGTTAGATTGACACTGACAGCTCTTGAACTCGGGTTTTAGATGCTGATCGCGTTCAGTTTGATTGGTGAAATTCGCACTTGGTCGTATAAGTTAAACAGTGCAGTACGAGAGCAGTGGTAATGGCCCCGACTTACGAGGTTGTAGATCATGGGTTCGAACCCAGGCGCTTTACTTTGTGTAAATAATTTCATCACCACTGCTCTCAAGACGATGAAGGAAAACATCGTGAGGAAACCGGCATGTCCTAGAGCCAAACATTCGAAGACATGTAACATCTACCAACTCGAACTGGGCTCGCGTGGTTTACGGCCCACTCCCTCTAGACGAGAGGAGCCCTGTGTCCGAGCAGTGGGAAGGTCGGCTGATAATGCTATACGTAGTTTGGCATTCATTCCTTCTGTACATGTGGCTTCCCTGGTACCTCATTAATTGCAAAATTATGTAAATGTCTGATAACTGCTCCCAAATTACAATGTTTTTTTTTTTAAATTTAATTTAATTTTTTTTTACAAACTTCACTGACATAATGTTTTTCTTATTTGACATTATTATACCTGCAATTTTAATATCAAAAAGGTTCTAACTTTTATTATTTTAATCATATTTTATATTGTTTTTTTTTGTTAATGTGAGGACGTTGTAGGTATAATACGAGTAGACTGTAGATCTGTAGACCATTTTCTATTTTGTTAAGTACCTGGTACTTTTGACGGGCCTACGCTGTCCTCTCATACCTATTAACACTGTAAATTGAAAACATTGTAAACGCCAATTTTTTTTAAAAGAGTTACCGTAGAGTTCCTTGCCGGCTCTTCTCCATAGGAAACGACTAATTGGAACCGTGCACCTAGCTTCTGACGTTTCATAAGTGCCCATGTAGGCTTATGTGAAATAAAAATAGTTTTGATTTTGATTTTGACTTGTTCTTACATTTCTATACCAGTTTATGAAGGTTTGTTACAAGTATTCGATAAGCATTACTTGCATTACTTACTACATAAAACAATCATCTTTATTACACACAACAGAGGTACATCAAGCAAATAGCGCAATAAATATACGATAAATTAGTATCGGGGTAATGAAAGTAATTCTCGTAGTCGGCTACGGTTCGACGGCGTAGCACGCGACGACAGCTGATATCGGCTTAGCCGCGTAGGCCTGTTAGTTGGCAACTGCTACGAATGCGCGAGTTGCCAGCGCCTAACGGATAAGCCCACCAGTTACACATGGCAAGACACGACTACCTACATACCAGCACATACGCAAATTGTAAGGTATAGTCGACATTATATGTTCAAACGTACGATCAAGCTGATACAGTAGGTGGGTGAGTTACACTCTTAATAGGCGGAAAATTATTTTATGAACCATAAAACACTGTACACGCATGGATTACAAGGTGATTATAATAAAGGTATCAGCGGTTTGGATTATAAAAACAGGTGGGATATGTTGCAAATGTAAGCATGCGATGATGTTTTTCGGAAACAAGAACTGAAACTTTCCATCAACCGTATAAGAGTTATAGTCATCATTCAAGTTGAAATGAGTAATTAAATATCAATGTTTGCGCGACATATACGTTCATTAATGTGTAATTATGTCGCTACATGCTTGTGTCAAGACGTGTAATTATAATAACAGATGGCAGATGCAATCGGACAGGTGTAAAGCGAATACAATCGGTGTCTAAGTGTGAAACATTGCATGGCTAATCAGGCGCACAGTAAGCGCATATCAATGCGGCCAGGTGTAACAGCCAGATAATGGCGGCTAACTATTGCGTACTTGATGACTGTACCGCTTGATATGGCAAGCACTGCCATAACAATACTATAAGCGGCATTGAAGTTATTAGAGGTATTGCGGAAACTAGCGGCTGCACTACCTACTCTTGATAGCTCAAACTATACCTATGTTTTAATTCCCTACAATTAATAATCCAGTTCTCTCTACATCAAAATGAGCGGTGAAGAACCGGCTCCATACATGTAAAATGAAAGCGCAAAAACTTTCCTGGAAAATATTTTACCTACGTATGATTGTGAAAAGCATACCAAATTCTTTACAGTGTTTCTGAGATATTCCGAAGTTTCGAACATACAGAAAGAGGGACACGGTTGAAGTAATTTGTATAATAATGTTTAGTGACTTTTATTTTTAGAGTAAAGCTTTATTCCCAAAGGAAAAAGAACACGTATACCTATATATATATTTTTTATTTTGTTCTTATTTATTTGTTTCTGTTTTTATGTTGTTGTATCTTTAAGTACTTGTATGACACCCAATACCAGTTGTATGCCGTTATATCTGGAGGAACATTGACTCCTAAAACACAGGCTTTTAGCCTAGTTTAGGAGGCATCAGTTCGCCCTTTAATGTGATATTGTACAACATTTATTTAATCCTTATGTACTTATGTATGTTTTCAAAGTGTACAAATAAACATTTTATTTATTTATTTATTTTATATGTATTGAGTTTCCAGAATAATATTTAGTTTGTAGTTATTTCGCTAAGCGGTTTGTGCTCAACAATAACTGCGCCAAATGGAATAGAGGAAAGGATAAAGGCACTACTTGACGTAAACAGAGTACGCCTCTCCGGTAACGATGTTTGCGAATCTTCTCTAACGCGAGCACAATGCTTTGCAGGTGCATAGTGCGACCTGATATGCAATATATTATTATCTATCCTTCATTGACACATCCGTCTTGTACTTATCTGAAACGTATGTCGTAAACCGCCAAATCGGTAGCCAATAACGCATAAATCACGTGATCGATGCGCGCCTGTTTTCTGTATGTTCGTGATGCTATTTTTGCCGACCGGCAGGCCAATCGTTTTTCTATGAAAATTTCGACAAGATGCGTATTGATATACACCTCATAGAATTTTACTATAGGCTGCTAGCGCTTTGCTTGCTATACTCTTGTGTTCATATATCAACGGTTAGTTAATATCCAAATATAGATATGAGAAGGTGTGAGCATATTATAGATTAAGATTCTGAAATCATGAACACATAAAAGTTTAATTACACAAATAAGCACGTTCTTTGACGTTATTAGTAACAATACAGTCATCAAACAAAACAAAAAAGAGTTAATTGTACAGTTCTTTGAGCTGGTAAGTAACGTCATTTGTTGAGCTTGATGTCGATGCTTCTCTGGAGCTGTTGTATGTCTCATCCACGATCGCTCACTCAAGGAGGTTGTGATGGGCCGAGCAACGAGTGCACACATCACACCCAGGTTGAGTGAGTAACCAGGAATGAGGTTAAGAGGTCTTCTGATGCTGGTCTTTTTCTTGAGAATGAGTTACATATTAAGTTATACATACATAGATAAGAATACATTGAAAGACGTGACGACAATTTTTGTACAGTTTACAACAGGGAGAGTAAATATAGAGTTCACATTTATTTTTACAGAAAACAATTCACACAACCTATGTACAGTACATACAAACTATGAACACATAATATTGTATGTGTTCGTAGTTTGTACCAGTTGTTCGATGTTGTTACAATAAAAGTCCCTTCTCAATATTTTCTTGCCCAAAAATCCGACACCGCAACAAGAATTATGTTCAAATAATTGTATAAATCCATAAGAGCGATATCGACGCTTGTTTGATGGAGTGCCCAAAATAGCACGCTGTAAAGCTCCGCTTGTAAACCGATCGAACGTCTTACTCCGACTATTTCGGCCTCAACGCGAGGAACACGATGTTTTCATAATAAACACTCTTATAGCTTTCACCTTCGAGTCTTGACCGCTACTTGCTATTAATTAGCTACATATTAATTTATTACCTTCTGTTACACAAGCCTCTCTTAATGCCGCACTTCGCCATGCTACTTAGTTAAAAAAGTCTTAAGAAGACGAACTGAAATACATGTATTCGTAAAGTAAAGATATAAAATACACGCTTTGTTTATAACATCTTTGTTCGGCAATAAAACACAAACATTCATACATTTTATGTAACACAGCGACAGATTCGATTTATTTATTAACTACGTAAGTAATGCCACACGCGGCCAACGTTTTATACGGCAAATAAAATTGTATTGTAAAGGGGTGCGGTTCGAAGGCAACGCCATCTATTATTTACAGTACGAACTGTGCCCGGCCTACCCTCGTTTACATCACAATTAATTTAATTTGCTTTTTCACAGGCTTCTTCCATTCCCTCATTGTGACGTGGAGGGCTGAGGGCGTGAATTTTCTCGTGATTTGGTAACGGAGGCGGTAATTAGAGCAATTGTGAGGTTTCTCCATTTGTTTTTAACTGTTTATTACCACCCGCGGTTATTTTGAATGTTCCTAGAATTAACTTAATGTTTGATATCGCTGTAACTTTGTATTAACACTTTGTTTTTGAGAAAACGAGAGGTTTGAGAAAACAAGATTTACTGATTCCTTTTGGTACTTTAGTAGGTAGGTATTAATTAGTTAGCGGTGTTTCGCGGTAGCTCTGCTACATGTAAGGCGAGCCGACTGAGTGGAACCCGAGCCGCCGGCTCGCTGTCATCGTATCGAGTGTCGCCGGACATGCGCGCGCGACGCCGGAAGCCGCCCACGAGCGCACTTCCGTCCGCAATACATCCGTCTGACATCTGTCATCGCACTGATATGATAAGGCTTCCTGGACAAAAGATTACGCCCGAGTTTAAATATAATTAATTAATATTATATTTTATACACTTTTTAACAATCATTAACATAGACGTAATAATCGTATATTATTATAAGTTAATAATCTTAAAATAGTTTTTTTATGTGATGTTATCAGGAAACCCCAACGTATGCACCCACTCGTAATATTTCATGAAATTGGCTCTTGAAACCTACGCAGGGATATAATTGACTCTTGTATCAATGCACGGTCATGGGTATTAGTCTATTTCATTTATATTCAAGTAAAAGAAAATTAAATCTATTCGTAGTTAGTTATATATTTAGCAGCTATGCATAGGTAGGTTTAATAGTTATGTGAGTATTCAAAGTAAAACACGCTGTATGACATAGTGTCAGGCAGCCAGGCGTCGAGAACAGTGCAAAGTTGGTGTAAATCTTGGTCTAAGTGAGCCGGGACACAGTTTAAGCACGCGCTCGCCCCGCGTCGTCGCCTTCAATCTAACTTTGGCCGACCGTCGCGCGTCGCCTGTCCGCTACACCCCTGCATAATGAAATGGGGACTGTCCTAGAATTCACAAACTTACTCGATACTCAATAATTACATCCATGTTCCATGCTCCCTCATGTCAACGTTCAATATTCTACGTATTAAAATGTTTAGTGCTGTTTTTACACGAGATTTTCCCGACCTTTTTATGCGCTCCGCCCTTATCTAATGCGTCGTAACATTTATCTAGTATCTGTCACTTAAAGCCTTTGCTCTCGTGTAAACGGGTGACCTTATTTTTTGCAGAAGCGCCGGAGCTATCAGTTGGTCCCGCGACACAATATTACCCTGCACGGCGATGTATCGCGCTGGAATCACGTGATCGTTCACTAGCTGCTAGGGAGGGCGTGGCTGTTCAGCGTGAGCTGGGGGAAGTGAGCACAAAGCTACCGATAAATATGCGCTGTTAGGCTGCGTTTCCACCAGAGATGTGCGAGGATGCGTAGCGAGGGATGTGTTTGTAAAGGACCAATAGAATCGCTTCATTTACCTCACCTCGGTCAGCACAGCTCTGGTGGAAACGGCTCAGCGGAGCTAGATTTTTGCGCATACAAAACAAGCGAGGGATGTGTGCGAGGGATGTGTGCGAGGGATGTGTGCGAAGGATGTGTTGCGAGGAATGTGTGTTGAGAAGGATGTGTTGCACATCCAACGCATCCTCGCATCACACATTAATGCGCATTTTCACAGCTCCGCTACACATCCTCGTAGGCACATTTACATCGCACAGCTTTGGTGGAAACCCCCACACATTTTCACAGCACAGCTAGACATACATGCACATCTCTGGTGGAAACGCAGCCCCGTCGCCATCGTTCACACCGCTATCATGTCATTATTGTCATCACAAAACTTTAAAACTGTGTATCTATCTGCCCAGCGTTTTCCCAACTGTGTTGGGGTTGGCTTCCCGTCTAACCAGATGCAGCTAAATACCAGTATTTTACATGGAGCGACTGCCTATCTGACCTCCGCAACCTTGGTAATCTATCTTCTATCTATAAAAATCAATGCCACTTTTCGTTGTAATTTTATAACTCAAGAACGGGCTCACCTATTAAAAAAAAAAGGTTTAGGGTTTGTTCGGACTATTTAGTAGATGGTTTATGTGGAGTTTTTTTTTTTTTTTTTAGGGTTGGTAGGTTGGGTAGGTAGGGTAGGTAGGTAGGTAGGTAGGTAGGGTAGGTAGGGTAGGTAGGTAGGGTAGGCAGGTAGGGTAGGTATTCTTTTACCCATATAAAGCCACGTTATTTGTGAGTGTCATAGAGTAAAAATGTTTACCGCTCAACGGAGTGGGCACGGGTCAGCTAGTACGATATGAAATGAAATGAAATTTATTTATTTACATAATAATGTAGTTTATAAATTTTAGTCTCACTATATTCGACTTATCAGTCGTGCAAATATTTGTAGTACATGCATAATAATATCATGATACCCCTTGGTAAGACTGGTTGTCAGACTTTCGGGCTTCTGACGACCTGTAACAACTGTCAAAGATCCAATAATGACAGCCGGGACCAACAGCTTAACGTGCTTTCCGAGGCACGGAGGAGTCTCGGTATGTAAAGCTGGTCACCCATCTATGGACCAACCCCGGCAAGCGTAGTTTAAAACTGACGGGTAAAAAAAAAAAAAAAAAACTGTATCGTACAATATTTTGCAAAACCTTGGAATTGTGCGCTATTTGATTTTAAAGGTATGTTTAAACGAGGAAATTATTGCGAAAATGTCAAATAAACTAAAACTTGTTAGGGAAGTAGATGATTAAATAAAATAAGCATGAGTTATTTTTTCTGATCACTGATCACAGATTAACAGTTGATACCGTCATACGTGTGTATTAGACTAAAATATAGATATACAATACAATAACTAACCGTAACCCAAATTAATACCTACTGGCAGTGTCGCCAACTAAGCCGAGTGCACACTAGTATGTATCATATCATAGCGAACATATAACGCGTCTGTTATAAACGTACAAGGGACATCTGCACGGTGCCTTATGAATCCAGAGGGTGATGGATGGATCGGTCTGAGCAGAACCATGCATAGTCGATTATATGTCGTTTATAACTAATCTATGTCTTTGTATATTAAAGTTAATACATCCACAATGACATTAAGCAAGAATAAGTTTACCTATTACTAGCTGTGCCCCGCGGTTTCATCCGCTGTCTCGATCCCGTAGAAATATCGGGATAAAAAGTGTCCTATATCCTAACTTAGCTCTCTTAGCTCTTGGCTCTCTACCCATGTGCCAAATTTCATTAAAAACCGTTCACCCGTTTTAGCGTGAAAGCATAACAAACAAACATACAGAAAATCAAATCTTTTCTCTTTATAATATTAGTTTAGATTATGCAGCTAATAAAAGTTACAAAGGCTCTTTATAACATTATCGCAAATCGCATTGAATAGGGAATTTCTCTAACCAATTAAATATTCAGCTGAAAACTTTAAAAGCATTTGTAAAGTAAATTAAGCGTGGAGTAATTTGTCGAACGTTTCGGCTCACCCTTTTGCGTTGAATGGCCTAGAAAAATAAGCTCTATCTCTCTCTGGATGGCCGCGAAATGAAGTAAAGTTTTAGGACAAGCTGTCAGTTTCACGTAAAACTGACGTAAAGTTGGAAATGTTCACAAAAATCATATTTTATTTGAAATTACTTCCAATTCGTTGGCTCATTCGACAGCGGCCGTTAGAAGTTTGCCAGATAATAAAGTGTTTAAGGATAATAAAGGAAGGTAACAAAAAACACAGAAATAATCATAAGAATAATGTGCTACAAATAAAGCGGAGCATCTACGTTTTAGAGAGTATGATACTGTTCATGTTCACATAATTTTAGATATCGTGTTGTCAACGAGGAGGAAATGAGCCAGTTGATTATAATGCTGCGATGGCACGCTATGAGAGGAAAATTCAGACGCCCGCCTTTAGTCGATCGTATCGACAAGAAGGCAGGTTAATGATGAGGTCGATCACCTATCGTTTACTCACCCGTGAAGGGACAATGTGGCGATATGAATATATAAAAAAGATTACTCGGCAAACCACGGTCGTGCATCATACATAATGTAAAATGTATCTAGTTGTTACACTTACATTACGTACATGGTATACTTTCAGCGTGTATCTAATGGTCTTACATACGTGTATGGTATATGGTGCGTACATATAGGCGACACCACGACAGAGCACTTAGCGGAGCCGCGCTGAGGCGGGCTCGCATCAATCACAACACAATTTTATATCAAATGTCGCTCTCAATCAATTTGTGCCAGGATCGTATTCCCCACTATACTACCAACGAGTGACGTTCACCTTTCCTCTATAAATTTTGTGAAAGGGGATGATGATACTGCCACAAACCCAGGTATAACTAATGTCTTGTTTACACAGCAATATGTATTGGGAAAAAATTTATGGCAGCGGAAATTGTATGTAACATAAATATTGCATACCTATGTGATACGAAAACCATTTTCAAACAAAAGTCCTTACCTACTAGATATTTTTCTGCGAAACAGTTAAGTTTAACAAATGGATTATGAAGTATCATCATTATTTCAGCCGAAAGACGTCCACTGCTGGACATAGGCCTCCCCCAAAGAGGGGGCTTGCTATAATCGCCGCGCTTGGCAGGCGGGCACATGCGGCCCATTGTCTAGTAAGTCCCTTAGTCGCCTTTTACGACACCCACGGGAAGAAATACGAAGTAAGTATCAGTTTATGTCAAAAGTTAATTCTATCACATAGGCCTAGTTGTTGGACTAGTTTCTTTGTCCTTTTTTTTGTTACCGATCCGATCGGTAACGAATGAGTAACCAATCGTAGCGTCACACAAATGTGAATGTTCTTGTCCGATATTATATTCTGTGTTGTATTTTCCTCAACAAGCTCAAATGACTAATATCGGATGACGTTGTAACGTGGCCTGAGGTGTTCCGTTGGCCAACTACGGACGGACTAACTTTCCTAATGGATGGCGTAGTTTTGAGGAAACCACTAGAGATAATTAGAGAGTTAGCCGCTCGCATGACTGTTCTTAATTGATCGAGACATTCTTACGTCACAACAATTCTACATGGTAAATTATGTTCAGTATAGTCTTTTCATTAATCTACGGCAGGAATATTATGAACGCAACATTTTGAACAATTTGAAATTCAAATGTGTTTCAAATTCTTGCGTTGAAGCATACTTGTTTCCAGAGTGTAATAATAAGAAAATTACAATTCCTTACGCTATGAGTAGATCGAGTAAGTTGGGTAGGTATGAATATGGCCACACAAAGGGGGTTGTTTATAAAACAAAACAGCCACGTTTCTTGGTCTTGCAATGCGTATTGAGAGTCTATGAAAATAATGGTCTATTAAAGAGCTAGCTAGGCAGCTCCTTGTGCCTAGTGCTCTATTGTTCTGTAGTCGGCATTGCACTCACGTGCAGTATGGAACATCTACCAGGAAAATAGCGGGTAATGATTCCACATATTAATTGCTGACAATATTTTTTTTGGATATCCAAAGTGATGATAGTCCAAAGTTACGTGTTTCGAATTAATTTGCTATCGTCGACTTGAGAATTTAGAGTAGGTACCCGAGTGCTTAAGAACGTTACAAAAAAAAATCATCACTTGTGACGATTATAAATTCTATGGAACTGTTTATAGGTGTTCATATTTTGACCGCTTTTAATTAATTATCGAGTCAATTGCCTGATTGTAATAACGAGAAAATTACTCTTTATTTTTAATTCACTTGGGCTCAGTACACGTCTCCATTAAATAAGAATGCATGATATCATTCTTCTCTAAATAAGGGCAGTTAAATCTCCTACATAAATGTTTTATGGTTCTATAAAGCTATAACAACCATAAATGCTTGTAATATGCGCCTTATTTGATCAGGAATACGTGCTACAGCTTTTCCATATGCCTTTTTCTTCTAAATTCCTGAATCTTATTAGAGCTAAAACGTTCTGATTATAGAAGCGTTGCTCGGTTGCTTGTATTGAGCATCTTCATTAAGCGCTATGGTTTTTTTTCTGTTATCAGGGTGAGAGTGACAGACAGGGGGCGGGCAGGACGAGATAAAGTATCTTATCATCTGCTATCTAGCCAAAAAGAAGCCACTCAATCGATAACTGAGTAAAATACTTGTTCATTATGGGAACATAATGCGAGGAGCTATTAGAATTGTTCGGGGTGATAACCGTTTTATATGAAAAGAAGGTAGTGTTTGAGTATGTGGATATCACTTAATGTTTTGGAATAGGGAATGTCGAGCAAACTGGTTTTTACTAATTGTACAGTACTTTTTATGAAAGTTTAGATAATTCATTTCTGTTATTAAGTATACACTGATCAAAGAACATATTAAACGTTAGCGGAATATTAAATAGGTTCAGTGAATTGTCAAGTTAACACACGTGTCAATCCTAATTCATGTAGATTTATGTGTGTGAAGATTATTGTACAAAAGCATACCTAATTGTGAAGATTAGTGATACATCCGAGAATAGAAATTTATTGTACGCTTGTATACTGTCGCTTCGCTTTCTGTGACAAGTTTAAATGGTCTAATGGAATGGATGTTGTCACTGATTGGTTCACAATGCGCGTGAGTGGAGAGTGCTCGGGATCACAAGTCAAATTGTTGTTACTTACAGATTTGTATGTACGTAATTGTAATGGTATGTTACAGTTGAGATTTTGAAATTGCTTTATGTTTATTTCTCGTTTCTCAAACTATGTTTCAGATTGAGATTGTTTCTCAACTGTTTTGATTACATTACTGCATACCTACTTAGTAAGAGATATACGAAAACTTAAACAAATTGAAAGGAAATTAAAATGCTTAAAAAATAAAACTGAGTGAAAATAAAAGACGGAGTAATAAAACGGCGCGCGTTATCGCCGCGAGACGTACAATTAATGGAATGTTTGATTTGAATTGTTTTGCTTGGTCGTGGCACCAAGACTGCGTCCGCGGCTCGCGGAGGTTGGAAGTGATATGGCAGGAGTGGCACGCTCGCACCGTGACGTGGGCACGACGCGGGCGGTACGCGCGTGCTGTGCCCGGCCCGACACAGGGCCTGCGCCGTGCCGGGCGGGCGGTTATAAGCGCGGACAGCGGGGCGGCGTCGATAAATTATACGATAATATCACATTACATACTATTAAAAGCTGCACTTTACATAACTATTAACTGATAAATATTAACATGTGTTTAAGGGACTGGCTCTTATCAGTTCTCTATCAGAATATTGTTTTTGGGTATTTCGTAATATCCTTGTGGACCTGTGAGCTGCATATTTTTTTTGACTTTTAATAAAAAAAACGTGGACTTGGTAATTGGAGTAGGTACCTAATACTAGAATTACCTACTCGCGACTAAAAAAACCTGGAAATAAAGTTCGTCTATGACTTTCTTTAAAGAAATAACCTATCATAAACAATATAGAAGCAAGTAAAATGCCGATATGATAATCCTATAACGTATAGGTAAGGTAATAAATGTGTGAGCCAGTATCAAGTAAGGGCGTCACAAGGCTTCGGTATAAGTAGCGCCGAATTGTGGCTTCATGTCCGAGCGACGATAATCTAATGATTGTGGTGCGATATACCCGATATCTAATTATACTTGTAAATGGATAGCTTTAAATACATTTAGTTTCTGACATTTGGGGTAGGGAAATTACTTTGCGGGAAATTAATGACTGAATCAGATGGTTTGATGGATGATTCAAAACTTACTGTTAAAATAAGTTTTCGGGATACAAAATGTTAAAAGCTATTTGATAGGATTGAGTAGGTACCTAAGCATAATAGTATGAGTAATCGAGTATTATCGGGTCTTCTCCATAGGAAACGACCAATTGGAACCGTGCACCTAGCTTCTGACGTTTCATAAGTGCCCATGTAGGCTTATGTGAAATAAAAATATTTTTGATTGATTGATTTTGATTAACAAATTAACAGAATGTAGACATTAGTTGTTTTCAAAAAGTCACATATTTTTACTAAAAACATACATTTTTGTATTGAATTATGTAAAACACACGTTTCCTTATGTACCTATCGTACATAAAATATAGGTGGAGAGCATTGAGTTACGTATACGCCATATAAACAGGCGTCGCTTAAATTGTAATTTCACGGCTCGACGGAAATTTTCATTGGCGATTAATTCGTGATTTTAGTTCGTGGAGTAGACGCCTCTGGCGGCCTTTTCTGGGAGCAAGTAGACTCTTAGCAAGTCGCTTACGTCGTTATGCTATGTCAACTGTATCATAACAATTAATTTGTTTTTGTTTCCCTTCTGTGAGTTCGTAGCTGTATTTAAATCCTACCCGTTCGCTTTTTGTTTCGCGCCCTCGTTAAAAGCAAGGGTTGTGCGTTTTTTGATTTTCTCATACAATATTTTTATCGTAATAGGTATAACGACATTTTACGAAATTAATTTAAATGGAAATATTTATTTATCCATTCCGTTGCTTGGCTATAATTACGTAAATAAGTACCAGCTATTTCTGCACGCCTTCTTCCCATGGGGGTAGGCAGAAACAATAGAACGCCACTTGCTACGTTCCTTACATACTCCTTTTGCTTTGCCTACGTTCATACATCTGGTCAGACACGCACGCCGGTTGCGAGTACTACGCACCTGACCTTTCTGAAGAACATCACTAATTTGGTCACTATATGTCCTTCTAGGGCGTCCGCTCCCGGCGTTTCCACTCACCTCTGCTTTATAAATACCTTTTGTTACTCGCCTTTCACACATCCTCTCCACGTGACCAAACCATCTAAGCATACTCTTTTCAATCTTTGTCAGTACATCTTCTTTTAAACTGGGCCGTTGCCTTATCACCTCATTATTCAGCCTATAATTCATAGTCACGCCAGACATGCTTTGCAAGGAACGCATTTCCACAGTATTTATTCTACTTTCATGCTTCTTTTGCCACACCTAACATTCACTTCCATACATAAGCGTAGGCACCAGCACACCATTGTGAACAACCAGTCGAGCCTTTTTGGGCATCGACTGATTGGTCACAATCGCATGTATAGCACCATTCACTTTATTTCCCGCATTAACTCTCCTTTCCACATCTTCATCAATCTTTCCATCCCTTGTAAACTGACTCCCCAAATATATAAACTCACTTACTTGCTCCACACTCTTGTCATTTATTTTCACATCACACACCGATACATCCTCTTCTCTTTCAAACACCATGACCTTCGTCTTATTCACATTTATATTCATCCCTTTCTTCTTATATGCTTCATCCATCCCGGTCACCATGTCTGGCAACTGTTCTGCAGACGACGCAAGTAGAACTTGATCATCTGCGTATAGAAGGCATTTGACAGGCAACTCATTCATTCTCAATACAAATTGTTATTTCTAAATAATATTAAATCCTGTTCTTAACAAATACTTAGGTAACTTTACCCTCTGCGGTTAAGTTGGCTATAAATAGAGCGAAATATTACTCAGATTAACAACGCTGGTTACTGGGCATGTATTAAAGCAATATTTCTTATTGTTTCATTTAATTACTCATATTAGCGACTTATAATTACGGTAAGATCCAACTATAGAACTTGGATCTTTGGATGTTTAAACAAAGCTTTATCTTATGGCAACTGGCAACGGTCGTAAGTTATTGCAGGACAAATTAGATTATGTCCTACCATGATGTGCTAACCGCTGTAACTTGTCAGAGGCGTATTAAGGGTTGGAATATGGAACTGTTACGATACTGCCCGCATTCAAAAAACAAAGAGCCGACGGCATTTTCGACGCTGCCGCAAATTGTGACAAATTGTGTTATTGAAATTTATGTCCGGCAGTTTTGAGACATAATTGGATGCGGAGAGTCGGCAGCCATGTTCCCAGAGTGACGTCACGTGCTCTAATGACATTTATTACGGACAGTTCAATGGCGCCGCTCGTCTCCACAAACGTAGTGCTATTTCACATTTGGAAATTAATTTTCGCGGCTATCTGCAGGCCAACGCCCGGCGAGGATGCAATGTCCCGACATTGGTGCCGGAGCGGAGCTTAGCTTTGAAATTAAGTTTGAGTTTTGTTTTTCTAGTAGCTAACTGGATTAGTGTTTTATGGCTTTCGGTTAACTTTACAAAATTTGTTCAGACTTATTTGGCATTCAATTAAACTTACTGTTGGTGTTGTTCATAACTGTCAGAAGCTTACCTGTAACAAAAAAGATGAAAATTAAATACAATGTTACTCTCATATAAATTAAAGACCGATACAACTTGAGGTGGACAAAAAGGGCGGTGTTCACGTCAGCGTAAATCTGTTCCCAATAAAAGTAATAAATCGTGAACCGTCGCTACACAGGTGGTGATTTTTTCTCCACAGCAACAATGCGAAGATTGTGTCTATAAATAACTGCAGTAGTGAGATGGGACAGGACGTCCACTCTGCTCGAAGGCCATTGACTGATTGCCCGGAAAGCACGGAGCGACCGATAGGTGGCGTTGATTAAATAATTAATCAAGTTGGTATTCTCATAAAATAGTGTAGACAGATATATGTTTTACTAGCTTCTGTCCGCGACTTCGTTTGCGTAGATTTCAGAATTGGTCCAGAGAAAAATTAAAAATACAGATAGACATAATATATAGCGTTGCTGCACTTTAATAAATCTTTTTAAGAGGAATAATTCGGTAATACATTGTTTTCATATAACTCTATTCCCTCCGGCCGTTTTCGCAACTGGGATTCGCAACCAGTTGCGAATTAAGAATTTTTATTCTTTGTTCACAACCAGTTGCGAATCAAAAAAACTTTTTCCTTAACCGCAACTAGGCATCCTGATGATTAAGTTTCGTAACCAGTTACGACAAAAGATTTTTTATTCCTTATTCGCAACCTTCGTTGTCTGTTTTTTGACAATCTATTTTCCTTCAGTGTATTCCCGTTGTCCCCGTTTGCCATATGCCCGTCACGGGGACAGCGGGACGTGATTAAATTTATTTCCCGTTGCCCCCTTATCGTACGAAGTAAACCTTTTTTAAATCGAAACAGTTAGGTTAGGTTAGGTTAGAACTGTGACTACACAACGCACGAGCCGAGCGAGCGTCGCGAGCGGTGCCGCGGCAGCGGCCGGCGAGTGCCAGAAACTAATTTATGAATGTAAAACCAAACCACGGGGACAACGGGAAGTATTTTTAAATATTTAATTGAAGCACCGCTGTCCCCGTAGGATGACGGACACGGCGTACGGGGACAACGGGAATACACGATTCCTTCACCGTTTTGAGAGCAGTGCTGATGAAAAATAAAGCGCCTGTCCAGGTTCTTAGCTACGACCTACAACTCTTAAGTCGAGGCTGCTACCACTGGGCCATCACTGCTCATGCTTATTTTACCTACTGGTTGCGAATTAGGAAATGCTTTTCTCCCATCGCAACTAAGTAAGTTTGCGAAGTTCTTATTCTTTGTTCGCAACCAAGTTGCGGTTAAGGAAAAAGTCTTCTTGATTCGCAACTGGTTGTGAACAAAGAATAAAAATTCTTAATTCGCAACTGGTTGCGAATCCCAGTTGCGAAAACGGCCGGAGGGACTCTATTGGTTTATGCGGCGCCCGGCAGTAAAGCTCCCAGTCAGAATGACAATTTACACGAAACTTTAATGAATTACACACTTAATTAAACCTTCCTCACGAATCACTCCGTCGATAAGTGAAAACTGTATGAAAATCCGTTCAGTAGTTTTTCAGTTTATCGCGTTAAGACTCACAGACAGACGCGGCGGGGCGGGGGGGGGGGCTTTGTTTTCTAAATAATACGTAGTGATCATTAGGGGACTGTCTTGATAGAAGAAAGTTGCTTGTAAAGGGGATGAAATGTGTTTTTCAATAGGAAATGATTATCTCACACACCTTGAAACATTGACCAACAAATAACAGTTCGATTTTCTAAGAAAAGTCAAATTTCTCAGAGTAGGTACCTACAGCTCTTCCAACTTCCAACATCCGTAATGCGTTTGATATTGTTTTTAAGAAAATAAAGCACGATTTTTCTTGTAAGTGTGAAGCTGAAATTACGTAAAAAAAGACTTTATCTTTTCAGTAAAACCTCCTCTTTGCGCCATTACGAAACAACGATGTTTTTCAATCATCAATATATCACGTATGTGGGTGGAGAGGATGAGGATCAAACCAAAAACATTGGCGAGGAGGAGTCGCTTTCAAAGCTGTCAAATGTGACAGCAAAAAGGGCGGGAAAATGTCACTATAATGGATGTGTCACCGGCATCGTGGCATAACGCGACCCGTTGGCATGCACGGCCTCAGATACACTCCCTGTGGATTAAGTAATACCAGATTTCATGAAAATTTTAATACCTACGGGTAACAAGCAACCACAGATGGAAACCGGGATTGTACAGACTGCCTAGCTGACAGTTGTTTTATTTAGAACAAAACAAATAAGTCGGGGTTTTCCAGGCAGAGATAGCATCAACTTTCATTTTAATTTAAATTTCGTATTGACTTTTAAATCGAAACCGATGACACGTTTTTTATCGTACAACGAGTAGAATAAGTTTTCATCAATATAAAAACTAATACTATTTTTCAGTTTTAACTTGAGTAGGTACTTTTATTCCGATAAACCGATAAACTAATTAGTTCTTGATAGTTGAAAGCTGTACAGTTATGGTATGTTGAAGCAATGTTCTCCTGTAATCAGAATAATGAATACGATGGCTCAGTGCGATAGTCAATAAATACGGTTCGGAAAACATGTCCGAACATGATGGATGATGGAAGCAAAATGTGATGAAAGATAGAGACAGACGTCTGTTAATAGTCTTGTACAGTCTATGAATATTGAGATTTTATTATACAGTGAGATATTTTTAAATTGGAAGGAAGTCAAGGAACTCTTCATACCTATCACCTACTCCACCTTCACATATAGTCAACACTGATTATAATGGGGTTATTTATAAACGATGCTTAACGGTAAGTAATGATTAGCGACTGTTTAATACATTTTCATACATTTTTGACGTTTAAACGTCTCTTAACGTTAAACGACGTTTATAAATAAAGGGGTTTATGTGTAAGTTGAAATTCGGAAAATGCAAAAAGATATCGCTTTGCGGGACTCAAATCGAATAAAGTGTCGCTCCAATTTTAGACATAAGATTTTTATAGGTATGTTCCAAAGTTTAATACTTACCTATACTCATATCAATATCTTTATACACAAAAGAAAAAGAAATAAAATCTCGAAAACTACTACTTGCAGCTCGTTTCTAACTTGAATAATTCCGTTTGATGCATCGTAGGATGGAATTTTATATTCTTCAGAACTTTCCTGAAAATTAGGACACTGAAATTCACCGAGGTACATCAGTTGATATCATCGAGTTGACATTTACCAACGGCCATATTGGTCGTTATCTGTCACCGCCCCCTACGATCCGTTTCACTTGCAACCCGATAGGGGGCGACACCGCGCGGCGCGACTACTCGCTCCATAATGGCTACCACGGCCCCTTTTTTATTACTGACCCGCTAGTAAACAGATCATTCGGGTTTGTGGTGTTATAAAAACGAAATTAACTCTGGCCGGTAGATGTCCAGATATCCTCAGTGCTTACTGCCCTACTATTAACATAAAATCGCGTGTCACGCACATTCCGCAGTTTAAAGCGTCTCAAAGACATTAACCGCTCGTGTATTGCCTGGTAATAACGTCCGAAAAGTACATTCACTCGGTAATACTCGCATACTTCCGCTAAACCCGGCTATCATTCGGATTCTCAGGTGCGTTCAGACGCTCGGCGCGGCTCGGGTCAATATAATATCTTTTGAAATATGCTGACTTATGAATTCACTAGCGAACATACGAATACCAGACATACGTTTTTCCTTATATAGTTAGTTGCTAACATATCTACTTATAGTTATCAACAAGAGCACGCCTTCATACTAATAAAACTGTTTAGGCATGTGTGGCTGATATGATTAAACGATTCACATTGCTATCATTTCCTATGCGCCATCCGCCCGATGTTCATTATACCTAAGTACATAATATGAGTGAACTGCGGGCACTAGCCAGTAGGCACGTATGCCCGACCACCGCGAGTGGAGCCATTGTGCACTCCGATATTGTGTTAATAGATTAATCCAATCAAAATATTAATTCCACAACGCAGCTCGTTCGTACCTATTTACATTTCAATCGCACGATTTATTCGTTGGATTTGAGATATTCATCGACAATGTTCAGAATCGATTCTATTGGGAGGCATAAATACGCTTTTATAAAGCATGTTGTAATCCCCATTCGGGATGTGTTGGAACTGTAAGGGCTGAAAACATTTTCGGAAATATGTAGAAACAAGTGGGATGTCGTTTAGAAAATCAGTTTGCTTGATGCTCGCTACATAGAAATCTTGGACTCCAAATATGGAGTGTAATAGAAAAACTCCAATATGAAAATCTATAGATATCATTTTATTGGAAGCAGATCGGCGCCGCAACTCGAGTCAGGACGCAACGTGAGCCTCTCGAGGGCTGCCTTGGGACCCATGAAAGTCGCTGTTTAAATAAGGGTCTAACTGTAAGGATTGCTCGATATAGCACTTTGTAACACCATCGCTTGACTCGAGAACATTCAACGTACGCTCGAGTATAATAACTGGAGCACCGCCACCGTATCGAAAGTTCAATATTATAAGATACTGTAATTAATATGGGTTAGTAAAAATTTGAATTTGGGTTCATAGGAGCCAGCGTTAAAGCCTTGCCTTTAAAATAATGATACCACTTTAGGTTTAGTCATTTTAATAGTGGTATTAGGAGAATTTCTAAATATAAACGCAAATTGTAAATTATCCAGAGGAAGTGTGGCGGCGCGTGCTCGCCCCGACCCGCCCTGGATTAGAGTCCCAGTTGTGCGTTTGTGCTGTTGTTCCGCATTTACGTATAATATCACTGTATTGTTTCTACTAGAAAAACCTTTTGATATTCGATCCAAAGCTCGGTGAAAATAAAAATACAAAAATCAGATTTTTGTATTTTTATTTTCACCGAGCTTTTTTATTATTACTAAAAGCTGGCGTCGATTGTCCCTTTTAAATTTTGAAATTCAGACTATTAACACGAACCAGTCAATCAAAAAAGTTGCTAAAGACATTGTAAGCGGTCATTGGGCTCTACCACAAGACAATTGAGTCCATATGGGACGGCAATAACAGGGGTTAGCATATACATGTAATGAGTCGGGGTCAGTGCGCGCTCTCAGGACTCAATATTTGTGCTGCAATACAACCTTTATTGTGAGGATCAACACGCCCGGCCAACATAGGCGGAAACGCCCAGCGCCGTAACCTTTTAATGAATAGGCATCAAATCACGTGAAATGTTTGAAGCTTAGGAGAATTCAGCTATTTCCACAAATTGTGTTAGACAGTATTTACACAGCTCACGAACTTACTTGCAGCAAACGAGACAACATTTTTCTAGTGTCATTTGTTGGAGTCGCGTGGGATTGGATGATATTACGTCTGTGTGACGAAGACGAGCATGTAGCGGAGCACTTCGCAACTGCAACGACGACAGCTGCTCCTCTTTATTTGATTTCCAACTGCACGAAGGAGCATTCAAGTTTTATGTCAACGTTGCGACACATTCCAACATTTGGATCGAATATCTTCTCTAATGAGGTTTCAGATTTCTAGTTAAAATTCGATTTCATACCTATCCACATGTGGTTTTCTCATATCAGCATTTTTATCCCCATGCTGCCTTTACATTTTTCATCCTTATCGCAAGCAAATGTCGTAAGTGCGTTCACATAAAGTTTCTCTTACGTTTTCGCGGAACCCGTTTCGTATTTGTTGTGTTACATTTTGGTATAAAACGATACGGTTATGTTTGCTCTAGATTATTGGTGCAGGAACATTGCCTAAATATCTAAGTTTTGTGCTAGATTTTCTGCTTCGCCACTATTATCGTGACGAGGTACTTGTTGAACATTTATGGCTCGCTCAAAGGTCCACTGATAGTCCAGGAAATGGTTTCGAGATAGGTATAAACATTAAAACCGTTGTTGAACAAACGTGGGCCGCGAATATCGTGCGTGAGCAATATCGTTTGGGACAGATGTCGAAGGGCGGGGATGTTTGCGTCTGTGCCTCGGACGGTCAACAGCGGCGGCAAACACGCGTGCGAACGCTCATGTGTCGAGCGAACAGCACGCTTGTTGCTATTTTGTATCAATAGAACTTGTGACGCGTTCAACGCGTTCAATTTGCGTGCTGTACGTTTTGCTATAATGCGGCGCTTTGAAGTGGTTTTCACCTGATTCATGTTTGTGAACGCTTTGCAATGCCGCTTTGTGCATGCCTACTTTAACATGTTATAGCTAATATTGGTTTTAGTATTTGGTTCACAGATGCGAACTGAAGCAACGTAATGAGTAATGGTTTGTGTGGAGGTGGTTGAGTTGAACTAATTTTCACGGTTTTCCTATTGCTATCGTTAGATCCAACTCGTTAAATGAGCATTTGTGTACCTAACTTGATCCGAGCATTAAGTATACTTAGGCCCGTATTACAGAAGGTTACTCAATACTCAAGCATTACTTAAAACTAGATTCAAGCCATTTGATCGGTTGAAACTAGTTTTAAGTAATGCTTGAGTATTGAGTGACGTTCTGTAATACGGGACTTAGTGCACCGAGTACTAAGTAAATCTATTATTAATAAATCTATTTTTCTTTCTTTCCTTTTAGTGTTCCGTAGCTCAAAAGGAAAAAGCAAAACCCTTATAGGATCTGTCTGTCCGTCTGTCACAGCCGATTTTCTCCGAATCTACTGGACCGATTAAGTTGAAATTTGGTACACATAATATGAACTTCTGTAACCCGAACATGGACGTGTAATGTAAATAAATGAATATTGAGTAAGGGAGTCACTTTTTCAAATTAGAAAATTTAAAAATAAAGTTTTGCAAACTGTACCGTGTTATATATCAAATGAAAGGGCTTGTTGTAAGGATTTCAGATACTTATATTTTTTTATAATAAAAAAAAACAGAAAAAGTGAAAAATGACCTTCGATTTGGACCCTTATCTCCAAAAAGACTGAACCCGAACATTTTGAAAAAAATACAGAAAAAAGATGTCCGTGTGTTGCCGGACGTAAAGAATGGCACCATCCTATTTCTTCCCGTGGGTATCGTAAAAGGCGACTAAGGGACTTGCTAGAGAATGGGCAGCAGCGTTCTCTATGCATTTTAACCAACGACTGCGATCGCCAACCCACCTGCCAAGCGTGGAGATTATGGCAAACCCCCCTTTAGGGCAGGCCTATAGGAAAATCTATAAGACGTCTATTATCTTAAAATACAATGGTAAATCTCTCTATATTGTGCGTACAAACTTACATTTTCAGTTAGAATGTATGAGGGAACATGTTTTTCAACTACAATGTTAAGTTTGTTCTTAGGATAACTTAATCCCCACTACGGGTAACCCTTCATTATGCTTGGTCTGACACGCACTTGGCTGGTTTTTTTCTTTTCTTTCTAAGTAAACTACAAATTAAATTTCGATTTATAGATGTAACTTGTTCAAAAGTTGTATGGAGCTATACTCCATTTGACATAAGATTAGACATTTAAATAAACTTGTTTACAGTCCGTTCAACCGATTTTGACTTCTATTCCGTAGACATATGGATGGCATTAAAAGCAAAAACGTGGTTACAATACCAACTGTTTATTACAGCTGCCATTTGTCATGCCACGAACGCAATAGAAGTCAAAATCGGTTGAATGTACTGTAAAAAAAGGTTTATTTAAATGTCTAATCTTATTTCAAATGGAGTATAAATGCCTTATAGTATAAGAAACTTTTAGTAGCAATAACCTTTTGTAACATAACCGCACTAAGTAATGTAGAAAACTTCCACGGTTTAAGATAAATTCACATGAGCTGCATGCTGGTTGATAAGCAGCATGCAAGCGGCTCCGCCGGAGCGCCTTTATCATATCGGGTTCAAAGTACCAATACAATAACCTTGTTAGTTACATGAGTGACACTTTTTGTGTCGCCGCCCCCGCGATCGGGAAAATACAGATAATACTAAATACGTCGCTTTTGTACGTCGTATATCATACTTTATAAGTTAGGGATAACATTTTTAGGATGTAATTATTGAGAAGTTTCTCAAGAAAAGCCATATTCCCAAGCAATTTGTTTATTTATTTATTTTATTTACACGGCTTAAAAAACCAATTACATAAATCAAAGTACCAATTACATAAATCAAAGTACCAATTACATAAATCAAAGTAAATGCAATGTCATCTTGTAAGGTTTTGTGTGAGGTACGAGAATTCCATGTTTCCACATACCTATTATAACGTAAAGGAATTCACAAACGGACATGCCAACATTTGGATACAAGGAATTCTATAATACCAAGTCCATAGAGCAAGGAGCAGATAACTGTAATTCCTTTTTCAAATTGCAACGCCACGACGCGCTGATGGAGATTCATTGAAGCAGCGCATCATTTATCAAGCCAACATTTCTTACTCAGTTTTATATCGCACAACCCTAGATTTAAACTTTATTCCACTCACTCGTTAAAGCGCTGCATACTATGATTGCACTCTTATTTTTTGGAGCTTTTTGTGCACAGCACACAAAACAACAAATGAGTTTTTTTTGGTTGTTGACTTTTCAATTTAAGTCTTGGATTTCTGCGTATTATTAAAAGCGTGTTTCAAGTTGTATTTTTCGCTGGGCGGAGTAGTGATGTCTCGGGGGTAACGGAGGTCCACTATCTAAATGGATTTCGGTAGCAATCTGAGCCACAGTTCCGGGGGAAATAATCAATAGTGGACGCGGTGGTGTGATGGCGGAGGAGTTGTCGTTGATCACAGTTGTTTGTTTTATTTCCACAGGCTCGTTTGGCCCCGCACTAGAAACAAGTTCGCGTATACACGTCGTCATTTGATCAAATTGACTTTTGGAGTGACAGCTGCCAAAATCTCTGCGTGCAACAAAGTACAAGGGAAATAATGAAGTCCACGAGTCCTGTGCTACGAGTATTCCTACGTACAAACGATTCTTATAATTTGTTCCAAGCACAAGGGTTCCAAGGCTGAACTTGCTGTCTTGATTTTTTTATGAAGCCCTGAACAATGCTATGTGGCAAACATCTTTTATTTTTCACAAAAGGTACGGTAAGGTTACTTCGCTTCCGTCAGTATCTCTACTTTGTATTATTCTTGTTTGGAGCTTATTATGACATTACAAATCTCATAAGTTCGGTATTCTCCATAAGTTTTGTAAGATTTATTACACAATAAGAAATAACGGCGGAAACTTTCGTATTTGAGTTTTGTTCCCTCAACAATATTAAAACAGCGATATACAACTGAGAAGTATTGAAAAATCTGAGGCGGAAACATCAGTTCACGAAATACAAAACCCCGGCACACGAAAGAAGTTGTCCGTCGTAGCCGCGGGCCCCGGGGCCACCAGTGCTACAACTTCGCGCTACCAACTGCTACGCGCGTAGCTCGTAGACCCGCCGTCGCGCGTAGCCATGTTAAACTTTCAGCTACTTAGTTTTATTTCACACCCAATTTATTCCCGAATAGCAATCTAAACGCGATAAACGTAGTTCGTTCTTGCTCTTTTATTACCCACCTGTAGGGTTCCTAACTCACCATAAACGCTTGTTCAATTTAATTCCGATCTAACTCTTGAATTCTAAAAGTGCAAGCTGTTCATTTTAGAACTGGCTAATTCGAAAGTTTCTACATCTGTGAGTTCCATTGTAATGACTATATCTTTTCTAGCTTTAGTGGAGTTCTTGTGTGCGTAAAAGTAATAAATGGCAATGTCGTAAAGCATAAAAAACATAAAGACGCAATATTGGTTTAAACATAAAACCGCAGTTGATGTCTAAAAAACCCTTAAAAGTAGTATCAGTCCAATTTCCCTATTGGGGTTCAGAGTGTCACCGCATAAAATAAAAATACCTACATAACAGCCACCCCTTACCCGTGCGGGGCAGGGAGGAGGGGTGGGGCAGGAGGCTCGCGGGGTGCGCGGGTGGTACTTGTAATAAAAATTCGTTAATACTTTATTTACTGTATTAGTACACGTACGAGTATTTTCGCTTCATATGAAACGATCAATAAACCTATGCGTCTTCAACTATTTATTAGGTTTGTGCTACGCTTTTCCTTTACGGAACCAGCAAGGCTTTCAGCGGAAACGTGACGTCGGATATATGGCGGAAGGTCAAAATAACATGTTCATAATTTATGAGGCTGGGTAAAGGTAAGCAAGTGATTTACATAAGTCTATTTTATTACTCGTTTCAGAAACTGAAATGAAAAAATCTTAACCAAACAGACAGCTTAATTACGTTTTAATATCCAAAATAAAGATCCTTTACAAGCAAGATTAGGCGGGTTTAAAAGCATTAGGGGTTCAGCAAACAATGCAGGCGATTATCTAGTGAATGGTTGTCAGCAGCATCGGTCTCGGAGTTATTGTAATATGTAAACGAGTCCCGCTCCCGTCCGTCCGTCCGCACTTAATTGTCCACGTCAATATTAAACTTAAATGTTTGTCGTCCCTGCCATTTGTATAGTTAGTGGCCTGGTAGTGGGGGATTAAAAAGGTATTTTCCTTATTAAAGGTGTTACAAACACGCTGGTAATTAAATGTGATATTAAATTTTACCTAGATGTGCTTATATCTAAACTAGAAGTCTTCGAGAAATGAGTAGGCAGAGTATGTGTTCATAATTGTCAATTACAGTCATAGACTCAACTATATTGCAACCTATTTGAATTTTCAAGTGAAAACACGTTCGTTTTGATTTTTTTATTTAAAACAGCTCTCTAATTAAATGCCAGATAAATAAAAAAAAGTAATTGATCATTAGAGCATTGAAAATTTAGAAGCGCGAATTGCGGAATGATATACTCCTTAGACGATATTCCGATAGTTTCTAATGGAGGTATAGAGTTCATTCAACTTTAATTGCCTCGTTAGACGGCTCAGACTGAAAATTTCCACGACAATAATTTTTCATTTTCAATAATGTTACAGACCTTTCGGATCACTGACTAATGGCGCGGTAATATTTCAAGGAGATATAAAATAAAGCAATCTGTTAGATTTGTGTTCTAAAATGAGGTTCTTATAGTCATATTGTTAAATATAAAAGCGGATTTTAAGGATCTAAGTAGTAGAAAATCTTTGAATTAAACATTTGGATTGTGTTGTTGGGTTGGCATGTTTGGACATGAGCGGCACACCGCAGGTGTCTGGCAGCAGGTGAGCACTAAGAATGCTCAGTATCCTTGACTCAGCGCGTCGTGCCAAACTACTTACTGAATATATTTTCTACCAACCTCACGTCAGATGGTTTGCGTTTCTCTTTTTTAGAACTGATGCCATACATTATTTATTTCGCCTTTTGTATGCAAGTTTTCGTGCAGCGCCCAAATTTAATCAACTTGTTTGCGGACCAACAAAAAAAACCCGCCATTAATGTACTTAATTTGACAATTAAAATTTAATTTAATTGCGGCCTGCGGGCGCGGCTACACCTGCAGGTCCAAGTAAAATGAAGTAATTCGAGTCGTTGCGGCACGTCCCCGGCATTACTTACCATCTAGCAACAATTTGTTTTTTTCCACCCTCGAGAGAAACTCGAGCAAGCGCGTCCTGCTTTTTAGTCCCAATTTATTCTTTCAATAAACTTTTCCGCTTTGCTTTTTGCACGGAAAATGTGCCTAAAATATTTAAACAGTTTATGTTTTCGTTCACATCCTTATGTTACTGCTTATGAGCTCAGTATTACTCAATGATACCGTTCGCAAACTCTTAATGCCGTTCGTGCCCATCTAAGTTACGTAACCAGAATCACGAAACAGTATGTAAATAATCTGAAAACTTTGTTTGTAAAACCAGCCCACAAAAATTTTGCTATTTAATTTGATTGTTTTGGAGCATCTGTCGTAAAAGTACTCGTACGCATTTTGAGCTTACGGAGACTTCAACGACTCGAATTTTAAAAAAGGAAGACGACAATCTATGGCAATCCGTATTTGAGGGTACCTATGCGGAGAACGGCTGTACGCCCAGTGGCTCGCGACTCTAACGGGCCGTGACAATCGCTTCCATGCTAAATGTCATGGTGGCCATTGTTCTACAGCGCCTCCCTCACCCCTTGAGTTGCCCGCGCCACCCTAACTTTCCCTACTGAAGCACTGGCATTTATTCCCCACACCCTTACCTCCGTTAATGAAAAATGTAGGGCTCGGGATATTGATTATAGTTTTTACTCGTGTTTGCTACGGTGAAATATTTCAGAGTAATTCTGACGCAATACAGGGAAAGTTTCGCAATTAAAAACTTCAATGAGTGTTAGTAGCTCACGTTGGGATCAAAGCAGAAAAAGGCTAAGTGCGCGATATGTGCACATACTAATCTTCCTTGTATTATTTTGTTTGTTTTTGATGATTGAGAAAATATCAAAAGTATAAACGTTGAACAAAGTTGGCTGCTTAATTGCACGTCTCTGACAGTCAACATATACTAAAGGATTCCGTAAGTTTTCATACTAAAAATATAATTCGAAAGTCTGAACTCACGTTAATCAGTTCTAATCACCTTTATTGCCACCTTAAGTAAATTATGACAATGAAATAGTGAATTTAGTGAGTTGAAGTGGAGTAAGAGTGGGGGTGGGGGATGTTAACTTAATATGGCGGGGGCATCACGGCAATTTGTTCGAGACGAACCTCCAGTCTGCCTGAGTGCCAGCAATATCAGGGTTGCCGCCTATTATGATAACCTTTTAGTGTTGTCATGATACAGGGATTTGGGCACTCGTAAACCAATTTTTATCTACTTTTTCACTAAGATTTTTCTAAAAGCTTTCTTTTCGGCGGCATACCGTGTAATATTAATAGCTCAACAAACTTATAAAAATCAGGATGTTATATAAATAAAATTGAATATGCCAAAAGAAGTTTTGATAATTTTGTGTTAGATACGGTACAACTTTTTTTTTGCAAGTTTTGCCTATTGGTGATTTACCTTCACGATATAATCATCACATCACACTTCCCACTAATATTATAAAGGCGAAAGTTTGTGAGTGTGTGTGTGTGTGTATGTTTGTTACTTCTTCACGCTCAAACGGCTGGACTAATTTTGATAAAATTTTGTATGGAGGTAACTGACACCCTGGATTAAGACATAGGCTACTTTTTATCCCGATATTCCCACGGGATCGAGACTTACGCGGGTGAAACCGCGGGGCGCAGTAAGTAATAAATAAATTTTGCGTTTGCAAGCCCTACAATCTACATCAAGCTTACGCTTGTGTTATCGAAGGAAATCGCGCGCAAAGTAATTATAGATCGGTAAGACCTTTACCTTAAAACCTGCACTTACCCCGAGACCGATAATATGGTGAACACACACAAGCAGGTATTGTGTTGACGTCATTCACGCACACACACGAGGGCGCGACAACTTTATTAGGAAGCCATAAGTTGGCGTGAAGAGGCATCACACGATAGACTTATGTACATAGTAAATTGTTGACTCTACTAAGTTATGTTCACGATAAAACTAATTATTTTCCCTTCTTTGCTGCGTCTTCATTATAAACCGTAAGGTTTTATCAATTCTGTTTACCCGGTTCTATGTTAGAGGGTTTGGTTTCCGCACTTAGTCCTTCATGTGGACCATTGTGTGTGGGGTGTGGTTTATATTCTAACTTCCTAATCATAACTTTTATATTTATTATTTATTTATTTTTATCCTACTAAGTAATAAAGGCGAAAGTTTGTGAGTGTGTGTGTTTGTGTGTGTATATTTGGTTGTTTGTTACCTTTTCACGCCTAAACCAGTGAACCGATCATCTTGAAATTTCGTATATACGTTGTCAGGTGTACAGAAACGAACAGTTTATTTTTTTCGGGATGAAAGGTACCCCTTTCATCCCGAAAAAAATAAACTGTTCCCGAGGCAAACAACTATAACGTTCTTATGATAATAGATGGCGCCACGTGTCTTTCGAATCATGATTGAATTATATTATTTTTATTCCTATAGTTGCCGTGGAATAATTTCCGACCTCCATGCGGGCGAAGCCGTGGGCATTAGCTAGTTACTTAAATAAAACGTAGCACGCTGCAGAATGTATGGTACAATTATTATTATACATTATGTGTCACTTTATACGCTTGCAGATAACATATTGTATTCATAATTAATTGTGACAATATTGTTACAGTTTCACATCTCATTACACGTTATAAAATGAAGCGCAGAATTACCATGAACGTTTAATACCGCCTCATTATTTATTCATTTATGAAACAAAAACATTTGACTGCATTTGCGAACTCACTGTGTCGACATGAATATTTTTTGCTCGAGAGCATTCTTTGCATTGTATTTTATGCGAGTACTTCGTCTCGTCCATAAAAATCATAAAACGTAGTAAGGGCGGCCCCCATTTGTTCCACTATTTGCATACGATACAAACGAGTGAGGACAACGATGTCCTTTACTGGCCGTCGACAATAAAAGTGTATTTGCGAAGAAATTTAATAAAGCGGAAGTAGACTGCTGTTAGGGCGCGCCCCTGAGAGTTCGTGGTACTTCGGACGTAGTCGTAGGTGTACCGAGTCGGTCGTACTGCGGCCTTGTTATGCCGGTAATGGTAATTCATACTTATTTAGTTGCCACGCTGAACCGATGGTCGGCACTGTGAACACGTGTCGGATATCGGCGTTAAGATAAATATGGTCAGCGGAAACGTTATTGTTTAGTTTGTACTTTATTTAATTTGTAAAATATGGTAGATAACGGATTTAATACAACAGCTATGTATTGTTTGGTGATAACCGATAGTGAGTCACGCTGTGTAGGGCTATCAAAGTTATAAATTGATGACAGTTATTGGATGTAATTGTTATTTATTGGTAGTTTCACTAATTCGGCTTAATTCACGGTTTCTAAGATAGAAGTGTTCTCCTTAGAGCAAGGTTACACGCTCAGTTTGGCGTCATTCTGGTCCATCAGTCTAGTCAAAATGATCGGAGAATGATCGTGTAACCCACGGATTGACAGACTGATGGTCCAGAAAGATGAAAATTAAATATTTGAAATAATTTTGTCAGTCCATGTTGAATGATGAAAGACTGATGGGAAGCAACGTAATCATAACAGACTTCTTTCATCCAACAGTAATTTTGAACGTCTTCTTCTTCGATCTCGTATTTCATTCAATAAATTAAGATGACTGTAATGATCTCTTCTTTGTAGCCACCTTCTCATCCATCGCTCTCTTTTACGCATTTCTTTAGCAGCAACGCGATAATTATCATAATAGCACACGCTTTCTTTTTCCTTATAATATCCATGACTAAGCACTGATAAATTGACAACCGACTACGTACTTTTCATCAGTCTGCTGTCAGTCTAGATTGACCGTGTAACCGTGAAAATCATCCATCATTCTGGCTTCAGTCAAGTCAATCCAGACTGATGGACTAGAATGACGACAAACTGAGCGTGTAACCTTGCTCTTAGAGTGTAGGTAAACATACTGTACTTCCACTATTTAGTCTCCATATTATCAGTATGAAGTTTATGTACCTACTTTAAAATTAATCAGATACGAAGTAAACTCGTGGATTTACCTCGTATTATAAATTCCCGGGAATTTGTCTCTTTACGTGTATCGATAGCGTCTCGAAGGAACGAGCTCAATTTCGCTTTAATATTATAAATAATGGGAAATATTATTTTTTAACTTAAGTGATGGAATAACGTATTAAGGAGATTTTGCTGGATTTTCAAGGAAATCTGCCTATGTTTAGTTTATATTATAGCATAATGTGAGACGGTAAAATAATGAAAACAAGGATAGATCCTATTTTCTATTAGCTTAATGTTGTTTTCGTATACTTAGATTATTCCATGAGTTAGACGTTCAGACATTCCATACGTTTCGATATATTTTGGTAATAAATAAAATATATTGAGTGAAATATATATTTAATTACTATTTTAAGATTAACAATTCTAGTATGTGTCGTATAATATTGTTTACATGAACCTTTTCCTTCAAGAAGCAACTTTCGTAGCGCCTTCGTAGCACTTTCGTAGCGTCGTAGCACTCGTAGCACCTTACAATCACAGGTCAATCGTCTTTGAATCAAAACATTTTAAAACCTTATATCCAAGATCACGAAACTTTTATCAAGAACTGTCAAATCATATCAAGCCACTAATTTCTAACTGTTAAAATTATTATGAACATGATTGTTAAAAAAATTGTAAACAGTGGCCATAATGCCGCAAGTTGTGTGGGTAATTTCCAAGTATATTTTCATCCAAAGAGTTTCTTACGTTATTTGAATTTCCTTCAACGTTATCCATGAAGGTTGGTTCAGTAATTCCAATATGTGATGGCGCCGACGCGTCGCCCTACTTGTTGCGCACCACGCCGCTCAGTATTTACGTTCCAACCAAACAATATCGACTCTTTCACTAAGCACACTCAATTGTTATGCTCTATCTACATACTAGATATAATGTAGGTAAACACGTCTCTACTATTAGTTTTCAGAAGTATTGTTCTTATAAAACGGCGGTGGAAGTCAAATGTTGAGATTTTTACTCAATTGTGGGTTGCAGCTGAAAATCGGCGTCAGGTACACCTTGTGTTGTCATCTGACATTATGCTGAGCTGTGGCCCTTTTGGCATTATAATAATTGTTTTCTGTTATTTATAGTTTTTAAGGTGTATTTTTTGCTGTAATGCCAATAAACGCATTTTTCTTTCTTCTTTCTTTCAATTTTGCAGCTTGTAATTCTGATAGTAACAATTTATTAGAGGTCTGCAGAGATCTTAAAATTAATAAACTGTTAAGTGTTTCAACGACTGCATGTTTTCCAAAATCTACTTACTTCGTAACTAAGTGTGCTGCAGTAAATTTCCGCGGTCCACCCACAAACGAAGTTCTCGAATATTCGAGAAGGCACGTTAAGGGTAATAAAAGACGGTCGCTCGTGTGTAATTTGCGCCTTTGCTCAGCTCATCACGACCAGATTGAAATTCCTTTCGCAGCCCCACGTCGGCGGCTGGCTGGCGCCTCAACTTGTTGCGTTGTGAAACGTCATAACTACCCTTACGTGAGGATATTATGCGATAGAGTCGGACGCAAATAAAATTGCGTCCGACTTATCAACGACTATCTACATACTCGTAATATAGATACGGGGATCCCTTGGTGTTGGAAGAGCTATAAATTCTGTCGTAATGTTGACATTCACGCAGTAAGTTGTTGTTAACTTACGGTTCCTGAAGTCATTCAGTGAATAGATAGGTATTGTGACAAAAAGTTAAGTTTGAGTTTTATACGGATTCAGACTAACGTGTTTAAAATGTGAAATACAATAAAACGCAAAGATAGTTCTAGCATCGTACTCGCTTTGAAAGTTAAACTTCACAATTAAGTTTAAGAACAAACGTGCAAATGGAATTTTAGATTCTTCGAGTAACTGCATGGCGCTGGGATGCATTAATGTCTTACTGATTCATGTTTAAGACTATGTTTAACATTGAGCTACGCAAACAACTGGTTAGAAAAAGGGTTGCCGCATAAATTAATAGCTAAACAATCGACCAGTTGCTTTGTGTAAACTAAGACAGATTTCCAAAGTAATTACAAAGTTCGGTTAACTTTAAGGCTGTAGAGGTACTCAATATATTGTTAAAGTTCGCTATTTTAATGATATTTTATCGTTGTCATTGTAAAGGACTTTTCGAATGACATAGGTACTGATACATTAGTCATGTTGAAAAGCGTCTGCGCTATAGAGAAAAAGCTCAAAACTTTTTAAATTCAATAAGGCAAGTCGAGCCGTAAAGCCGTTCGATGCTCCTATGTGAAGAAGCAAGTAAATTAACTACAAGTCAAGTAAATAAAACCAATTTGCGTCGTCGAAGCTCCAATCAGTTTCTCAGAAGTGCGCGGCAGCCGAGTCCGTGCGCCTTTAGAAAGTTTCTTGTCACAAAATATTTAAAGGTCAATATCGAAATGCAGCAAAACCGCTAGAAATATAAAAGCAAAAAATAAAATTCTTTACGATACTCATGATGGAAATCTCAGTGTGTATGAAAGAAAAACAGACATTCTTGAGGGCAACGGAGCCCCGAGCGCGCACTTAGTTTCGGCTATTAAGGGCGCTGTGACCGCCAGCGAGACGAAACGACGAAAACTATAAAACCGGTAAAGCAACGTTTCAGCAGCCGTAAAGAGCGTCGCAAGATCTGTTGACAATGTCGCCCCAACCCGCCATAAACCGTATGCACCCGGCGAAGCAGTAAAACTTAATGGCACTCTGATTAAACTTATCTCTGGGGCTGGCAAATCACGACCTCTAATAAGCGCTCATTCACAAAATCCTGCACTTTTTAGTAGTTGCATAGTCTTAAAACGGTATAAGCCGAGGATTCCGGCGGAATATGTCAAGGGTAGAGCTATGGCGTCTTGGCGCGGCGCCCGCCGGCAACCCGACATTGGTTTGTTGTCCCAATACTTTTTACTTGTGCATCGTACAAATAGCAACACTAAATGCTTTAGAATGCTGTATAAATTGTGCGGTTTGTACCCAACTACTGCATTGTATTGTTTTATTATTTGATTCATTAGCATACTATTTGGAAGTCAACTTGCTTAAACATCATTTGCATTTGTACTTAAGACTTAGAGAAGTATAGGAAAAGATTTAAAGTTCCACCCACAAACATAAAGTAACAAGTGCTCGGCTACAGTCAAAGATAAGATCTCCTTCTAAGCGGGTAGACTAACGAGGCGTAACTTTAAAATACTTTCATTTATAGCGAGTGCTCGCGATATCCAGTACAGACGTCTTTATGTACAAACTTGTCTACTTAGCGACGACTGTATGATCACACTGAGACACCAAAAAAGTGGAGATAGTGCGGGGTAATGCGAGGTCGCATAAAACGACAAACACTCTCAAAACGCTTTACAAGTGCTGGAAGGATGTTATAAAGGTTTTACGATCGCGTTCCGTCAGTGAACGTTGCATTGGCCTTAATGGACGACCTAAGTGCATAGAGACATTCATGACAGCGGTAAAGCTGTAAGAAAACGCTTGCAATACGAATGGTTATACCACTAACGGTTCATTAAAGAGAAATAACAGTGACCGCAGTTGCCGGAATGTTTGTAACGCTCACAATGATGACCGACACGGCCCGCGACGACACTTCTCATTAATAGTATTGTCACTTTTGTTGGGACACGGGAAACGAGATACTGAAGCCAGCACCTAAAAGTATTCTGATAAGTTATTGTGCGAAATGTCGGTGGCTAATATTACTGCTTACTGATTTTTATAGGCTTGTTAACAACTTCACTACATTAGTTATAGCTGAAGTTACATTAAATTAGATGAGTCGCGATTTTGTAAACAAAATGAACGATTAACGTTCGCTTAACATGTACATTATGAACGGAAATAAAACGCTAAATAAATAGTGTGTTAAATAAAAGCTTTCGACGCGTTACTCTCGACTCGACATTTGATTTACTTTGTGTTGAAACGTTTATCTAGAGTGATTCATCACATTGGACAATTATGAGGGAGATTCAGTTCGGAAGTAAAATAAATCCACGACATCGATTAGTAATTCGAGACTTTTGGGGTTTATTCCATTTTTCCATTTACCAACGGCAAATGAGAATCAAATAGTTATGAAGCACGATCATGTTTCCATTAAGTGTTTTTCCTTGTAAAATGAATTATTATTCACTGTTCAGTTCCACAATTTTAGAATTTAATAAATTAACCTTGTTCGCTCGTATTCATAGATTCTAGAGGTGGCATTATGACTATAATAGTTAATATATCTCTTACCATTGTTTCAATGTGACCGAATTTCAAGTCGACAATCCTCTTCTACGAGTATTCTAACTGTCAAATACCTAATAGACCCTTTTTTACGTCGAAATGAAAATGCTAATGAAAACCCTAACCAATATTCCCTAAATCAAACAGTCGAGTGATTTAATTCCCACAAGCTTTTATTTAAACAATAGTGAATAACTATTGGATCTGAACGTAACTACTCAACCGAGTCCACTCGTAACTTTGCCCTTTCCAATCCAATTCCATAAAACACAAGCTATTTCAAGTTTCAATCAACATGTCCCGGAATCGTTTTACTGGGTCATTGTACCAGGAACACAGAGAGTCGCAGGTGATGTAGGCTTTGAATAGGGTGTGCTAGGCAATGGCTAGACAGACGTCGGCGTCGAGCTTGTTTTAGCGGCTGATCGATACGCCCGGCCCACCGCGCCCTACTTTGCTGCTGGCCACAACTCTATTTTCTTTTGCCCTTTATTTGAATACAACGATGAATGTATTATGAACAGACCCATTGCGATTAAGTTGCTCATGTATTTTTTGTAGTTGAAACAAATAGTAATGCTAGATATAATGTCTAATAAATAATTCAACGTTTGCAAAAGGAATAGGAATCGCCCGATAAAATTCCAATGTACATTCTGAAAATAGGAGTAAAAGAAATTGAGCGTCGAAGTAATGTTGATGTATGTATAATTCTTCCTTTCTATGCGTTCTATTAGGATTCTAACGTTGGGATTCGTTTTGACTTTGAAAGAAAGAATAAACACAACAGAAAGTAGAAAAAAGGGAAACCAACCACAATTATATACGCCAAAAAACAAAGTGACAGAAGTCAGCGCTGTAATGCCGAGCTCAACAGCTAATTACAAAGTATAGTACCAAAGCTTGGCACGGACATTATTAAGTAGGTACTATGAACCCTCCGCTAAACTGAGAAGTAGGTAGGAATCGCCCACATTTTTGGCATACTTGCGACAACCAGTCTAGAAAGTGTCGTTCGAGAATTGATGGTAAAATGGTAAGACCCTGACGAATGAACTTTACGCAGTTCTGCGGGACGTGATGCCAAAGACAATGTGAATGTAAAATAGATTCAACAACATAAATTCTCGTTGTACTGTTTTATTTAACTGACTGGGAAACAGACGTGCACGTGAAAATACGTATGAAAGCTGCGCTAATGGAAAATTGGTTTCCCGAAAAGCAACAGACAAACGTGAACCAGCTTATATTTATTTTAAAAATAGTTTTCAGTTATTCCTTTTGACAATATTACACTTACCTGCTGTAACTTGTATACCTAACAGTGGGTAAGTTTTAAAAACGTGTTCAAAAATAGTTCGTGATAAATATTTTTCTAAACTGGAATGGCATTGTGTCGTGAACTCGTGAGCGAGTTTAGTAATAGAATCATAAGTCGGTTGTTTCTCCTCGTTTTGTGTGCAGTGTTTCTCCGCGACTTGTAAAAGCTTTCCTTTACGAGAAAAACTTTTATAATTAAAGGACATCAAAGAACCGCCGCGATGGGGTTACACTTTGGATCGTTATTCAAAGCGGCTGTAACCGAGATAAGGGATCTTTTGGCGCCTTTTCAATGGAAGTTTATTTTATGAACTGTGACACGGAGGTAAATTTGTTTCTAAATATGTATAAAAAAATAAGATATTTGTGTATGAAATATTTTTGGTGAAACAAACAAACATAACATTACGCCTCTAATCCCCGAAGGGTTGGGGCAGAGGTGTACCTATAGTACACCCAAGTTTCACTAGTTATATAATATTTAAGTCCCATGTAATTGGGGGCGAGCCTATTGCCATCAACCAGGCACAAATCCAGACTCCGGGGTGCTACTGAGACATTCCTGGTGGAAAAACCCAATAACACTTTGCCCGACCTGGCAATCGAAGCCAGGACCTCGTGCTCGGCAGTAGCGCTTGCGAGCTCTAGACCAACGAGGCAGTGATTTTTGGTGAATGATCTGATAAAAATGATAATATTGCAGAAGCGATCATTATGCAATATAGTGTAATGACAAACAACGGAGGAAAGTTTACTTCACAATACATAAAAGCTGCCAGTGACAATCTGTGCAGTAAGCTTGGAAAATAACACTTCAGTAAAATACTTCGTCACAGGGCTCGGAAACCGGTTAATTTTCTATGTAACCTTAAACGTTATTATAAAGGTTTTCGAACATATTTAGTTAATTATTTAATATTTTGTTGCAAAATCAATGCTGAAATTTGTATCTTCGGAAATAAAAAATAACCGGTTTCAAGCCCTGCTCCTTTTACTTTTTTGCTAATCGTAACGAATCAAGTCAACCTAAAAAATCAATAAAAAGGTATTTGTATCATTTCCTTATCGATTGCATTTCGTGATACAAATAGCATCCGATAAATACGTGCCCTACTGAACGGAGTACATTGATAATCTACACTCGTATGTGAAACAGCCGCCCGATGAATACTAAAGACGTAATCGCAATGATACCCGTACACTGATGCGTTTGGACAATATCGTTAAGTCTACATCAGTAGTAGAGCAGTAATCAACTCCCCACTGGCGACTGCAGAGTAATTGATTGGTCTCAGACGCAGACAACAAAAGATAATACCGAGTCTGGTGGTAAATGGATTTGTCAACCGCTGCGCTAGTAATTAAATAAATACACTATTTGTTTCTTTCTCGTGTACGGTTAGTTTACATGTTGACAAGTTTTATCAGCGGTCGCATGGCTTTTGTCGAGGGAAGTAATTTGCGAGGTCTAATAGAAGTTCTGTCAGAAGTAGAAGGTGTAGTAAATCTGTAGTAACTGTTCATAATCATCATTTCAGCCGAAAAACGTCCACTGCTGGACATAGGCCTCCCCCAAAAGGGGTTGCTAAATTGTAGAATGTAGATACATACTGGATTAGTATTGTTTATCTTACTGAAGGAGCGATTTTTCCCCTCCTTGTCGTTTACGCACCATATTTTGAACGTATTTATGGATCGGCCCCATTTACATCATGGTGTTTCACGTGAGCATCTACCACTGAATAAAAAAAGAAAAGTAAGAAATAGAACACAAATACAAAAAAGAACAAGTTGGGGGAAAATATGTCACATCCACGCAAAACGGCCATCGCTCAGCATAATGCTGAGCGATGGCCGTTTTGCGTGGATGTGACCCTAAGCGAGACAGAGCTCCAGCGCTCGAACAAAACATCGATTACATTCAATTAGGTACATGAAAAGGTAACAAACAATAATCACTTATTGTTTGTTACCTTTTCATGTACAAGGGGGTTGCCATAATCACCACACTTGGCAGACGGGTTGGCGATTGCAGTATGGTGTTAAAATGCATAGAGGACGCTGCTGCCCATTCTGTAGTAAGTCCCTTAGTCGCCTTTTGCTACACCCAGGGGAGAAATAGGATGGTGCTATTATTTAAGACGCAGATATATCTGCCAGTGACCTTGAGTAGTTAGCTTGCGTGTTCTGTACTGAGCTCACGCAACGCGTCGTACGTTCAGCCAGTAATAGGACTCGCCTATCAAGGAGCGCTGTCCCCAATTTGATGCACTATTAATTTATTATACACAAAACAAAAGGTATTTTAATAAAACGCGTATACTAAAAGATCAATAATTAAATTATCTTTAAATTGGTGAACGTTTCAGAAAAATACGCTTGGTAGATTTTGCGCGTTTTTTATACGCGTTAGACATAACATTACAAATTAATTTCAATATGTAATTAAACATAATCTAAAATATTCACATAATTATTAAGTTATTGAGAAAATGCTCTAATTTATCATATATTTTTTTCAAATCATTAATACTACACGTGTGGACGTGATCTTCGGTATAAAATCATTAAAAATCCGTTATCGTCCCCTTAAGGCATACTGACGCGACACCGGTAGAACAAGAATTTTTCAGAGAAATTGTTCTACCGGTGTCGCGTATGTAGAAGCCTTTATGTCCGGCACCACACGGAGTAGTAAGTGTTAGGTGGTCTAAAATGAAAGATTAATTAACAAGACTGAAAATTCTTGTACCCATAAAATATTAAATGCAAGCTCAGCTACAGCTCAAGCCGGTTACGTTAAAATCTTCTGCCTTATAATGCTTACTCGTAGTTACATAACGATAAATTGCTACGCTGCATCCATTAAATAAATAAATCCATTGAATATATTTCTGGAAACCAAAGTAATCGCATTTATTGTGTTCGGTGTGATATTTTAAACGGTCTCCTTCGTGGAAAACTAGAGATTAATTAACCTTTTCCCTCAATTTTTACAATATAGAGCAGGAAAACGTATAAAGCTTATTTTACTTTTGCTCTCTCGTCACCAAATCACGTTTGATAACATTTATTAGATTTTGATACGATTATAACGTTACATACTTACCTACAATACAAAAATCTTTTCGGCATTACGTGCCCACGTATATTTGTGCGGCGTACATTATAGTTGGTTAGTCAGGGGAGAAGGGGGAAGGACATCAATCACTGAAACCTTTTTGTCAAGTTGCCACTTCGACACGTTTCCCCAATGTTATGGTTAATTCAAGTTGGCATAGTTCGAGCTTTTGATGTTAAAAGGGTTGAACTGATATATTTGTTAAGATAATATTCATTTTTATTAAATTTGTGGTACCATAAAATGTACCACAGAGTTTATGAACTAGATTTCAGTATCTATAGAATTTTCAAAGGATGACCGAATATTGGCGACCTATAAACCTTTCGCAAGTATTTTAAACGATATTGTCCACCGGAGGGTTAATAAAATTAGACGAACTGTAACGATAAAACCGATTAACTTTATCGTGGCTTTTTAATCGGTTACGCAAACAAAGCGTGATAATGCAGCGTCCCGACACGGACGCTCGGCGACCGGTACCCTGCCGGCGCGGCGCCCACCTGATCCCTTTACATGCTCTCTCAACCTTTAACTTTTTTAAAGACCTCTGTCTACCGACAAACAATTTAACAGTATAACTTCGTCGAATAGACTTTTCGGAGGAGATTTGTTATTCACTCAAAAGTTTTAAGTGGCTGTGAAACATCGTTGTCAAAGAATTAAATAACTACTCCCTTTAAACGATTTGATGCTTTAAAGTTGTAACGTAGGGTGTATAATTGTGTGTAGTTTGTTCGCGAACAATTGTTAGTCGACACGTCGATCTTGGAAGTTTCGCCGTCAGGTTGTGGTGAATAGAGTTTATTTCACTTGTCGGAATGTATAATATGTTTGTACTTGTCGCGGATCGGGTTAAACTAACTTTAATAGAATTAGGACGTCATAACAAAATAACAAAAAATAAAAATAACATTTTAGACACTATTGTCGTAAGTTTTGATTTGATTCGAACTTTTAACGTCACTCGAAGTTCTCTCGATTAAGTTTAGACGCGAAACTCAACGGTACACATAACATACTAAAACTAACACAAAAAAAATGCAGATGCTTTAACAAACTGACTGTCTCCTAAGATACAGGCCATCCCTAGTTTAGCAGACAGGATTTAAAATTTTGTTTTTATAGACAATTATTTTATTTTTTTCCACTTGTGTACATTGTTAGTTGATTAAGTCTTAGCATGTAACTAGTATACAACCCGTGTCTATGTATATTTTGAATCAATAAACTTATTATTATTATTAAACTGGCTTCTTACACTGGACTACGACATGACAGAAATTTTATTAGTTTAAATAAAAATTAACAGTACACACACTGACAATTCTAACGTACGGTTAACATACAGGCACTCCCTTACAACACCCAACATAACTGACACAAATCACACCACAATGCATACACTCTTTTTATACATATTTTAAGTTTTAAAAATGTACCTTAATTTTTAATTTATAAATAAAATTGTTAACCGGAACGTAGGAGTCTGGATCTCACAACACAGGGAATCCTAATGTGAAGTTTAGGAATTCAATCAACTGTAAACTTAGTGAAATAAATGTATTCTTATTAAAGTAGAGAGGAGATAGCAATAGCAAACAACTATAGAATAGTAGCAATACCACTGAAAATCAGCGCTGTGCTGTGGGTCCCCCATAGCACAGCATCATGCTGAGTGCAAGCCTTCTTGTCACAGTCATGACGTGCAGCTGCCGACTATTTGTTTTTTTTTGTGCTCGTGATTATATGTAGATCTGTTTTGTGTAATGTTTACCTACTCGAGTTTATTAGATATGTTTTCGTATGCACGTGTTTCTGTTTCAAATAGCATATTTTTTCTTTCTTTCGTGCATTTAATACCTTTTTTTTTTGGTACAAAACTCTGAATTCTATCTCTTATATTCGAACGCAATTAACGTCAGAGTTCAACACTTATCAGATATATTACCAGTTCTATCAGACGGACTCAGCTTTAATCTATTAAAGCTCGGATTAAAACTTCTACCAACAGTTATAAGTCCCGTCTGCGGCAAAAAGTCCGAGATTCTTTCCTAAAATTGTATCCTGACGTATGTTAGAGAGAAGGCTTAATTTTACGTTATTAAGAAAGTCGATGTTCGATAAGAGGCGCGTGTAATAGCCCCCCGGCGCGCTGCCGGCCCCTCCATTAGCGAGCGTGTTGGCTGCGGAACCCTGCGACGCTCAGCGTGGCGCCGCACACTACCCACGACTTCAACCACTCTCTTTTTCAAAGACAGTCATCGCAAATTAATATAATCAGCTCCCCAAGGAAGCATAATTTAAATAAATGGCTAAATAGTATTCTGCGCGGATAGTAAACGGCTGAATATTCCGTCACGTGTGGGGTCTTGTTAAATAAGGTAATAATCAGAGAGGTATTCTATGAATTTTGCATCATGAAACCACGATGAAAATGATATCCGGTTAGTTTTTGACACAATCTGAAAAAGCTAATAACAGTCATCGTAAAATTACAAAAAGGGCCAGTAACCGAGTGTCGGTGAAACTCGTTAGTTTCCACGGACATGGGATAATTGTGATAACCGCATTTATTCGCGTCCGGAACTCTTGAATGTTAAACTGAATTGAGTTATTTTCTCCGGCGGCTGCGCGTCCTGGCATGTGTGTACTAGTCTACCTGGAATGATCTAATACTGAATATTAAAAAGTAAAAAAAAGAACTGACGAACTGTGTTTATAGGTACAGTAAAGTAATTGAATTACGATCTCAGTTGCCTTGTTGGTTATTGTCAATGTGACTGACAGGAACAGACAAAAGTATATCTTTTTTTTTTCTCATGGCTTCGTGCGGTTTGCACATTTAGCCAGTGTTAAGTAAAATTAGGTACTACAAAGTTTGTTTTAAATAATAATGAAATACCCGCCTTCTCCCCCTCGTGTTTCAGTAAAGATGTCACTTTACTGAGACCTCACGCGGACTTCTTGAGAGAACTTGAAGTGATGTTGCACTGTTTTGTTAAGATAGATGTCATCCTGGGGAAAGACATAGGCTAGGTTACTTTTAGTGTAAAAAAAAATCCTAAAGGGGTGATATAGCGGATGAAAGTTTGCATGAGATTTTGTAAAATCCGAAAATTGATAATTTATAGTATATGGATATATCTATAAATTACCAATTTTCGGTTTTTTCTCTTCAATTGAACGGTAAAACATTGCTTTTCGCCAAACTTCATGCTATTAAGTCAACGGGAAGTACTATAATTATTATAGGCATAAATTACCGTATTTTTTATTGCCAACGCAAACTTCCAAGTCAACACTTGGAAGTTTGATTTTCTTTCAACTTGATACCTCCATGCGTTACTGAGAAAAAGGGTCTTGACAGACCACGAAGTCATCATGAAAGGGTTCCGATTTTCGATTTGGAGGTACGGAACCCTAAAAAAGATTATTTTGATTTATTATCTGCCTGTCTGTATGTCTGTTACCTTTTCTTGGCGTAACGGCTGAACAGATTTAGATGAAAGGCATACGGATAGGCAATGATCATGACATAGGATACCATGAATCGGTAGTACGTTCCTGTGGAAGTCGCTGGTAAAAGCTAGTTAGATAATAATCCTATGATACCTACTTTTCAAAGCTCTAGGAAAATAACTGAAGAAGAAGAATCGGTATCAAGGCACGGTTTCAATGGCTTGTAGCCTAGGAGGCGGACGGTGCCTTAATGCAAAAATGCATAAGAAAATGGATTTTCATGCTCAAAGAATTCCATTCACAACGTGCCAGTGTCTGCTAGATTAAGAACTTTACTGCGACGAATAAAGTTTGAAATAGAACTCATTTTGAATTTTAATCGCATAATATTGGGTCGGGTCCTCAAAAGCTTTTTTTTTTGGTAGTATGGCTTACACAGACCGCCTTATTACAAAACAAGATTTATATTTTGACATGGTTTAAAGCATGGAGCCAGTTTTTGTAATAAGAACGGAACAGTGATTGAAATACCGTTCTTTATACAAAACTGAAAACTTAGTTCGGTACTACGACTTTAAATTTTTTTACCGGAATTGTCGGAATAAAGTTCGAAATTCAATAATGGCTCCATGTTTTAAACCAGGGTCTGAAGATAAACCTTGTTTTGTAATAAGGGGGTTAATGTTTAAAAATGGTGATATTATTTTCGCTGATTTATTATTTTAACAACAGAGTTCCTGGCAAATTATTTAACAATATGATAATTCACACGCACTTTTTATTTGCATTCATAATCAACTAACCAAAAAATCTTGTGATTTCGAAATGTAACAGTAAAATCCTCATAATGAGAGGGCTCAGTAAATTTCTAGCGCACACATAAGATCCACGAGTTTCTGTTTCCGGCTGTGTGGCGTCTAATTACAAATGTTGAATGGAACTTTTTGGTCGGCCAGATTGTCGCGCCACCGAGTTATATTCACTTCAAATTGAACATTAAATTTCCATAGCAATACGAGGAATTTTTAAATTTGTCAGCTGCACAGTTATTTGGATTGTTTTTACTGTACACGCTAATTTTACTGCGAGGTTTCTGCGTACCGGTTCCGAACAGAATATAAATGTACAGAATGAAATCACAACCACCTACGCTTGTAACTCAACTTGCAGTGCTCTAAACTAACTACATCGTAAGTATATGCAATCACGTTGGACGTAGGTATCATATAACGTAAGTACATAATATTAATGTGTTCAAAGCACGTACAGATGCAGCTATTTCGGCAATACGACTGCATAATCCGCAGCATCCTATTTTGTAGCGGCTGCATAGCGTAATAATCTCAGCTATTCGGTGGGCTTCGTCAGCGCTCGGCTCGACAGGCACTCGAGGCGGCTCGAGTCTCGGGCTCAAGGCTCGAGGTGGCTCGAGCCCGCGGCCTGAGAGTGCTGGCGCGGCGGAAGCGGGCCCTTACGTGCTTGTCGTCACGACACGCCGCCTTTGTCCACCCACTAGGCTTATTTGCTGAACAATGAAAAAGACGAAAGCCTCCGACATATTTCTGCAAAGATTCTGTGATGACTCGAAGGAAAAAGTATTTATCGCGTAAAAAATATGCCATGATTCGAAAATAATAGAGGCCGCTCCCTGTCAGTTTCGAATTCATTGTATTGATTGATGAAAAGGCTATTATGAGATTCCACCAGATTTTGCGAATTTTTCATTTTCGTTTAAACGCGACTGTGCAATAAATCGATTTCGGGTCCAATTTATCAAGCTTTCTAAACACTCAACTTAGGCGAGTCGTGTCTTTTGAAATTGAGAGGAACATCGAAAATGGCTAAAATTATTTTAACATTCCTACCGCATGTCGTTCTAGAAGTGAGCGACAATTAAATTCAGAGGGTGTGAGCTTTAAGTGGGTACGTGTTCCTTTAAAATGTTATTAAGGTGGAATCCTGATTTGATTCTGAAGACTACAGCGCCAGCATACGCGTAGCTTTATGATTTAGTATATGGGGCGTACATTTGAAACGATCAACATTGATATTGGCGAGGTTTTTGTGATTAGATACGCGTTTCAATTTCTCAATTCAGTCGGTCCGTCGGAGCGCGTGAGCGATGCGCACGTCGAACTAGCGTGACAGCCGCCCCCCCTTGTGGCTAATACATACGGCTCCCTAACACCGAGTGTCGTGTATGTATTTTCCGAAAAAAAAAAAAGAATTCTGTAGGATACCTCCCTTGTTTTAACATAGAGACAATGTATCCAACATTGTCTTTATGTTAAAGCAAGGGAGGTACCCTACAAAGTAATTTTTTTTCAAGATTTTATTTTACCACTTTTTTCAGCGTGATTAATATGTATACCCATGCCATATTACAGCTTTCTAGTACTAAGGGTCTCTGAGCTAAGCTGGAGACAGACAGACAGACAGACGGACACTACGAAACTATATAAGGGTTCCTTGTTGTCTACGGAATCCTAAAAAAATTGTCTGATTTTTACAAGGCCGGGTTTTACTCGTACCAAAAACGTTCCGTTAAATTTACTAATATCGTTGGGTATAACGATGCCCTGATTTAATCGTAGGTACCTTTCCTCCTCACACTCAATACTTCCTATGAAATCCCACATAGAAAACCTGTTTGTTTCCAGTAAACCGAGCAACTGCTACATTATTAATTTTGATGTCTTGTGATTCGGTATTCAGTCAGTCATTTGTTGAGTAAATCTTTCGTGGAAAAATCCCCATGTTCAGTCGAATTTCTTTTCTACGAATCAATAATGTATATACGTTACCTTCTTATTGTATTGATATTAGTTGTTGAAGTTTATTTTTCAATGCAATAGTTTCGTGCTCATATCAAAAGAGCTGTCATGAATTTATGAAAAGAATAGCACGCGATCAAGTCGGTTCTCAACCTCTGTCATCGTAGAATAACCACAGTCACGGAACAAACATTGCCATTGAAATGTTTTAAAGTATGCGTTGGTACCGAACTGCATTGAGTTTTTGGTTAATTTTTTTGTAAACGTGAGGGGGTTACCTGTGCCTTGATATCGGTATTTAAAATCATGTCAAATCAAGCGATTTTAGTATGGAGGATCGCGGAGGAGAGCACTTGAAGCGGTCGAAGGGTCCGGAGTGCACTCCTGGCGAGCCCGTCACATTATTCGACCTACTTAGCGGCAACAGACGAGGCGAGCCCGAGGTGTCGCCCGTAGCCACCTACTTGATATTGTCGTGCTTATGGACGACTCCCTGTTGAGATCTATGAGTATTTTTATGAGCGATCCTTTTGTGAGCGCCACGAAATTATAAAAATCTTGATAGCCGTTCTAAAGTTCTTCAACGTCAATTGAAAAGTGATGACGCTTTGAGTTATTTTATTCCCTTATTTTCGCATTTTCCCATCTACAATGTCAGAATAAAGAATGCGGTAAAAGAAAGTGCCTAATAAATGTAAGTCACAACACAAGTTATAAAATGTTACGCCTTATACACAACAGCGAACTCTATCCACATGTATACGGAGGGTATAATATTAAACGTAAGAAAATAAGGCTTCAACGAAAACGAATTGAAAAATTCAGTCGAGTGAATTACGGGATAGCTCCTAATGCCAAGATTAAGCAGGATTGCCTCTGCTTGAATATTTCCCTCCTTCTGTAAATAAAACACCCACATCTATTGGGTTGGTAAATTGAGAGCTCAGCAAGACAATTTACTTTTGTAATTTTCTTTTTATATCAAAATCTGGTCAAGTATATTGCGTTAGATGATACGAGCGGTTCGATATCGGTCGCCGGTCGGCGACTGACAGCGGCCGCCATATTGGTCGCATAAATCAAGCGGGGCGGCGAAGTGACACCGCGCGCCGTAAGCGATCGAGTGTCACCCGTCTAGAAATAAAAGCAAGAAAATTTTTCACTAGTTGAGTGGTTTACTCCGAGGCATGCGGTGAAATTTGTCTCGTCGGCTACCCACTTACTTGTTGTTTATGTTTTGTCTTCTAATTTGGAGACTCGGTTACTTAACAACTTGGTACGTTGTTGATCTGCGTTTGTGCAAAATATTTAATGTTGTATTTTAGTTATATAACCTTCTTCCTCAGGTTCTCTTCTTGAGAGCAGTGGTGGCCCAGTGGTAACAGCCGCGACTTACGAGTCGTAGGTCGTAAGTTCGAACCCAGACAGGCGGTTTACTTTGTGTAAATTATTTCATCACCACTGCTCTTAAAACGGTGAAGGAAAACATCGTGAGGAAACCGACATGTCCGAGAACCAAACATTCGAAGTCATGAGACATCCACCAACCCGCACTGGGCCCGCGTGGTGGATTACGGCCCACTCCCTCTCACAGAGAGGAGGCCTGTGTCCGAACAATGGGAACATTATAGGCTGATTATGATTATGATGATCTTCTCCACTCCTGCGTTTTCCTAAGGGGGGTTGTGGCTAAGTACTAATATCCGCACGGGTCAATTAATCAGGGTAAGCTACGCCTGCCGTAGTTCCGTGGATGGGTGACCATCGTTACATACCAAGACGTGCTTTCCGAAGCACGGAGGGACCTCGGAAAGCACGTTAAGCCGTTGGTCCCGGCTGTCAGTTGTGGATCTTTGACAGTCGTTACAGGTCGTCAGATGCTCGAAAGTCTAACAACCAGTCTTGTCAAGGGGTATCGTATAACCCAGTAACTGGGTTGTGGCGGTCGCTTCATGTAAAATATAGATGATGATGACTCCTGCGTTTTCCTAGTACCGCCTACCGACGAAATCTAGTTACGTCATGATTAGTTAGGTTAAACGGCGTATTGTTCACCTTTTTTTAATTGGAGTATTTTAACGACTTCAGCAGCATTCAAATACTTTACGCAACAGTTATTTGCGCAGTTTATTTTAGAACAATCACGTTTTTGAGGCTTCTACGCAACAGTTTGAAGTCCTTAAAGTTATTCAGTTGTTTTTCTTACTTCCAATTTAAATTCAAAAATAGATCCATCACTTGCGCAACGTTCTTTCAACATAAATAAGAATTTACACAGACCTTCTACCGTGAAATCTGTACAAGCATGCAGACAGGCACTTAGTTTTATTATATTATTAGTGTAGATTACTAAATCAAGTCTAGCTGCATTAGCGATGGGAAAGGATATCGATACGCGCGCCGGGGTCGAGTTTCGCGCGGTTGCATGACGGCCGCAAGTTATGCATTCCCAGTACCTACATATTACTGTTACAAATCAACACACACGGGAATGTGTCGTTACATGTATTAAGGCTTCTACAGACCAGCGCGACTCTTTTACGCGACACAAAGGCACCGCTCGTCGCGCGACACGCGGGGCCGTTGTGTCGCGTCGCGTGTCGCGCTAGTATGTAGAAGCCTTTTGCCGTGTGGTAACGGACGTAAAGAATAGCACCATCCTATTTCTTCCCGTGGGTGTCGTAAAAGGCGACTAAGGGACTTACTAGAGAATGGGCAGTAGCGTTCTCTATGCATTTAGCACCATACTGCGATCGCCAACCCGCCTGCCAAGCGTGGCGATTATGGCAAACCCCTCCTCTTTGCGGGCGGCCTATGTCCAGCAGTGGACGACTTTCGGCTGAAATGATGATGATGATGTATGTATTGTATAGTTGATGTACCCTCGATGTCTTGGGCATTTAGAGATCGGTACGAAGTACCACGGGACTAAGAAAATCTTTAAAGTTACGTCATTACTAGCGAAGATTTTGGTGAAAACTTAGGGAACCTGCATAACCGAATAATCAGCCTATGTAATGTTCCCACTGCTGGGACTCAGACCTCGTCTCTTCGAGAGGGAGTGGGCTGTTATCTACCACTCGGGCCCAGTGCGGGTTGGTACATGTCTCACGCGTTTTCGAACTTTTGGTTCTAGGGCATGCTGGTCACGGTGTTTTCCTTCACCGTCTTGAGAGCAGTGGTGATGAAATTATTTACACAAAGTAAGTCGCCTGCCTAGATTAGAACCCACGACCTAAAACTCGTGAGTCGGGGCCTTTACCTCTGGGCCACCACTGCTCTCAAAAAAGAGAACCTGTAGATAGGCCTACTAAGAAAGCATGAATTTGTTCAAGTTAATCTATGATTTGGTCAGCACCATTAATAAGGTGTACAGGTATATATGAGGACTGCTAGATTCTCTCAAAAATCGTCCTTTGGCATTGTGTTAAGGATGGTACCTATATACAGAGTCAAATTAAATTAGCTAGCGAAACTCCGCAGACGTGATATATGATAGGGTATCGATATCTAAACACGACAAAATAAAATAAAAAAAGATGTGATGATTTTTTTTTGGGTCAGCGGACCGCTTTTGGTGGTTTTACTTGAAGTATGAGTTTTTTTTGTTTTATTATGTTTATATATCGGTACCCATCACGTCTGTGAAGTATGCAAAAAAAAAAACAGATTTTTAATTAATTTAATTTGACCCCGTATATTTGCTAATAATTAAAGTTTTGCATTGCCTAATGTGACAAACGATATTGCAATGGGGAGATATAAGTAAAGGGCGCCCGGTGTCACCACAATGTGTTTGAAAATGTTTCATGAATTTCACTCACGCGACTCTAAGGAGTGGTTCGCACAGGACTTTACTGATAATTAATGGATCCTTTCTATGGTTAATATTCCTAAGTACCTGCTTTGGTATCTATTTTCTCAATATATTTATTGTTTCCACATGTGAACTAGGTGGTAGGTTTTACAAAATATCATCATTGCGGACCCTGTCGAGCGCAGCAAAAGTAGGAGAGAGGAAGAGGGCTTTTATTTGACTACTTAGTTGTTATAATAAATATTGTAATTATTTTATAAGAATTTATGTAATTTAAAATTTGACATTTAAATATTCATTTATATTATAATAGCATTTATTTATTACAAATTGTTTTAATTTATTTGTGAATATATTCAATTTTTGTTCTTCTTTAATTATTTCTGGAAATTTATTACATATTTTAATTGACATGACTAGTGTACTTGTTGAGTGCATTTTTAACTTAGAGCTTGGTAAGTTTAACCTATTTTTATGGCGTAATGTATATTTTGACTGTATATTTTCTCTTGTGGTGTATTTTTTTTATTTTATCATCCTTATGAATTGATTTGGATTTTAAGTCTTGTCTGTTCACTGCCTGTTTCACAAATTATGGTAATATACTGAGACAACTGGATTAGGAAGGCTTGTTGATGATTTATTGATTAAAATAAATTGTAACAGGGTTTACTTTCATTTATCACGTTTTTACTACGTGTTAGCTTGTTTAACTATTCAGAAATTCAATTATTTAATTCATGTTTGCTAAACCGATAAAGAGCAGTGGTGGCGCAGTGGTAACGGCCGCGACTTACGACTTGTAGGCCGTAGGTTTGAACCCATACAGGCAATTTTTTTGTGTAAATTATTTCATCATCACAGTTCTCAAAACGGTGAAGGAAAACATCGTGAGGAAACCAGCATGTCCTCGAACCAAAAATTCGAAGACATGTGACATCTACCAACCAGCACTGGGCCCGCGTGGTGGATTACGGTCCAGTCCCTCTCACCGAGAGAAGGTCTGTGTCCCAGCAGTGGGAACATTATAGGGTGATTATGTATGTTGTAAACCAATAAATATTTATAATGGAAAATAAAAAACCAGCCAAGTGCGAGTCGGACTCGCGAACGAAGGGTTCCGTACCATTATCTATAAAAACGGCCAAAAAAATCACGAAAATTTCGACTGTCTAACTATCACGGTTCATGAGATACAGCCTGGTGACAGACGGACAGACAGACAGACAGACGGACGGGTTCCCGTTTTACCCTTTGGGTACGGAACCCTAAAAACATCATCCACTCAAAGCGTAGTTCATCCATGGCAGGTAAACGTTGACTTGTAAACTAAAGCAATGGGATATAATAAAAGCATTTCATATCACACGTCGCGAGGCGTGACCGAATGTTCTTTTCTCCGTGACACACTCAATATTACCCTATCTTATTCTTTTATGTTAAACCAATTTCGTTCAGGGCGAAAATCAAAATAAACTCAATGTGTCTTTTATACATAGTTTGGTCGACCGGACCAAGAATTCGGCAAACTTTTGAATAATAAAAACAACTCTACCGTACTTGATATCCAATATTTCAATAAAGATCCAAGTTTTGGGCATGAGAAAATGGAGAGGCGAAAAATTACATTACGAAGGTCTAGGGATATTGAGGCTCTCTTATCAGACGAACATATCCCGAGTAGGTAGGTAGGAACACATGAGATGTCGTACGGTGCGGCCAGATGGAGTTATTACATGAATAAAATCGCTCGTACGACTTTCATTTCGACATGTCTTCTACAAATTGTGATATAGTGGACGTATATACGTTTTAAGATGCATCCGTACTTTAAGCTGTAGGTGTACTGTAAAACAGAGTGCTTTGGATGGCGTTATGACTTTTTGTGACTTTGTTTATACAAACCTTGAGAATCTGGGACTATTAATCGAAACCTAACCCTAAACGGCAACGAATAAGTAATGACGCCCTAAAAGATCGAATTCAATAAAATCAAACTCAAAATCTGTCGAAGTCATTCATAAAAAATTCAAGAGGACACGTGTACCCGCTTTATTACTAAATCATAAACATATATTTTGATGAAGACTCCTTCCATCTATTATCTTATTGAATATTGTAAAAGCCCTCGCGTAATTCGTAAAATATTCCACTCGCAGTTCCCTGAACGTTTAATATTGGATAAAATACACCCTTACGTTCGTCCGTATTCCCCCGTTGTTCATATCGGCATGTTATTCAGATTATACACGAATATTTCAATGCTTTCTACTAAATTACAGCTCACGAAACTCTTTTACTTAATGTCGTACGATGGCTGGAGCGTGCCCGTGTGTACATCATGCTATAAGCGGTAGAGTTACCATGATAAATAATGTGAACTACATACATACAAATGTCGTAAAAGGCGACTTACTAAAGAATGGGCAGCAGCGTTCTTTATGCACTTTAACACCATACTGCGATCGCCAACCCACCTGCCAAGCGTGGCGATTATGGCAAACCCCCCTTTAGGGGAGGCCTATGTCCAATAGTGGACGTCTTTCGGCTGAAATGATGACATACAATACAGCGTACTGAAACATATCATTTATTGATAATTTGTTTAATTCTA